>OU452228.1:10988103-12188103 GCA_911728455.2 Marthasterias glacialis | reverse complement strand
CGACAATTTCGACCCTTGCAGAGTTTTTCTCAATGGCTAGTAGAAAACACAACACACAAATACAAGTATTATTAGTGTAGCAGAAAACAGTTGGGGGGAGTTGCTATGGAGTAAAAAGCATGGAGCAGGGAAAAAGGAATCAAATTAGTTTATGTTTCGGTGAAAAATTGGGAGAGGCTTCACATAGAAGAGACCCCAGGTGTCTTTCCATAGGATTTTGAAAACTTAGTAGTTTATACAGCCCCACAACAAGTAAAAGCCAAACAAAAAACAACATTCCACTTTTTCTTGACAAACTGCAACCTTTTCTTCGATGATCCATTTTTAAACAAATGAATTGATTGTTAACAAGTATGCATTCACAAACTGTTTAGAACTTTGAGCCATGAACTTTGAACTTACTTGGAAATCGCCTCTTCCTTCAGTTCAGGTCTCTCCTAGAAATCAAAGAAGAAATTCTCCATAAAATCGTTCTCAAACAATATTTCGTCCGTCTTTGTACCTTAATGTTATACACCTCAATTCCCCAAATATGATAAACTTACAACTGGAGAGTGAATATCACCACACAGTTTAATGGAGTTTGAGGTGCAGCATTTGAAACTGCATGGTGAAGATACAGTCTAACAAAGGTTTACGATAACACCATCTACATCAGTAGGATTTTAAACTTTGCGTGGTGAAGATACAATCTAGTAAAGGCTTGCAGTAACGCCACGTACATGAGCAAAATCTCTCTCTACGAGCTGTGGTGGTAGGTTTGAGGAATAACGACTATGGCTGTTACTCGTCAAGCCTTCAATTTTCATATACCATATACTCGTACTTCTCTTGCACATAAAACAGTCAAATATGAGAGACCTAAGCTTTGAAATTTGCTAAATGGTCAACTTCAAGCTTCAAAAAATCTATCTGTGTTTAAACGTACATTTAAGACGACTTTGTTAAATTCCTATTGTTGAATAGATGTTACAATTTGTTTCAACATTGCTGACCTGTCCTTGTTTGTTCTCGTCTATTGTTCGTTTGTTGTGAGTGTTTTGTGTTATATGTAGTAACTGTTTTCATTGTTAGCAGCATGTGCATTGAGCCCTACCTGGTCACCAGTCGTCTGCCCTTTTGCTATTCAGAATCGGGCACATAAAATTTAAAAAAAAAAATACAAAAATAAAAAATTCCATCTCGGCTCAATGCGCATGTATGCTCAGGGGCCCATATCCTTACAAGCTTTGCTTCTTTATGGGTCCCTCCGCAGTGTCATCAATTGTCTATACCCATTCTCTACTTCAGTTTTATCATTATGTATCTAACTCTTAATATTCATTATGTTTGTCATTGATTTTGATATTTTACCTGTGGAAATAAACTGAAACTGAAACTAAGGATGTCCTATACTTCAATGCATGGTGGTGTGGCAATCCAGCCATAGCCACAACCTTACAACTGACTCAGTTATTACATGTAACATTCGCCTTTGAGCGTGAATTGTTTAAGTGTATTTTAACGACAAAAATAAGTTGGATTGTTCTCAACAGTTTTGACTAGTGTACTCGTCTAGTTGTCATCAGGAGTAGTGTTCTCAATTCAGATTCAATACTTCAACTTTATGGAAGAGCATGAATGCCATACAGCATTCTAGTCTGTTTTTACCTTAGGCATCATATCGACTCCCACATCCTTCAGAACTGCAGTCAGTGGAATGACTGTAACAAGAACAAATAATGATGCTCAGATTAGAAACTAAGACAAATGTGAAATGAACTTAAGGTGGTGATGGGGTTTAAATTCCCCTGGATTTTTCTGGTGTGTTTTTTTTTTTTAAGGATTTGGCTCCATAGAAGCCAGATGATCTGGGCTTAACGTCATGGCGCTGTTTATTTAAGTGATAAAAAGTGATGCTTTACAGGATCAGAAAATCCGACACTTTTGTAAAATGCTTGTCCCTGGGTTGCAAGAATACTTTGCTTGTTGTGTGCATGCCTACTTCATCTTACTAAGCAAATCTGCTTACAGACCTATCACTACCCGTTAGTGGACCATAGCGACCATTAAACGCAGAAGGCAGAAGTAAGAAGTGCCATGAGACTGAGCTCAGATTTGTTAAGTGTGATTTCTCTTACCTGCAGCAGCTGGCCCCTTAACTTGCATCGCTACTGGTCTGCAAATAAAGATACAAAAGGAATTTTACTTAAATACAAAATAACCACAATGACATCGAGTCTGATTCTAAGAGAAATAAAATTTTTGAGTTGTCACAAATACAGTTCTACATGTGTTTCTACATGTTGCTCATTTCTCATTTGTACATCTTTTGTTGTATTGTCTCATCATAACCACTGTGTTCTTGATGGAGTAGCTGTACAGAAATGGCCGTGCATGTATGTATGTCTCTTGCTTTTATAAAACAATCACAAAATTGAAAATCAATTCACTCACAGATACGTACAGCTAAAATATACTCCCCCCCCCCCAACAAAAAAAAATGTCCAACAACCAGAAGCTTCAAAAGAAATCAAAAGCAAAATTTGCCGTCACAAATAAACAACGAATACTGATTGAACTGCAAACAACCTGAAAAGTTTAGGTTTTTTAACATCAAGATTTACATCATAGTTGCAATCAACTGAATTCAGATCAATTAGCAAAATCAGGAGCCACAATTATTGGCACTCTTCTCTCTTGAAGGAAGAGACTAAAAATGGCCAATCGTATATTACCTCTTAACCTCCTGGACCCTCTTCTTGTTTAACTGTACAAACACAAAAATAAATAAACAAAAATTTTAATGAAAACAAAACGGGAAATTCAAACTACAGTGCAGTGTCAATAAATTTCGAAGGCAACAGTCAACAAGCAGTGATCATAATGCACAAGGAAAGTTGAGTTAGTGAAAGAAAAAAGTTTCAAAATTAAGGTAGATAAAAACAAATAAATTTGTTAAATAATAAATTGAGCCAGGAGAGCTCTTTCATCTAATGCATTTCGTTGCGTGCCTTGGCCAAGCAGTCTAGCACATCAGACTCAAGTTCCGGTGGCCTAGTCATCGGAGTGAGCTCGAATCCCAGTCATGCCACTTGTGTCCTTAGGCAAGACACTTAACCCTAAAATATCTTAACCCAGGTGTATAAATGGGAAGCCAGGTGTACAAATGAGAAACTGCGAGAGCTGAGATGGTATTGTTAGATTAACGCCTTAGCGCTTATATATAGCATCTTGAGGTAAGTATTCCTAATGAGCAGGGATAACAATGTTGTACAGCGCCCTGATCTAGCTATAGAAAATGTGTGCTATATCAGAACCCAGTATATTTTTATTATATCATCGGCTATCAGTTACAGTAAAAGCTGTAAAAAAATACTCTGGAGCTTGATCTCAAGAAACGCAGATTCATTTGGGGATCAGTTTAAAACACTAGCATGGCAACTTGTATTGTGACATCACAGTTCGCTGAAGTAAGATTTCATTTTCATGGCTCAGCTTGCCATAATAGAAAAAATCCACACTTATGGTAGCAGAAAAAAACCATGCTTAATGTAAGCATATTTCACAGGTTAGCAAGGATGTTGCTTGTGCACAAGCTTATTTCATGTTATTTAAAGCATTCTTCACTTTGACACAGAAATCACAGAAATTCGGTCACAACCCTATTAGCAGCGAAGGGTGACTGGTAAGCATAGAATTCTGCAGTTAAGCAGAGCCATGAATTTGGGCCCTTATGCACTGACATCATCCTGTTGCCATCTTAGAGCTGAAACTATGACTAACCAATGAAAATGCCCAGCTATGTAGTGTGACACACAGCTACGTACATGTGACGCACAGGATGGGCCAATGACCAGCCTTCTTTTGAAGTGAGTGCTCTCATCCAGTTGTTTGTATGCATAAAGTCAAAGATTTATTACTTAGCATACAAATGTTTAGAGGAACGCAAACACTTTGTGAAATTGAGCAAAGAGCACATAAAATTAAAGCAGTTTTAATTTAAACTGACTCACATGTTCCTCCCACGACCTCTTCTCCTTCTCATAAGCCTCTCTTCTCTGTTTCTCCAGCTGCTCCTTCAATCGGGCAGCTTTCTCATCAGCCTGAGCCTGAAAAAATTACACATGTCAAGACATAAGCCTAAATCGTCGTTCAATTTAACAGATCAATTGCATTACAGATGTGCACAATAGTGGATTAACGTGGAAATCGGTTTGTGGTACACACTGTGGTTAAACTCTCAGTTCTTTACAGGTACTGTTATCAGACAACGTTCTGTCAAGAATCCTGGTCTTCTCGATTGACCAATTGACCCAACAGCCCATAAACATATCCCAGTGCGCAAGACCACAAATGATCAGCGCGCAAAGGATTCTGGGTAAAATCCAAGTGTATCATGGCACGCTGACTTTGAAGCAATGCGGTACACAACACGTAAAACCTGGCATAGTTACATGTAAACTACAGCATGGCGTCCATCTTGGCAACTTGATTTCTGTTTAAGCTGACCTCAGTTTCCCAAAATGCATTGCGGTATATAGTTAAGATGGCATTTGTGCAAATGGGCTGTTCACCTGACGTCATGACCAATGATGCAATTTATCTCCTAAACCAGCGGACCATGGTCACTCACTGATGATCAGGGAATGATTTCCTCCACAATTTTGGATAGCAAAATATTTAAAACATTGTGCTGCCACGTGTACCATGGTGATGTAGCCAATGCTGTGATAGGTCAATATGTTTAGGGGCGGGACTTAATGAATCAGTCAATTACAGTTAACTCTGGGGTACTGGGTTGCTAGGGACTGAGATCTCTCTTACCTTGAGTGCCTCAATCTTTTTCCTTCTATGCTCGGACTGTGCATCTCTGTCCAAAGAAGCCTGTTTTCCACAATCATACAAACAAGAAACATGTCAGTGCCTTGTGTATTGAGGGACTGAATTTCAATAAAATCACTACCAGGCCACTGTACTATTGTAGTAATATTATATCTTTCTGATAATGACACTTAGGAACCCTCAAAAGTGCCTAGCACTGCAACCCATAGGTCTGAAGATACCCGTGAAGAGAAGCTGTTGTACAAACCTATTGAGGGGAAACCCATATAATCACAGAGGGACTGAAAAATCTATATGGGCTCTGGTACGAAGGAGGATTCAAACCAGGGTGCAGGCTCCAGGAAAGGAACTAAGCCAACCTGTTCAGAACTTTCACTTGACCGGAAATGAAATACTTCTTTCTTTGAGACTTTTGTGGACATTAGGAGGCAGCAGACTTACCAGGTAAAATCCATTAGTCTCAGAAATGTGCGCATGCTCAGAACTAGGTGAACAATGGAAATTTACCTGGTAAGTCTGCTGCCACTTAGCCCTCAAAAGTCTCCAATTACATAATTTTCAAAAGAATACGTTTGGAAAAACACTATACTGCAAGACTTGTTCGGTTGTGGGGTTATCAACCAAGAGTTAAATATGCTGGACTCTGGTCAGTGGCCCAGTGTGTATTTTGAGCTCTAGTCATGGGTGGGAGGTCCAACACATAGCAAATGTATTTTTTTGTTTTTCACAATGCTAAAGACAGACCCTCACCTTGACTGCCTTTCCACCTTCAGCAACCTGTTGCTGGATGTTTCGTCTTTCTTGATAATTCTGCATCCGAATTGCTTTCAGACGATCAAGGTACTCCTACATGTAAATCAGAAAGACACTCAGTTTTCCTCCTGCTTCCTATCAATACTTACTGATTTCAGATATGGGCAGCGCACCCATGTTTAATAGTAGGTGTTTCAATGGTTGGAAAAGGGGACATAAAGGAAAGGCGTGGAAGAACGTGAAGATCACTGAGCGCATCGGTATCTGTGAGAGTCTGTTGCCAGGCCATTATCGCCATTAATGTGTGCAGCTATTTTGGCTGTATTGCACATTACATAGCCTCCCCATTCGTCAAGCCGGTAAATTTTACTACATACACGTGTCACATGATGTTCAGTCTTAGTCCACAACATACATAAAGGGTGTGTACAATGGACAAAGATGGCAAGCGAGCTCACCATACTCCCCATTATACATGAAGTGTCTTGGCAAAGTGATCTACTGCACAGGACTCAAGTTCTGGTGTTGTCAGAGAGTGGATTTGGGTCCGGGTCATGGCGCCCGTGTCACAAGACACTTTACCATAATTGCTTTGTTCTTCGGATGGGACATGAAGCTGTTGGTCCCGTGTGCTGTCTAATACACTTAAAAGAGCCCGTACAGAGAAAGGGTTTTCTGCTGTGTTTCTGGCACGATTGGCAGTAGATTGCGCCACATCAACGTGTAAACCAATACAAGATGCTATATAAATGGGTGTCATAATTCAAACATAGCTCAGCATTCCTGCTGTAGAAACAATGAGCATGTTGATTCGCCTGTCTGGGTGTGATAAAGCACTACATAACAACTGCCTAGTATTATTATTTGTATTTATAGAGGACTATGTACTTTACCTCTTCTTGGTGGTTCCTTCCCACTTTATCACCAGCAAATTGTGCAACGGCTGGGGCAGGTCTATTGTAGGCTGGTGTCTAGGATGGAAATTAAACAAACCAGGGATGAGATTTGACGAGTGTGAATTCCTTAAAAAATGGCTGGCAGGCCTCGCTTTCCCCCTTATTCTACACCCGGAACCTCCCAGAAAAATCATGCGAAATCACATGCCTGACACATTTCAATAAAATGATAGACACCTAATATTAAAGTGACATCACCATGGTCATGTTCCCCCGAGTGCCATAGCAAGCATTAATAATGATTCCCATTTCTGACATCAGGGGTCGTGGGGAATGGCAGGGGTCGTGGGTTCGAATCCCAACCAAGGATTTTGCCTGTGGATTTTTTTTTCACAGGACTCGGGGAAAGTACAAAGTATACAGTGCTTAACATGCATCGGTGTATGGGTCAAAAACACAAATAATATTCTTTATCCCTGATGCAAAAATTAACATCTATTATCTTCAATATTTGATTTGAAATCTTGGTTCCATTCCTCACAAAATAGCTGTCCCTTTTTTTAAACCTAGGTTTTAGTGAAATAAACATTTTGTGTTTAACCCTACACTGTGTGTGTTAAGCACTGTATACTCAGTTCTTTCCCCAAGTCCTGCGAGGAAAAAAATCCACAGGCATACAATTAATACTCAGGTGGGATTCAAGCCCACAAAATAATGTCTTTCAGTGTGTAATAAGCACTGTATACTCAGAGCTTTCCCAAGTCCTGGGGGAAAAAAAAATCAAACTCATATTCAAACCTATGACCTTTGCCATTATAAGCTACTATTATATAGGATTTGAACTGGCCTCTAGCTCCCATGGTCTAGTGGTATGACACCAGCTCTAGAATGGCAAAGGTTGTGGGTTCAAACCCCACCTGAATAACATACCTGTGGATTATTTTTCCACAGGACTCAGGAAAGTACTGAGTATACCGCGCTTAACTCCCTTTGATGTAGGGTAAAACATAAATAACATTCTTTATCCCTGATGTAAATTTAACATGTATTAGATCCAAACATTGCTTTCCATTCCGTGAACCCAAAGAGCATCACTGCCCAAATGCCTTTATTTTTTCAACGAGCCCAGCTCTTAAAAATAAATTCTTTCTGGTCCAGAGAAATTTCTAAACTACAAGACCTTCGGTCTAGTGGAGATTGTTCATAAAACGCATGCCCTGTATTTACCGGAACTGCTGCACCTATAGGGTTACTAGCTCGGGCCTTGTAAGCAGCTGCAGCACGTTTGTTAGACAGGAAATCTTGGACTAGTTTGGCTCTATCAGCTGCCTCTGCACCAGCATTCCTTCAAGGTAAACAACATTAAGTCAATTGTTAAAAGTCTTTATTGACTATAGACATCAAGTTCTGGTTACTTTTATTACATTCATTTTGTAGCGTGTCTCGGCCAAGCGATCTAGCACATCGGATGGCCTAGTCATCGGAGTGTGGGTTCGAATCCCGACCATGACACTTCTGTCCTTGAGCAAGCCACTTATAAACTATAATTGCTTCTCTTCACCCAGGGGTAAATGAGTACCTGTGATGGCAGAGATGGATCTTGTAGCACAGAACGCATACCCCTAGGGAGCGTAGATGGTTTTAGAAATGAAGTACACCAGCAAGATGACTGGGGTAATAATGTTCATGTGCCATGAGCATCAAGCTTTAAATGTTCATTATTGTTATCTAGTAAGGTTTGCGGTAACACCATGTACATGAAAGAAATCTCTCTGTGAGTTGTGGTGGTTCTGAAAAGAACTGGTGGTTTAACTCAGCATTTCAATCAGTATGCTCTTATCATCTGATATCATGTGGCGAATGTATCTAAACAGTACATAGCTAACCATCCTACTGTCTGACCGTTCACTATCATCTACTGTGGTTTTGAATGATAAACTACGCCAGCCTCCAATATGATATCATCTGGTGAATGCAACAAAACAGTACACAGTGAAACCTACTGTCTGGCCATTCATTATCATCCACTGTGGTTTTAAATGATAAATGCACTATGGCAGCCTGCAATATGATACTATGTGGTGAATGCGTCTACACAGTACAAAGTCAACCCTCCTACCATCTGACCATTCAATGTCATCCACTGTGGCTTTGAATGATAGATAAACTATACCAGCCCACATTATGATATCATGTGGTCATTGTGGTGAATAGACAGTACATACAAGTACACAATAAAAAATTCTTTGCACACTTGTGCCACTAAATACACAACCAGTGCAGTCATATGATTTCAAACGGTCGCTGGTAAATGTAACCAACAGTAGGAGGGTTAAGAACCAAATCTCCTCTAGTACCTTGCCATCTCCCCACGTCTGGCTGCTTCAGCTGCACTTGCAGACACTGGTCTCTCTTGAATGTTCCTCCTCACTGCCTGCTCATCCGGCCAGGCCTTCTGGGCATCGTCTCGTCTGTATAAAGCAGCCCCGCCCTGTCCCCCTGCCGCACCCTGCATGTTGGCTCTCAGCTTGTCCAGGTAGTTGTGGTAGTTGTCATAATTACCACGATCTTGGAGGGGTTTGAAAGGCTACGGGAAAAAACATTCCGATAACGTTAATAGTCATCAATTCCAAACACAGAACTCCGCACATTGATATGAATATTCAAATGATTGAATGAGACACTCATTGGTATTGGTCTTGTTTTGCTTCTTTAATGTTCAACACTACAAACTACATGTACAATTAGCCCTAAAAGCCTTTCACTTTCGTATAAATAATACGGAGACGCCCTGGATATGAGGGCCCAGAACAGAACATTTTCAGAGCTCCATAATTCAAATCCTACCTGTAAAGAAGCTACTAATCTCACCGGATTAACATTTCATGGCCGTATACATTTTTTGGCGGTGGGTTTTGGACGAAAGATATTCCTCATAAATCCATCATTTTCGTGAAATAAATCAGCTCTCAACTTTAATCATATCTACAAACTTTAAGCTACAGTTTATAACCCAAACCTATTACGCTTGTGTTACGTGTGTTTGGACATCACTGTTACACTGACCGCACAGCGCTAACATAAATGCTGCGAGTGCAAGAAAATGTTAACGCATGAAATATGTGCAACCTTCTTGTGCATAAATCATTTGTGTGCACGTACACGAAACAGGCATTTTTGAGAGAACGAACAAAACAGAAAAATATTTCAAGAAAAAAAAAAAAATGGATTTATGAGGAATATCTGACATCCAAAACTCACCGCCTAAAAAACGCCATGGAATGTTAATCCAGTGAGATTAACAGCTTCTTTAAATGCAAGATATGAATTATAGAGCTCTGGAAGTTTTCCACCTCGGAAACAGGCCCTTGTGTCTAGGACTCTGTATCTGTGTACAGCACAGAGGAATAGTCCTACAGAGGGGTGTCAGTCAGAAGCCATTCAACCTGAAACTGCCGTGTGGCCAGGGATCACATTCCAAGTATATGATATAACCGTAGAGCTATAACATATATAGCTCTATGGATATAACATGGGAAGCGGCAGGACAGGGGTCACAAAGTTGGGGAGTGATCCCTTGGCCACACGGCAGTTTCAGGTTGAATAACTTCTGACTGGCACCCTTGAACAAAGATATTAAGAAAATAGGAAGACCGCCATCATTAGGGCTGGATAGCTCATTTGGTATAGCGCCGGTACGTTAATCCGGGAGTCGCGGGTTCAAATCCCACTCTGGTCAATTTCTTTTTTTTGTTTACCCCAAAATTGAATTAAAAATCACCCATACAGTTTCCCTTGTGGTTTATTGCTTAATACCTTTATTAATATTATTAGAAACTAGCTGAAACTAGCTGTTACCAGGTTGCACACCAGTGCAAAAACAAAAACGAAACAAAAGCTAGCTGCAACTGGTTGCATCTGGCCACAACTAGCTAGAACTAGTTTGACAAACCAACCTTGACTTCAGGTTTGGCCCTGTTTGGATCAATCTTGGGTTCTTTGTTTGGTGGTTCACCGTTCGATTGTCCGTCGTTCTGAATGAAAGCATGCACAAGAACAATGCATTCAAAATAAAAAAAGAAATACCATGCAACGCTAAACTAACGAGACGAACAAGGCCTACACTAACAGCTGGACACAGAATCACTAACTCTAATAATAGGGAAAGTAAACATAATGAAATTAACAAAAGTAAACAAAAATCATAAAAATTATACCTATTGAACAAAGTTGAATGAAAGGAAGCCAGATTTCTTCTTCCCTTACAGATCCGTGTTTATTTTACAAGTTTGTCTTTTGGGAGGGACAGGGGATTTTTGTTTTCTCTATCGAGAAAATGTCAACATTGTGAATTGCAAAACCTCGGCCATGACCTACGGTCGAGGATTGGGACTTAATCAGGGCTGGATCCCCAGTTCACTCCATTGAGCCAAAATAAAATGAATGAACAATAGTGGAAGCCTCTCAATGTCTCATAATTTTCTTCTCGGAACAAAAGGAAAAAAAGGTCTGGAATCAGGTACTAGACAAAAAAACCTGCATAACGGCGAAAGTCATTCAAATATTCAGCACCATCTATCCTCATTGTGTGGGTGAAATGAATTGTTGCACACCGAGTGCATACTCTGTGGTTAAACTTCACCCGTTTGCTGGCTCATACTTTATTCACATGTACACATGTCGTCCAGTGTCTCCTGGTTAAAAAGAACTTTGGACGCAAGGTTGGATTTTCTTTTAATTCCTGAGAAGGGAAATTACTGAGAAGAAATGAAAAGAAAACCTTAGAAACTGAAATCCTGAAACACAAATTTAATTACATAAGGTCATATCATTTGAAAGTTGAGCCTGATTTGAGCAAAAATGCCTTACTTGCTAACAATCTTACAAACCGGGTTGTAATTTCAACTGTTGTAATTTTGGTCAATTTCTTTTTCAATATTACTCGCCGATTTGGAGTCACTCGAAAACTTTTGACAGATTTAAATTTTAGCCGAATCCCTCTGAAAATGAATACATCTACAACTGTAATAAATATTCTTTATGAGAATGTTTAAAGTTGACTGTATGATAATTGATGAAAATTTAAAAATTCATTTGTAATGAAGACAAATCCTGAGTATAAATGTATGGGATTTGTAGATTCAGGCCCTGCAAAGTTCAGGGAAATAAAATCACACAGCAAAGTAAGAATGAAAGAACATGCAAAAGAAAAAAAAATTAGTGAAATAAACGCAGGGTGCTCCCCAGGGTTGCAGAAAGTGTGCCGTGGATTTCCTGATCGAAAAAGTAGGACTGAGAGTGCAGAGCGCGATGGATACATAGATGTCGTTTGTTCAAAGCTATCATATTACATCAGAGAGCAATGTGAAACTCAGTGGGTTTGATTTGGGGCTCAATGTTGTCGTGCACTATGATTTACGCTGGTACCTGTTTTTTTTTTAATGGCTTTCTTTACGTATCCCGAAGGAAACCATTTTAGCGAAGTAACTTTCACAGTTGTATGTACATGAACGTTGTGTGATGAGAGACACCATGAACGTGTCTTGTGTTTATCAGGGATGAGATTTGACAAATTCCTGAAAAAAGGCTTGCGGGTCTGGGTTCCCCTTATTCTAGACCTGGAACCTCTCAGATGTTACAATTCAGGAGGTTTACAGACTCAGACTCAGGTGTACATCACCAGAAATACAAAACTACATGTGGACTATTTCTTTCTCCATTGGGTGACTGTTTTACCTCTTTCCAGAAAACTTAAAGGCTCAAGGAGTTTTGAGAAAATCCTGAAATCAGGAAAAATCCTGAGATCAGGAAAAACCCTGAGAAATCACGCGCCTGGTTTATGTATGACCATGGTATGACATGCTGCAGCAGCTAGACCTACTCGTGCAGAGAAATTTAGTGGATTTCATTTAAGTAACGTTGTGTTAGATTTGTAGATGTTTAGGAATATTTGTCCTCTGCCCATGTTTCTATTACTGACAATTGCGATGTGGTGACCATTCATCCATACTTTACAAAACAAATTTCCTGTAACAGGTTTTTAAAAGTGTGATCGGCTTTTTCGATCGCGTATAGGCCCTAAACGATTGTGTATCAGCCTGATACGCTGCATTCTACATGGGGAGAACCCTGAAAAGGAAAAGGTAATTCAAATGAATGGAGCCTGCAACCTTCTTTGCAAAGTCACAAAATGCTACAACTGTAATCTTGTTTGAAAATGGTTGTCTTCTGACAGTAAATCTCTTTTCACTGACAATGAGGGGGACCAATAAATCAGAATTCTACAAAAAACACATTTTAAAAAAATCGAAAATAAAAAAAATCAGTATACAAAAGAAATGCTTAAAAATGCCTAAAAGCCCCAGCTCAACATTGGTAAGAAGAAAAACATAAATATTAACAGATTTACATGTACCTTATATGGTATAAAGATAATGATGGTAGAAAACTTTCCTTAAAATATTTCTGCCTGAAGTGTTATCGTTTTAAGATAATAACTGAAATAAGATCCAGCATTAGTTTTCGTCTCTGTGAGACAAAAACTCTGCCTACAGGCATGTGTACGAAAATGCTGAATGCATTTTTACCGTTTTCTCACAAATGAAACAACGAAATGAGCTGACATTTTCACAGGTTGGTTTTATTACAAATATCTTGATTTGTGCAAAGAATGGAACATTTACAGTCAGTTCACCAATGTTGAGCTCAGGCTTTAAGTCAAGATTATATAACACCCAAGCAGATCCTTGTCATTTGATTGGAGGATGGTCAGTCACGTGATAGCAAATAAACGTACCATTGCACGCTACGTCATTCACCGTGCATTTTTCGTTCCATTCACCGTGCAATTTTCGTTCCATTCACCGTGCATTTTTCATTCCATCTGATTTGTTCCATTGCACGCTCGCCCGCCCTCCATTGACGAAAGTGACTATTCGATTAAAAATGGCTGAAGCTTATTATACTTTATAGTGTTATCCTCCAATCAAATGACAAAGATCTACTTGGATGTTATATAAAACAAATAATAAATGTTTTTCATTCGTGCAATAGTAAGAATGTTTTCATGAGTTGAAAGATGGAATGTTTCATTCAACTCGGCTTCGCCTCGTTGAATGGAACATTCCATCTTTCAACTCATGAAAATATTCTTACCATTGCACTCATAAACATTCATTTGTATTCATGCACTTTTATCCTTCAACATGTGACAAGTATTGTGAACATACAGAAATGGTAAACTGAACAGATCATGCATGTCTCGCACATATTGTAACATTGTAACATTGTAACATTGTAACATCTTGGGGTCCCAAGTACAATGCTTTAACGTGTGAAGGAAACAAAATCCCACTCTGACAGACCTCAATGCTAATAAAAACATGTGACTTGTTCAGTCCATTGCCGATGGTACATATACTATTTCAGTTTCAAAAACACGAATCAAGTGCCAAATTCAAGAAAATTACCATCAGGGAAAATAAGTAATTCAATATGGCCTGGGTTACTGATTGCAATTACAAAATCATACAAAACCATAATTGTCAACATATGGTAATATTCAGTCATGCAAATTGGTTTCTGCTTGAAATTAGGAAACTGAATAGCACACAAAACTTTGTACAGAGTTTGTTTTCTTCTTGTTTTCTATAGTACTAACAAAAGAAGAAACAAAAGAGAAAATCAGCTTATCAGCTGTGGAGTTGCATGCCTTGTTTTTTTATTTATGCCTATTACTCTTCTATACATGAATTTGTGTGGATGTTAGGCACTTCATCAGCATAACTTGTTACTTACTTGTATCAACTCTGTTAAGTTTGTTATTTACCAGAAAAGTTGACCAAAGTTTCCTGTTAGTGTTGGAAGCTGACTAACCGCTTCCCTTAGTGGAATCTCAGAAGGAAACTTGTGATCCTTTTTCAATACTATATAAAGTGTTTTGTATTTCTAGTACCATACCTGGATGTGCGAATGACTTTATACACTTACCTCAATGCCATTGGATCCCCCAGATCCAGAGCTTAGTGTATGACGCCAACCAGCCTCTCTTGCCTTGTTGATGTGTTGCATCTAAAAAGAGAAAGTGAAATTTACCTTATTTACCGTTGGTTTAAAAGCGAGACAGCCTTATCAATAAGCCGTGCTGTAACCAGAGAGGAGAGAGAGGGGGGCTTGGACCTAACATTATGTCTTTAGTTTGTAATAAAATCGTAGTAAGTTATAAGTGCACAAAACTTTTATCTCCCAAAACAGCATTTACATTACACGGAAATTTGAAAGTGCATAAATGTCCTATCTCACTTAAAAAATCCTGCATGTTCACACAAAACCGTAGGCATCTCTCAAACCCGTGAAAATATTTTTTAGATATCAGACAAAATCTGGTGGGGTTATTTCCACGCAAAAGGATCCGAAAATGCTGAAAATGCATGTTTTTCATTCTTTTGGGGCAGAAAATGATCTCATTCTCTAAAACCACATTACTTCATAGGAAATTGTTTCTCACAGTCTTTTGTATTATAACACCTCTTCCTTTGATTCTATCTGTTGATTGGCCGAACGTGCGTCACGTGGTGTTGTGTATTTTTACTATCACACTGCACACCGACCAAAAGAACTATTACACGGTACTATCCAACGACAACCTCGAACCCGGTGAAACGATCAAATAATACGTGCATTTGAAATACGATATGAGAACGAAGGCAGTGTGGTACCCCCTCTTTCTTTTTGTCAAGATTTCCTGTCAGATTTTATACAGTTGTTTAAAGACTGATATACGCACAGTTGTTTAACGAATATTACCACAAATTGGATGAAATTGAGGTGTTATAAAACAAATATTGACTGCTTTATCTCGTGGCGTAGTAAAACTAGTCACTCTCGGTGATCCCCGGAGCCGCCTAGCTTCCCTCGGCTCCGCCTCGGGAAGATAGGCTGCTCCTGGGATCACCTCGAGTGACTAGTTTTACTACGCCACTCGAAGCAGTCAATATTTGTATACTATCAACTGCTCTCCAATGCTTCTTACCAAGTAAGCTTTTATGGTCAGTAATTTGTGGAGTAATTACCAAAGGTATACCCTGCATTTAAACAAGGTAAAACAAAATTTGATTTTACTGCCTCTTCATTCATTATGTTAATCAAACAACTAAGAGAATCAAAACAAAGAAACATCTACGTCCCTTCTATGTTTTGGGTCTATCTACAGCCAGGGTCTGTGCAAATAGTTACCATTCAACATAACAGCTACTTACTCTTTGCTTGTCCACAAGTTTTTGTTGACTCAGATGGGACTGTTTCTCCTTCAGATAAGAAGAAAATTACCCAAGTTAAAGATTTACATGAATTCACTGGATTTTTCAGTGCACATTCAACATACCATCAGCAATAGTACTCTTTATTTATTATGCGTTTTTTCAAGTCCAGTAGGCCCCTCAAAGTGCCTTACAATCGCATTACCCATGTTCATCGGGCCCTAAGATTTCCTATAAACCATCCCAACTCCTTAGGAGAAAGTAGCACCGGGAACGGACAGCTGGCTAATCATTCACATCACTCCGGGCCCTCTGGTTTTCCTCCCTCTGGCTTTGCCCCATGGTCATATATGGGTCGATGTGACTGGCGGCCAAAGGCGCCCTTGCATGACTTCCCCTTAACCCCTTCGTAGCTGCGTCCTTAGCCATTCAGCTTCTCAGCTACAAGTAAAGATGATTAGCCTCCCAAATTATTAGTAATATTGTTACTTGTGTACGGACTCACCCTATTCTGCCTGGCTTTTTCCTTCTCGATGAAATCTCTCCTTTTTTTCTCCAAATCTACAGCAGGCTGTGGGGTATTGGAATAAAATATCACTCAGTAAATTGGCAGTATTTAACAACCCATGCTTATTAAACCTAAAAACTCCCTTGAGTGGTTTACTAGCATCCTTCCTCACTCTACCAAAATCTAACACCATATGATAACACAACACCCAAACTGTGGGACTCGGATTTTGAGGGTCATGGCTCGGCCCAATTTCACAGAGCTGCTTAAGCACAAGGCCAACATTAGTAAAAATGTCAAAGACCAGTATCTGCATTTCATGTGACCCAAAATATAAACATGAAATAACAAGCTCGCGAGATCAAAACCCATGAAATATGTAAATTGGACATCGCGCATGCGCACTTACATTTTGGTTGGCAACATTTTGGGAACAGTGCGCCCTTTTGCATGGGACTGATGGGCGCGTGACGCGTACGTGCTTTGTGCGTCTGCTTTCTGCACATTTCAATGGCGTTTGCCAACCAACAGGGTCTGTACGTATGCGTGAATGCAATTAGCATATTTCATGGGAAAGGTCCATTGTTTACCAGTCTCAAAAACTGTGCGCATTTCAAGCAAAAATATTCCAAGGGAACTTTTCCACGACGACCATCTTTATACAATTTGTGAACATCTGTGAACATTTTTATTTTCAATCTTACCAATGTTGTGTACACCCTTTGAGCAGAAAATGTTGCTTAAAATGTTCAGCTCCGCAAAAAACCAAGCAGGGCCCAAGCTGTTTCAGCAGAAAATGATTGCTTAGCAAAATTTTTGCTGGGCAAAAAATGAGTGGGGCACCAGTCATACCAATGAAAGCTTTATGGAATGTTGGCTGGTAACCTGTTTCTACTAAGCAAGATTCTCTGTGCTTAGCAAATTTTTGTGCTTGCAGGCTTTCTGAAATTGGGCACTGTACACTGCTGGAACATGTGGCATGGTACTTGGGCTGATTACCTTATTCTGGTAAGCATCATTTCGTTGTGCTTAGCTACATTTTGTGCTCAGGCAGCTGTATGAATGGGGCTCTAATCCCATATAAAGCATAGTTAGTTCACTAGTGCGGTCCTTAGTCCAACAGAATCAGACAGACAATTGGATTGTGATGGGTTGGGGTGGTTAGGAAAAACTTGAAGAAAACAAATTCATTTCTCTCACTAATAAAGCCACTTATAAAACACCCAAGTAGATCCTTGCCATTTGTGTGATCATTCATTATTCAAACCACTACACAGCCTAATCCATTTTGCTTCCATTCACTGTGCAGTTTCATTCTATCCCATTTGATCTATTGCACGCTAGGCCAAAGTAGATCCTTTTCATTTGTGTGATCAAACCACTACACAGCCTAGGCCATTTTGCTTCCATTCACCTTGCAGTTTCATTCTATCCCATTTGATCTATTGCAGGCAAGGCCAAAGTAGATCCTTTTCATTTGTGTGATCATTCATTATTCAAACCATTACACAGCCTAGATCATTTTGCTTCCATTCACCTTGCAGTTTCATTCTATCCCATTTGATCTATTGCACGCTAGGCCAAAGTAGATCCTTTTCATTTGTGTGATCATTCATTATACAAACCATGACACAGCCTAGGTCATTTTGGTTCGATTCACAGAGCAGTCTCATTCCATCCCATTTGATCTACTGCAGGCGAGGCCACATCATGTGTTTTACATAGCAGTAAAGTAGTGGATGCCAGAACACAATCTAGTCCATTTCACTTATTCTTATAGTTTTATCCTCCAATCAATTGACAAAGATCTACTTGGATGAAACACACAATGAATGTTTTGCATTCGTGCAATGGAGAGAAAATGTTTTTTACATCTTTCAACTCATGAAAAAATTCTCACCATTGCACTCTTAAACATTTGCTACTTGTATAGACCATGTGACCTTTTTTTTTTTTTTGCAAAAAGAGAGACCTTGTACATTCAAGGGCTTTCCTGGCAGGCAAGATTCTACACTGATCATATGGAAAATTTCACATTTCGTATCATAAATTCAGTATAAATTCACAAGTTAATGTGCCCCTTTTCTTCATATTAAAAATTGATAGAAATCGTATTGGAGCAGTCTCCATAAAATACAGCATTTTATGTTTTCTTCCACTGAGCTGTGTACAACTCGTGCCAGCAGGAAGTCCAGGCTCTGTGGCTCTTTTATAAACATGCGATGTCACAGGTTACATGGTCTATAATAATGTACAAACAAAAGCAGGGTTTCATAAAAAGTTACCCTCTGTGGATGGGATGGATCTCTTCTTTTCTCTGCTGGTTTCCTATAAGAGAACAACAAATATGAAATATGAAAAACACCTCATATGTTTTATATTTCAATTAATATTATATATTTTCTTAACTTATAATTTATCATTCTTAATTGTAAGAGTTTCTAACAAGTGAAATTCCTTAATGAGCAGTTAGTCGTTAAACATCTTCACTTTCTTCATGCAACATTAACATTTAATAAGTGTTCATAACTCAACCCTGCGGGGCTGGCCCTACACAAGTGGAGTTTTCTGTGTATACACAATGCCATTATGATATCAAGACAGGTTAAGCTACAGCAGTTTTACCTGACAGCCTGTGGGGGTTTGCGTACACCAACGGAAGGCCCATACTTTGCCGATGGGTCACTCAGTCTTACTGGTTGTTGAACTTTCCTCTCTGAAACACATCAAATAAAGACACATCTTAAAAACTCAACATCTTAACCACTTAACACCACACACCACAGGACATGTTCAAACACACACATTTTTAAGGACACCCAACCGGAGAGCATTAAAACAAGTTCATAAACTGTCTGTATGTGTGGAGCGGTTGACGTGATAACAAAGCACGGAACGCTCTGTGTGGGACGAGTTCACAGTGTAGCACGCACCATGTATCCACTCACGGTGTCACGCTTCGTTTGGCCCAGTGCAGACAGAGAAAAAAGGCGCTGGAATCAAGTCAAAATCACTCTTTACATAGAACTATAGAGTACTAATACAGGCCTCAATCTTCAGAAAAACGGGGGCAGGTCTTTGCTGGCCAAATCAGAGAAATTGCACAAGGGCATGCTGGCCAAGTTGGTAGTAACAGTGCAATTTTTCTGAAGGGCATGCTGGCCAATGCCCTCCGTGGCCTCGGTTAAGATCAAGGCATGCTAATAGAGTCCCTAGTGACCCTTTGAACCAATGTAATACGTGGCTACTGCTGCCACACTTTACCATTGTGATAGTCAACCTGTCAACTCGCTTTAAATGCACACTACATTGTATAACACACTGAGACACTGACTCCTAAAACGGTGCAACCAACATTATTGTGAAACAAGTCGATAAAATATTTCAAAGCTCCGTTTTGTTAAAAGCTCACAACATAAAGAGTTTACAGGTACCTCGAGGACCACTTCTGCTTAATGTACACTTTTTAACTTTGAATAAATGATCACTTAATTGCAAAATTAAAACCACCCATGGAAACTTTTATAATTATGATAAATTGTATCAAAAGCATGTATTACATTACTTTTATGTTCAGGCCTGGACTTTCATCTTTGAGAGGGCAAGGCCATTTACATTTTGCAAACTGCACTTTCATTGGAAATCTTTAAAGTCTCTGGGATTTTTTTGAAGGGGCACCAAGGCCACGACCAGGGCAACAGAGACAATGGCCTCCCAGTAATTCTAGTCCTGTATGTTACTCAAAAACTAGGCGGTTGGAATGCATACATGTACTCTTCTCATCACTTTAGCTGTACCAAGCCTTATAAAGTTTAAAGGGCCTAATCTCAAGGTGCCGCTTACCACAGAATTCTGTGCTTACCACACACTGCAAAGCGTGTTATTATATGAGCACAATTCCACGGTAGGCAGTGCCATGAAGTTAGGCCCTTGAGTTTGCGTAAATCAGCAAGACAAATTTACCTGCTGCTATTGCCGGTCGGCCTGCTGCTCCGTATGGTCCTGGTGCTTTATGACGATGTAGAATAGTGTGACTAAACTCATCCACCATTTGCTGGCAACACACAAAACAGAACAAAAATTATCAGAACAGTCCGTTTTCCACTTTGAGCAAGATGCAGATGTGCAACATGTTAATCAGTTAATCTTGAAAAAATTGTGTTTGGTAAAGCGCTAGACTGCCGGAATTGTTGGATTTTGATGTTCCTTGCCCAATGCTGAAACTCCTAGACTCTGGCCAGTGGTCCAGTTGGTATTTGAAACCGAGATTATAAAGCATCTTACCGTGTCTGAAAGGAACTTCTCAATTCTTCTTTGGATGTAAGGCTTCTTTAGGATTGTGTTCACAGATGGACGATCTCTACAAAAAGGAGGCAATCAGTTTTATCAGTGGTTGTGTTTGTTGACAATAGCATTGCCCTGTATTAAATACGTGTAATGCCATGCATTTTACGCTTGCAAATCATCGAAGTTCTAGAAACAACTGCAGTCAATGCATACACAAGCTCAAAGCCGACTCCCCAAAACTTCATTTTGGTCACATTTTGAACTTTGAAAAAAAAAGGTCATTTGAAGGTCACATGGTGAGTTGAAGCCAATAAAAATGCAATATAAAAGGGGACCAGCTATGCCAAATACACAGTCCAAAAATTGAACTGATTTAAGCAGCCTGGGACACCACTAGGGTTATAGGTGCCGATTCTTCACAGTTTCCCTGAACAGTTCAGCCACAGTAACTCTTTGACAGTTTGGGGCTTAAAAATCTGAAGCAGATCTGCTGAGGGAACACCACTGATATTGAATCTTTGATTATTTTCAGGTAGTTCTGATGGTCGCCTAAAACACAGGCAAGCCATATTTGGTTTCATTAATTTGATCATGAACTCTGTACAAGGCACTGCTTACGGTAGCAGAAAAATCTGCGCTTAAAGTAACCATAATTCATAGGTTAAGGAAGGACATTTTGTTGGTGCTCCTATGTACATCGCTTTTACTATTGTATACATTGTTTATACAACTAGCAAAGAACTTTGGCACTAACACTGTGAGCGGAGAATGGTGACCATAAGCAGAGAATTCCACAGTAAGCAGATCCAAGAAATTAGACCCAAGTCAAAGATACAAATTATTCAAGGGAACCACCCCCTGGAAGTGATTTACAAAGTATGTGTACAGAAGTTTGATGTACATGTATGCATCGTGGTTTGATACAGTGAGAGGTTGTATCTTACCTGGCATTTCTCTTGAAGAGTTGAGCCAGTAGGTTTCTCAAGTCGTAGCTGTACCGTGGAGAAACGGGTGGGTAAGAACCTCGGATGATCTTTAGAACTAAATTCTTCATATTGCCTGCTTCAAACTGAGGGAGAACAAAAGTATTTTAAGTATCCCTGTTGGTAGAGTTACTCCTATGGTGTTGGAATTTGTTAGAGTGAGGACAGATCCTAGTAAATCACTCGAAGGAGTTAGGTCAGGCCTCGATCTTAAGAAAAACGGGGGCAGGCCTTTGCTGGCCAAATCAGAGAAATTGTACAAGGGCATGCTGGCCAAGTTGGTAGTGATAGTGCAATTTTTCTGAAGGGCATGCTGGCCAACTCGACAGGGTAGCAGGCCAATGGCCTCGGTTAAGATCAAGGCCTAAGTTAGGTTAAATCAATCAAACTACACACAACTACATGCCAGCGTTTCAGTACAAAGAAGGGTACATAACCACTATGTCAACTTTTTCCGATGAACAGGGCTGGGTCAAGCCCAACAGACACTTGTAGGCATGATGGTTCAAGATGCTTGCAGGCCATTATGGTCTCAAGAGGATAATGTGGGCCAAGATATGACTCTGTCTGTTGATTTTTTTCATTCATACAACAAAATGATATTATTAATAATACCGGAGTCTCATTTCGCGCACATATCTACCAACAAGGCGCTTATTACTACAATTTTTTAAGACAGGTTTTTGAAGTTTTTGAAATAAGAGACCATTTATATAGCACCTTGTAAGGTTTTACAAGGTGCTGTGGCGCATACAGCAGCCACTGCCAGAAACACCGGGCAAACCCCTTCTCTTAGCAATAAGTGTAACTGGGTTGTTTTACGTGCATTACACAGTGCACTGAACCTCTGGCTTTACGTCCCATCCGAAGGACGAAGCAATACGAAGACTGGGACGAAGACTGGGACTGGATCAGAAAACATCAGAGCTTGAGTCCGGTGCGCTAGACCAATCAGCCACAACAAAAACTTGAATAGGCAATTTTATGAAGTGCTACTGACATAACCTATTATTAAAAAAGAGTGACGGCATAGTCTTCATTCCAATACAAAAAGTGTACACATGTTCATAATGTGTAGGTAGGGGTATGGTGACTGTCAGCCTGCCTTGTACTTACTGCATGCTTCAATGTACAAATCTCATAGAGTACACAGCCTAGTGCCCAGATGTCACTGCAAAGTAAACAGAATAGTCTTATTAATATATGTAAGTTCATAAGAGAGGAACAAAAAGACTTTTGCAGGTTTCCAAAAAGCAATTAAAAGCAAACATCAGAGAGAATACCAAGGAGTATGTATGTAGACTGAGGTATGTGTATCCATAGTTGATAACAAACAAGCGACTTGTTCACACACAAAGTGGCAAGCAACTACAGTTTGTCAAAAGAGGACAGTGCCAGGCCCAGCAAGACATTGTACTGAGGTTTTTCAATTTTCAAATGGCACAGCTGAGAAACCCCAACATGAGGAAATCAGCTGAAAAGTTGCAAGCCTGCGTTATCCAGTTTAGCCTCGTGGTTTTTAATGCAAGTTTCATCTAGCCAGAAGACTCTGTGCAAGTCTCCCGCGTCTTTGAATGTTCAAGTGCACTATTTTGTTTCTTTCGCCTGCTGAAGTAATGAGAACCATGAGAACCCCAAATTGTTTGAATACGCAGAAGACTTCCACAGTCTATGGACAATGTGAATGTGATCTGATCAGCAGCATCACCTGAGCCCAATTACACAGAGCTGCTTAACCAGACATAGGCTTAACAACTTTCTGCCACGCAAAGATAAGCAGGAAACCAGTTGCAAACAGTACATAAGATATGGTATTTTGGCTGGTAACCTTATTCTGGTAAGCATAATTTTGTTGTGCTTAGGATACTTCTTGTACTTAAAGCAGCTCTATGGCCCTGGTATTTGATATACACTATTAACTAGTGTTTGTGTAGACCTTATGCATTGACGTAATCACACCGCCATCTTAGAGGTTAAATGATGATGAAACAATGGAAAATGCACATTTATGTATGCGCGGCGCACAGGATGGGTCAATGAGCAACCTTCTTTTGACCCCTAGCTGAGGGCGCCCTACTCAAATAACGTCATATGCACAAGGTCTATTGTCACAAATGCCCAGTCTGGAGCTAAATATCCTACACAATCCGGTGTCATTCAGGGTTTCAGGTTAGCTTTTACTTGACATTCTGGGAATGTCATCACCCACTCTATCTGTACTTGTTGAATATAAGCCATTTGCGAGTTGGGTTTGAATGATGTCTGGTTAAGGCCTTATTCGGTCAGGATGAGTTAATCACTTAATAACTCTGAAGCATGCTGTAGTTTGAGACGCGGTTGCACAAGATCAAATGTGAAACTTGATTAGATTGATACAGACGCTGCTGAAAATAAGCTTTGGACAATGTAAAAGTTGTGTACATTTCTTAAGTCAACACATACCTTTTGTTATTATACGGTTTGTTTTCACATATTTCCGGCGACAAATAGTATGGAGTTCCTATACAAGTCCTGGCCAATTCCACAGTGCTGTACAAAATATAAATTAATGTTAGTCAAAGTAGTAGAGTACAGGTATGCCATTCTTTCTCATGAACTAAAACAAACTAATGTTGTAAATTCACCTAAAATCTATGATGAATTTACAGTTGGAATAAAACTGCCGCAGAAACAAACTACTAGGCGTTCTGGCCATAAGCTTCATATATAAATACATATGAAACATCACCCTCAGCTTGGTCTGTTACTACCCAAGACTATGATTGCGCCATTCTGTATGTTTGTGGTTGGAGTAGTAAGGATGTGACCCGTTGCCACGAAACCCTGTACAAAGTAAAGTTCTTCACATTTTCAAATTCCCCAGTTCAGCTTTTGAATGATTGTAACTTATGTGAGTAAATCTTTCCATTAATTCACAGTGAGAAGATTAAGACCCCTAATCAGTGACAAGTCAAACAGAGAAAAGAAGCATTTCCTGCAGGAAGTTCAAAGCACACACTCAAACTTTCCAAACTCAGCTGATACCAAAGGCATAAAGGGTATAATCAAGATGGTACAACCTGCTTATTGGCTTGTTTGCAACCTTTTCAGGATTTTTCAATGACTTCATTCTCTACTCAAGCTACTTTTGATCTCAACTCTTATCAAAAAAAGTATTAAAAACAACAGGTTTTAAAAACATATTTATTGTGAACGAATTGTATTTATTTTTTGAGAAGCGATTAGATGAGAACCTAAATATTACAAAGTTTTCAACATCTACAAATCAATGGTTACAACAGAAAAAGACTATGAATGCTGTTAACAGGAAAGGGTTTATGACTTTGTCTGCATTTTGTGGTGTCAGGAGTCTTTTTCACAAAGCAATAAGAATCATCTTAACAGGTTTTAAAAACATATTTATTGTGAACGAATTGTATTTATTTTTTGAGAAGCGATTAGATGAGAACCTAAATATTACAAAGTTTTCAACATCTAAAAAACAATGGTTAAAACAGAAAAAGACTATGAATGCTGTTAACAGGAGAGGGGTTTATGACTTTGTCTGCATTTTGTGGTGTCAGGAGTCTTTTTCACAAAGCAATAAGAATCATCTTGACCAGTTGCCATCGGAATTTTTTTATTTTTGTCCCGTCCAGCCCCGCTACCGGAATCTTTTTTCTTTGAGGGTACCGCTGGCTCAAAGAAACCCTGACTTGACAACGCCAAAAGAACAAAGATTCTCTTTATTGGATCGTTCCTTTTTGTTTCTTGACCGAGAAAATGTCAAATTCATGCACCATGAATTGCAAAACATCTGCCGAAAAGTATATAATGCTGTCTTTACACGGCTTGTTTCCAGGCAGGGGAAACATTTACATGTATTCACGTCATACGACGCCTACTGGTTAAAATATTTGTCAATATTGTCATAGTGATCTGTTTTGTGACATCACACTTTGCTTAATAGCAATTAAAGATTGGTACACATCTTAAGTTCAACCTTAGCTCTTTGTGAAATCAAGCCCTTGGATCGATTTCACAAAGCACTAAGATTCATCTTAAGTTGAGTTGTCAGTATTACCATAGTGATTTGTATTGTGACATCCCACTTTGCAATTAAGATTGGCTTACAGTTCAGATCACTCTTAGCTCTTTGTGAAGTTGGCCCCTGATTTGCAGTTAAGATCACTCTTAGCTCCTAGTGAAATCGGCTCCTGATTTGCAGTTAAGATCACTCTTAGCTCCTAGTGAAATCGGCTCCTGATTCGCAGTTAAGATCACTCTTAGCTCCTAGTGAAATCGGCTCCTGATTCGCAGTTAAGATCACTCTTAGCTCTTTGTGAAATCAAACTCTGGGGTCGGTTTCACCGAGAGCTAAGATAGATCTTAAAGATGAGTTGTCAATATCACCATGGCGATTTGTATTATGACACCATACTTTGTTCAGCAATTAAGATTGATACACAGTTAAGATAAATCTAACTCTGTGTGAAAGATCAAACATTGAAAAGGCCTCTGCACCCTTACCTGTTCAAGACTCTGGCAATACCAAAGTCTCCTAACTTGACAATTCCTTTCCGGGTGAGAAAGATATTCTGCAAATAAATCAAACATATTTTTCTTCATCAATAATGCACAACATTTTATAGGATACCAGTACCAGTAAAAGGTACAGCACATAGAACCGGACGGTAATCTGTAATGTTTAATGGATGTAATAACTGTATCGGGGATGAAGAAAATCATTTTGATTTGACCCATACACTGATGTGTGATACGTACTGTATACTAGTCGTGCATCCTACATTAGAAGCCTGTGGATTTGTTTTTCACAGTATTCGGAGAGCACTGAGTATACAGTGCTTATAACTTATTGGTGTATGTGTAGAATCAAAATTATCTCTGATATTAAAATTTTCGACAAAATCTATTGGGCTAATTACCTAGTATGCACTTAAAATTATCTCTTTGGCTACCTGCCTCTACTTTGTCTATCTATTGGGCTACCTGCCTATCTGTCTAGAGTATCTCTAGAGCTATCTCTGTGTATTTTGTCTATCTCTTGGGCTTCCTGCCTGTATTTTGTCTATCTCTTGGGCTACCTGCATATCTCTTGGGCAACCTGACTGTCTAATGTCTCTTGGGCTACATGCCCGTATTTTGTTTATTTCTTGGGCTACCTGCCTATCTCTTGAGCTACCAGCCTATCTGTCTACAGCATCCCTTGGGCTATCTCCCTGTATTTTGTCTGTATCTTTGGCTACCCATCTGTCTACAGTATCTCTTTGGATTCCTGCCTGTATTTTGTCTATCTCTTGGGCTACCTGTCTATCTCTTGGGCTACTTGTCTATATCTTTGGCTACCCATCTGTCTACAGTATCTCTTGGAATTCCTGCCTATTTTGTCTATCTCTTGGGCTACCTGTCTATCTCTTGGGCTACTTGTCTATATCTTTGGCTACCCATCTGTCTACAGTATCTCTTGGGATTCCTGCCTATATTTTGTCTATCTCTTGGGCTACCTGTCTATCTCTTGGGCTACTTGTCTATATCTTTGGCTACCCATCTGTCTACAGTATCTCTTGGGATTCCTGCCTATATTTTGTCTATCTCTTGGGCTACCTGTCTATCTCTTGGGCTACTTGTCTATATCTTTAGCTACCCATCTGTCTACAGTATCTCTTAGGATTCCTGCCTGTATTTTGTCTATCTCTTGGGCTACCTGCCTATATATCTATCTCTTACCTGTGACTTGATGTCTCTGTGTAGAATCTTCCTATCATGAACGTGTTTGATGGCAAGACAAATCTGAACGAACCAGTCCAACACCTGATCCTCTGGGAACAACACGCCTCTCCTTCCATTGATTGCTTTATACAAATCCCCTGCAGAAAACAAACAATTATCTCTCTGTAGCGTTTACCTTCTTAGATAATATACAAGTATAGCAGGCTCACAATAGTGTCAATCTAAACCCACCCTTCTAGTGCACGTGCAATCTTGACTTAAGCCAAAAATCTCTACCACATTTTCAGACACAAAAAACATAGCTGAAATGCAATAAGAAGAGCATAAAATGCAATAAGAAGAGATAATAGCTTGGTCTGGTATTGTCTTTTGAATAACATTATTAATGGAGACTTTTGGGGTTGCTAGGTGGATGAAAACTTACTAGATAAATCCATTTGTCTTTGGAAATGTGCGCATGCTCAGAACTACATAAACAATGGACATTTTACCTGGTATGTCTGCTGCCACCTAGCGCTCAGACAGTCTAAACAATTATTATTGTATATTTGAAAGATTAATTGGCAACTGCAGATTCTGTAATTATCCAAGGAAACTGTTAATTTTTCATATTTCCCAAAGTCAGTATTGTCGATGTACATGAAATTACTTGGCCACAATTCATTCATTAATTTTGACAACCCCAAACCAACTAAAATCCATTAGCATATTTTGCTTAATTCTGCCATGTGCTCTTAGTGTATGAGCAGGCCGTTACATTGAGCATACTCACCTCCGTCACAAAAGTCCATTACAATATACAGGTTACCTCCCTCTGTATGACAAAATAACAAAAACATGCCTTAGGAAATGCAAGTACCATAAAAGGTAAGCGATTCATACTGTCATCCGTAAACCAGTACTTAACCCTCCTACTGTCTGACCATTCAATATCATCCACTGTGGTTTTGAACAATAAACTACGTCCATGTAAATATATGGCAGCCTGCAATATCATGTGGTGAATGCATCTTTATTGTACACAGTACAAACATGTAGTCAGTTCTGTGCTCAGATATGCCACCATACACAACCCATGCACAGTTGCATGGCTTGAAATGGTTGGTCACTTCGTCAGAAAATATTACCATGAGTAGTTAGTGAAAGCCCCTGTTTATACCTCATGCAAAAGTGAATTGAATTTAAATGAGACTTAAAGCTATGCATGGTCTTAAAGAATACAAGTAATTTTTTGTGGTGAAACCATGTTGTAATCTCTTTTGAACAGTGCTGACTCTGAAAAGAGGGAACCTCTGAGTAGTGTTGGCTCTGAAAAGCGCCAGTTTGTTACTCGCAGTTCAACCAGTGTGCCCTTGCGTCACAAAGAAAAAAAACTATTAAAAAAAAACAAAAAACAGCATGTAGTGATTATTTGCAACCTACATACAATGTAGTGCTCCAAAGTTTCCCATTCCACAAAACTATTATTGCATGGTTGAAACACATGCAGTGATTATTTGCGTCACAAAAATTTGCTTCGCTTTCTCTTCCGCATGAAGTACGTAGATTTCTACTGAGTGTATGTAGATTTACACTGTTTCAACCATCCATGTTGTATGTTTATTCACAGTTTCTGATACCTTCAAATGAATCTTGGTAGGAGACGATGTTGGGATGCTTCATTTTCCTCAGAACAGCCACCTGAAACAAAGCAAAGCATGTATTTTGGTATGTCTTGTAACTACAATTATTATCATTATATCTTTCTGTTATGGAAACAAATGAACCCTCAAAAGTGACTAGCACTGTTAACCCATAAGCCTGAAGACATCTGTGTAGAAAGGATGATGAAGAAACATCAAGTGTTTAGATGTGAGTGGAAAAAAATTCCAGTGGGGAAAACCTATATGAGAGGTTCTGGTCCTAAGCAAGATTCAACTTGGGTCAACAGAGGTGAAACCGAGGGCAAGATTAGATACTGACTGGGGCTGTGAATTACAAGTTTGTTTACAACCTCACTGTGAGGTTCATGTAGGAACCACATCCACAGAATCACATACTGAGTGATAATCAGATGACCCACATGGTTATGGCAAACTTTTGCTGTTTTTTTTTTTTACAAAATGAGAACAACTTCAGGGATTTACAATTCTTGCATGTGACATACATCTGAGGTACTATCTTAGTTATACACTCACCTCCTTTTTCGACTCCTCCTTTTCCTTTCTCTTCATCTGAATACAGAAACAACGATGAACATGATGAAAACTTGATGAGTAAAAATAATAACAATTCCCACACAGCATTTGAAACAACGTATTTGGCCTTTTCATATGTAAGAGAAAGGTATTGAGTTAAACGTCTGACCTGTATGTAAGTACATTAATATATGGTATAGGTTTTTATAGACTTGGATTTTCCCGAGGGCAAAAACATCAGAAATCAGATTTAGGCTGTATCCCAATTGGCGGCTATGGCTACGGCTATGACTGTTGCTAAGGAGGTCCTATATTTCAACGCATGATGATGTGGCAGCCCAGCAGTAGCCATTCTGCCAATTCAGACACGGCCTAAAACAAATATGTCATGCCTGTTTCATGATGATGGTACATGCATAGGGTTAGTTCTGAGAGTGTTAATGATGACTCAGAGTGAGTATTACTGCATACAGGCAAGATACTTCACAGAGGCAAAATGCCACGGTGTGCCATACCCCTGGCCCCATTGCCTTTAGTGCCCCTTGAGATGTTCAATTCAATTCAATTTAATGTATTCGTCCAAAAAAAGGAAAATTGCTTTGTCGATTTTGCTCACAATACACAATAAAAATATTAAAACTACAGAGCAAACTGTTACACACAGAAACAATAAAAAAATAAACAAAGTAGAAATTATTAACAAAAACTACAATATATAATAGGGCAAGCAGGAAAAATACTTCTTAAGTCCATAAAAATCAATCGGCTGAATATGCTTGATTCCGATTGATTCAGTACACTACCAGATTGAAACATTGGTTGATTTTGATTGAGTTGGTATTTCAGCAATTTAAAACCACTGGTTGATTTCTGTGGAGTTGGTCGAGTTGGAAGCCTACTGTACCAAGCCAGTCAAAATGCTCCAAATGCTAGTGATTGATTCTGGTTGATTCAGTACTTGAGCTAAAAAGTGCATCGGTTGATTATGATTGATTCAGTACTGTTTCATACTTACTGTCTCTCAGTTGATTGATTTTGGCAGATTTGGTATGGTTTCTAGCAAAAACATCTAGGGAGTTAGGGTTAATAACAAATACTTGATAAACATCCAGTACAAATTTAAACTTCCCACATATAGGTACCCTTTACTATAAAGAAAAAACTGCCTTGACCTTATAACATGTACAACAATGAAGTATCAGGCCTGTCCTGTACATAGATTGTTCCAGTCTTTGAACAGTGAGAAATAATACTGATGAAAGTAAGTCTTTGACGGTTACAAGCTTAACCGACCGTTTCAGACACGGTTACAAGGTTACAAAAATAACCATCAACGCACAGGTTTAGTTGAAATATATATCATGTATGTACCTTGGAAATGTTGATTTCTTTGATCACATATTCCTTCCCATCAGTCTTGGATACAACCAGCAAGGCCTTCCCAAAGGACCCCTCTCCAATCTTCTTTTTCTTGGTGTACTTCTCCATCATGACATCAAATTAAGACCAGAAAGTAGAGAATGACACTGCACAACCACCTGTTCAGGAAAAAAAAAATGTTCACATGTTCATGTGAAAATGACTGATGGATGATCAAATGTCAGTGTGAAAGTTTCATTGTCGATCAATTAATCAAATCATTTATACAGGGTCAGGGCAACAGTCGTTGCTTATGGTGTGGTGCAGTAAGAATTGAAAAAAGATGTTTCGAGGACGATTATTCCTTATACAGGGTTCGAAATTATCGGTCACCAAATGCGAGTGAAAACAGCAGGAAACGAGTCAAAAAAAAGTTCCTTGTCACAATAGATGAGGGGTACGGTGGTAAAATCCCAAGAGAAAGATCATTCTAAAAATGGTAAAATGGTTTGACAAGTCTTGATATTTGCTAGACATGATGTGCCCGTAATCGTTCACAACAAACACACATTGACAAAACCACGTGGGCCCCACAGTGTAATACCACCATACATGCAAATACTACATGCTTGCTCACTGGTCGTCCATCACACAACACACCTATAATCATGACAACACAGCCCCTTTAACCAGTTGAAAACGGATGACATGAATACACGCAAATGTTTCTCCTGCCTGGAAATGAAAGCCGTGTAAAAATGCCATTGTGCAATTTCGAACCACAAGAGCAAAGGTCACCCGGTCATTCAACTGCAGAGTGTGCACAGACCATACACACGCCGTCTAACACTTTGTTTTACCCACACAAGGACAAAAAAAGGGTGTATAAATATTGACTTTTTGTGGCTATTCACAGGCAATTTTTGTGTAATCCCTGATTACAGACCTTTGTCCTATTGTTCCAAGAGGATTATGAGTTTATGACCAGCTATTCTCGAGAGAATAGCCGGCCAACCATGGCCGCGTGCTGGGTCTCTGCTGATTGGTCGAGATCTTGGAAGTGCGGGGTTCAAAATGACAACCCGGCTGATGAACAACTCGTTAAGTCAGAGTGAGCCGGCAATGGAGCCATGGTTCCGTGTTTAGTACTACTCCTATGCCTTAGGTAACACTAACAGCTAATGTTTTAAAAGTCACTGTGTAAAAATTTGACATTTTCTCAGTGGCCAAACAAAATGGATGATCCAATAAAGAGAATTTTTTTTTCTCTTGGCATTGTCAACTTGTTAAGTAAGTGTACTCAAAGAAGAAAGATTCTGGCAGTTCCGCCAAAAGAATCCCGCCAGGGGGCGAGACAAAAAACAAAGAATCCCGGCGGCAACTGGTAAAAGGAAGAAATTAGGTGATACGATCGTTCAAACACGAAATTTTGCAAACTTTACTTTAGTTGCATTCATCATAACCCTCCATCCTCCCAGAGGGTCACGAAACATGATACATAAAGATTGCCAATATGAAATTTCGGTCATTTCTGTCAGACTGGTGGGCAATCTTTATGTGTCATATTTCGTAACCCTCCGGTCTGAGACCGTTGGGAGGATGAAGGGTTACGCTTACCACAACTATCTTCGCTTCCACTTTTTTTTCATGCTTCGAAAATTGTGTGCATACATGTATGTTCAAACATGCGGGCTGGTAAAAAAACGTGCAGGCGACGCAAAGATGTAGATCCATCTCGACTCAAAACCGACTCGACGCACGCCATCTCGACTCAAAACCATCTCGACTCAAAACCATCTCGACTCACAACCATCACCAACTCGACTCAAAACCATCTCGACGCAAAAACCATCTCGACGCATATTAAAGATAAAGACAAGTCCGAAAAGAATAGACCAAATAGTTATTTTCAGCTCGGCGGTACTTATGGTATTTTTTTTTTTTTTTTTTTTTTTTGTACTTTGAAGGACGATGTGTTGTCTTGGGATACCATGACAGTCAAGTCTTCAAGGAACGGTGCAATGTCCCAATTTTGTTATAGAAAAACAGGACTTGAAAGAAACTGCCCACGCATATATTTTTGCAAATGCAAGTAATGATATACTGTAGGCCTACTTTTAAAACAGATTTGTGGATTTGAAGGTTGTAAAATGCTCTGTTTTTGACCAGTAAACTAGATTGATAAGTTACAAAAGAAATCTGAAGCGCAAAATATGCCGCATAATAAATAAAGTTTCATGTAGTGTCAAATTAAATTGCTTAATAGTTCGTTTAAAGAAATTTGTATTTCTTGTCATCATTATAGGCCAATGCCTACTTGAGAATTATCAACTTCATTTTAGTATAGGTTTCAATTTGAAATTAAGCCCATTCAAGTCGTCTATATTGTAAACAATATTGGGATATTGTAAACAATATTGGGTGACTATTCCAACCCATTGTCATGGTACCTGGGCGTGATAGACTAATCCTAGAAACGTGCCGCATCGTTAATCGTTCTACCTGTGGGTATAATCTCCTTGTTGGTAAACTCGCGTAGAGCAATTGTCTTTATTCATTCCATTTATTCAGTTCCATTCAATTCAATACCTCGGGGTAGAGAATGCAGGTATAAAATTGGGCGTTTATAGGAATGCCGATCATCAGTTACGTTGAGCTGAAAGTAAAATTCTTTCAATATAATTTTTTTCTAAAAAGTGGAACGGGATCTGGAATGACAAAACATTAAAGGCAAAAATTTAAATGATACAATTGTACTTTTGGCAGCCATGGTCAGCGTAAATTTAACCGGTATGTTTCACAAAAATTTCCTCGACATTTCAGATTTGTTCATTTGAAATAATGTTAATAACGATTACAAAATTTATATTGAAATTTGTAACATCTTCATAGACGATAAAACATTTTGAACTGAAATGAACAGTGCCATCATTATATCAATAATCATAAAGTGCATTGGTATTGGTGATGTGACGAGTTGGTATTGCTGAAGCGTCGAGTCGGTTTTGAGTCGAGATGGATTTGAGTAGACTTGACTTGAGTCGAGTCGGTTTTGCGTCGAGATGGTTTTGAGTCGAGATGGATTTGAGTCGAGATGACTGCACACCAACTCAAATTTTGCTGGACAAGTCCAGCTGGTGAGTAAGACAAAAAAAGTTAAGGGAAACCCCTGACCATGCTGACATCATGACATCCTTGACATTGTAGCAATGTAGAAAAGGCATGATCCCCCAATTGTGTTCCTTCTTAAAATGCGAAGGACCAGCCAGGAGTTTGGGAACAGGAACGTAAATTTCAGACAGCTTTTGTTTCGTGTCCTATGTCTTCCAAAACATAAATTAACGATCAATGACATTGACAAATAGTAATGACAATGAATGTCTCTTCCCACCTCCAGCCACCCCCACCAGCCCAGTCCCCAACCCCACCTAGACCCAGTAACTGGGGCGCTGTACTCCTTTTTTGAGATTTTTGACCTTATCTGTCGTACTAGCGCCCCAGTCCGTGGTATATTTGGAAAGTGCTCCGAAGCGTTTTTTTCTGAATCAGTTACAAAATTGTCAAAACTGCGACAAAGACTCGACAGAATTGCTTGGAAATCGCCTACTGCCTTCTCCAAGTATTTACGGTGAAATAAAATGCAGTTAATTGTACTCACGATCATTTTTGGTCCTCCAAATCAATGATTTTTAGCCCACTATCACGCATATATCAAATTTGCCATTAGAATCGCCATTTTGAATTTGATACACAACGACTGTTTTCTTATGTGTATAAACGCTGGGAGAATTGCGTGTTCGCTGAGGCCCTGACTTTCATATTGTTTTCCGCGCAGTCAACGCAGGATAAAAGGCTGTGTGTAGCGCCAACGTTCACTGATGCCCTGCATTCATATTGATTTGCGCAGTCAATGCAGGATACCAGCTGTGTAGCCTGGTATCCTGCGTTGACTGCGCAGAAAACAATATGAAAGTTAGGGCCTCAGCGAACACACGATCCTTCCTTGCAGCGTTTAAGGAAACGGTCGTTGAGTATCACGTTCAAAATGGCGATTCTAACGGCAAATTTGATGTAGGCGTGATAGTGGGCTAAAAATCATCGATTTGGAGGACCAAAAATGATCGTGAGTACAATTAACTGCATTTTATTTCACCGTAAATACTTGGAGAAGCCAGTAAAACAGTAGGCGATTTTCAAGCAATTCTGTTGGGTCTTTGTTTGTTGCAATTTTGACAATTTTGTAACTGATTCAGAAAAAAACCGCTTCGGAGCACTTTCCAAATATACCACGGACTGGGGCGCTAGTACGACAGATAATGTAAAAAATCTCAAAAAAGGAGTACAGCGCCCCAGTTACTGGGTCTAAACCCCCACCCACCCCCAATCCTGGACCAATCCATCATGTCCATTATTCTATTAACTGACTCTGTTTTCTTCAACACAAACTGAAGATAATTAAAATAAATGTAATTACTCTTTACATTCTTTACCTTAAAAACACATTTCCTCAACAAAACCAATTCGCCCCAGATTGTTAAAACATCCACGCCCCATACACAGCTAATATTCGTTGGGACCACATTCGTTTACCATTTCCATGGCCACAATTTTTTTTCAAAAGAGAAATTTCTGCACAGTCAAAACCACATAAACAAGACATGTTGACATAAATAGCGCTCATAAGCTCTCAGAATCATTCACCAAACATGTCCAGAACTTACGTTAGGTGCTCTGCAAGTTTTCACGCCCAAATTACAGCAGAGAAACCTGGATAATTTACAATAATTCCACGAAATGAACGACGTCAATCTCGCAACGGTTGTCCGCCATCTTGAACGTGCCCGGCCAAAAATCATTCAAGAGTTGCATGATGGGAACGAATTGATTGATCTCGGGTGAACCAAAAATGGCGTCTGCAGCAGTGAGAAAACTCCCGCAGCATTTGAAAGAACTACGGATTCATTTATGTCAGCGATCTCCCTCAAGCCAAGGAGTTAGGTAATGAGCTTTACTTGGGCCTGAAGATGATTGCGATTATTGTAACCCTCGATCCTCCCAACGAATGGTCATAGACCGAAGCCGTCTGGTGGATCGATTTATCGCAGTTGATAGAGCAAGTTCCTTGCTCTCTATGACTAGACCTAGACCCAGTAACTGGGGCGCTGTACTCCTTTTTTGAGATTTTGACATTATCGGTCGTACTACCTACTACTGACCGTATTTTTGACCACATGACAATTGATTCTACTAACTAACTAAGTGTGTGAGAATTCAGCTTTTTTGTTAAGAATAGATTTTTGAATTTCAGTTTTGTGTACACCAAAAAATGATATTTTTTAATTTCAGCTTTTTCTTAAAAACTAGCTGTTTTCTGCTTTTTTTGTATGTGGCCACTCAGTAAGTCACTGTCACACCCAGCAATCCCTGCATATGATTAAAATTATTAAATGTGATATTAAAATGAATGCATTCTGTACATCATCATGTACATCATGATGATCATGTTCATGATTAATGTTTTTTTATTTATTTTTTATAGATGTACAATACGAGCATGATTAATAAAGCCGCTGTTAATGTCATGATTATACTTTATAGCAGGCATGTGGCTGTGCATGGAAAGATTGTAACTCTCACCCAGACCAGATACTGCACATGTGCATGCTTGCGATCAAATCACAAAGGCCACGGGTGCTGTCTTTTGTCAAGCTGTGATGTGACCGCTGACGCACATGTGCACGAAATATAACTGGGTGAAGAAAAAAAAAACTTTTCAGTATCCAAATTTGTGTATTTTACTTAATTTTGTGGGACAGTAAAATAAATTGAACTATGAATTTGAACATTGAACTTTTTAAAATTACAATCAATTGCATGTTGTATTTTATGATTTATTTGATGTGTTTTTAAACCATGAAATCAAATAATCTAAAAATAATAATAAATGCGTGTCTGTATGCAACAGGGAATGGGTGGAGACAAACTATGTGGACCTCAAGAAAGCTAATCCCAAGTTCCCGTTCCTGATCAGAGAGTGTAGTGGAATACAACCAAAGATCTATGCAAGATATGGTAAGTTTCCTGGGTTGGATTTCACAAAGCGCTAGGACTAGTCTTATCTTGAGTTAGGACGAGTAGCTAGTCCTAACTTATACTTATAGGACTAGTCATAAGTTAGGACTAGTCATAAGTTAGGACTAACGTTAGTTTTGTGAAATCTAACCCTGGATAAGATAAAAGGGTCTCATTTCACATATTGACCCCTTGCACGCACGTCACTTGCTTCATTTGTGCCACCCTCACAATTTTGGAAGTCCATGGGTAAGCATGCAAACGCCACGCCGCTTAAATTTCACACCACACTGTAACACGGGGACATTGACTACCAAAACGGCGCAACCGAGATTGTGGTGACGACATCAGGTGAATTGGGTCAATATTATGAATAAGCATTATCGAACTACCATGACAGCAGGTCACACATTTTATACATCAGTGTTTACATTTACTGTAAATGTTGTTTACAGCGACCTTGAACTTGTAGATGTTAAAAGGCAAAGCAACTATTGTTTAACATTTGAAGTACACAAGTCGGGCAGTGACATTGATTCTAAAGAATTCAGTTTAGTTCACATTCTTACTTATAATGGTGATCAGTAAGTGAAGCCATTAGTTCCACTACCACATTATACAACTGTCAGATTTTAATCACAACTTGGCGTTATTCTTAATTGTTATTATTTTTTTTTCAGAGTATGGTAGAGAAACGAGTGCTTCTTTGGAAAACTTCACCAGTCAGCAGGTTACAGATACTTTAGGTACAATGGCAGACACACCCACATCGCAGTAGCCCAACACCGGCTCAAGATGATAAAGAATTTACACAAGACATTTAACAACTTTATAGTGAAACACTTGCATGAAAAAAGAAATATTCAAGGGACAGAGAGGAGGGTGTCAAATACCTGCAGCATCAAAGAGAAATGTTCATCAGCTCCGAGTTCCTTGCATGGGTGGTGTTTGCAAAGAGTTGTCTCCAAGTCTGTAGGTGCCTCACAGTAGTACACAGGTTTTGATTGTGAGCAATCTGTTGTTTAACCCTTGAGTGACTAACTAGGATCCTTCCACACTCCGCCAAAATCCAACACGATATGGCAACTCAACACCCAAACTGTTGGACTCTGATTATGGTGGGTTGCATGAACCCATTTAAAGCATAATCAGTTTACTAGTGCAGTCCTCAGTCTAACAGAATCAAACAAAACATGCAGTTGGATTTTGATGGGTTTGGAGGTGGTTAGGGATGATGTGTAAATTACTATGCATGCCTCATAGAAGAAGCAAGCAAGAGATTATTCTGTTGGAAATATATATTATGGTAATTGTGTTTTGAAAGGAAAAACAAATAACTTAGGCCCATTTCAAACATCACGCTCTTGCCGTGTCAAATTCACATTATTCAGATTTGTTTGAAATTTGTCAGCACGACGTTGAAACCACTGCCGCAACAATGCTGCGCTATTGCTGAACTCAAATGATTTGAATTCCACACAGCAGCAAGAGCGCGAAGTTTGAAACGGGCCTTATTACAAATGCTCAAATTACTCTTGATGGATCAACATAAAGCCAGTACATAAGTTGCAGTGTTTCCCCGCTCTTTCGAAATAACATTCAACCTCAGTTTCAAGATTTTGAACTACATGTATAACCAGGGCCCAATTTCATGGAGATGTACATCGCTTAACAAGTTTATGCCCAAGGAAAGAAATAAGCAGGGAACCAGTCACAAATAGTACACACAATGTACTTTAGCTGGTAACCTTTTTTTCTGCTTACTCTGAGATCAATTTCATGGGTTTGCGCTTATGGTAGCAGAAAAATAAAAGAATGACGAAGACACATTTCACAGATTAGCCAGGAGATTTTGTATGCGTAAATTTCAGGTTACTAAGAATTCTTTGCTTACACAGCTAGGTGTGGAAATGTTGTGCAAACCCTGTATGTGGAGAGTTGTGACCGTAAGCGCAGAATTCCGCGGTAAGCAAAGCCATGAAATTGGGGCCAGCTATATGAAATAGCCCTGGTAGGATGCAAGTACCCGTTGCACTGTTTACGGAGACTGACCTTACAGGGTTACAGGAAGTGAAGCAAGATAACACTTTGAATTTTTTTAAATTCAAACAGCTGTCAAGCGCACGTTTTTGTGTAGCCCAAAAATATCATTGTATGTACATTACTTGTGACTGATGGAAGTTTTAAATTAAATCAAAGTTATTTAAGTTCCCAATTACTATAATGCTATGCGTTATACAATATCTTCATCATTGTTGAGCATGTTCACAATTAAAAAGCAATCGTTACCTGTTGAGACAATTTATGTGATTGATTTTTTAGAAATTTTATTAAAATGTATTGATTGTTCAATAACTGACGCTCTGTTGACTTAAGTTTGTTTACATAGAAGTTTCAACACAGAATACAGTGTGCAATGATACCCGTGGACATTCCAGCCACTCCCCCATCAGGAAATTAGAAGGATGTTGGCCATACTGTCTTGCCCATTATGCCATACCAAAGTTTGTTATTAATAAGTAATAAATCAATTGAAAATATACCTGTTGCTACCCACTTGATGTATTTTTTTCAAATTTAATTTATTTCGAATAACACTCTATGGGAAAAACCTACAAAAGCGAGCCCGAGAAACGTTTAGAAATGCCGATGCTACCACAACAGTATGTACCGATATGGTAGCAATGAAATTCAGATGTTTTGGTCACGTTCCTTGTTCCACCAGTGCCAGTACATCATGAGCAAGGTTTGTTTTTGTAGGCGTTCCAAGGGAGCATTATTTAAATTAAAAAATATGTACATAAACAGGATAGCAACAGGTGTATTTTCGGCTGATTCATTATACTAATTACAAACTTTTATATGGCGTATGGACAAGGTGGTATAGCACACGTCTTTTTCAGGGTTTATGCAATAGATCCATGTACTGATGATGTCACGCTTTGTTTTACTGGTGCGCTTTCTTATGATGGGGACCAGGGAATGAGAGGGGGGGGGGCGCTACGAATTTGAAGCTCCCATAGGAAAACATATACGTAAACAAAGTGTCGTGTCATAAGTACAGGGGTCTACTAGTAGCTGCATGTACATGGAAGGAAACTTGATGATCTGCACATTTGTTGCTCATTTTGTTTGTCAATCATTTGCAGGTTTCCCCTGCAATGTTATTAAGAACACTGCAGAACTATTTTTGAATAAGCCCTTTGCGAGGATTTGGATAAGCCATTTGTGGATTTGAATAAAGTCTGGTACAATGCCTTGTTTGGTCACAAGTGAAGGCTCAATTTGAAATCCTCTGACTAAATCCAGTGTTGCTATGTCACATGGTAAGGGGCAAGCTTTTGCATTGCTGGTATCCTTGTGCCACACTGTCATTTCATTGAGAATTGTGTATGGGTGTTTGTCGTCTCTTCATGTGACCAAGAAACAGCTTACCCCTAACCATGCGACATAGCCTGGATGTTGTCTGGGGAATTCAAATTGGGCATTTACTTGGCAATGTAACTGAGAAAAAGCTTGCGATTGGCTTTTTTCAATTACATGTACAGTGGTAATCAATGTGAGGTTTGCGCTGGCACAACTGATAACCCCCCTTTTTGGGGGGGAGAAGCCAATAATTCTCCCAAGATTATGATGCTACCTCAATCCTCACATTTTTAATTATTGTTATGATAGTCATTTACAAGATTCCCTTACAATTAAGTTGGTTCAGAATTACCACCAGCAAAACCATTTTGTAATATGGATGATCAGGACGTAAACGCACAAACATAATAGCCTTTTTATGACAGGCATATCTGCGGTGGCTGTAGCATCGAAATAACTCTCAAACTGTCATTGGGCTAATCAAGAATTGATTCCTCATTCACCCAGCAACTACAGTATACATACATACATTGAAAACACTGTTTTTGTTGTACTCACGATAATGGCAAAGAGCGACATTTCTCAGATAAGACATGTCCTCAGGACGCCTTTGAATAACAGACTTAATATAATCATCCTACGGTAGCTCTACTCATCTAAGATCCCCTCCTTAAGAAACCAGTAAGAAATTCAAGTCGTTCCTTTCCTTAACCGACCTTGAACCTCTAATATAACCATAATATTTTTCCTTCACATATACGCCTTGAATAAAAGTTGATTTTTTTAAGTAAAGCTATTTGAATACGGATCAAACATCAACTAGTAAAACCCTCCAACGAGTTGACCAACCATTTGAAACCGTTCAACTGCATGGATTTTGTGTGGTAGCATAACTGTGCACAGAAGTAACCGTGGACATGTGTGTATACATATTGCAGGCTTGCATAGTTTATATATCATTCAAAACCACAGAATGGATGATATTGTGTGGTCAGACAGTAGGAGGTTTGACTGTGTACTGTGTAGATACATTCGCCACATGATATCATACTGCAGGCTTGCACAGTTCATCTATCATTCAAAACCACAGTGGATGATATTGTATGGTCAGAGAGTAGGAGGGTTGACTGTGATCTGTGTAGATGCAGTTATTACATGATATATTGCAGGCTAGCATAGTTTGTCATATGGTCAGACAGTTGAAAGGTTAATAGTCAAAGAGTGTTTTACATAAACTTAAGACTACTATTATTATTTCATTCTCTAAATCTTTAAACAATTCTTTTTTTAATGAAAAACGCTATTCATTATTACGTAAGTACAATTTCAGAGGAAAAATTTATGTACATGAATAATTATTTTAATCAAGAAGAAATAATACGACTAATTATAATTTAGTTTTCTTAACAGATTACTGTTGGAAACAAAAACAAAAAAACAATGTAATTATCTTACATGATCAAAATTACGCCTTGGTAAAAAACGCCAGCTTAATTTAATGGCAATTGTATACATATCAGTATTTGCGTATTCTTACCAAGGGACCATCTACAGACAAATTTAAAAAAAATAATAAGTTAGCAGAAAAAGGACATCATGCTGTCTGAATTACTTTTCAGAATAATTAGTACCACTACCCTCAAAAGTCAATGTTTTTTTTTAAAAGTAAAGTTTTGAGAAAGCCTCTTTTGTTTATAATAATCAGTACATGTACATTTTATACCCTACCAGTGCCCAGTATCAAACACATGTAATGCCATGCAGTTTAAGCTGTGAAATACTACTTCTTATGGAAATTACAAACTGAAATTCTAAAAACAATTAATGCAGTCAAGGCATACACACAAGTTCATAGCTGAATTTCCCAAACTTTATTTTGGTCACAACTTCAACTTTCATTTTAAGGTCTTGTGACGTGTTGTAACCAATAAAAATGCATTATTATAGGGCCGATTTAAGCCGCCCTGCCAATACACAGTCTGAAAATTGGGAGAATTTAATCGGCCCTGGACACTACTAGGGTAGACAGTTACAGACAGGAATGAGACTTACATCCAAGAGTCTTTACAAGCATTCATGTACACTTCATTGCATGCCTTGAATTTTAACTATTGAAAGGAGAAAGGCACTTTCATATGGAAGGGAAAATGTTTACACAGAGTCAGATTTTAACAGGACTCAATAGTTGACAACGCACAAGACTTACACAATATATTACTGTCCAGGTGAAAGGCACTTGGTAGTATGTGCAGATTCATTCAAACCCTTTGTTCTATTAAAAAAGCTTATAACATGAAGCTTATACAAAACTTGTTCATGTTCTGCCCCAACTATAGTTGTGATCAGCCCAACTATAGTTGGGATTAGCCCAACTAAAGTTGGGGTTAGCCCAACTACAGTTGGGGTCAGCCCAACTATAGTTTGGATCAACCCAACTGTAGATGGAATCAGCCCAACTATAGATAGAATCAGCCCAACTATAGATAGAATCAGCCCAACTACAGTTGGGACCGACCCAACTACAGTTGAAATTAGCCCCACTAAAGACAATGTGCCCTCTGATGCCGATGACAAACCAAGTTTCTGCCTGCCGGTCTGCCTACGCATCGTGTTTCACGTTAATTTGGATTAAGAGTGATGTCACTGGTCAGATCGCCTTTGAATTATGTGACCTTTTGACGTTACTCCTTAACCAAGTTTAAGGAAAGATTCCAGCACTAGCAGGAAAGATTCCTTTAGGTGTAAACAAAGGGCAAATGGTCTACAGTATACTTAGGATCATCCTAATTTTACTTGGTACTGGCCCAAACTACAGTTAGCAGGATTCTATAGTTTGGGCAAATTTTAACATGAGGCTTAATTATTGCCACAACATGATTTTAATTTATCTAGAAATAGTCATGAAAGTTCACACAAAGAAAAGCACCAATCACTCAAATATACTTTCACTTATACTGCTCTTGGCTTTGCAATTGAGGGCTAAAAATGCCACACTACAAGAAGTACCAAAGCCAACTTTGTTGATGATATAAAAACATAGCAAAACTTGTCAGTGTTAACCTGCTGTTAATATCTAAAACAAAACTTGACCACTCGTTTTGAGAAGTTTCTTGAATTCTAGATGGTATGCAATGAATGTACTTGTCCATAATGATATACTCTTCCATTGAGTTCTATCTCTAATACCTATAAAGTTTTGTTTTTGATCTGATGATGTAAAAACAAACGAGGCCTTGACCACTGATAATCCTAATGGTTCAACCAACAGCAACACCCGTATCTTCTGTCAGAACGGTGGCATCTTGAATAAAGCACTTCCACAATTTAAAAAATATCACAACAAAATAACTGAATTATTCATCGAAATTTACTCACATAAAGGCAACAATTATTTCCAAAATACGATCAACGTTTCTAACAAAAAAAAAACAAAGGCAATCACAAGTCAAAAAACAGTAATGCCTTCTCCCTCCCCCAAACAAAAAGCAAAATTTGAAGAAAAAAAACCTGTTGTACCAGTCGGTGGTGACAAGATCGCCCTAACCACAAAGGAAGTAGAACCCAATCTGGTTTAAGCAGCTCACATATATTGTACAAGGTTATCTCGGTCCATGAAGAATTACAAGACACAGAGTAATGCAGGCAGTGATTGTCGTCCATACACTGTAGATGCCTGAAGACGATCCGGTTGTCAGTAGGTCTTCTGCCGCCTTCAATGATACCTGTTCGTATCAAGCAAAGTTATACACAGATTAAATTATCTCAATATACGTATTTAGGACCAAAACGATTTTTGACCTACACTGACGCATCATAAAGGTGTGTCGTGGCCAAGTGGTGAAGCGCACTGGACTCAAGCTTTGGTGTTTCTGATCAGCAGAGTGTGGGTTCGAGTCCCGGTCTTGACACTTGTGTACTTGAGCAAGACGCTTAACCATAGTTGCTTTGTCCTACAGGTGGGACGTAAAGCCATTGGTCCCGTGCATTGTGTAATGCACGTAAAAGAACACAGATACACTCAAGAAAGGGGGTAAGCCCAGGTGTTTCTGGCAGTGGCTGCTGAATGCGCCTCAGCACCTTGTAAACCTTTATAAGGTGCTACATATGGGTCCCATAATTCAAACATTTCAAAAACCTGTCTTAAAAATTCAATAATAAATACTTTGAGATGCTCGTTGATAAAGCGCTATATAAAAACAAGTTATTAAAGCACTGTACACCAAGTGCCTTCTGATTTCTACGGAAGAAATCCAGTTTCCTGAGGTAGGACATGAACCCACAAAAATTCAAGGGTGTCGTTTTGGTGTTGCAATCATACAGCTAGGTGTAATCTGTGTGTGGTCAAAAGGCACTATCGTGATGGTGTACCCACATATCCATGGCGTGAAGCGGGAGTCACTGCTTAACCTCTCTAATTAGCCCCTCCCCATGAAATATGTTAATGACATTCAGGCATGCGTACAGACACTATTGGTGGGCAAATGCCATAGAGTTGTGCACAAAGCAGACGCACAAATACCTCACGCCACCACCAGCCCCATACCCCTCATTTTGCCAACCAGTAGCGTTAGTGTTGTGCAATTTATATATTTCATGTGAAGGGTCTATTATAAATGGGCAAACAAATGTCTGTAAATTGCTGGCGTTCAGCCTCACCGGGTTTATTTACAAATGTTCATACCTCATCATTTGGGTTATTTTCTCCATCAAACCACAGCAACATACACGGCTCACTGTCGGACACCACCTTGAATGATCCACCCCAAACGGTCTGACACATGTTTTCAGCCGTCTTGAATACCTCCTGGAAGGTTTGGCAGGTCGAACCAGCGGGACACTCATTTGTGCCTGCAGGAAAATCCATGTACGAACAGAAAGAAAACAAAGTTTATAGTTCAACATTTATGTATGACCGACGAGAGTTTTTCAGAGCTGCCAGAATTGAATTGTTTTGTTTGATCAAGGACTTTTCAAATATACCGATGTTTATCTGATCCGATGCACCGCAATACATTGTTTCGCATCCCTCATTCTTTACACAGATATCGGCATTCTGCAAATGCTGCAAAATGCGTAATAATCTCCCCTACGTGGCAGTTCTGTGTGATATTCTTTGTTGTACATGTACTTCGGTTTGTATTTCTTCGTCTTGGTTGCCGCTATAAAATGTTTGTTTTCACAATCATTTTTGCTGAATTCTCAGTCTGTGCATCGATTCTCGGTCTGTGCATACTCCCTCACATGCTTTTTTTCCCCTTAGTGTCAACTGAAACCGAGTTTCAAATAGATTGAAAAGCAGTTTAGTGGGCAGTCAGTTGGCCCATCATTTTAATATCTTCTTTTGTTTTATCACAAACTTTCTAAGATAAAACACTCTCTACACAACCTGTTGATGTCTTGTTGATGTCGGTCTTGTGGTCAATTTCTTTGACTTTGATACATCAGAAACCATTTATTCAATTGCCTCCCACCCCCCCTCCTCCCCTCCCATACACTACTTCTTTGCCTTCACCTGCCCCCAAAAATCTTAGGTTCCACTGGTAACAATTTACAACGCAAGTCGTGCAAGCTTTGTAGAAAACCCAATACCTGTGATAAACGTAACACTAAGTAACCATGCAATGACACTCTAGGAATGTTTAGAGTTTAGACAAGCTTACCTGATGACCAATTCCATCCCTTAGACCAGTTGTCCTTGCAGGTGAAGTCATTCTTACATGCGTTGAACCAAGCATCGCATTCCGTCCTGCACAGTGGAACCCCTACAAATCTCTCATTGCGGATGCTGATATTATGCTGAGAAGAGACCCCCCAAAACACAAACAAAAAATAAGAAATCTTAACATAAATGCTCCTCGCCTCTCCACATTTTGCCTTTGTTCCTGTACATGTATTTTATCCGTATTATTCTATGCATACTCTTCATTCACTTTTACAGTCCTTGTATTTTGGTAGCCCTTGGAGGAAGGAAGGAAGGACAAGGAATCAAAGTTGAGCTTTCTGTGGGTCATATCAAACATCGCTCAAAAGAGTCCTCTGTAGCTCAGCTTACTCTCCCCACAAGCTCCACTGATCCTTTTTCAGCTCCATATTTTTTCTGTCATAATTGTTTTGCAATAGCTGCGTAATATATGTAGCTTATCTTCCTCACTGGTTTTTGCCCTGTCCCATTAGTTTTGTCTGTGTTTTTGCATGTCCAGGGCTGTTCCCCCACAAACCTCTGCTTATTTGAACAGCTTTCATACTTATTATTTCCTTCTTTTTTTCACTATCACTGGGCCTAGTTTTGGAACAGAATCTAAGGATACATGCTGCTGTCATATTATTTTTTTCATTATGAAAATAATTTCTATGTATGCCCTTTACTACTTTTGTAATATACAGTTGTATGACTTCTGACTGGTGCCCCCGAACATTGCCAAAGATATTGACAGAATAGGGAGACTGCTAACATAGAGCTAAAAAGCTCAGTTGTAGAGCACTGGCATGTAAACATACGTAAATCTAAGGGGTCGCAGGTTCAAATCCTGTTTGTCAATTTTCTTTTGTTCACCTCAAAAATAAGAGACCCTTCTATGGAAATTAAAATTGCACATTGCACTGACACTACTGGTTGGCAAAATGAGGGAACATCGGGACTTCTTGTATGGGGCTGATGGTAACGTGCCGCATAAATGTGTTTATGTGTCTGCCTAGTGTACAACTCTATGGCATTTGCCAACCAATAGTGTCTGTATGCATGCTTGAATGTAATTAGCATATTTCAAGGGAAGGGCTAATTGTATTGTTTTATAACTGATATTGTATTTTGATTAGTATGGAAATAAATGTGAAATTGAATAGAAATAAATAATAACAGTAAAATAAAAATGGTGATAAGGATTTTTTACACAATTAAGAAGGTCTAGCCAGTTCTTACTTGCCAAAATATGTACTTACAGGCACCAGCCATGGACCCACGTTAGGAGAACACTCATAGAAGCACAGGTCTTGCATGAAGTGCTTCTGACAGGGTGTTGATAATGGAGTGGGACAATGGTTCCAATCCATGTTGTACCATGTTGGGGAGATGTGCATGTCTTGTGTTACTTCCGTTGTACAGCAAGAACGGTTCTTCCACGGAGCACACTACACCAGAGCAAAGAAAAGAAGTAGTATGTATGTAAAGGCCCATTTCAAACGTCGCGCTCTTGCCGTGTCAATTTGTTTTCTCGATTCGACATGGCAGGAGCGCAACTTTTGAAACCATTTTTGGAATTTGGCGCGGCAGAGGCTTAGCTCGACCATGGCTGGACAGGCTCTGCCGTGTTATTGGCAAAGTTTGGCAGAAGCACGACGTTTGAAACCACTGCCGTGCCAATGCCGCGCTACTGCCGAACTCAAATGATTAGAATTTGACACGGCAAGAGCGCAATGTTTTAAACGGGCCTAAAGCTGGGACACATTTGTTCACAAAAAGCATCATTAAGGTGTTATGTTTAAATTTCGGGCTGGGCTTTGTAAAAGTTGTTTTTAAGGGTGGCTGCCCTCTTGCCAAATCCGAGTGACAACAGTGGAGAGCAAGTCAAAACACTTCCATTTGTAGGTCACGCAGGCCATTCAAAACTGTATTACTACAATGTAGTAACAAACAAATGGGTGAGTGATTGTGGAACTAACATTGAATTTCACTTACAAAAGCCTCTAAACCAGGAAACCACAAGTTCAAAATGAGGTATACATACTTACTTTTAAACACGGAAGTTGAAAAAACAGAGACTTTCTTGCAACATGGGTACTTTGCATTATATAATTTAACCATGTGGTTTCAAACTTGAATAATTTTGAAGCTAACTGCACCAGCTAGACACTACTACTAGTAGTCTAGTGTAGTCTGAAAGAACAAAGAGTTTTGATTGAACAGTTCTTGCAACTATATATGCAGACTAGTGAAAAAGCTTGCAGGCTACTCAAAAGTAGAGCTTAAAGCCCCAGCTCAACATTGGTAAGAAAGAAAAACAAAAATGATCACAGATTTACATATACCTTACATGGTATAAAGACAATGATGGTAAAAAACTTTCCTTGAAATATTTCCGCCTGAAGTGTTATCGTTTTTGAATAATAAATGAAATAAGATCAAAAATTAATTTTCGTCTCATGTGAGACCAAAATTCTGCCTAAAATGCAGAATGCATTTTTACTGTTTTCTCGCAAATGAAACATTTTCACAGGTTGCTTTTATTACAAATATCTTGATTTGTGCAAAGAATGGAAGCATTTACAGTCAGTTTACCAATGTTGAGCTGGGGCTTTAACAAGTGCAGCTGGCGAGTAAAATAAAAAAAATTAAGGGAAACTTCTAGGGGTGTCACACCCCTCTACATCCCCAAGTCACTACAATCCTCATTGTGACAAAAAAAGAAAATTGAAGCCAACCTGTTGGAAAAGTTCATCCTCTTTCCCAGGTTTGCTCTTGTGGTTGACGCCATCCATGCAAGTGTTGATGTAGTCATCTAGCGTTGAGCGCTCAGCGAGTGCAACACACAGTGTCAGCAGCACTATTGCAAGTGTATTTGATGTGAACATGTTGAAGTCTGCATCAAAGAAAATTGACAAAAAACGACAACAATGTTATGATTTGAAACTTTGCATGGTGAGAAGACCACCTGGTGAGGTTTGCAGAGACACCATGTCCATGAAAAAATCTTTCTATAAGTTGTGGTGATTCTGAAAAGAACCAGTGGTTTGACAACTCATTGTTTCGATCAGTATGCTTGTCAGCTAAACCTCTTCAGCAGTACTTAAGCAGCATTCAGCGATAGAGTCTAGCATTCTCCTCAAGACGCTCAAACCACATGTTTTTTTCAGAACCACCACAACTCCAAGAGAGTTTTTCATATGGTGTTTCCGCAAACCTCACTAGAATGTCAATACAGCACATACATTCACATACAAACACTATGACCCTTGCCACTGCCTTGGTGCCCCCTGAATAGACTGATCCATTAAGCCCCGCCTACTAATGTATTTACCAATCACAGCCTTGACAGCACCACTGAAAGTCAGACAAAAGCCCAACACATTAAAAATCCCATTAGACAACTAAACAAACCGCCGCCATTGTTCTGATACACAACTGTATAAACGTTTGTTTCGTTTAAATTTTGTTGCATTTCTGGTGGTGCCAATCCCACAGCAGTGGTCCCTGTACAGTCATGTAAACGTGGTTTAACAGTGTTCCTGTCTGCATTGTTCTTTGGACTCAATGCACTGCTCAAAAGGCCACGATCCATACCCTCCACGAAATTCACGTACGTGTGTGTATCCGATTCGTGTGTGGGTGTGTCTGCAAACGAACAACTGCTGCAATCGTGGCAAGAAAGTCACACCATGTGCTGTTGCTCTAGAGGCAGTTGTCAAGATAGTCAGGGCTTAACCCTAACTCCCTACGTGTTTTTGCTAGAAACCATACAAAATCTGCCAAAATTAATCAACTATTGGACAGTCAATATACAACTGTACCGAATCAATCATAATCAACCAGTGCACTTAATACTAAAAGTCTTTTCAAAATGTTCTAAAGCCTGGGTGAAAGACCAACTCCATCAAAATCAACCAAATGTTTCAATCTCGTGGTGTACTGGATTGATCGAAATCAAGCAAAACCAGCCGACTGAGTTTGACAGATTCGGTACCGTTAGGGTTTTAATGGATCGGTCTATTGTTCCAATACAAAGTTGTATTTCAAAGAGGTACCCATTAATAAGGAAAACTGCCTTGCCCTTACAAGTACTAAGCATCAGGAATGCTGAACCTGTACAATACTATAGAACTTGTTCCCTCATTCAACATCTGCATGAGTTACACACTATCGGTATACGTCTACTTTTTTGGCACCACTTTCAGTCTATCATCGAGCTGCCAGGCAGCACTGCACATGTAGCCCCCCACATTCAGATTAGAGACAAATGTTAAACACTTCAAATCAAAACTTCACACTATTAACCATTCCATGAAACTAAATTTGTCTGGTCTCACTTCTTGGAAATGAAAAATCACTACCTATGGTGACTGAAGTATTTAATTATGCCCTTGTCTCTTCTGGATAATGTCTAGAAGATAATGTCTGTCAGGTTTGGTCCTGCAGGTCCAGAGCAGTCTAGCCTCTAAATGACCTTCATTACAGGTGGTCTATTTTTCATCATCAGCTTTGGCAGGGGTCCTATACCTACCCAGACAATATAGTTGAACATTTCAATTTGACATCACAGCATGCCTGCCATGGCACTCACCCCCCCCCCCCCAGGTTCTTTAACAAACCTGGCAAGAAAGCTGGACCTGATAAAATTGCAAGGAGTCAATGACATTTTTCTAAAGGAAAGAGCATAATTGTTTTTAGGTAGATTACATTTAATTCCCATTCTCAAGGCTTCAATAAAACACAACATACCCCTACAAATGTGAAAACTTCATCAAATTTGACGGCCACATTGTTTTGTATTGGACTTTTGTGCATGTTCATATCACACTATTATAATTGATTGCTCAATCGAAGTATGCAAGTAAAATGATATGGGGCCTTCAAATGCTATTCTCTCGACTTTGACACCATTTACGATGGAAGTACATGTATTTGTCTGGAGGATTGGTACTGCTATAAACTTTATCATCAGTGAGTTTTTCAAATTGAAACTAATAAATTTTTTTTAATACAAATCCTGTACTTTTTCTTTAACCTCAAACAGAAGGAAAAACAACCTACATGTATACTGATCAATATACATGTAGGCCTACATAAGAATGACACAAATTCTTATACAGTACAAAACTACAAGTAACTGAGTTTGAGTCTGGGAACTACATGAACTAGGGTTAGTGACTTTTTGTAGTAGAATCACACTGAACTACATTATAAAACGGTTCCATCCTTTTTGAACTTCGGACTTGACTTTGGACTTGAATTATACTTGCCCATTTGGACGGCTGTTTGAATTAGACCAGGTACCTTCATTGTGTCTCTCACCAATTTTTGCGAAAGCAAAGGTCAGAAAAAACTACCTACTGATTACTTAAAGCATTTTGGGGGGAGTTTGTGAGCAAACTGTGTCAAAATTTGTACTGTAATTTTCAGAGTTTATTAGCTTCTTTTATGTAATAATTGCATCGGGGATAAACAGTTTTTGTTTTAGATAGATGTTAATATATCTAATTGTTTGTGGTACCTGCTGCTGGTAATACTGGATTCGAACTGGCCCCTCGTCATCAGGCGTGCTCGGTGGTCTAGTGGTTAAGACATCTGCTCTAGTCATGCGGGAGTCGTGGGTTTGAATCCCACCCGAGTTGCCTGTGGATTTTTTCCACAGGACTCGAAAGCACTGAGTATACAGTGCTTATCCCACATTGGTGAAAGGCAAATTAAAATTTATAGTTTTTGTTTTGTTACCCTAGACACCAATGTGTGATAAGCACTGAGTATATGTACATGCTTTCCCCCCTAGTCCTGTGCGCACAAATCCATATGAACACTACTCGATTGGGATTTGAACCCATGCCCCCCACCATTCCTTAACAAATATCTAAATACCACTAGAGCGAGCCCAGTGACAAGAGGCCAGTTCGAATCCTGTAATGAGCAACAGTGTACTGCAACAATTTAATAGGTGATTCCACAGGGAATAAAGAACATTATTTGGGGTTTTTAAATGTACCCTACACTGATCATGTGGGCTTTTTTCTACCTTTCCTCTGAGATGCCACAGCCGCGAAGTTTTTCGCTTAGCACAGAAATTGTCTAAAGCAGTATTGTCTGCTTATCAGCTTGATGAAATTGGTAACAGCACAGCTTTCACACAGCAGTTGTACAGTGATGTGGCCAAACTTCTTTGTCATGTTTGCTCATTGTTCAATCAGCAGACCCCAGTTAATGACAATATGCAGGGTGATATATATTCATAAAACTGTTATCACTTGTTAAGTCAAGATAAACCAAACTACTGAGAGTCATAACATGCTGTATACATACTAACTGGCATTACTTTGGCCATTCCATATTATACCAGCTGTGGTTTTGAATGATAAACTTTTCCATCACACAATCCAATGTGGGGAATGCATGACATGTACCAGTACAAAGTGAATTCTGACAACCTGTGCAAAGGAATGGTTTCAAATGGCTGACAATCGGTAACCTCAGTGCTATCTTAAGGGTGCGTCCCCACTGAATAAACTCTCAAAGCATCCAGTGCAAAATGGCAAAGATTCAAAAACACTTTTAAAAATACTAACAAGTCTCAAAGCTTTTTACAGCTAAAAGAAAAATATTCACGAACTCCTAAACTACCACCCTCTGCTCATTTTGACATGGGTTGTCCCAAGGCCCATCGAGTTATTTTCTATCCAAATAAAAACACCCCTACATTTATGTAAAATTCCAAACGTCTGAGCATCAATCTTGAAAAAATGATCCTATACTTCTCAGCAAACAGAACCATTTTTCCAGGGCCTAGGTCTAAATAATTCAAGTTGGAAGTTAACAACCCCAGGTTAAAATTGTGCAAAGTTTGTACACTGGACTCCTTTTATTTTGGCTCTCAAATCTGTCTAGTGTAGAATACTTTTAGGGTCTACAAAATTTTCATGAGACCAACAGACTGTTTTCTCCCTTTTTATAACTGGGTGCACCCTTAAAGTTTGCGGTAGCACAATGTAACAATCTTATTGTGACGACATTCTATTATTAATTCTGGTTTTCCTCATAACCACCATTTCTCAAAAGAAAGATTTGAGTCGCCTGCAAACTATACACCACGTAACATTTGTTCACAAAAAGAGTGACCTTGCAAATTTCAGGGTCTTTTTGGCAGGCGAGATACTGCACGAGTCCCATGGGAAATTTTACATTTCATGTCATGATTTCCCCATACATTTAACAGTTATTTTAAAAGTAACAGCTAAACAAGTTTTGAGATGTGCCTCCTTACTGCCTTATTTATTGCAATTACTGCAATAGTTGCGATAATCGTAACCCTCCATCCTCCCGACCGTCGGGAGGATGGAGGGTTACGATTATCGCAACTATTTAGACCCAGTAACTGGGGCGCTGTACTCCTTTTTTGAGATTTTTGACATTTTCTGTCGTACTAGCGCCCCAGTCCGTGGTATATATGGAAAGTGCTCCGATTCGGAGTCCGAAGCGGTTTTTTTCTGAATCAGTTACAAAATTGTCAAAATTGCAACAAGGACTCGACAGAATTGCTTGAAAATCGCCTACTTGCTTCTCCAAGTATCTACGGTGAAATAAAATGCAGTTAATTGTACTCACGATCATTTTTGGTCCTCCAAATCGATGATTTTTAGCCCACTATCACGCATATATCAAATTTGCCGTTAGAATCGCCATTTTGAATGTGATACTCAACGACCGTTTCCTTATGTCTAAAACGCTGCGAGGATTGCGTGTTCGCTGAGGCCCTGACTTTCATATTGTTTTCCGCGCAGTCAACGCAGGATACCAGGCTGTGTGTAGCGCCAATGTTCGCTGATGCCCTGACATTCATATTGATTTGCGCAGTCAACGCAGGATACCAGCTGTGTAGCCTACACAGCTGGTATCCTGCGTTGAATCAGTTACAAAATTGTCAAAATTGCAACAAGGACTCGACAAAATTGCTTGAAAATCGCCTACTTGCTTCTCCAAGTATCTACGGTGAAATAAAATGCAGTTAATTGTACTCACGATCATTTTTGGTCCTCCAAATCGATGATTTTTAGCCCACTATCCTGCGTTGACTGCGCAAATCAATATGAATGTCAGGGCATCAGCGAACATTGGCGCTACACACAGCCTGGTATCCTGCGTTGACTGCGCGGAAAACAATATGAAAGTCAGGGCCTCAGCGAACACGCAATCCTCGCAGCGTTTTAGACATAAGGAAATGGTCGTTGAGTATCACATTCAAAATGGCGATTCTAACGGCAAATTTGATATATGCGTGATAGTGGGCTAAAAATCATCGATTTGGAGGACCAAAAATGATCGTGAGTACAATTAACTGCATTTTATTTCACCGTAGATACTTGGAGAAGCAAGTAGGCGATTTTCAAGCAATTCTGTCGAGTCCTTGTTGCAATTTTGACAATTTTGTAACTGATTCAGAAAAAAACCGCTTCGGACTCCGAATCGGAGCACTTTCCATATATACCACGGACTGGGGCGCTAGTACGACAGATAATGTCAAAAATCTCAAAAAAGGAGTACAGCGCCCCAGTTACTGGGTCTACGCAACTATTATTGCAATTGAATAACTTGTAGATACATAAATTATTGTAATTTGTATTGGCGGCTCCTGTTGCTCTTTTTACTTCCGATTGCCTTTGCTTTGTAAAGTAATTATTACTGTTCCTAAAATCGATTAATATTTCCACCTTACCTGATATCGGCCAATGTCACGTATGAAATGCCATGTGCTTCTTCGATGGAGTTTCACCTTCTTTCTGTTGTGCATGTATGTTGTGTGTGTGCATGCGTGTTGTTACATCAAGCACGTGCACGGACAGCAAAATGAGAAGGGCACCAGATGGAACATCTGACGTCAGAGGGGACCAGTCTAGGGCGGCCGAGAGTACGGGGGGGTGGGGGCGGGTGGCTGGGGCACGCTGAGAGTTTGGGAGGAGGCACATGCCCCCAGGCCCCCCCTGGCTGCGCCGCTGGTGAAATTTGCATGGGCGCCATTTCATCAAATGAATGTTTTGTTTTGTTTCATGTTGATAGCAATGGTCATTGTCTGCACTGATCCATTGTTGTAATTGTATCAAAAGACGGTTACATGCTGAAATGGCGGCCAGTGGGATTTCATATTTCAGCCAGAGTTCCCCATCTTGCACCTTCGGTGCTCTACAATCTTTGGTATTGACGACTGTTATTATCATTATACTATTCGGCCACTATCAGAAACAATATACAAATGCGGTACAAAAGATAAATAGACTAACAAAACAGGGAATTTAAATACAAGGTTACAAGGAGGGGATTAGACTAAGGGATCAAGACAGGTATGGGGTGATGGGGAAGAATGTAGAAGGGAGGAACAGGACTACGGATAAGGTTAATCACCACCCATTGCTTCTGATTGGCAGGGAATGTTGCTACACACTCGTTGTGTGCACTGACATGACTTAATCTTCCTAGCAGTGGCTTCGCGGCTACACAGTGTCTAAGCCACGAATAGAAGGCCTTGGCCCTTGCTTGACGAAAGGCTAACAGGCATCAGACAGACTGACAAGTTGTTTTTCTTTTTTATAGCACCCTCAGTTTTTAGTACTATGAAAAACAAATTTGCGGTTTTCCATGGGTTCGCTTCCTTCGGTTTTATTGGGGGGCTTTTCCCAGGATTAGGCTGGATTTCCGGAGAATTCTGGATTCCTCCAGAAACTCCGTTGACCTCCTCCGAAACATAGCAGTACAGCTGTGAACTACCTTAGGCAATGTCAAAATTGAAGGCTGTTTCTTATTGTGTTTATTGCCTCGTTCGGTTGCCATGGTTACTCACAGGTATTAAATGCCAAGCTCCTGCCACCTCGCCATCATTACTATTGAAAGTGTGGAGCTCATCGCTTTAGTTCTCATGCACAACTGTAATTTTCGCACACAAGTGGAAAAAGAGTCCGAGAGCATGATTCTGCCGATGGTACGTGGGGAACTTTGGTCTTTGGCCGGGTGTGTCCTCTGGGGAGTGATTCTGTCGTTCTATTGTGGCCGATGCGGACTTGTTGGTAAGTCAGTGTGTGCATCACTTTCTATTTCTTCGTTTGTATCCGTGGCGTCACGTCTGCGTCAGATAACTGAAAGTTTTTAACTTGAATCAGCAGTTTCTAAGAAAGGGGATGCAAAATCAAAATTGCATTAGTATACAGAAATGTGCAACAGTTAGTTAAACGGCATTGATAATAAAAGGCAAAAAAAAGTTGGTCACTGTGCGTTCAAACAACTTCTTTCGAGGAGGTTGTATTAACAATAATAATAATAATGAATAATAATAATAATAATAATAATAATAATAATAATAATAATAATAATAATAATACTACCGGAGTCTTATATAGCGCACGTATCTACCAGTGATACTCAAGGCGCTTGATATTATACTACTTTCAAGGCAGGTTTCCCCCCCCTTTTTTTTTTTAATTATGAGAGCCATTTATGCAGCACCTAGTAATGAAGCAGCCACTGCCAGAAACACCTGGGCATACCCCTTCTCTTGAGATAAGTGTAACTGGGTTCTCTTATACATGCATCACACAACACACGGGTGAGCGGCTTTACGTCCCATCCGCAGGACGAAGTAAAAATGGTTCAGGGTCTTGCTTAAAAGAACCCTCACTCTGCTGATCAGAACACCAGAGCTTTTAAATCCATTGCGCTTGACCGCTCGGCCACGACACGCCATTAGCGTATTGAGAATATTGAGACATAAAAGCCTTTATGCGACTTTATGTTTAACAACAAACTTTCACACAGTTTGGGTGACGTGATTTCATATTTTAATGACATCGTTAGTTATACTGCTTATGAGAAATTTGGGAAATTCTTGGGATGTGATCCTACATTTCATCTCGCTCGAACATCTTACGCAATTATGTTGTAGACCTTTTTATGAAGCCCCATGGTGCCACTTGACAAGTGCATATATGTTTCACTGAATGAGATGTATTTCACAGCACCGCCACTTATATCTTGCGGCCGCAAGATAACAAGTTGCAGGCGCCACTTAGTAAGTTGCGGCCGCCACTTAGTAAGTTGCAGCTGCCACATATTATCTTGCGGCCGCAACTTATTATCTACTTATTATAATAAGTTTCGGCCGCAACTTATTATCTTGCGGCCGCCACCTAGTAAGTTGCGGCCGCAACTTATTATCTTGCGGCCGCCACCTAGTAAGTTGCGGCCGAAACTTATTATCTTGCGGCCGCCACTTATTATCTTGCGGCCGCAACTTATTATCTTGCGGCCGCAACTTAGTATCTTGCGGCCGCCACTTAGTAAGTTGCGGCCGCCACTTATTATCTTGCGGCCGCCACTTATTATCTTGCGGCCGCAACTTAGTATCTTGCAACTTCAAATTCTGCAATTGAAAACAGACATTGGGGCAGGTTGTCATTCATAAGGACGTAAAGTCGTGCAATTGTTGTCAGTATTTTGCAGTTAGACAACATGGTATGAAGCCCAGCTTGGACACATTTTAAATGCAGCCATCTGTATCCTTGATGATTTCCTTGGTCTGTCTGGGTGTTGACAATGAACATGGCTTAATGCGACTCGTGTTTAAAACTAGTTTGGTTTCGTGTTTTTGTATATAACATATAGTTTTTCTGCTTATAAGACAGTATGGAAATAAGATCTTAAAGGGTCACCCCCCCCCCACACACACACACACACAAACACACAGAAGGTCACAGAACCCTGCATTGTGTGGACCTCTTTTGTTCTGAGGTCCACACTTCGTATGCAATGTTTACTCACACCCACACACACACTTACCACATTTTTGTCAACACCGTAAATCGAGGACTTCTCGATAAAGAGAACATATAAAAAGGTTCATCAGTATAATCATACCTTTGCAAAGATTTAGTATAGTACAACAAAGTCTTGCTTATAGCAATGATAGGTTATGCAGTCAAAATGCCATGTCATACACTTTGCTGCGACTGGTGTCCCGCTATTATGAGCACGTACTGTTTCAGTGGGTAATCTGTTCAGCATCCCACCTCGTCGTGTGCCCGCGGTAAAAGGACGTAATGACAAGTTCCCGGTAAAAGGGCGTAAGCAATTAATGATGTGAAATGTTGTGTTTCAAGAAAACTGAGCGGGAAAGTTTCATCATTTTGTTGCCATTCTAAAGTTATTATTGAAAGGTTAAACTCTGCATGGGAATGGGAAAGCATATCTTTGGGTTAATTCTAGCAACCAAAAATGTAACATGTCAGGGGCCATTTTATTGCTTATGTCCTTTTAATAGACCTTATGCATTGACGTCACCACGCCGCCATCTTAGAGGTAAAACGATGATGTAACAATGGAAACGCACATCTTTGTACGCGCGGCGCACAGGATGTGCCAATGAGCAACCTTCTTTTGACCTCTAGACGAGGGCGCCCTACTCAAATGACGTCATGTGCATAAGGTCTATACTGGAACGAAATACTTTATGTGCCCGGTAAAGAGGCGTAACGCCCTACGCCCTTTAAAAAGATGCCCACTCGTCAACGCGCGACAAACAAATTCGTGCCACGAAAGATAACCTTTGACCGGCGCAGGCGTTTATACATAAACTATAGGTACGGGTACATGATCGTTTTGTGCCACCGAAAGTCTTCGGGTAGTGGTGACGAGCGCACACGACGCTGTTTTCGATATGTAATGTATGGAATTATATCTGTGCCATTTCAATGTCGCATGTATGGTGGTGATTGTAGTGTCCCTAGCCGCTTGCGCCGTCAACGGCGCATTGTCACGTCGTGCCGTCGCATAGTCGCGCGCGTCGTGCCGTCGCAAAGTCGAGTTGTGCTGTCGCATAGTCACGTCGTGCCGTCGCATTGTCGCGTCGTGCCGTCGCGTCGTACCGTCGCATAGTTTTGTACACGTTACATTGTGCCGTCTGGACTCCGACAGAGGAAAGTGGTAAGAATTAACCCTCCAAGTGTCTTCAGTTTATGCACTTTGCATCTGTCGGATATCTGCATTGGATTGCGCCACCCCATCTTTAAGAAAAACCATATTATTAATTTCCCGTCCTGTTCAAGTATAAGAGAGCCAGCAGGACAGCGTATTTCTTCAAACCTTCATCTTCACATTTTGTAACGGAAACAGTATCCTGTCCCTTGATCAAGGACAAGGAGCTGTTTTCGCATCGCTTCAAGTTCCCCCATCACCTTCAACGCCACTATTCCTTCAACTTCTGCGTCATAGTATCTTCAAGTCACCATTTCTTCATCCGTCCAAAGTCCAGCCAATACAGATAGGCCATTCATTTATTAACTTATCCATTCACATATTTTATTTTCATTGTATTTAGTTTAATTGTATTTCATTGTAATTGTCAAGAAACGTCAGGTTTTATTTTCAATTATGTTTTATTTTAAGCTGAGATTAATACTTTTATAATCGCCCTCCCTTCATTGTAGTCGGGACAAGAAGTAATAAACCATCATAATTTTTATTAACATGTCAAAAACTCAGCATACTTCAAAAATGTATTATGTATCGACATAGAGTGCACTAGCCGCACTCGTGCCTGTTACAGATAATACAATCGAGTCAGGTAACGTCAGCTTCTCGCCGTGGACTGATGAAAGTCTCATCAAAAGTGTATTGTCATTGTATTAGCTGGGAAGTATAGGCTGCGTTCGAGCGTGCACTCTCCGTACTTGCGGGTGCAAGAATAATATTGCGTGCGCATTACTCCCGGATGACATCACACGAACGGCAACTTCGTCAGTACCGGGCATGCGCAAAATGGCTGCTCACAGTCTGCACGTCATGTACGTATGTACATGCACGCAACATCAAAATTAAATTAAATCTAAGTAATATACAACAACATGTACAAACGGTCAAAACAAAAAGCAGACGACAATCTCGCTGCAATATTTGTACTTCTTTTCTGATTTATTTATTTTCAATTTTCGAGTGTTATAATATACAGAAAAATATAATATAAAAAGACCTCAAAAGTCATAGAAGAGTGACAAAATCACAAAAAAAGATAAAATCGAAAGTTTACCTTGGCGCCATCTTGAAACAGTCACGTGATTTCAAGCATGAGTCGTCGGGTGCGAGAGTATACTCCCCGTCTGACCGGGAGTACACTTTTGCAAAGTCGCGAGTCGTACTCTTGCCGTTCGTGTGCTCAGGAGTATACTCGTGTTAACGCGAGTAGAGCGCTCGAACGCAGCCATTGAGAGGTTTCACATGACGTCACCCGAGACCTTTTTCTAATGCTGCGTGCACAAACAGGCGCTGGAAATCATTAAATTAGCAGACGACGCGCCATCCATTGAGTTTGTACATGGCCGTACCCAACATGGCTGCGAAACGAACTTTTCCCGGGGTCATGCAACCTATCTATTGCAGAGTGAGAAACATCCTTATTGGTAATACTCTGCTTGGGTAGTGTCAGTTCAGTGAGTTTTGCGGCGACACCATGTAATTATCTCTAATGAGGTGGTTCTGAAATTAACTGATGGCTTGACTATGTTGGTATAACAATGGAGGAGTTCTTCCTCCATGGTATAACTTGGCTCTATTGTTAAAGCTTGTCTCTCTTGTCATACAGTATTGGTATAACTTGACTCTAATCATAAACTTGAATCCCTCGTTATAACTTAACTTTCTTGTTATGGCTTGACTCTTGTCTTAACTTAACCCTCTCGGTAGTAACTTGACTCTGTTGTTATAATTTGACTCTCTTATTAAAACTTGACTCTCGTCATACCGAATTGGTTGACTCCCATGTCGCTAACTTGAATCCCTCGTTCTAACGCGACTTCCTTGTTCTAACTTGACTCTTGTCATATTAAGTTAACCCTCTCGGTATAACTCGACCCTGTTGTTATAATTTGACTCTCTTATTAAAACTTGTCTCTCGTCATACCGTTATTGGTATAACTTGACTACAATGTCACTAACTTGAATCCCTCGGTATAACTTGACTCAAAATGTAGACCGTTCCAGCTTTGGCAACAAGCCCCGCCCACACACCTTAGTTTGTGTACGTTTACGCTGCACATGTGACCGAGTTTGACCAAGGTCACATGACCAAAAGGCGTGATCCAATAGACCGATTGCGCGACCCGCGACACGTGACCCCTTTTGGGTATAAAAATTAATGTAAACACACACGTAATCCTCCATAGGAAAGGTTGGTACGGTACACGATTATTAATGCATTTTGTTTATTCGATCGAGGCTTTTTTGCTCGAAATCTGTGAAAGATATTCCAGAGTTTGTACCAGAGACCTTCAAGTGGCTGAATAAAGCCAGTAAGGACAGTTACAGCAAGTCTTGAAAATTGTAAAAGTACCGTATAATAATGTGCACGATGTGTACAGCGCGCAACGCACGATGTGTACAGCGCGCGACGGAACGTTAGGCCAGACGACCGTGATCACCACACACTTTTCAACACAAAAATTTCAAAGATTTGAAGCTGAAGTCCTCCAAAGAAATTGCTTTCCAAAACCGTGTGATTCCTTTGCCTATTTGAAATTTCGCAAGGCTAGGTATTAATGCTCACTTTTCCAACGTTCTTTACCCTTTTTTTTACAGTGATTTAGGCCAACATTACAAATAAAATAACACGGGTGGCTACATAATAGTCGTCCGACGCCGGTAGTGCATGGCTAAAAAACCTCTAGAACCCGTAGAATTCTGTTAAATTATGAAACAGAGATGTGATTTAAATTAATGCCACAACATACTACTTTAAAAAAAAAGGGGTTGATTAACTAATTTATCGCTTAACGAAAGTCAAATCGACTGTTTTCGTACTCACTCTGTGTCACGGCCTATGCTTTTACACGTATTTTTTCATCAGCTGTATGACGTCATACCCGATAGGGGTCAGTGTCTATTGGTCAATGCGCACAGTTTGATTGACAGGCTGGAACAGTCTATTATAAATTGACTCTCTTATAACAGCACGACTCTTGACGCTCTGGCGACTCTCTCGACGTAACGTCATCCTTTTGACATAACTTTATCTTCTTGACATAAATTGACTCTCTTTTCTTTAAAGCCCTCGATGTTGCTGGGAAAAATGCCTTTCAAAGCACTACTTTTGGTGGAACAATGTATCCTGCAGGGAATGCCATTGATGGCAACATCCATTCATTCAGCCATACAAGTAAGTCAGACGTCTCTTTTATCTTGTATGTAGTCTTCAAGTCGATCAGCTTGATACAGTATAACATTGTTTCCATTTATCACTGCAGTAAGACTGAATCTCGAGGACAGTTAATACTGAAATAGACTTTACAAGAAGCCCGAGCAATTACTTTCTGTCCCTACCCTACGGAAGCTAAAAGTGACCACCCGAGTTTCCATTTTTCTAAGCTTAATTATCGCGGAAAGACCTCCTGTCCAACTTCGCACTAAGAAAAAACGGCTTTTCGATTCGCTGTGGTTTCTGTGATATGGTCGTGGGTCTTCATTATACAGCGAATCGGAAAAGACTTATTTTTTTCTGTATGGAAATTTGAACGAAAAACATAGAATTATTGAATTATTCCTGACACGTTAGAATACTATAAATTGTTTTTCAGACTCATGGAACGATCCACATCCCTGGTGGCAACTGGACTTGGGCGCTGAACACTGCTTGGGTAAAGTCATCGTTATATCCAGAGCAGACTGCTGTGGTAATTAATCCAAATTTGGTTTGACAACCTGCCGAATTATTGTTTGTATAAAGAGATAATTGATTAACCGCTGTCAACTTACTCTCGTCGTTTACCATCGGGACGGTTTATTTATTTATTTATTTATCTATTTGTTTATCTATTTATTTATCTATTTATTTATCTATTTATTTTATTTGTCTGTTCGTCTGTTCGTCTGTTCGTCTGTTCGTCTGTTCGTCTGTTCGTCTGTTCGTCTGTTCGTCTGTTCGTCTGTTCGTCTGTTCGTCTGTTCGTCTGTTCGTCTGTTCGTCTGTTCGTCTGTTCGTCTGTTCGTCTGTTCGTCTGTTCGTCTGTTCGTCTGTTCGTCTGTTCGTCTGTTCGTCTGTTCGTCTGTTCGTCTGTTTGTCTGTTTGTCTGTTTGTTTGTTTGTTTGTTTGTTTGTTTGTTTGTTTGTTTGTTTGTTTGTTTGTTTGTTTGTTTGTTTGTTTGTTTGTTTGTTTGTTTGTTTGTTTGTTTGTTTGTTTGTTTGTTTGTTTGTTTGTTTGTTTGTTTGTTTGTTTGTTTGTTTGTTTGTTTGTTTGTTTGTTTGTTTGTTTGTTTGTTTGTTTGTTTGTTATTAAATGTGGGCCTATTTTTTGTATACGTATTTTTAAAACCATCGATAGAAGATGCATTCTCGACCTCAGCATGGAAATTGTTCCGTAAACAAATTATAATAGCACCAGAATAATTAAAGTTAGGCTTTGGGAGAACACAATTAAAACCCTCGCAGCAACCACATTAATCAACAACTTCGCTGGATCCAGGAGGTTAAAATTTCGTCCACTCTGTCTTTAAGGTCAATAACCCACCATGCAAGCCCAAAACCATTAAAAATCACTGTGTGGGTTAATTGCATACTGCCTTGTGCCAAGGATCCTTAGCCACAAGGTCAATCAATTACTACACTGAGACAGGTGGCTGCTGTCTTTCAACACTCATTACTCTGCAGTGGTTAGGGTCTGGCCAATGGGAGTCTACAGGCTTGTGGGGTATATCAGGGGTGAGGATTACATGGCATCTTGCGGCCTTATTGACCCATTAAAAAAAATATATGACCATATTTGGTAACAATTGGATTATTTTTTGTTTCTCGGATGCTGCGAAGGTTAAGAGAATCTGCATTTCTTGTATTGAACCTAAATGCCTACCAAAATACATCTCAATATTATTACAAAGCCTCTCTGGTGCTGTTGACCCGTTGCACACACGTCACACGCAGCGATTGTGCCACGCTCACTGCACTTTGGGAGTATTATAGGTAATTGCGCACTGCATCATAACTGATCTCCTTTAATACTGGAGATCAATGCATAAAACACAGTGATGGCGCAATCGCCGAGATAATTGTGATAAAGTCAGGTTTATTGGCGAACACATTTATCTAATAATAATAAGAGCGAAATCCTAGGCCCGTGTAAAAAGTTTGTCGCACATAGCGTCCGGAACGGCTGGGTCTTGCGGGTCGAGAGGGGTACCTGCGTGTCCGAAAAAATTCAGAGGGTGTCGTCGTCGCATGTTGTCGCATGTACATCAATCCAACATGTGGCGTCTTCATGGGATTGTGTATGTGCTGTGTGAGGTATGAACAGTACATCCGAAAACACTACAGCTTCCTTCTGTGCGGCGTGTTCCAGCAAAGTTTCTCTCAATCTTGGCACATTTTCGTGGAGTTTTCTTTTCAGCACAGTTTTTTCTCAATCTTGGCACATTTTTGTTGAGTTTTCTCGCAATCTTGGCACATTTTCGTGGACTTCCATCGCCATCGATCTTCTAAATCTCGGCACAATTCACGGGAAAACGACGTCATGAGAAAAAAGCCGTGAATAAATGCGGAAAGGCGGGATTCGGCCGTCACAGGAAAACGACGTCATCGGCAGAGCCGGATTGGCGACGACTACACCCTCTGGATTTTGGGGAGTAAAAGAGTAGTAACCGAGGTCTTCACTTCTGTAAGTGCCGGCAGCCTGTAAGACCACGTATGAATCGTCGATTGCGTGGCCATGGCAACTAATTGGACGTGTTTTTTTTTAACGTTTTGTTTGTTTTTTGTCATGTCCTTCAAAATGCATTTGTTTATCAAGGTTTGTTTTTACTAAAAGGGTTTTATGTTACAAAGCATTGGGCCTACATGTTTATTCATAAATACATCAATTACGTTGCGATATAGACTTTGTGCGAAATTTAGGATTCAAAGTGTGATATGTTATTCTCCCGCACAGGACACCGTTTCATCGGCATGACTGCACGGGCTGGTGTTAACCAAAACTTCCTTGAGAACCAACAGTGCGGCTTACCCGCTGACGTCTCGCAGTCCGTACCCGGCTCGACAGTTGAGTTCCTCTGTGATCCACCGGTGAAAGCCCGGTACATTAGCTTGGATAAAGATCGTTCACACGCCGGAGTCACTGAAAGTATAAACCTCGCTGAAGTATCTGCAGAGGAATATCCATTCAATAACTGTAGATCAAATCACGGTAAAGAACGCATCACTGGCTTTAAGCGGCTAAACCATGCACTTCATGCAAGTAGCCACATAGCCTATTTACGGGTATCTCCCACGAACCACATTCCACTTTTCAAATTAGACATATTACGATAAAAAAAACCAATATTATAATTTGGGGATAGGGAAGTCGCAATGCAAGATGTCAAAGCATAATTATGTTTCAGTGTGCACTAATGCCTGAAGTTAAAACGCTCCGTTAATCATGACATTCAATGGGGTTTTGGGGCGCCATTGGCAGAAGACGCAACAGACATTAAATTTCCATCCCGTAAATCTAGTATCTCGTCATTCTAGCCGATACTCTACCAATGAATAGTATACAAACATTGACTGCTTCGAGGGCTATGGTTAAAACTGCGACTCCCGGGGTAATCCCTGGAGCATTGTATTTAAATATTTGAAAAAAATAAAACGCTCCGGGGATCACCGAAGGGGTCGTAGTTTTAATCATATAGCACGAGTAAAACCAGTCGTTATTTGTTTTTAAAATCCCACACATTACATTCTACCTAGACGCCTAGGTGGCAAGAAGCTGCCGTTGCTACGGGTATAGTTCACTGGTTGCTAACGGGTATAGTTCACTGGTCGAAATTGATACGGGTACAGTGCATCGCGCTAGCGCAGCTTTCTAGTAAAAATAGGACATAATGACGCGCTCTAAACCAATCACAAGTCAGAATCGAGATGGGATGTTATATTTCTTTACGGGCATCGTTTTACAACTATTTCTATTTCAAGGTATAATACAGGATTGATATTCTTCGAAACCAATTTTGTACTAGTATCAGTCTAAAAGATTACTGATTATGAAGTTCATACCAGTACCAATCTTCCATAGAATGTTTCTGTCTGAAATACTTATGTCAAAGACGAGAAAAATAGAGTTCAAAGACCCCAATCTTAACTTCGGTTGTTACCAATCTAAATTAAAGACAATGTGTTTACATGCTGAAAAGTGAGTACGGGTTTTGCCACTATTTTCTCCCGACTCAATAATGAAAGTTTGAGCCCAAATTTTCATGTAGGCCTATTATTGATTCCCACAAAGTAAGAACACTACACTTATGTAACTGGCTTTTTGAGACCCACAGCCAGAAATTTCTTTCACAAACAAAGAAAAACGTTACCACACACCCGTGGAAAAAACCAGCCATGTCATACTTCATGGTATCCTCAGCTAGACCATTCCACACATCCTAGAAGGGATGGCAGTCAACTAGGGTCAATGACTTTGTCAGGAGGGACTGCCAAAAATGTGCTTAGCCCTATGCATAAAATCTACTATCAGCATCTATTGCGCATAGCATCGTGCAAGTGACCTCTGCCAAGTGTATGGTGGCTTTAAAGGGACATCGCAAATTGACACCAATATTGACGCCAATATTTGCGACTTTTACCCCAAGTCGCAAATATTTACGCCAATATTGACGCCAATATTCACAACATGGACCCAAGTCGCAAATATTGGCGACATTATTGACGCCAATATTTGCGACATGGCCTCAATGTCGCGAATATTCACGCCAATATTCACGACATGGGCCCAATGTCGCAAATATTGACGCCAATATTCACGACATGGGCCCCAAGTCGCAAATATTGACGCCAATATTGACGCCAATATTCACGACATGGGCTACACGTCGCAAACCCACTCAGGCGTGATTTTTTTTTACAGCAACTTGGGGTGTCCGTTTACTATAGTGGCTTTATAGAAACATCGCAAATATTATTGGCGCCAATATTGGCGTAAATATTTGCGACATGGGGCCATGTCGTGAATATTGGCGCCAATATTGGCGTAAATATTTGCGACATGGGGCCATGTCGTGAATATTGGCGCCAATATTGGCGTAAATATTTGCGACATGGGGCCATGTCGTGAATATTGGCGTAAATATTCACGACATGGCCCCATGTCGCAAATATTTACGCCAATATTGACGCAAATATATATTTGCGATGTCCCTTTAAAGCCACCATACAAGTGTCAGGCCCCACAGAGTTAAATGGAACCATGTGTTGAGTCAGCGGGTTGTACTGAGGGTTTTCTATTGAGCTCTTACTGACAGTTTATAAGTCTAGCGGCCACCAAGCGCCTAATTATTATGCATGACAAAAAATTTTGCCCATCTCTCTTGGGAATGTGATTGACCTTGAGGTCCGACCTCACACGTCACTCGGATGGTAATGGTCAAAACTACCCAAAATGCACGTCTTCCATGTGAGACCATGCGTGTCTAGTTAATTTTTCTAATCAGCCACCCATCAACAATATTGTATCAAAACTGAAGGATACAGTTACAAGCTTTGTCTTTGCCCTTTTGTGTTTTTCAGATGTCACGACCCAAGAGATAAACCATCCAATACATCGAAAAACTAACGGTAAGGCGCTAACAAAAACGATACAGATCGATGTATAACGTTAGTTCAATAGGTTCGTATTGCCGGGAAAGGTTTGGGGAGGGCCAGACCGGGAAGAGTGTGGTTCCGAACGGCACCACCTCAATCCTAACACCGTAGGACAAGCGAGTTCCACTTACAACTCTAAAATAAAATAAAAACATTCCACGAAGAATAAACTCTCAAGAAAGACGACAAAAACATTAAGTCGTTTCTCCCGCCTCTCGTTTGCATGGAAATATGCACATATTTTTGTGTGTAGGGCAGTCTTTCCATGATTAGTTGCACATCTTGCACAACCAGGTTGAACTTGATGGTGCTCGACATGTTAAGCCATTTCAACAAGTAATTATTTAGCACAAATTTTTAAAACAAAATATAGACTATATATTGTGGTACCGCCTTTCACAATCCGGCGGTAGCCCCCGCCCCCATCCCCACTCTGCTATGAACCCAATAAAATTATTTTCAAACCGCTCTATGGACCCGCATTTTTGATAAAGTTCTTTGGTAAAGTTTTGTTTTGTTGTTCTTTCTTTGTTCACCATTCATTATACATTTTGCATCATTTTTTTTCCAGAAATGAAATGCTTCGTCGTACCCTAAATCCAATCAGTGGGTGTTCGTAGTGGACGCAGAGTACCGTAGAGAAAATGTACAATTTCGATTGCACGTACAGTTACGGGCTATGCCTACTTTGGATTGTCGTGGTCCCACACTCCTTCGCGAGCACCAACGAAACAGGACGTAATATTAGTTCTACCCGATTGGCGAAAAAATAATTGCCAAACGTCGTTGAAGTTCGGCACGCCAATAAGACTCAAGTGAATTACACATGGAGTAAACAATGTTTGTACATATCTTTCCTAACACAAACCTTTGTGTAGGAATGTTGATCCGTTAATTGAATTTCCTTACAAGTGTTTCTACTTTTTCTGTACTTTACACATCGAAGAGCCTTTTGAAAGGCATTCCACAAAAGCGTGTAGATTTTGACCAAAAAAAATGTACTTTTTCCCACTTTCGCTTCTTTTTTCCATTTGTTATAATGTAGAAAGACAAATTCATCCAACGATCCTACTTGGAAGATATGTTTTATCAAAGACACTAACTAGCTTATCTCACACTGTGCCATCGAGAACAACAGACTGGTCACGTTTTTATAACCAAGTGGTAACAGTTGTTTGGGGGTTTAGTTTCAAATTTACAAAAGACATCTGAAATGTTATTAATTTTCATGTATAACGCTGTAATAAATCAGTCATTGTGTATTGTTTAGTCGAGTTTCCTGATTTTTTCCAGTAAGTTGTGGATTTATTACAATGGCAAATCAACGGGCTTACAAAAATGTTTGATTTTTACAGCTTAAAAAAAATGATACTCTACTAAACAAAAAAAAAGGGGGGCACTGCAAATCAACGTCCCTTTTATTCATACCGGTAGGCTACTGAATGGTCTCGATGATATTCGCAGTTTGTGATCTAGACAGCCTATACCATTTTTTCTTCCTATTTAACTACGTGTACATGTAATTAAACTTCAGCATACAGCCAGAGGTCTGGTTCGAGCGAAGATAAAGGTATTAAGCGGCAAGCAAATTTGTGCGCTTACCTTGTAAGCAAAAACTGTATGCAGGTGTAAATTTTCACAGATAGCTATACACGGTACTTCATAAACGTTCTTTGAAGATTTGGCGGTGCTTGTGTGCGTTCAGAATAGGTTTGCAGTGTTGTTCCACTGACAAGCACTGTCAGCTGATCAAGAACCACTGGCTGACCACGAGCCATCTGCTGACAAGAACCATCGGCTGACAAAAAAACATCTGCTGATAAGTGCCGTCTGCTGACCAAGAACCACTGGCTGACCAAGAACCATCTGCCGACAAGAACCATCTGCTGACAAGTGCAGTCTGCTGACCAAGAACCACTGGCTGACCAAGAACCACTGGCTGACCAAGAACAATCTGCCGACAAGAACCATCTGCTGACAAAAGCAGTCTGCTGACCAAGAACCACTGGCTGACCAAAAACCAATGGCTGACCACGAACCAATGGCTGACCACGAACCATCTGCTGACAAGAACCATCAGCTGACAAGTGCAGTCTGCTGACCGAAAACCACTGACTGACCAAGAACCAATGGCTGACCACGAACCATCTGCTGACAAGTGCAGTCTGCTGACCAAGAATCACTGGCTGACCAACAATCAATGGCTGACCACGAACCATCTGCCGACAAGAACCATCAGCTGACAAGAATCATCTGCTAAGTGCCGTCTAATGACAAATTTCTGTTTATGAAAAAGAAATTCTGCTATAAAGTGTGCCAAGTTCATTTACTTGTTTTTGAACATGACACATGGGCCTAGAGTTCGTTGGGCAAGGTTAGCTCAGCAGAAATAGGTAACCAGCCAAAATAATAATGTCATGTATGTTGCTTGTGCCTGGTTATCTACTACCGTTTGCTTACAGCTAAAAACATATTAAGCATTACATTCTATTAAACAGCTTTATGAAATATTGGCAAGGCCATGTATTGTTAGAGTTTTTGTTCAGCTTCTTGGTAGCCTTTCGTGGTTGATGCTTGAGAGGTCATCAACATAACCACATGAAGGGATTTATGTAACTCTTTCTTTTAAAGAATGATTCAGTTATCAAAGGATAATACTGGTTTTTCTTACATTACAACATCTGCTTCAGTCTATGTTAGGAGACTGCAGAGACTAGAGAAAAGGTAGATATGTGAAGTCTTCTGTAAAACAGATATGTTTCACATTCAAACAAACATGCAGCTTTCTATTTGCCACCCAAGCACAGAAAACTTTGTACAGTGTTTTTCAGTTTTCTATGACACGGTAGTCTTAACACAAAAAGAGGAGATCAGGTGATAAGCAGAGAAGTTGCATGACTGTCAAAGCTGGTCACCTTTTAGTTCTTCATCAACACCGCTTTCCCTCTGCTGGTAAGCTCTTTCACAGGATAAAAAGTATGTCTGTCATGCTCTCAGCAAGTCACCTTTACTTCTTCATCAACAGTGCTTTGCAAATGGAGAGTATTCACACCTCAACAATCAATCAGAGCCCTTACTTTCCCTGGAAAAGTCCACAAGCCTGGTCAGGACTGATCCTTTGCATCTTGACTGGCTGAGAAAAATTCACCAGAAGTTTCAGCTAATCCTCTGTGGAGATATACTGCACAACTCAGGCATCTGCATATACCTTGCAACTACCTACGGCAAAAAACCTTAACCACTTCATTTCATAACACGGCTTCTTTTCACTTGGAAAGGGAGCATTCCATCACCTTGTCAGCTACTATACTACATTTAAGTAAAACTAAGCCTTTGGCTTTTCCCAAAATTTCACCTGAACATCAGGCTACATTTCAACCGGGGGCTTTGGACTTGACTGTGGCTATTCCCTTAAAAATCAGTATTGAAGTACAGGCAGATGAAGTGATCTGAATGCAGGTAGAGTTCTAGATGAAGCTATCTGAATGCAGGTAGAGTTCCAGATGAAGCCATCTGAAAGCGGGTAGAGTTCAAGATGAAGAGATCTGAAGTAGATAGAGTTCTAGCCACAGTCACCAAACTCCAACATAGTGATATGTTTATACTGTGTACACCGAAGCTTGCTCCACCTCTTCGTCACTAGGGGGCGCTCTTATAAGGAAGAACTCCTTCACGTTATTAATTATTCCTTGGTTGTATGGGTTGAAGAAGTGACCGTTGGCGTCCTTCAGATATTCATAACGTTTGTAATTCACTCGCTCGTTTGTGTTGATGTTGAGGATGGCCATGTACCACTGAAATAAAATTAAATAATAGTATTAATTGAAATTTATCAAGTGAAAAATACAACTCTCCTTAAAGGCCTGCAAAATAAAATAAAAATGACAACAGCAAAACCTTAAGCATAATATTATTCTTATTTTTAAGTTATTATTATTATTGCTATTTCCTATTTTTTTTTTGAAAAGCACTGAACATACAGTGTAATCGATGTTGTAAATCAAGATAAGATTGTTTATTTCCAAAACAATTAATACATCAATTAATTGCAGTACTTGTGGCTAAAAGACAGAATATAAACTGGCATGCTTGGTGGTCTTAAAATGCAGGAGGGTCGTGGGTTTGAATCCCAACCGAGTCGCAGTGTTTATCACACAAACCCACCCCCAATTTTTGTAATCCCAATACAAGTATTACCTCAATAGACCGTTAATGGCCGAATATCACCGAATGTGATCAAGCGGTCACAAAGCTCGGTATTTGATTGGCTACCAACCTCTACCCGAACTTTCACACAATATGTAAAGTATAAAAAAAAAAAAATCTAAAGTCAACAACTATTACACCATGTTATTATCACGAACTGCATGTTTACCACTCAAATCTTTCATGTAAGCACACAATATTTGGAACATTTTGGGCTACAACTATAGAAGCCAATGAACATGAATACATATACCGTACACTAATCTGTGGATTTCCCTGTATAGAGTAATGCGAGCATCTCGTTCATGGTGGTTTACACCACCGCAGCTATGGCCAGCTCATGTGCCAGGACAATAGCGCGTCGGCCGCCCATATGTACCAATCAGCATGGAGGACTCACAGTGCATGTGCGTCAATGCGCGTGTTTGGCGGCCATAGCTGGGGTGGTGCAAACCACCATGGACGAGATGCTCGCATTAGTCTATACAGGGAAATCCACAGATTATCGGTTGCAGAGATGGGACCCTACTTATCACTCATACAGATTGAATTCAATCACATTAGTTTGAAATCCGGTTTCTACCAATTTGGGAAATGGCAAAGTTTATTAACTATCATAATTTCCCCCACATGAACAATATGCAAATTTGTTCTCCGATGTTTATCGAGTGGCGTGAGAAATAAATGGTTTATTAAAAAAACTTACATAGTTTAAAGAAGTGTTTTGAAAAGTAAGAGGCCTAATTCGGATGAATTTGAACACCTACCGATGTAACAGTAAGTCCAGCAGCAATGAAGCCAAAGAATATAACCTCCACCAGGCCCAAAACATACAAGACCTGCAATCCGTCACGACGAACCATGAGATAGGAGAAGTATAACGTGATGATTGCCATGATTGACAGCGAGGTAGTGAAACCACAGAAGTACACCCTGAGAAACATGAAGACGTTAAAGTCAGTTCTAGCTATAGACCAATCTAATACTAATAGACCAAGTCCAACCTGTACATTTACCATGCCCGATATGTGGCAGAGGGAGTACCCCACCCCAAATGTTCCTGTACTCTTCCCCTTTTGGAGCCCTCCCCCCCCCCCTCGGAAAATCCTCTCAAAAATTCCTGAGATTTCCAGATAACAGTGAAGACGACACAATGGGAGGAGGGGTACGCCATGCCGCATATCAAGCAACAAATGCTAGTACAAATGTTTTCCGCCACTTATGGGACACATTTTCGCTCGTGTGCATGCAGCATGCAGGCTTTAACTCACGCCACGTTGGTGGTTATAATAGTTGCATCAACATCTTTGGTCAAAGATGCCCATGTGTTAAACAAATTAATACTGGGTGCACATTTGTGTCCTAGTAATGGCGGAAAACACTGATACATGATATTTGCACTGGACTGATCTGTAGCTCCGGCTAGATATTATCACATATTTCTAAACTGCTGCTAGAGACAACACTTTTCCTCCCAACTTAATTAAAAACAAATTATTTAAAACTTTGTCTATTCGTAGTGTTAACATTATGGGTGCCTGGGCATCTCTTGACTACACTATCTCAATTTGAAGTCCTCCTTAATCTTTCATTTATTGTATTGGAAACAGTGGCGTTGCTGGGGGGCAAGGGGCACAGGCCATAAGGGCCCTTAGGGGGTGCCAAATCAACCAGGGTGTTTTTACGAAATTACTTTTATGAGATGATATCCATCTTGACATGTAGTGTCCCTCAATACTGTGACTAATATCTAAGCTTATATAAGTTACAAATGTTTCAAAATATTACAAGACTTTCAAAGACAAAGTGAGTGAGTGGAGGGGCATCATCTTCTAACCTTGCCCGCCAGGCGCCATGAACCTTAGCTACGCCACTGATTGGAAGTGGGAAATAGTGATACCTTATTTTCAAGTTTTCAACAAACGTCAATAATAATAACACTATAAAAATAATACTGAGGATTAGATAAGGTGAACATCGCCACCAAAGAGATGCTCAAGGATAGAGAACAAAGAAAATAAATCACAATAAATACTTTAAGCATACAATCAAGCAATGTATCACAGGTACATGTACTGTGTAATATACGTGTAATTGTGTAAAAAGCATTTGTGTATGTTTTAGTACATTTCTTAGAAATCGTCAATGTTCTGGTGGTTTACACCGAGTGTTTTTATACCTTGCATATACTTAAGATCCTTTTTCTCCACCGTTTCCTAGTATGTATTAAAGGGCCTAGTTATACAAGATTTTTTGAGCCCAAAAGTATTGGAAAGAATTCCTTCCTTGAATAAACCATGAAAATGATGAGATCTTAACTTACCTATTTTTTAAGCCAACACAGTTGTAAATATACGGACAGTGGTGGTCAAAGTGGACCACGCATTTATTGCATGTTCTACAGTGTTTCGTGCGTAGTGGTTTGACTATCCGGCAGGTGTGACATAATCGACTTAATGGGTTCTTGCCCTGCTTCCATTCATCAAAGTGGGCCACCTAGAAGAAAAAAACCCCACCAAACACAACAGAGTTACACTTATCCTTCCTGTCCCTGGAAATAATCCAGACCCAATACAAGAAAAGAAAAAGGAGAAGCAATTTTGTACACAAACTTATGGCCTTGGGACCTGGGGGTGGTATGGTTTGTTTTTCATTCATGGTATCTAGCTCTCAGTAGACAATCAGGCTAAGCGAAGGAGTAATTAAAAAATTAACAAAATGAGGAGGTTTACAACCGACACGTCAATTCTCGGAGGGTTGCACTAGACCACCGCCCAATGCAAGTTTTTGCAAATTATTGCATCTGTTAAATTGTTTGCATGTAATTTCATGTTTAAAACTTGGCCCAACTTCATGGCTCTGCTTATCTCAGAATTTACGGTCCATTATACAATTGTTGCAGGCTGTGATGAGGTGCATGGTGTTTTGTACACCTGAGGTGATTGGTTCTCGACCAATACAAATTCACAATCTATTACCGAGAACGATGTGTTTTACAGGGCGTCGTAAGCGCAGAATTCCGTGGTAAGCAGAGCCATGAAATTGGACCCCCAGCCTCTTGTCACCCTGCACATTCGGTGGTCTAGTAGTAAAAGATATCTGCTCTAGAAAGTGGGGTCATGGGTTCAAATCCCATCCATGTAGTATGCCTGTGGATTTTTCTTTTCAAAGGACTCGGGAAAGACTGGGTAATCAGTGCTGTGTACTTACCTGCCTGATGGCGCGGTCGTAATCTGGTGAATTCTTAGGCAAATAACCAGGGTTGGTATTGTAGCATCGATAAAACATCATCCACATGAAGATATTTAAAATGATAAATATGGAGTGCATAAGAGGCATGTCATGGAAGCCAAATGCAGGCAAAAGCTGTGTACAGACAAGGAAACAGTATGCTTTTGGTATTAATAAAAAAATAAGGTCCAAGACTAAAACATGCCAGACTTGGAAAAATGCCTACAGACCCTTCTCAATGAACACTCATTTCTATAGCAATGCAGGAGGTCTGCTATGCTGGAGTACGACCCACATGTACAACAACATGTCGCGTAGTGCCATCAAGCGTTGCATTTCGTAGCACACGTTTGCGCAGTTCTAGTATTGCTGTGCATGACGTGGGTGTGTAAGTTCTCCAGCATAGCGAGCGATAAAATAGTAACGTCATCTGAGAAGGAGCCACACAATTTCTTGTGTGCATGTGAGCATGTCGACCCCTTGCCCAGGTTGGACTCTTCCGTCACATATAACAGTGCAGTGCAACAGAGACTGGCGTCCTACCTAGGCAAGTCTACCCAGTGACACCAAGAACTTTATCAATATGTGTACAAAACCAACTGGGACATCCCTACAACAACAACCAAGTCCAAACAATGAGAGAGAACAAGTCCTTGATTTACTATTCAACAAATGTGTGTGAGCATGTCTACATGTTGATGCCAAGGACTTTAACAAAAGGGATCCGGTTGGTTTGACAGACTGAGGACCTCCATGGTAAAAGTTGTGTACAAAACCAATGGAGACATCTCTATAAAAATCGAAGTCCAAACAATGGAAGAACAAAGAAAATTCTTTCATTTACTGGTCAACAAATGTGTCTACCTAATGACACCAACAATTGTTAAGAACAAAAGGGACTGTGCATGCTTTTTATGAGAAATGCCTACAGCGTACAGACCCCTTAAACTGACGTCACATGCGGCTACTCTCTGCCCATGGTCTGCCATTTTGGGAGTCAAATTGCATGTGAAGATATTGTGGGTGGTTAAACAAGCCCTCGTCGCCTAAAATGCACACAACACAGTAACACACTGTGATTCTGACTCCCAAAATGACGAATCAATTTCTGTTGTTATAAAACCGTATTTATGGGGAGTGATCCCTGGCTACACGGCACGATCCCGGTTGAATGACTTCTGACTGGCTACCCCCCAACAAAGATATTGACAAAATAGGGAGACGGCCAACAAATCCCGCTCCAGTAAACTTTTCTTTGTTCACCCGAAAAATTGATTTGACAAATTTACCCAGTCAGTTTCCCTTGTGGTTTATTGCTTGACATTCAAAACATTATTTAATCACTCTAGATTTGTATTTTATAAAACTCCATGGAAAAAAACATGTTTCACAATTCACAACCTTACCCCCCACCCTTAACATTCTTTAGAAAAACGGTACGAAAAGAGCTTTAACAGTGAATTGGAAAGTTAAGCTCATACAAATATTGTTTGAAGCTTTTATAATTCATCTTAAACTTACCTTGAACACATACATGGGATATGCAAAGAAGACTAAGGTTGAAACAAGGAAGACGAAAGGAACTCTTGTGTTTCCTGGCGGCCCAAATACAATTGTACTGTCAACAAAAGGGGGAAAAAACTAGTTAAAGCGTTAACAACGATATAAAATTCTTAAGTTTGATTTTATCTATGGCAAAAAAAAGAAGAAGAAAATACAAGTTGCATAGGATCAGGGCATACCTATCTTCTCATAGTAAAAAAACATTTGTGAGTTGAATGTGTCAAATTTCACACAAGTCATCTTATCTGTGTCACTAAGGCAGGCCCGATTGCTTCGTTCTTGAAAGGGCAAGGGCACCAAGGCATTTTCTTCTTGATAAAGGGCACCTCTATGAGGAAACTAAATTTTTAATGGAACATTTGAAGGGCACCAAGGCCCTGACCAGGGACAATGGAGGAAATTGCCTCCGTTGCCGCCGTAAAGTTTCAGACCTGCTATGGGTTCACTGTTGCCATGGTGAAATACTCTGACAACATTTTGCAAAGCAACAAAGTTTGATTCATCAGTTTGCTCAAACCTCGTTCCCATGTATGGCAAACTTTTAAATTTCAGTTTGAGGTTTGTGGCCGATCCACTCTACAAGCACCCTCAAGCGTGCTAACCCCCAAAAGAGGCATCAAGTCATAGAGCAGCTGGTCCCCTCTCACTCTCCTTTGATCTTCTAACAGGTTCAACAGTATACAGTTGAACGTGATTTATTTGAAGAACAATGGCATAAAAATACTCACATTTGGACACACTTTTCGACAAGTGCACTTCAAGCGCTCAAAGGTATTTGACAAGCACGGGCGCAAAGCAGTTGGGAATCTGTTAAGCAGCATTTTAAGCTTTAGCAGCTAAGTGAAGAAGGGGCCCAGAGGCAGTGCAGTAACATGTACCTTAAGTCAATGTGAGGTAAAATACTCCTGCTCTTATTCAGCTTCTTGTTAAGGTAGGTGATGATGGGCGTATGGTTACGCCCGGTCGCCAAGGCTAAAGGTGACTTGCGATTGTGATCTTCAAGCTCCATCTCCACGCCGTCCTGTTCGCACAGCATCTTAACAGTGTTCAGGTCGCCGTTGATGCACGCCAAATGCAAGGGAGTCTGCAATAAATTGGTCACATCAAAATGTACACCATGTAGAATATAACATGACTCATAAGAAGGAACTGTAACCAGTAAACTAGTAAATTTGCCGGTACAGTCATGTATAAATCTCTTTTGGGAGGAGTGGTGGCTCGGAAAAGAGCCGTTGTGGTCTCGACATTTCAAACAGTATACGTTGCTCACCTTCAGGAGAAACCACTCCTCCCACAAGGGTTTATACATGGTTGTACCCGCAAATTGACTAAATTCCTAGTTCTAGTTACTTCTTATCCTTCACACCATGCAAAGCTTCAAACATCACTAACATGACACATGTTCACGTTGGATGTGCCCACTTTTGACAGTCTGTTTAGCATCAGGACAAGAATCCTGTGTGCTTCTCCAACGTAATCATTTGAAACTGCCGAACTCTGTTTCATCGCCTCAAACAAAGATTCCATTGTGATAGGTTTGCGTAAGAATACCTTTTACTCTGTGGGAGAAACTGTTGTTGAGTTTATGGATGTAAATATTATTCCTACAAATGTAAAACCAATATACAGATCACTTGTAGAAGATGGAAACATAGCAGTGATTTAGTTAACTAATCAAAACTTAACTTTATGGCACTCACTAACTGTAGTGTACATGAGGCAGTGAAAAGGCACTACTGTAGACATTTCTTTTGCTTCTATTTTGTATGGGAGGGTTTGAGTATCGCAAATTGTATAAACTGGCTTGGCCAAAATTTGCCCTTTTCAGTGAAAAATATGCTCAGAATTGCATAAAGAATAGACCATATGCAGATGATGTCATTTGAGTAGGGGGGCCCTCGGCTGGAGGTCAAGAGAAGGTTGCTGATTGATCCATCCTATGCACTGTGCATATATCGATGTGCATTTTCCAATGTTGCGTCATTGTTTTACCTCTAAGATGGCAGCATGATGACGTCAGGGCATTATGTCTATACAAAATTTAGCTGGTTTGTCTGCTGCCACTTAGCATCCCAATGTTCCCCATTCCCTGAATGTGCATTGAAGCTTTCTTTCCCCTCTTATGATTACCTCTAGACCTTGTAGGACGTCAGTCTCCAAGACACTACTACTGACGCCCTGGGTATAAAGGGGCCGTTTTTATAAACTATGCAAAATTTGCGCTGGCAATAAACAGTCAAATTGTACATTACAGTGTTATAGTGTAACTGAGATTACCTTAAGGTTTGCTTACCTGACCAAAATTGTCTTTTTGTCTTGGGTTGAAACCGGAATATATCAACAGTCTTGTCAGCTCACATTTCCCTGTGTTTGTTCCCCCGAAAAAAGGAATAGTTTATTTTCTTATACCACAATAAAATTGACAGTAGGAAGAATAAAAGCTTTATTTACAGTTGGTGGTCGTGCCATCTCACAGGCAATTTTCAACGGGCTATCATTCAAAGATTAGAATTACATGTTAAAAGCATATTCATTTGTTTTATTTATTATATTTCTTCGCCCAGCATATGCCAAAACAGTTAAAACTGGCTTCCAAGGGGCCCTACATACATCAAATAATAGTACATACATGTATGATGTAAATTAATTTTGAAAAAATAACCACAAAAACAATACAACACATGAATTGAAGACAATGTAGAATTAAACAACATAGATTAATCGCAAATTATACCTCAAGATCTTTGGTTAATCAAACAAAAAGACTATCATAATGGTAATATCTGCAATATCAGTACACAGTTGAATACAATACAAAATGCTATTTGGGAAAAAAGATTACATTAACTAGGTATACAATATTGAGACAGGTAATTAAAATAAGGAACAAGAGTTTACAATAAAGCACAGAGCAATACAAAATTATTCAAGGGCCCTTTTTGATCAGGAATCTGTCTTTTGATGTTTACCAATTTTAAAACTGTCCCACTTTTGGTTACATTTTACAGTGCACTGACTAACCGGCTGATACCATTCCACTGAAGTGGGTTGTGTATAGTGGTATAACTGTGCACAAAACTGTGACACTGTGTACATATGCGTGTAATGTGTATTATACGCATTCACCACATAATATCAAATTACAGGCCGACATGGTTTATCTACATCATTCAAAACCACAGTGGGTGATATCGAATGGTCAGACAGTAGGAGGGTTGACTGTGTACTGTAACAACGTAATCACCACACAATATCAAATTACAGGCCGACATGGTTTATCTACATATGTATCATTCAAAACCACAGTGGGTGATACTGAATGGTCAGACAGTGGGAGGGTTGAGGGTGTACTGTGTCCATGCATTCACCACATGGTATCATATTGCTGGCTGGTAAAGTTGATTTACATGTATCCTTCAAAACCACGGTGGATGACACTGAATGGTCAGACAGTAGGAGGGTTTTTAATTTGGTTAGTTTGGAAATGGTTTTGAAGTGAAACATGTAGTCAAGTTGGTCCCAGAATAACCATCCACCATGACAAAAAAGGGGGGGATGCATAAAAGCATGCAATAGCACATGCCTATGTTACCTCCCTGAATATCAAGGCCTACCTTTGAAAGCTGCCCAGTGCAATGCATTATCTCCTTCCCTGTCGGTCAGCTGTAGCCTGGCACCCTTACCCATGAGGTAGCCTGCAAGCATTGTCTTGCCGTACTGACAAGCTATGATCAGTGGTGAGCAGCCCTGTGTTTTTTGTATAAGAGTGAATATCATTTACATGTAGGGGTAGTTTTGTGACTCTCGGGCAGCTCTATAAAATGCAAGATCCCTGTAATTTTATGGTATAATGCATTGACATCATCGCACCACTATTTTAGAGGTAAAATAAAGATGAACCAATGGAAATTCACAGTTATGTACTTGCGGCACACAGCATGGACCAATGAACAACAGTCCTGTACATAGGTGTTCATTTTGTATTCATTTATACTGTATACGCGCATGGTTTTTCTTGTTCCTTGTGTCTTTTTACTCTTTACATTTGACAGTGAATTGTAGAGAGAAATAAAATAACAGCAAGAAACAACTGTTTCTTAACCATGTAAACTAATGCTCCTAAATGCCTTTTCGAAAAAACAAAAACAAAGTCATCTTTCTTTGATGTTGATTTACTGATACAGGCCGGGGACATGTGACGCTTCTAAGTTGTACCCCTTGCAAACTATATAAGATCACTACTGTCTTTTATTTTTATCCCATGTTTATTCTGTCTTCAGCTTTGGCTTTGAGGACATAGAGTAACGTACCTTGTTATCCACCGCGTCAATGGGTACTCCTGCTTGAAGAAGAATGTCAACTACTGCTATGTGACCATTCACACATGCCCAATGGATGGGTCTGGGACCAAGCTCTGATTTACTCTGGAGATCTGCAACATTCAATTTTACACACATTTTGTTTATTACCAAAATAGACGACTGATGTCACACGCTGCCCTCATAGAGGTAAAATGATGATGAAACAATGGAAAACGCACATTTTATGTATGCGCGGCGCACAGGATGGGTCAATGAGCAACCTTCTTTGCACCGCCATCAGAGGGCGCCCTACTCAAATGACGTCATAAGCATGACGATGCCCAACTCTGATGAGCCCAACTCTGATGAGCCCAGCTCTGATAAGCCCGACTCTCATGAGCCAAACTCTTCACCAACCAGATTTACAACAGGATTCTGATGTCACACATGCATCATCTAATGTAAATTCAAACACCATAATGTTCTCGTCTTACCTAGTTGGACTTTGCACTGCACCATGAGGCGTATGATATTAGTATTGCCTCCCAAAGCTGCCCAGTGTACAGGAGTGTGTCCCTTGTCATCATACTCCACAAGGATACCTGGACCTTCAATCTCTACAAGTTCTTGCACTCGGATTAAATAGCTGCAGGAAAAATCAGTCACAACACAACTGTATTGATGTTGAACATTTTACAGGCTATGACTCAGACTAAAGATTAGCCCTTGGCCATGACACCCACACATAATAACTGCTGTGACTGTGAGTGAGTGCTGTAGCTGTAGCAAATTCTGTTAAAATTATAAATGAAGTACCCTTTACCAGGAAAAAACTACTTTACCCATACCATACAATGCCTGGCTCTGGTTACCATGCAGCCCTAGACCCTTTAACTGGGGCGCTGTACTCCTTTTTTGAGATTTTGACATTATCTGTCAAACTAGCGCCCCAGTAAGGAATATGTAGTAACTGCGACGGTCAGGAGGATTTAAAACACGTCTGTTAAAAAGTCAGGAAACAGTCGTGACATTAGTAATAAAAATGGCGATTGTAACGTCAGGGTTTTCAGAGGCCCCAAAAAAGTATCGATTTGGAGGAAAGAAAATGATCGTGAGTACAATTAAATGCATTTTATTTCACCTTAAACACTTGGAGAAGACAGTAGGCGAATTTTGAGCAATTCTGTTGAGTCTTAGGCATTTTTTTTAACAGAGGTGTTTTAAATCCTCCTTACCGTCGCAGTTACTACATATTCCTTACTGGGGCGCTAGTACGACAGATAATGTCAAAATCTCTAAAAAGGAGTACCAGTTACTGGGTCTAGCCACAGCCCTACTAAAGTAAGATCGGTTCCTCTATTCAGGCATGATACTCAACCCTTGAAAATATAATCTTTCAAGTTTCAACGTCAATTTCTTTTTAAAAAGTTATTTTAACAGGATATGTACACAGTACATATGTGCAAAGGTATTTCAAAGGACAGCACAATCATATTTAAGGTAAAAGTAAGATGATAAGACATGTAAGATGTACTTTTGATAGGTCACCAAAAATTTGTCAAGTGGGGAAAAGAACATTGCTATAAAAAATATTGAAATTTAATCAACATCCGTGACATTTGGATTCTTTTTTATCAGATGGGCAGAACATCTGTGAAAATTATCATGACGTGTTTAATGAATAATACTTAATAGGGATACCACAGCAGTAGGCTATACTATGACTATATGAGACTTGATTATCATGTAATAGGCCTATATTATTATTATATATATTTAAGGTTACATGTAGGTCCTTTACGTTAGCCTACGCAGACACCACACATTCGCCAGCTAGTAATAGTAGTAGGCCTAATATAGTATACTTAACTTATAATAGTATAGACTAGATAACTCCAAAAAAGCGATATTAACATTTTATGTAGGGTCCAACCAAGTTACTCAGACTAATGACCTTTACTCGTCAGTCAATGTGTAACGTTACAGTTTCAGTTAGTCTTACTCTTAGAACTAGTAACTGCTGAGAGTCTGTAACAATAACAGTTACTCCTTTTTTTCCTCTTTTTTTGACTTGGTTTGGACAGTCGTACTAGCGCCCTAGGAAAAAAATAGGTGTATCCGTTGTGTATTAATAATAGCATATATTATACATAATACTAATAATGCCCAAACTTTAATTATAAAAGTTTAATTTATCACGAAATTGATAAAGCATCGACAAAGCACAACATTTATTTTGACATCGAACATGCTATCAAACATAACACGATTTAAGGTTATAGCCAACAGCTCCACTTACTTAGCTTTTACAGCTTGGAAAATATTCATAGCTGGTATTTTCGACTTCTCATCCTGGTCGTTTCCTTTTCCACCTTGGCTCGGATTTCCGTTCTCCGAATTCTGATTCTGACTGGAGTCCGCCATGTTTTACTTTTTACTTTCGATCAAAAAAAGTAGCGCGCCCTCATTCGACGATAATTTGCTTTAGAGAAAATCGAACAATGAAAAGCGTTTGATTTTTTCATCTGACGCATTAACACAATAATCTTGGTTGTTAGACAAGGTAGGATTAACCCTAAATTGTAAGGCAGAGTGTATGGTGGTGAGCAAAGGGGACAACCCTATGTGCAATTTGCAAATCGGTGAAGTCGTTATCAAGAAAGTGCAGAAATTCAAATATCTTGGTATGGTTGCAGATGACGGGATGTGCGACGCAGGAATAGCGAAAGAATCTTTTCAAACATTGCATAAAATATTAAAGGATCGGAAGATGACAACAGAAACAAAGCAAAGGGTGTTGGATTGTTATGTGTCCACTCTTTTTTATATGGCAGCGAAAGTTGGACAATATCGGCACATATGGAGAAGAAACTCGAAGCAGCTAAGATGTGGTTTTGCAGACGAATGTTGAGAATTTCATCAGATCATGTGACAAACGAGAAAGTTTTGAGGTAGGTGGGAGCTAAAAGGAAACTGCTGGTAACAATCAGGAAGAGATAAATGCAAATTCTTGGACACGTAATGAGGATCGAAAGAAGGTCTTGAGAAGTTAACAATCACGGGGCGCATCGAGGGAAAGACAAGCAGCGGGGGAGGCAACGTCCTGACCTACTTGAAAAGTGTAAGTCAATTGATGGCGGACAGGGTACCAGGAAAGTGAAAGAGTACACGCAAAGGAGCAGGAGTTGCTGAAAACATTAAGAGACAGGAAACTGTGGAGAGCAATGATCGCCGACGTCCTGAAGGGACATGGTACCTGAAGGAGAAGAGAAATGAACTACTGAAGCACAATGTACCTTATGCATTGACGTCATCATGCAACCATCTTAGAGGTAAAACTATGATAAAACAATGGGACACGCACATTTATGTACGCGCGGCACACTGGCATGAGCGGAGGGCGCCCTACTCAAACGACATCATGTGCATAAATAGGTTTATTACAGCCATTGTAATTGATAGTTAATCTGTTAATCTTTAATTGATAGCGTGAGGTCGCTCTCTTGTTTTATTGTAACTTCCGTCTCACTGACTATTATTGTGATTCATTTTAACTTGATGGCGTTTTGCCAATTTATCATTTTGACGGTATAATTGAGGGACTTCCCATAAGGTGAATGAGAAGTTTGGGAAATGTAACCGACCCCCAAAAACATAAATGGACATTTTTACCTAACCAACGGGTTGTTCACAGTGAGGCAGACGTTCCACGCGATTGTACCCGTGAGCCAATTACGGGTACAATCGCGTGGGACGTGCTCCCCCCCCCCCCCACCATCCCCAGTCCGCCCCCAGCCCGCTCGCCTGCCGCAATGGGATGTAACTGAGTTTGTACTGCACAGTATGTTTTGTATTGTACACTGCAGTTCTGTCCCAACTGTAGAATCGTCCCAACTATTGTTGCATGGTGTATCACGCATGAGCCAGCCCCGTTGAGAGCCAAGAAACACTTTTAGAGAATCGGAAATCACTTCAGAGGCCCACGTGATTTACATCACTATCACTACCGGGCAATCCCAGTTATAATAGGGCCGTCCCGAATGCAATACTCAAGTTGGGGCCGGTCCCAACTATAGTCATGTTGGTGATAGTACGGGAACACGCCGTCTGTAGTCACTGCAGCTACAGCTACGCATTATAATAATCGCCATTAATAATCGCGCCAGGACGTGGACCAGTTACCATAACAAAACGAAATTACCTTTGCCGAACGACCCCGTTCTGATCAGAATACAAGTAGCATAAGCACCGACTCTTTTTTAGTTTAGCACAAGACTATTTATCAGACCAAAGAGAAAGCTGATCAGACATGGACTATACACGTTTCTTGAATTATTACGGTAATTGTTTGAAGCCTCCACCGATACGCAATCTGAGTAAGTATGCACGTAATTGGGTCTATCCACACCAAACTGATACATGTTGGGGACATTTTTAGGCGTCACAATGTAGTGGCGATAACATAAATTAATTTGTTGATTATGTTGTGCTGTGTTCATTTAGGAGCATGAGGCTGGCGCTTGACAAAGATTAAAAGAAGGTATGGGTCTTCAAGAAATTGATGGAGATCATCTTTAAGACTGGACGCCCGATGCCACAGGGACTGACATAATTTCATCTGTTGCTTTAAAGTTAAACTAAACAAATTTGGATTATGGATACCTACGATCCAAAACTAAAGCATTATTTGATAGACGCTATGGGGTTTTATTAAGTATGTAACGTACGTGTATGTATTTTATTTTGTATTTTGCTTGATGTCAGTAATTTTACATTTTTCACTCTATTGTGAGTATTTTTTTTTGTAATTTCTCCATTTTTAGTGTATGCATTGTCTCAATTTACCGGAAGCATGAAAATAAACCAATTTTATGAAACCCAATGTTTCCAGCTGGCAGGACAGGAAAACCTCATTTTTGTGCAATTTGTTATGCCCTATGTCAAACTTGTCTTTTCCTCAAGAATGGCTTTATATTTGATTCACGAATGTATTCCATTTATTTATTTCCCTTTTTAACAAATTGTGCCTACTGTGCTTTAATATAGTTTTTATTTCCTTAATAACTGCATTGAATTGTGCATGTAATTTTGTTACTTTCTAATGGATTTTCAAACTTAATCAATTTACAAGTTAGACGCATTTCAATCTTCTGATTGCGATGCCTTTTATTTTGAATATAAATAAACCATTTGATATATCAGATGTGCGCATTAGTGTGGTGAGACCCATTTGCAATTGGAGCATTTCGGCTTACAAGTCACCGATGATACGGTAAAACGAAATCTCACGGACAAAATGGTATGACAAGGCTACGTTATCCAATGCTTGATTTAGACATAATGCGTAGACCATATTGAAAGTCCAGATCTTGTACAAAATTATGGTCACCTCACGATGCATATACATAAGATAATATCAAGTAAGAATGAGCTTTGGAATTTGTTAAATTATCAACTTCAAGCTTCTAAAAACTCCCTATAGCTTATAAAGGCATTATACAGGAGCGGTAAAAGTTGATAGTGCAGTGCTCTTACATTGTCTGATGCAAAAACACATGAAAAAATAAACCTGTGAAAAGCGGCTCTATGAAATTGGGCCCTGTTATGAGTTTGTTGCCAGTGTTTTGTGCCTGCCAGCTCACTAATTCCATTGTTCAGCACACAGCAAGTTCATTTTTCAGCCCTGTTCTCCCAGTGCCATGATAATAATTGTAAAACTATATCCAGCTCAATGCGCGTGCGTACTCAGGAGGTTGGCTGCTCTGTGCTTCACGCCACCCCTGTAGCCCCCAGGGGCCTCATAACTCTTCGTTGAATTTATTCGATCCATAGCGAACGATGTCCTTGAGAGTCTAGCCATTTTTCATTGTCCTGGTTGAGAGGTTGCGTGAGCGACCCCAAAAGGCTTCCAAACCACGTAGTACGGCATGTGAAGTTTCTTATTTTTACGAAATCCCTTGATACGCATGTTGGACTGCTGCATCAGACAATGCAGGATCCCAGGAAAAAACTCACTTGTAAATTTAAATTTTAAAATTGCTACGAACCATGTTTTGCCCACGGGAAAATGGCTATGCGAACCGGCCCAAAATAATAATAATACACAAGGCTTAATTAGAGCAACTGATCCCTTCTTATTCTTCTTTGTTTTTGTGACATGTCCACCACTGTATGCAGTTTAGGGTGACCGTGTAAAACGTGAATCAGACACGAGAGGGGCAATAATAAACCACCTAGTGTCTCCGCTCCCCCATCCCCCTCCCCGATCGCCATCATCACTGCCTAAACCTAAAACTTGGCGTAGGCTGTTTTATCGAGCACTGGTTTCAATGAATTATCATAGACAACTTTTAGTTAATTCCTGAAACAAGAAATGCACCATCACTAAGACCTCCGGGAAAAAGGGTTATTTTATTTTTATACCGATTCACGAGTTGCTTCTTTACCTTAACTGGACGTAAAAAAGTGTATAGAGCAATAATTTAACTCGTCATCAAAAGTTGCGACGATTTGTTTGTTCTTTATATTTTGTTATTCGTTTTTTCAATCAACTGACGTGTTCGAATTCTTTCGTTTAATTCCAGTGGATAAAATACCAACTGGTATCGATATTAGCGCCACTATAGGATGTCCAAACCAAGCTACTTTTCCATTCGACAGCGCTACATTCAATTTAAAGTGAGTACTGGACTCGTGTGTCTTCTTCGGTTTATGTTTTTTTCTCCTCTCTCTCTTCCTTTTTTCTTTCTTTCTTAAATCCTTTTCAGACCATACTGTACTAATATACTGAACAACATAATTTACGGTTAGTAGACTTGGTCTAAGTCTGTGATCGTTTTTTTTTTTTTTTTTGTCTACCTGAGTGATAGTCAATACAATACTGCATAAAATAGCGCCCTCTTTTGGATTAAACTTCCATCGCGAGTTGGGGCGTGTGATAGCCAATAGAGGCAGATGGTGTTTCGCATGGCTGGTGCAGACAAAACCGCGACCTCAGACTTGAAATCAAGTCTATATGGTTGGAGGAGTGCATGCAGTTTGATCATGCTGGCTTGAAATGGACATCCCTGACTTAAATATTGACGTGTATATTTTCACGTTGACAGTCATTAAATTTGACTGAAAATATTACTATTTACTCCTTGATTGGCCCTTTATAGAGCCACAATTATTCACATGAAAGACAGTGAAATCGTGCTCTGCATGCAGACTGAAGAGATGCAGGTACAATATCTGACCTCATCGGTCATCCCCCTCCCCCCTCACACTCAATCAAATATTTATTAGACATAGTATATTTATCGTTCTTTGTTATTCCCCGCCCCTATACCCTCCCTCTTTATAGAGATGGTACAGAGATAAAGGTTGCGGAAGATGAAATGGCGATTGCCCTGCAGTACGGGAAAACCAAAGGGTATGTTATACTAACCCAAATCTTTCATGACCAACCCATTGCAGCCTCGTGACAGAAATCGTTATTAATGGTCGTGTTACCTTTAACTTGTAGTTCTGAATGGAAGGCTGCACTGGTTGTGAAGCCTGTTTTTCTCAAAAGTCGCCAAAAAAGATCTTTGGCATGACCACTGTCAGTGTTCAACACTTTTATAAAACATCACCGAACGAGAAAGAGCGGCAACGAAGCGATTGGCTATACCAAAGTCTACAAAAAGTATTAATTAACACTAAGTGTAACATATATCGGACAGTTGAAGTCAATGACTGAGGGATAAGCGGGGCTAAGACATAAATGGGGAGGGGGCTTCTTAAAGTATCGAATCATTCATTTGTGCATTTTTTTTTAATCTCACGTGGGGGCAAGGGCTCCCCCTGCCCCCTCTGGTTTGCCATTGGACACCGATAATTATCACAAACTGCGTTAATAAAAATTAATAAACCACGGTACAAAACCTCGCGTAAACACGAAATTTGCGCTACATTTTTGAGCTACAAAAGCCAAATATAGCTCCACAGATTTGCGGTTGCAGAGATGAAACCCCACTTAACCGTGAAGGAATGCAAATCGAATTAATCATCAAGTTGTTCTTACTTCTCAAAGATTAGAAAGCCTTTTGGACATTCTCTATGAAATGCAGTGTGAAGAACATCATCCACCAACAGCAAGTCACACGTCAGGGGAAAGCAAGATGACATTGTTGGTGTCACCAGGTTCGCAGATGTCACTAATATTGGTAACTATACGAACATAGCTGATGACATCATCTGATCGAAACGTCGAGTTGTTAAACCGATGGTTGTTTACCACCACAACTCATTTATGAACATATTTACATTGTATTATATTAAAAACCTTTCTAGACTATAGTTTCTATCATCAGTTAAGACTTGGTTCCTAGTCTGCCTGGTAGTCAATACAATATTACCTGACATAGCGCCCAGTTGTGGATGAACCTTTCGACATTGCCAAATACAGGCAAATGACGTCTTGCCTGGCCGATGCAGACAAAACTAACCGCAATCTCAGACTTGAAAACATGTCTAACCATCAGTATTGGTTCAAATCCTACTTATTTATACGGTATCTGTGATTAGTGTGGGAAAAACCACATGTGACAGCGTGTGCGTTTATAATAAATAACAACAGTATATATACCTAATAAACATAAATAAATAAATAAATAAATAAAAAAATAAAAAATAAATAAACAAACAAACAAAAACGCATTATAGCTTTTATCAGACAACGTGGTCAGTATTCAAAGAAAGATGGTTACTTACCCAAGTATACAATTACACTAAATTCCAGAACAGGGAACCAACATTAGCCATTGAGCGATACATAACCAAAGTTCCAGTGACAATCATCAATAGAAATTAAACTACAAGCATTTTTGATTTGCTTATTACAGAGGGAAAATTTGTTCGACAACACTACTGTCTTTCGAAAAACGTTTTGGTTTTTATGTTGTTGTTGTTTTTTCGACTTTCCTTTCAGTTTATAATGATGTGTATTCGTGAGGACATACCTGTTATTTCTATCGCGCCTTCCTATGTATTCATTGGATGCCAACTGGTGAGAATTATATTGTTTTTTCCCCGGTCATTTCGGCAAAACAAGCAGCCTATTCCACTTTCATGCATTCGCATTACATCGATTTTGCCTCTGCAGTTAAGACTGTCATTCAATTTCCCTTTGAGGCATGCGAATTTATGAAGCATTTTATTCAATCAAACTTATAAGGCGTTCTTTTTAGCCGTGCGAAATCGGCAGTCAGTTTAGCAGAGTAGGCGCGGCTAGATATTTCTACAAAACTGTTACTTTCGTTTTCGATTTACGACAAGCAACTTCGCAAAATGAGCATTAACACAAACAAATAACATAGAAACAAATTTAAACCACAGATTTCTGAATTTCTTTGTTCCTTGGTTTTTGCTTACGGATAACAAAGATTGAACTTTTTCAAGAACCTTTGTGTCATTGTTTTTTGTGCGGGTCGTTTCTTCTCCGTTTGTTTTTCTTAACTAACTCGGCCTATAATCTGTTGGCGAGCCGGGCATCTGTGAGCCTGTATTTTTGGCTATTGTTATTCCACTGCGTGCATTTTCTTCACAGATTCTCGAGTTTGTATAATTGTATACTTATGTATACTAGAGTGGGCGAGTAGTACTCGAGTAGGGGTACTTGGGCCATCGAGGACGAGTACAAATGTCCGAGTAAGAGTACCGAGTCCAACAACTAAGTACCAAGTACTTGGATCCCCAAGTACGAGTACTTGGGACATCGAGGACGAGTACAAATGTCTGAGTACCGAGTATTCTGACATCAGAGTACCGAGTCCAACAGCTGAGTAACAAGTAGTTGGATCTCCGAGTACGAGTACTTGGGCCATCGAGGACGAGTACAAATGTCTGAGTACCTAGTATTCTGACATCAGAGTACCGAGTCCAACAGCTGAGTAACAAGAACTTGGATCTCCGAGTACGAGTACTTGGGCCATCGAGGACGAGTACAAATGTCTGAGTACCGAGTATTCTGACATCAGAGTACCGAGTTCAACAGCTGAGTACCAAGTACTTGGATCTCCGAGTACGAGTACAATTAAAACATACTGCAAAATGAAGTATACAAACCTGTATTGCTTTGTTGACTAGTTTCTTGACATGAGTGTGTACTTGTTATGATAACTAGGCTATATTTTAAACATGAGTACATTGCATTATAGACAACTTCAATTTTACTTTTACCAGAGCTTTATTCCTCTTTTCTTTGCATTAATGCACGTAATAGGAAAGTGGAAGTCCGGGTGCAGTAAGTTCAGTCGAGTATCGAGCAAATGACTTCGCGTACAAGTTATTTTTAAGTGTTTATCGAGTATGGACTTTACTAGCCAAGTATGGGCATCAAAACGGTACTCGTACTCGGGTACGAACGTCGAGTACCGAATACTACAACACTGCCTTCTAAAATAGTATTTAAGGACACCCACAAATCATCGTTCTTTATTTCGATTGCTTCAATCTAAATAAGCCCAATATGAGCGTATACCGTGCACAAAATCCCTTCAAAAAAATAAACCATAATCTTTGTTGAAATTATATCTCAGGTTGGTTGTTTTTGTATGGTGTTTAAAACTAGAGGATGGGAATTAATTTACCCTTTCCCAAACTACATGAGCTCATATTGAACAATCTTGTTATTCAAGCTGCCCGCTGTTGTGTTTATTTTCCTGTATACTAGACTGAACTCCTGTCTGACTGTTTGAGTGTGGATGTGGATGCTGATGGAGCCAAACCGTCATCCTTAAGAAAGGTCCTATCAAGATGGACGCCAGAAGACGCCAAGAATCCCAAGTAAGGCCGTATCCAATTTGGCTACGGCTACGGCTGTTGCTAAGGGTGATGCTATGGGCGTCCTATGATGACGTGGCGATCCAGCCTAACTGAGGCCATGTCCCAATTAGCGGTTACGGCTGAGGCTCGATCGTCACGTTAACATGCGTTGAAGCGTAGGAAGTCAATAGTATCACCCTTTGCATCAGCCGTAGCCGCCATTCCGGGCACGCCCTATAACTAGGTCGCAGATCATGAGCTTTTTGCTTACTCGTCAAATTAACTCGAATTCACAAGTTGTTAAGCACTAACCAAAATGCGAATAGCTGAATCGCCACTAATCTTAGCACGTAATGAGATCTGAACATGGATTAGGCAACGGGAAGCTATTCCTACATCATAGTTGACCGAAAGTGAGCAGTAAACCTATTAGTATACATACTTTGTGTACAATTTGTGATGGTTTCAACCATGCAAAGAAAGGACCCACAGTTTCAACCAGTCACTGCACTCATAAAATGAACGAGTAACAAATCCGCATTATTGAACAAAAGGTAAAACGCATCGATGGTGTTTACAAGAGTGAAATAATTCCCATCACCTAGTTTTCAAAGTTCATAACAGACGACCAAGCTGTGAAACATCTCGTCGAACTTAGTGTCGGGGCCACGTTTCATTAAGAACGACGAAAACAGTTTCTGTTTGGTTGGGATTTTGTGCACGTTTATGTCCGGCTTGTTTCGATGCCGATAGATCAACATTTTGCTGTTTTCTAGACTTGGACAGGTCAGACGGACATTATTTGAAAGTAATCTCCTTTATTCTCAAAAATTAGTCTTGTGGACTTTGTATTTAAGGGCTAGGACTAGTTACTCGTCCTAACTCGAGATAAGACCAGTCCTGGCGCTTTGTGATATCCACACCAGTATAATACAACAACAAAACAATTTAGAAAGAATAGATATCCATTGTTTCTGCGAACGCCTCACTGGGCAGGTTCAGAATTAACATGTTGGTTCAAAGTAAATATTTCCCTAAACAAACATTACATACAAAAGGCATTTACTTACCACTTTCTTCAAGATCACAGCGGTTTGATGAATCTAAAAATACAAAGATAACAGCAAATGAGAGAGAACAATCGGGAGGAAGTCATTGTGTGAAAAGGTGCAATTTAAGACCTTTCTTGAAAAATCTGAAGGGGATTGATGCTGCTGAGCGTTGATGTGCCGGAAATAATGTGCATTAAAATGCAAATGTGTTAATTAAATGGCCCGGTCAGTGATTTTATAAACATTATCATTCTGATGAATGTATTCAGGTCTGGTATCCCTCGCGTGCTATGGTTAAATCCATGCTGTACCAATCCGGCCGGTGTCACCACATCCCTACAGAGACGGAAGGAGATTTACAGTATCGCTCAGGAATTTGATCTCCTCATAGTGGAAGATGATCCCTATTATTATCTACAGGATAATAAGGTAACATCATGATGGCTTGATGTATATTAAAATAAAGCGGCGAAAATAAGGTAAAGTTTTAGAGGGGCACAGGGGTTGCACCATTTTTTCTATTGGAGGCATTTTTCTTTAATTAAACAAGCCCCCTTTCACTGCTCGTTATGCCGGTTACGTGGAGGTAAAAATAAATTCAATTTCTGCGTGAAAAGCCACTTGTTTCGTCCGCCATACCATTCTTGCAAAGAATCATTATGGCGGACAACTCTTTTTAGAGTGAATAATTGGTATTTTAACCTGAATAAGAGTGAAGTTCGCTTTAATTTCACTCAAAAAGGGTGATGCGCAGTGATTTTCACTCTTAAAGGAGACAAAATTACACCACTCGAGCGAGAGAGTGATATTTTCACTCTATTGAATTTAGAGAGTAGAAACATTTTTTAACAATGAGTAGAAAAATAGACATAAAAGCTTATAAAATGTAACATTTTATTCTGGTTTTTTTTTGGGTTTTTTTTTCCAATGGGGGGGGGGGGGACCTCATATCTCTTAAACTTTTTGATTAAAGTTCACTCTAATCGATTGAAACTAGGAACAACCTGCAGATGTTTTGTCCCTAGTTTAAATTGATTAGAGTGAATTTCAATCTAAAACTTTACGAGATAGTAGTAACGCCACTGATTAAATGTAAAATCATCGTTTGCGTGAAAATATTCCTTTAGAAAATTAATGATACTTTACTGCACACGTTTTTCAGCCCCGTATCCCAAGCTATCTGTCTCTTGACGTAGATGGAAGAGTCCTGAGGTTCGATTCCTTCTCTAAGATCATAGCACCAGGGTGAGATGCATTTTGTCTTATCTGTTGATATCCTAAACCTACAGCAGCAGTTTGCTGCTTGTACATACAGTAAATCACGCAAGCATTGTTTTCGTATACTTAAATCTGATTTCCGATTTCATACTCTCAGAAAATCAGTCAAAATTGTTAATAAACAGCCTGAAAAGGGTATATTAAAGGCTCAGCAAAAGTATATTAGAGCCTACAGCATAATGTGAATGTAGTTCAGCCCTTGAGATCGATGAAACTGTCACCAACGTTTTTTTCAAATGACCAAGTTGTTAAAATCATGCCTGCATGATTATCCTGTTCGTAAGTGGGACGTCGTTCAATTGTGAGCCACGGTTTAAAAATTACATGCCTTTCTGATGAGACATCTAAGGTCAATAATGAAAATCACCTGGCAGGACATTGTTCCCAACAAGGAGGTCCTAGACCTAGGTTTGCCCTCTATGGGTGATCGCCTCATAAGAAAGAATCTCCAGTGGACAGGACACCTACTGAGAATGCGATCTGGAAGACTACCGAAACACGCTGGACTCTCTGAAGGGCTGAGAAGACGAGGCCGCCCGTGCCTCCGCATATTATACAAAGACACGATCGAGAGAAAATCTGACACGGAGGGAAATCGCCACAAGGTCATGGTCATCCCGAGCAACCCAAACAGCCGACTGGAGAGCGACTGTCAAGTAATGGAAGCAGTCGCTACGCATAATGATGATGATGATGATGATTATTATTATTATTATTACTATACAATGAATTTTTTGAATGTTCGACTATTATGCTAAAAGAATTGCCTAAAGTTTGTGGTATTTTCAACTCGGCTACATCTCTTTTCATTTCTCTCTCATTTGTTTGATTCTTTTGCAGCTTGAGGGTGGCTTTTATCACTGGGCCTCAACAAATAGTCACGCAAATACAATATGGTCTTATGCAGAGTACACAGATGACGAATGGACTAGCGCAGGTACGGTATGTCATCTGTGCGTCGCGCTCGTCGTGTCTTGCTTTCGTGACGTGCCGTCGCCTGTCAACTCGTGACCTTGTGACGTCGCCCGTCGCGTGTTACTTGTTTTTCAATATTTAGGGAGGTTTAGCTGCACGTTACGTGAAGAAAAACGTTAACGTGAACGCGAAAAGTTTGTGCTGTTGCAAAATTACGTCATCACTTTTTGCCCATTCCAGCTCGCGTATGTTCGACTGCACGGACATATTGACGTGAAAATATACGTTTGATTCGTAAACGTATTTTTTTACGTGACGTCAGTGAAAAAATGATTCGCACGCTCACGTTGACTTTCAGGTAAATACGAGTAGCTAAACCTCCCTAATTGTTTTATTGGATGTGCGTCGCGACGGCACGAATTGACAGACGCCGCGGGAAGACGCAACCGGCGACGGCATGCCACACGACGCCAAGACATGACGCGAAATACAGTTGTCATCTTTACATCACAGTATAATGCATGGCTTTAATTGAAACCTTTTCAACCCTTCCCGAGGCCGCAGGTTAAATTTCTTGAATCGATTCACTCCACATCTTTCGACACTGTTTTTTGCCACTGCAAATTGTCAATTTGTTTTTAGAGGGGGGGGGGGGGGGGTACCGTAGAGTATGCACTTAAACTTTCTTAAAAAGGGTCTCGAACTTCTGTGATGCTCTCATTTTTCAATAGAGTCCTTATGAAAGTGGCAAAAATTATAAGTCTCTAACCTCACGTTAAAAGGGCGTAAAGTGTCATTTTGGTTATCATTTTATACTCGTCCAGAGCCAAAATTGACACATGACGTCATTGGATATCAACAACAAATTGGTCTGTACATTCCAAAGAGGAATTGTTACGACAGTCAAAATGTCAAATTCAATGCCTTTTTGGTTGAATATCATCAACATTCAGGGAATTAAATGAACATTTCCCTGCATAAAAATGTACAGACCCATCTATTTGAAATGTGACGTCATTGGATGTTTTTGGATGACAAAATTCACACTGGAAGGGTAGCGATATGGCATTTTACACCGTTTGAACGTGAGGTTAGAGACTTGTAGTTTTGTCTCACTTTCATAACACGGCTCATGACACGAAAGGGCGCCATGTGAACTAGATAGAAGAAAGGACTCAGGGGAGGGGGATTGGCCGTCTAAATCCTCGCCTTCAAATAGATTGTGTTTCTGATGACTGTTTACCCAATCCTTATCTATAGATACTCATTTACAAACTGTTGAAGCGATGGGGGCGCACTGGTTTTGAAGAGCACGTGCAGAAAGTTGTCAAACTAAATCAAGAAAAAAGACTACACGCTCTCGCATTGGCAGACAAATGGTTGACAGGTATATTTTCTTATTGATTGTTAATTTAAATACAGATTGCTCGGATTGATTTTTTTTTCATCTATTAATTTATTTATTTTTATTTATTTATGTTTTATTTATTTATTATTATAATTGTTATTGTTATTTATTATTATTTTTTTTTAGTGGGGTGCGTAGGAGATGGATAACATACGAATATAGCTTTGTGGTTTATCAGAAGAGTTTGTTAAGAACCGTGATGGTGTTCTTGTGAACGTTTCAACAACTATTCATTTACAGTATTGCTGATAATAACAACTTGTTTATAAAATCATCACTATGATGTATAGGCTGTTCTACTTCCAGCGGCAAAAGCGGTTAAAATCTTTCAGACGCTGCTTAAATAACAATTCACCGTTTCATCGTTGTTTGTCCCACCATAAACAGGACTGGCTGAATGGGATGTTCCTCCTGGTGGGATGTTTATATTATTCAAAACCTACGGCACCGGACTGACTCAAGAGGAACTCAATGAAAAGCTCATGGAGACAGAGCGTGTTGCCGTGGTTCCCGCCTCTTTATTCTACCCGAAGAACGCCCAGCCTAAAGATGTTACCGTTTTCAGAGTATCAGTTGCCATGGCAAGTAGTGACGTAATGGAGAAGGTGGGTTAGTAAAAGGAAAACTTCCAACTGGGCCCGATTGTACGCAACTAATTATACCTATGATAAATGTGTTTGCTAAGGAAAATCAGTAATGATCAGTGAACAAAAAAATGGTTTATACATGGACCATCAGATAACAAAATAATATAAACACGATTGCTAATGTATACGGAAGCATAGAAGGGTCACAACTAATACAAAGAATCAAGTTGTAATGACATCTCGCCTCTATGGATGACTTATTACTATTTACGACTTGACTTATCTCGCCGCGGCAACTTACTATCTCGCCGCGTTATTGGTCCGAGCAGCTCGTTTCATGGTGGTTTGCACCACCGCAGCTATGGCCGCCACACGCCGCGAAGAAAAAAACGCGTTAGCCGCGCTAATGTACCAATCAGCATAGAGGATTCACAGTGCGTGTGCGTCAACGCGCTTGTGCGGCGGTCATAGCTGCGGTGGTGTAAACGCCCATGAACGAGCTGCTCGGATTAGTCTATAGATTCAGGATATCTCAACAGTCATATCTCAACAGTCCTGGAGGGACATCCCACATTGACGTCAATTTTCACAACCTTGCCCCCAATCGTAAAATTTGACGCCAACATGATTAATGGTTGATTTAACTTGCGCCTTAATTACTATATGATTCATTTGAATTTGTTGGGTATCGTGTCTGCTTACTTGGAGATTTTTGTCATTTTCTCATTTGCAGGTGTTTGAGGGAGTTGCCAATGTGATTCGAAAAGCTCGAGAAAGATACTCGGCCGGAAAAGAAAACGCAGATTCATAAACTGATCAATGTATAATCAGTAAAATTTGACTTGGCAAACTACTGCCAGAATTACTCTGTGAAAATTTTTCTTAACTATTTCAACAACATTCTTATGTATTTTTGTAGGAGATATTGATCTGAAATGATGCTTTTGTTTTTACATATTTGTTTAGTTGGTCACGATAAACTATAACTTCGTTTCTGATTCAAATGTCAAAAACAAAACCTCGATTTATATCTAAAAGATACATCCAAATAAAAATTAATATATAAATAAAAAACATTAATTTTTGTGTATCTTTAACAATTATTACGACCTACAATTATGTTATTTCAATAATATTTTCAGTCATTAATTTGAGCTTTTAGTTGTAATAATGATAACATAATTATATCGGTATGGTAGTGTACACCCAGTGAAAATACCACTTGAATAGAAAAATGGTACCTCTATCGCCAGATTACAATTATACTGGTTATATTTTATATATATATATATATATATATATATATATATATATATATATATATATATATATATATATATATATATATTATTGATATATTATATATTATATTATGTATAACTATTGTTTAATGGATCACGAGGCATTGGCCACCGTGCGCGGTGGTAACGGGGCTGGGTGCGTGTGGTGGGGGTTGTTTGTGACACAAAGTAGGTCTACCCGTGATGCCTTTACATTGCAAACTTTGCCTGCCCAAAATGATCTTTGCACAATACCATCTCACGCTAAACTGCATTTTTTCGTACTTTATCATCATTGAAGTGGCAATAAATAACTCGCAGTAATATCCGAGCTCATACAAAACTCTGAAGTCGTCCTTAACATAATCGGCGTATAATGCGAAGGTGAACGATTGGTTCGAATGTCATTTATTAGCTTTCCATTGAATGATATCAGGTTATCTTTTCATAATGCAGTCGTCTATATACCTCAGATCAAACAATCCCTGGTTATTGGGTATCTACACTATGGGAGATAAAGTACACATGACCCAGGATAACTGACGGTGGTAGACGGTGCTACGTAGCTACCAACAAGTAGTTTACAACAGACGTTGCAATTGTCTGCTCCACAGACCGAGTGCTTGTCTGTACAGTACAGATTACACGAAAGAACGGCAGCTGCTGGTATCACTCCTGAATTCTGACTCTCCAACATCACCGAGTGGATTTTTACATGGGAAAAAGCATGCTATGATAACTCATTCTGCAACTTACAAACCCGAACGAGTTAGTCTTCGCCAGTGTGGATCATTCAGTGGTTGGTGGGGGAATTCGAACTAAATCGGGTGCTGGAAAGTTTTACAACAATCAACACCTAAAATCTATACAGATTCGTCAAAATGAGCACTGTTTAACAAACCAATGCGTTACCAAGTGGAACACATCATAAAAGTCTACATCTACATGCAGCATTGATCTAGAATGAGATTTAATGCGGTGGGAGCTTCGTTTCATTGAAAGGTATTTGTCACGAAGAGCCGTAGCCATTATAACAGCTTCGTTTTTTTTTAATATTAAGTGAATACAGATGCCAGTAATTTGCCAGAGTGTATAGGCCTGTTTTACTACAAATTAGAGTCATTGACTAATCTTACATTGGATAAATATTTTCTTCAATAACCCATGCACCTATAGACGTTTGAATGTTATGGTATTATAAGAAACAAATGCAACCCTTCTTGTTTTGAAAACGAAAAACCTTAATTTCATTCCAAAATGAGGTGATCCTGTTTTCGTAAAATCAACGAAGAACGGTATAAAACTTTAGTGGGGGTTTTGTGCAGGTTTTAGTTTTTTATTTTATCATATTTTTTATATTTTGTATTAGTACACTCTAACAACCAAAGTGTTAAATCAAACATTTAAAATCTGACAGAATTAAATGTAATAACTCAGTTGAAGAGTTGAATTTACACTATTAAAAGTAACTCTTGGCTTCTGAAACGCTAGTTAGACACTTGTATTAGTTGAATCTAACTTTTAGAAGTCACTGACCAAACCCTTTAAGTATTGATTTAACTCTTTCTGGGTTTTTTTTTTTGTAGTGTATATCTTTATTTCCATTGCGGTATAGTTGAAAGGTGATCCGGGGCTCTTCAAATTCTAATTTCTCGAGTTTATTTAGACGGAAATGTATCTCTGGTGGACTGGAACTATGAACATAATCATCCTTAAGCTTTTAGATTAAAACTAAGCATTACTCTCTTAGTTAGATTGAAAATCACTCTATAGTTAGAATGAAAATCACTTTTTCGATTGAGGCCAGGGACAAATCTTTTGCAGCTTGTCCCTAATTTCAATCGAATAGAGTAAATTTCAATCGAAAATTTTGAGAGAATATTATTATCATTATTATTATTTTCGATGAATATCAGTACCGTAAATGGTAAGCTTTTTCATGTGTTTATTACTTCGTTGTACCATTTTGAGTATGCATTGAAATTGTTAAGTATAATTATATTCATATTATCTTCATAAATTTGATCGATCCATGAATTTGGTATTTCACTGCAACATTATATCTGTCTGTTATATGACTTTATATGCTGACTCCTTTTTCTTTTTCCCCCTTACTTTAAAAAGTTAACAATTTATTTTATCAAGCAATAATCACAAGGGAAACTGACCGGGTAAATTAGTTTAATCAATTTTTGGGTGAACAAAGAAAAATTGACTGGAGCGGGATTTGAACCTGCGACCACCGGTTTAACGTACTGTTTAACGTAACAATTTATTTTATGAAATCTTTGTATATGAAAAACAATTATCGTCTGCCGTTTCACATTACTCATCGGCAACGAAAAGTTTTCAATCCGGATTGTTTTTTTCTGAAATCAAGTTGTAAAAGGATTAAGCAAACGTTTTACATGAATGCAATTTCAGACAACAGAAGAAAAACCGTCTTGTTAAAGAAAAAACATGTCCCCAATGAAAACTATGTTATAATAACCCATATTGTGCTCAACAATTTTTGCCATACAAATAAAGAAAAAAACGTACTTTTGTAACTTGAAAATCATACATTTTATTTGGGGATTTCATAGTGGGCAATACATGTCAAATTCTGCATTTTTAGAGAAGATTTTCGGTTGTCGGGGAGTCGCTTACCCATAATCCAAAGCGTAAACATATCCACTCCTCCAGAATACTTAGCAACAAGGCTCAGGGGGCTCAGGTATGTTAGCAGGTAATTGGTAAACAAACATAGCCATTTATACAGCCAAAAGAAAAATGCCGCTATGAATTCACGTCATTTGACTAAGGGATAACGGTAGCTAAGATGATAAAACATTACGATAGGGCCACAGTGAATTAAAAACAAGTTTCTTCGTTTTTTTAGAAGCTGTGTTTTAACGGAACAACAATGTGGGTACCGTAAGTTTGCTTATTATTGTACATCTGTTAGTCATGAATAGTGGAACCATTAGCTACCGGTAACCTGCAAAAATATTGGTATGTGTACCTTTTTTCTCGATTACGGCATATCATGTTTGCGATAACACAGTTTAACCTTGGCAGATTCAGGGCTCATACTCATATGGCACTTCAAGGAGTTTAGTCAGGGTGATTGCTGCTGAACTAACTTCGTATTTGAAAATCTTTTTCAATTATTAAAGTGAATTTTGTGTGTGTTTCAGAGCGTTGATGCAAAACTTCTTCCATCAACATGCAGATTCCACAAATGTTAGCTTATCCGCAGCGATCGAGCCCCCGGAAGAAATCCACCAAGTGGCACGGCGCGTTACCGGTAAGCGCCATCGAGAAGGTCCTAACCCAGGACAACAAGTTTGCCGACAGCCTCCTGACGGAACAGCTGAGGCGAATCCGGACGGATCGTTACCGGGCCCAGAGGCTCCTGGACTGGCAGGAGCAGAGCTTCGTCTTACGGCAGGCGATTAAGGAGACGGAGCTACGGGAATTGGGTATCTCCCACACGTCCTTCCTTCCGGAGATCGTGATGAAGATGACCGAGTCGGATGTGAGAGCGAGACGGCCGTTCGGTCGCGTGCATCGGAGTTCCACTCAGCTCGACATCAAGGAGGATACGAAAACGTTCCCCTTTTTGGAAGATCGACAGACCCGGGACAGTCGGAGAGCTCCAACAACAGCTAAGTCAGACCCTTTCCTTGAAGATATACACACCAAGAATGTCTACACTCGCCTCCACGGTATAGATCTACCTTTGTACGGCCCCGATGCCGATGCCAAACGCGAGAAACGAGAACAGGAATTCATCCACTACCTCCAACGTCAACAGGCCAAAGCCAAGGTGACCCTAGACCCGAGGTTTAGAAATCTGGAACAAACACTGATCCGTGACGGAACGGAAATCTTATTGCCAAGTCTAAGCGGTAGATCACGGGGTGCAAAGTTCGGTGAGGATAGAAAATTGGTCAGTGTGAACCCGACTGCGACCAGGTCGGCAAAGATGCTACGCAAGGTTCAAACAGAACTATCTCAGAAACCCAAATCTGTGTTTGCCAAATCAGTATGGATAGATTTTTGATGTTTCGTTATAAACCCAAATCTGTGTTTGCCAAGTGTCAGTATGGATAGATTTTTGATAATGTTTCGTTATAGAAATTGCTTCGGCCGATTATTTAGGGAAGTAAGTCATGAAACGATCGTCTGGACTCCAGAGGGTTGTGTTACGTATTGCCATAGAAGGGGGAAGTATCGCCACAGACCCCTTTAAAAGGTCTTTCCAATCAATATTAACGATTTGACGTTTACTACAAAGGCTACAGCGACTGTTATGTACCCCCTTGGGTAAGTTTGGATCCATTTATTGGTCATTCTGAAATCACAGTAAGGCAGTGTGTTCGATTCATTATTTCGGGTCAGTTTGGCCAAGAATTGGGTCAAGACCAGCCCACAGTCATGGGTCTAGCCCTCCTCGTACCTGTTAATTCCTACTCACTGCGGATAGCGGAACAGTGTTACTAATATCCAACAGGTTCATGAGTGTGCTTTACAATAGTCAAAATAACGGTGTTTTTGTTCTGGACGATTGTTCTATATAGTTGTTTTTGTGATGTGGCAAAGACTGAATGTCTCTGATGACTCGTATAAGGTGTTCCGTTCCGAATGAAGTGTCTCTTGAAAAGTAGCGTATCTACGATTTCTCTTTGGAAGATGTTTACCGCCTCAGCTCTTCTGGGCCTATGGGCCGATGTTCTATGGTCAGAGGACAGTCGATTTTGTGTCAGTTAAGGACGGGGCCACCCATAAACCTGTTTAAGTCCAATTTTTTTTAAGGACGAAAACATTTTGGGGACAGTCATGTATAATACAGTCACCGAACGTCTCAAGGTTTACATATACATTGTGCGGACATAATTACTTTGTTTTAAGGTGATCCACACTCATTCGTATGTCACAAGAAAAACATACTGATACCGAATTTGATAACAGTACAGACACTACTTGCCTGTATTAAAATGTTCATGAAATTACACCCCTCCCCCCCCCCCCCAAAAAAAAAAAAAAAAAAAAAAAGACAAAAAAGACAACCACGTAGCTGTTCCCAAGTTGTTTGTCCTATGATTAAACTCTCCAGACCTTGAAAATGGTCCTACACAGTATAAAGTGTATGACTTTTGGACAATTGGCTCAGGAGATATATATATTTTAATTAAAAGCTTATTTCGACCGGAAGTAAAGTCAAAGTGGGGTCATGCGTAATATCCAAATGTCACATTGATGTGAGCTACAAAAATGGTACAAATGTTATGACTCTACGACATTTGGCACAGGAGATGTGCTTTTCTGAAATTTAGAGCTTCCTGTTTGGACCGGAAGTAAAGGTCAAAGTGGGGTCACGCCTGTAACCCAAATGTCACATAATTATGATGTAAGCTACAATACAACACAAAGATTACGACTTTATGGAATTTTAGTTCAGGAGATATGACTTTTTAAAGTTTTGAACTTCCTGTTTGGACTGGAAGTAAAGGTCAAAGTGGGCCATATGTGTAAATAAAATGTCGCACGTGCTAGACGCTACAAAATGTCACAAAGATTAAGATCTACGATATGTGCCTCGGGAGATATGATTTTTTCATTATTAAACTTTGAATTAATGTAACTTGATATCTGATGACGTCACGATGACGAAAACATGTTTGCCATACTATGATTTTTTGTTATTTACAAGGTGGTTTAACTTTTATTCCTGTGCAATGCCTTTGAACGAAAACCCTCAAAGTGCAAAGATTCTGCAAGTTTCATGTAGATTAACATTTACCGATAGAATGAAAGCCAAACTAACATCTGAGAACACAATATGAAATTTTAAATGCTAAAAAAATATCGCTACCCCGCCCCATTCATGTTTGCAGTTTTCCCCGAAAAAATCCAGACAGAATGGGTAGCTGTTCCGACGGATAGTCGGAACAGCTAACAACAACGACAAGGACGACGACGATGACGACCTACGAACAAAAGATGCGATCAAAGCTGACATTTTCCCCCAACTGTAAATGATCAGATTATTCAACGTTTTGAATTCAGTTGGAAACGAGTATACCCATGACATGTAACTATTTTTGATACACATTATTATTATAAATTATATATTTTACTTATCGAACAAGTTTGTTTACTTTGTTCTAATAATACAAATCTTGACTTTACCCTGTCTTTGTTTCTAGGCAGGGAGGTCCAACTGTTTTCCAACTAAAATTAATTGTATAGCTCTCTATATATTAAAGTAACATTATTTTGATAAGACCAATTATTTTTTACTTATTCCTGTATCAACATTCACAGGAAGTAGCACTGAAGAACACTAGGGCCTAATTATCATTGTTTAATCGGATTTTATACCAGAAATATACACAGGCTATTTCCATTCATTTTTTGTTGTACACGAAATTGACAATAAACGCACTGTGGTAAAAGTAAATGATAAGAAATGCTGAGAAATTATATTTATATATTTTGTCAAGTGGTTTAATGTTCGCTTGCTGTTTCGTTATTTCAATTCATTTGCTATCGTGGGGAGGGGCCTCGATCCTCCTCCAAGGGCCTGCCTGGGTATTGCTTTTTCATTGAGAGAAAAATAACTAGTGAAGGGAAATATGTTACCCCAAAAGAAGCGTGTAGGGCATTCAATGGTTGGCACACACCGAAAACCATGCTGTTCTGTATTAGGGTTTAATTTTGTATTTTATACGAACCCCCTACATCCAAGCTCCACCCCATATCTGCTTCAGCCAAAACCCAACAGACATATTTTCTTGGTGTGCCATCGAACAAGATTATCAATGAATGACACGCTTCTCAGCAAAGTTTTTTCTATTGAAATACCAAGACCAAAACGCCATGGGGAAATTTTCTGTCTGAAATTACTACCAAGTGAGAGAAAACTGCCACTGGAAAATCGGTTCTTATTTCAATTTGCCGAGCGAAATAAACACATAGTTGTCATATGCAGAATCCCCCAATCAAATGTGTCCACTTTTAAATGGAGCACTTAGTTTATTGAAACTAGGTGACACAAACATTCTCGACCATTATTAATGTTATGGTATTGGCTAATTATTAACCGGTCTTGATCCGCACCGTATTGATGAAAGAATTGCGCCCTCTTGTGTTCTAAGATACTTTGCAATCTTATCTGGTTTGGGATGAGCAGCAGCAGAATTTCTGCACCAGCAGTGGAACTGAAGCCTGTGATTATTTTTTGCGTGATGGAACGTCTATGTATGCAAACTATACCGTAAAATGCGATCCAATTGTCCAAACATTTTCTTACAATGGCATCAGATCGCTCATGGTAAGCAACGCATGCAATTAGGCCTGCCTGTGGAGGTAAAACAACAACAACGACAAACAACAACTTATTTAAAAAAAACAAAAACAAATGTGTTACCTCCGGGTAGACCTTGTAATTGGTGGCATCATCATTTACAAAGAACATGGACTTCATGATTGTAGGCACAATTTATCCACACAGCTCACTGGAAGAAAACAGTCAAATTTAATCTTAAATTTTATGGAAATTGCATGCATATAAGTTGGATTTTTATCTTGTTTTTGTAATTGGTGGCATCATCATTTACAAAGAGCATGGACTTCATGTAGGCACAATTTATCCACACAGCTCACTGGAAGAAAACAGTCAAATTTAATCTTAAATTTTATGGAAATTGCATGCATATAAGTTGGATTTTTATCTTGTTTTTGTAATTGGTGGCATCATCATTTACAAAGAGCATGGACTTCATGTAGGCACAATTTATCCACACAGCTCACTGGAAGAAAACAGTCAAATTTAATCTTAAATTTTATGGAAATTGCATGCATATAAGTTGGATTTTTATCTTGTTTTTGTAAGCGAAACTGGTATGACGAATCGAGGAGTCACATCTCAAAACGAATGTGATTTTTAACATTCTTAATTTCATTTGGTGGGCTAGTACCATCACTGTAAAAAAAAATGTGGGGGTGGGAAGGAAATGTTCTCATATGACCATTGTATAGTTTCTTGTCAGCCAGTTTCTTGTCAGCCAGAAAATATCCTGGACTGTACACCGGCACACTCTTTGTATGATGGCCCAATCAGAAGCAATGTGGCCCTTTAAGATGACATGAGACCGGTTAACAATATTGTGCGCTTCGTACACGAGGGAAACAGCGGTCAAAAACGGATTCCGTTCTAAAGAAAATCATGCGTGTAAAAAAAAATCAACAAACAAATGCATAAAGGCTGATTGATCACAATTTTGGAAGTTATCAGCTGCCCGACTACAGACAAGTTTCAAGGCAAACACTGTCTATTTGTGCATAGCCGCATATCAACAGGTGACAGTGCTCCCGACACCGAGGGGTCCTCATCGCCAGGACGGTAGCGTCGGTTTCTATGGGATCATATAGTCGGGTACCCTTTAAAGTTCCTTAGCCAAATACATACAAACATTGTCTGGTACCTAGTGTACCTCTTCCGATAGGGAGCGATACGCATGCGTGGCGTACCTACTGCATGCAGTTTGTTTACGGATGCGATCATAACCTGTGTGTTTTGCAGTGTTGTAATAAGGCAGGCTGTGGGATCAAGTCTGTAGTAATTATTTCATGACTTCTGGTGTTTAAAAGTCAAGTGTAGAAAATGGCTGAATCGCTTAGAAGGCTGTCAAAGACTGAAGCTTTTTCACTTGTGCAGGAGAAACTGGATAAATGGAGTGACAATTTTTTGGTAAGTTTTGCGGCCTGCAATCGTGCAAGGTTAAATGTGATTGTGGCCTACATGTATGTGGGTTCTTCTCTTGGTTTTCCATTCTCTTGTTGTGCGTTGTTTTCATGGGTTGATCTTGAAGCGTTCCTTCCTCCTCCATGGATGAAGGCTAGACCCAGTAACTGGGCGCCGAACCCCTATTTTGAAATATTTACTTTGACCTAAAATAAGGGATATAAAGTGGCAGTCGGATATGACATTCTAGGCACTGGGTATACCTTCCTCGATCCTCTATGGTTTGAAGCGTAACAAAATGAGCACAACAAATCTGCTTCCATCACAATTTCTCCTGCAAATTCATATTCATGAAGCATGCGACACCATGGATGGTTAAACACTCAGCAACTCGGTCATGGTCTAGAGTTGGCGTGTGTTTGAGTTGCCATGCATATGATTTGACCTGTTTCCACTATCACTCAACAAGACGTTAAAATATTCATTTTAAAGGACTAACCACTTCTTCAGATTTAAAGTATAGCCTAGGGATGGAAAACTAATGGGTCAAATTAGTCCCAAAACAATTCAGTTTACAGTCAACTTGGTCCAATTCAAAATGAGAACATGCTGGTGAACGGTAAGTGGGCTAATGTCGGTCGTTTCGTACCCAGGGTTCATAGCACAGTGCACAATCACAATTACCGACTTGGAGAAAGGCTAGCGATAGCATGCTACACGCCGTGAAGTAATTTCGCGCAGAGATTCATAAGTTTTAGCCTAATTTTACAGCATTTCCGTTCGAGAACTTTTCGAATTATACTCTCTCTCTTTCTGTGGTAAGTTTTGTTTCTAAATCTGTTAACAAAATTTAGGCCCGCGATTTCCGGCGCGAAACCCATTTTCTGGAGGCTTTTTGAGACTCAGCTGACTGGCTAGTGTAGCAGGTTGCGTGCATGACTGGCTTTAGCTCCTGTGCGCAACACAATAATGACTGGGTACGAAACGACTTGGGTACGAAACGACCTGCTTCAATTCCAAGCTAAGGGGTGGAATTGGTACGTACGTGTAACACTGTAATAGTTCCACCTTTTGCAGTTGTTATGCATAGAATGATTTTGTTTTGGCTAAATTTGGCACAAGTTTGTTCCAAGTTGTATAATTTTAGGTACCAAACAAATCATGCACAAAGTTATCCAGGGAAATAAAAGTAATGTTTATTCTTTGGTCTTGTTTAGTTAGTTCGTCTTGCGTGTTTACCATGGATTTACATTGTTGCGTCATTTATTTGCTTAAGTTACAGTGTGTGCAGGAATGTTAAGCATGCCTGTTCCTTTGCTTGCAATAAAATCAAAATCACATAGTGAGCATAAAATAGTCCGCTAAGCAGCTGCTATGAAATTGGGCCCAGGTAAATGTCCAGATTTTTAAAATTAATGACCAGCAAATTGGTTTGGGTACAAACACAGTGGGGCCAAGGGTATGGAGGAAGTCAAGTGGATTGACCTTTTAATGGGACTATTTTAAGACAGCTGCTCTAGAATGCGGGTTTGGGGTTCAAATCCCACCCCTGTTTTTTTTACTGCCAAACTCGAAAAGCACTGAGTGAGACTTGAGACTTGTTGACTAGTCACCGTTAACTTGTTGAAATTTGCTGGTTACATTGATGTATTTTGGTATTTGCTTTTTAGTGTATTGTTGTCTGATGTTTGTCTTGGTGAAGTAAACAATAATAATAATAATAGTAATAACATTTTAAAATCAAAAATTGTTCAATATTTGATTGATTCTTATGTAATTTGTATTAACAAACTGTTAATCTTTCCTCTTTATGATAGATAAACACCTGTGACGAAAATGTAAACCGCTGTTGTGAGTTGCTTGAGCTGACATCACGCCTGCAGGGACAACTATTTCTGATTCTTAATCTCTGTGCATCTGAAGGTAAGATGAGATCCAGCTTTCTCCTGAAGACCAAAAGAGCATACTGATCAAAACGTCAAGTTGTACCACAACTTACTCGTAAGGGAGATTGTTCCTGTACGTGGTGCTATCAAACATACTCCATTGACTCCCATCGTATCTAGGGTGGTGGTCCTGCTGCATTTATCTTGGGCAGGCAGCTTAGTTAGCTAATATAATGCCTGTGTTGTCTCGGCGAAGTATTAGGCCTTCAGAAGTTTCTAACTGCTGGTTTCTTTCTAAATGAACCTGCTTTTGTATATTTTACTGAAGGCCCCTTGAACTCTCAGTTTTTCAGCACCGTCTACATCTAACAGGGCTTTATCTAAGACAGTCTTTTTCTTTTTTATGTACTTCCGTGTAAAACAGTTCTAGATGAACAAATCAGACGCCTATTATTTACAGTTTTCATCAAATGTAGGCGCCAGGGCTCAAATTTTATGAAACTCTCCCCTAGACTGCAGGTTATTTTGCTGGGAACTTTCACTACTACATGTAGTTCTGAAAATGATGAGCACTTTGTGGTGCCTGTCGGATGTCGTAGGCCCCTAACTGTTTTGAAAGAACTGAATATTTTAATAGATGTTCATTTTAACATCCATTGTTAAAATTCACATCTATTATAATGGTTGCGGTACCCGCTGCTAATAGGATTCAAACTGCCTCTAGCTGCCAGGCAGTCTCGGTAGTCTAGTTGGTAAGACATCTGCTCTAGAATGGCGGGGGGTCGTGGGTTCAAATCACACCAAAGGAAAATGCCTGTGAGTTTTTTTCACAGGACTCAGGAAAGTACTGAGTATACAGTGCTTAACACACATCTGTGTGTGGGTAAAAAATTACAAATAGTGAACTGAATATTTATTTTCTATTGTTATTGCAGGTTTTCTCAGTATCCTTGGTGTTGTGACCAGTTTATACACATTAAATTATTGTTAATTTCCTATTTAATTTTGTTGTCATATTCAGGAGGTATTTACGGTGGATGTGACGCATTGAAGAACCGGCTGCTCCCATGGCTGACCCAAGGGTTCACATCTAGCAGTGCCACTGTTGACTTGAGCCTGGATATGATCGCTGATGTCGCTAAGAAAGATCGCACCATATCCAAGCTGAGAGTTGACTATGAGGGACAACTAGAAGACATTGAGGAAGATTTGAACCGATCCAGGAATGAGGCTGACAGTCTCAAGCAAGAGTAAGCTCGTTAATGAAAAAAATATATATAATTTCATGGATATTTGTACAGGGCAGGTGTCCACCAGTTTATATGCTCATGGCTCATAAACTATATTACCAATGTCACTGGGCCATTTATTTATTTCCTTCAACCATTTTGGCTCCCTTGTGAGCAAGTATGGAGCACATCAAACTAAATCAATTACAAGAACCATCTCTGCCCTCACAGGTACCCATTTACCCCTGGGTGAAGAGAAACATTCATAGTTAGGTGTCTTGCTCAAAGACACAGGCGTCATGACCAGGATTCAAACCCACACAGCGATGATTTTGCCTCCAGAACTTGAGTCTAGTGCACTAGACCGCTCTGCCATGTCATATGACATGGGTCGGATTTCATGATGAACAATGAAAATACAAAAAAAGGAGGGAAGGCGATCAAATCACACTGATTTCATGGCATTTTAACTGGTACACCCATGCTGTAAAATTTTTATGTTTGGGGGAGTTGGTGGCCCTGAAAAAAAGAGCTGGTTGAGTTTTTCTCATTTATTGTCTGGTAGTGCTCTAAGGGAAGCTTTGCTGTTTATTGAGGATTTTACTCAGGTTCTAAAGGCTGAAGAGTGCCAATGCACTATTTTTTTTTACACAATAGCATTTACAGCAGTCAAACTGCATTTCCATACAGAAGAGGTCATCAAATGCCCTATGGTTATTTCCTGTTGGATCACAGCTGGCTAGGGCGATGAAAGGCAAGGAAATAGTTTCCTTTCTGTGATGTAAATGTTCTCATCAATCACTGTTTAATAACAAACAGGTAAATTCAGATATGAACACCTGTTCACTTATTAGTTACTTGCGTCAGCAGTTGGTGAATGAATATAATGAGATTAGGAAAATGAAGAATGACATGTCTGATGTTGAACAGTGAAAAGGGACATGACATGTACATGTAGTTTAAAACATGAAAAAAGGAATGACATTTATACCAACCACAAACATAAGTGTCTTGCTCAAGGACACAAGTGTCCTGACTGAGATTCAAACCCACACCCCGACAACCTAAACGCCTGAACTTGAGTCCAGTGCGCTAGACTGTTCGGCCACAACACACCATGCGTCTACAGCAGTGTAGTCCAGGAACTATCACTGTTACAATTTTTATCTCTTTTATGCTTTTCCTGTTTGTTTAGGTTGAACGAAACTAGAGCTCAACTAGATGAAGAACGCTCGGCATCTGCAGGAGAAGCCATTATCAGTGAGGAAGATAACATTAGACTCAACTCAAGGTACAGTTTGGATTAACTACTGCATTCATATGTATAAAGAATGCTGACTTTCTCCTGGCCTGGTGTTCAAGACACTCAGCTAGTGTCTCAACCCATATCTGCCTGACTGGTCACAGTACACAAACAGTGATCATGCCTAAGCCCATGTAGTGCTCTTAATGCTACATTACAAGAAACATCCAGTATTAACTGCCTTGCAAATAAGAGTACCTAAATAAGCTGTATATGTTGGAATATAGTACAGGAAACAACAAAGGGATCACTTTTCTACTGCCACAAGAGCAGTTTTTCCGATGGGTGTAACTTTTTTTTAAGTACCCGAAACCACCATTAAGGTTTCAACATGCGAATGGACATGCAAGCTTACACTGAAAATAATTCTAAATGGAACGCTTTTCTCCTCCTGACTCTCTGAATATTTTTTTCCTTGGGAATTCGGTAAAGAAATATTTTCTGAGAAATTCTTGTACTTTGCACACCCCTCACCTACACTGCCATTGTCAGTGATAAAGTCATTAATACAGTTTCTTGTTCTAATGTCTCAGTGTAAAAGCCCTGAAGGATGAGTTGAGACTGTACAAGTCCCGTGTCGGAGTTCTGGAGAACTATGAAGTGGAATCTCGCCGTCTCCGAGATGATGTCAACCTTCTTAGAGAGGAGAAGGCGATTCTGACTGGAAGGTAAACTTAAAGATTGCTCCATGAGATTTTATAACCACTAAATGTCGGAAGACGTATATACTTGCAACATTTTCAAGGACACAAATGCCTTCTAAAATTGTTAGTGTCCTTTTGTTTTCGATGGTTGACATGAAAACACGCCCAAAATGCTCTGTATGGTAAGAGTTCAACAGGGGTGGATGTGTAGACCCGCTTGGGAAGCTCACTGATTAGCATGCATCATGCATGCACTCATGAACATGTTCAGTTGAGCACTTGTGCTCGAAGTCAATTTCATACTTCAAGCAAAATTTGACGATGCAAACAATCAGTACGTGCTGTTTGCCAATTGTGATGCAAGTAAATTCCCTTTCTCATTTCCCATGAAGTATGAACCAGCCTCAAGTGTTAAATACTGTGAGGAACTTGATATGTTCAAGTTTCTCATTTATTATGATTTTTCATCCTATCAAGTTAGGAAAAATCATTCAGAAAAACCGATGGAACTTTCCTTCTAGATATTTGCAGTGAACCTTTGAAATAAACACAGCCCTATTACTATCGATGTACTCTCCTGCCAACTGGCTCATGCCACAAAATTCCACAGGAGGCTGTGGAGACCATGTCCACAGCGCACAAGCCAAAGGGTTTCCACATAATACCAACTGTAACAACAGAAAAACACCAATACCCAATGCTAGCCTAGAGGGTATGGTACTTTGTGGCAGGCTGTGGTACCAGTTGAGTGAAATATTAAACAGATTTCTGGACATCTTTACTCATACAGGATGGACTACCTGACGGCTTCCCTGCCACCAACGAGTCCCCGCTCCACCGTGTCAGTGAGTAGTGATGTGGTACAGCGAGTACGACAAGCTCATCTGGTGACTCGTTTCGGTGACATGTTCTCACGTGATCGCATGGATGCTATGGACATACTACGTACTCTATCAGATGATCACGAAATGAATCAACGCATTGTCTTTGCATGCGTGGAAGTGAGTTGTCAATTATTGTGATAAAATCTAGTGCATATAAAATCATTATGCTAAATTAATTTGAAGCTTTGCACGTTGGAGATAACACCATGTTCATAAATAATGCTTTAACTGCGGGCATCTCAAAGCGCTTCTTATTTTTACCACAGTTATACAAAGCTATGTTTGAATTATGAGACCTACAGTGTTGTAGTAATCGTACTCGAGACTAATACTCGAGTACTGTTTTGATGATACTCGTACTCGTACTCATACTCGATTAGCAAAATACTTGTACACAAAGTCCATACTAGATACTCAACTGAAAAATAAACTGTACTAGCAGTACAAGGATTAAGTGTTCTTTTTCTATGCGCTTCCTCACTTGAAAGAAGGCCACATGTTTCAAGAAAATCTCCACTAAGACCGCATGTCTTGTAGCTTCAGAACTTAAAACTACACCAGAAATAAATTTTTATCATGGTTTGTGGCTGTCTGGGACATCTTAAGGCTACTTAACTTCAAGCCTGCCTCTTTTGGATGGGACATGAAAATAAGTCCTGTGCATTGTGTAATCCACATGAAACACCAAGGACTCTTTAAGGGTGAAAGAGGAGGGTAATGCCTCAGCGTTTCTGGATCGGCTGCATAAGGCACCCTCTCTGATCAAGTTTGGAGTATAGTTTATGTGATGCACAATTGAACTTATTCAATACAGAATTTGCACAATATAACTGAATTTATTTGATTCTTTTAACAGGAAGCATTCAACTGTGCTAAGAAGGCATATCGATTGTATCGCAACAAAGTCCGCAGCACCCTTCAGATTACTCACACTGGACCTGAGACTCTGGAAGAAGCTGTGCAGAATTACGTCAACAAAAACGGACAGTTGCTGGATGTACACAGCATTGTACAGGTAGGAAAGATCTTAGAAAGTAATACAGTTACTAATTATACGCTGACAACAGGTACAAAAATAACTGATTGTGCTTCTTGTGAATTAACTCTCCGACCCATCTGTGTATTCCTCTTGTAGGACGTCTTGTTGGCAATGAATACCCACCCAGTAGTCTCCTACCCACCTGAGGTTGACTTCAAAGCTTTGTCGCTGTTCATCCGTGAGTTGGTCAAGATGGCATGGGACATGAGTGCCTTACCCAACCCCCTGGACATCGTCCTGGCTCGAGCAGCAGAACTCTTCGACGATCTCAAGTAAGTTTGTCTTTTTTAATAAAAACATGTTTGCCATCGTCTTCCATTTATCATGTCCAGACATTTCACAGGCACACTGCCGAGTGGAGCAAGATGCAACAACAGAAAATGTAGTCTGCTGACTAAACATCCATTAGGGAGCCCAGGTCCCTAGTCCATTGAGTTTAGTCACAAGTTACAAAGTTGAAGTCCAAGTTACGAGTCACAAAATGTTGTTTAATAAACAATATACTGACCAAAACCTGACATATATAATACATCTCTTTTTAACATTAAATGGAGAAATTGTTTGTCTTTACTACTCATCGTATTGTTACTATAAAAAAACCTGTCAAAAAGCACCATTACTTATTTTGTTTGCTGCAATCAAAGTAAACATGGTTATGAATATGAATAAAGTTCCTGTCAAAACATAAACTGTTTTATTGTCTTCACTCTAACAGGGCCCCCTAATGTAACACAAACTTTACAGACTGGTTTGATGGTTTGTGTTTATTATAAACTAGAAGATTAAACTAAGTTCACTCTTTCAGAAACCACTGACAAAATGAACCTTTAAAGATGCTAGGTCCCATTTTTGGCATATTTGACTTGAAAATTTATATATGAATTTCAAAAAGCTATTTTCAAAGATTTGAGGAAGTTGTAAGCTTTTCATTTAATGGCCGTGCGGAAAAAATTGGCCAGTGATAAGTGGTAGTTAGTTCAAAACTAAAAATGGCATCCCGACATTATCTCACATCCATCAGCCATGTATAAACATTTGTGCATGTAACATGTATTTTGTGCATTGTCCGTGGCATATGCGAAAGTGTTCTGTTTTCAAAACAGCATCATCAGTCAAAATTTGTTTCAGAGAGAAAAATCATAAAAAATGTCTTTCGGCAAAAATTGGGCCATGCAACTTGAACAATGATTTCTCCACATTATTTGTTCAGGTACCGGCGTAGCTATGACTCTGAGTATTCAGCCCCATTGGTTAACCATTACATCTGGCCAGCACTACAGGAAGTCATGACTGGTAGGATTCTACTTAAAGGAGAGGCAGTAACCAGACGCGGTGCTACTCTAGTAAGTCAGCCAGGATTTTTGTTTTTAATACTCCCGCAAAACAAAATGCTTCTTGCGCTGTGAAAACATATTCTTGTCGTAAGCCTGTAGAGAAAAGTATAGTTAGCCAGTGGCGTAGCTGGGGGGTGGGGGCAAGTATGGGATAACCTTCCCTGAAATCATGTGTTTAATTAGGCCTTCTCATTTTCTTACGAGGATGATATTTATCTTGAAATGTAAGTAAGTGCACCTCGGGATTGTGAGGAGTATCTGAAGACTATGGTCATTACTAATATCGTAAAAAAATGCTGAGTTTTTCAAAGACAAAGTGACGCCTCGATCCCTAGCTATGCAAGTGTAGCTAGGACCCTTTTATTTGAACTTGTTATGGGAGGGAGGTTTTTGTTTTTTATTTTAACTTCCTGTCAAAATTTAACAAGTTTTGATGGTCAGTTAGGGATGCTAACCAAATGGGTTTTTTTTGTTCATGGTCTTACATTCACAGTCTAAAATGAGTTAAAAGTCTTGACTCTATGTTTCTGAACTGGCTGATGTCCCTTACTGATGGAAACACTGCCTTGTCCTTACAAAAGTAAAGCATCATGCCTGAATTTTTTAATGTTATTTATAAAGAGCAACATGTCTAGTTTTATAGAACATATTTTTTTTGTTTTGAGATAAACCTGTTGTTACCCTAAATAATAAATGGAAGTTTTCAACTCCAAAAATTAAAACAATTTTCAAAATGAATCAAATTTTCTGATATGTTAGCAAACTGTATGAGAAACAATAAGGTATAAACAAAAACTGATTTGAAGGCAAAAAGATGTGCTGTTGATGTGCCCTGAATCACTGACCTTTTTTGTCCCCCCCCCCCACTTTTTTTTTAGCAAACATGCTCCAAATCCTTAACAAAACATGACCCGATTTTCATTGTTTTCATTCAAACGCAACCATCAAATTTGATGAAATTTTCACAGGTTGGTTGCGTGACGTGTTTATTGAAAACTAGAGGATGGGAATTAAACTCACACTTCCCAAAAAAACAATGATGCACTTTTCCTTTTAAAGTATTCCATCCTTCACATAATGTGAAGTCAACTCAATACTTCACTGATATTTCCACAGAACAGTTCACAATGTCTTATTGAACACGAGTCGATGGAACCTACTCATAAAATAAAAAAATTATGTTGTACGATCTCTTTAAACACATAGCTATGAGGGAATTGATTCAATTGATTATGGTCAGGTTGCTTTGTACACAAATCAATATGGGCCAGCGATTCAGTTGATCTAAGAAGACAAATACCCCGGGGTTTGATGTTATTGGGACGAGGCCCCTGTGTAAACACAGCTTTGTCAAAGGAAATTAATAAAATGTGCTGAGCAGAATACAGTCATGGGATACACTGTGTGTAAATACATCAATGTCACTGGACAAGTTTACATACATAGAGTGAAGGGCCAATGATTTTCCGTAATAATGAAAAACGGAAGTAGGTATAGAAGCAACTCACCTAATACAAATACGCATCATTTTATTTACTGAAACTGGAGATCAATATGGTAAGCCACATTTACAATCCCTAGATGTAACATGGTCAGTCTTTCATAGACAAAATGGCGTCAGTTGTGGGTTCGCTTTGATATTATCCTGCTGAACAAGGTTGTCTGCCAAGAACTCTGGATGAAAGATTTACACTCGTGGAATCCCTTTTCAGTCCACTTCTAAAGCTTCTTTTTGTGTTTCCTGTGGCATGGAATTATGGCCCTGTTTTTTAAACATCTGCTCTGACTCCTTCAGTAATTTTTGTACCAGGCTTTAAATTGGCTTTAAAAAAGGGCCAAAGCCGTAGCCAGAGCTGTTGATTGGAAAGGGCCGTAGTTTAAGGGGCTTTTCTGAAACGGAACATGATTGGCCCTTCCTGTTCATGTAACTGCCACCCTAGGTTTCGCTTTCAAAATAAGGACAACTGAAAACATGAAACAGGACAAGTGTGATTGGAAGTAGGTTGAGATCATTAGCCAGTTAGTACAAAAGGAGAAGTTGCGTTACTTCTATTGTTATAGGTATCGTCTATTGTGGGAAGGGGGGATAGGGAGGGGGTTCAGGCAGGGGGTAAGGTTCCTAAGGTTGTTTTTGCTTGGGGTTGGGCGTGAAGAGGGGGAGCAAGGGTTCCTTCCCCCTGCCCTTCTGGTTACGCCACTGAAGGGGAGAACACCATGCATGTACAGACCAACAGGAGTTGTTTCATTCAATTTGAACAGACTTGGCTGCCTAGAATCCTGATTTAAAGTATATAATCATGTTTGCATTGTTCACAAAGAGACTGGTGCATGTGTGTTTGGCTAATTATTATATTAATCAACCAACGTTTTGGTAATAATCATTTTAATATTGATCAGGTTGAACTCTTAAAGAACCACATGAGGGCACTTAAACTACTCAACAAAGTTGTAATACGCAATGTTTTCAGCTTTAATTGAAGTACCCTTTAAAAAGAGAAAATCTCAAAATGTTCTTTCAACATGTTTTGAAATGCTCGTCGCATCCTGAAAACGCTGATGACATGAAAGCATGAATTGAACATACTCTTGTACAGTTGGTCCCTCCCTTTAATATGTTACCTGATATCTCAGCTTTGGCAATGTTCCACTCGTTTCTTAAGTACCTGATTAATTGCAATTTTGATAATATTGATAATAGCATGGCTATGTGCCGTATCCGCCAAGTGTTATTGCTCAGGGCACCTGAGCATTATTACCTCTCTCATTGAGCCAGTTATTTCATGGCAAAAAAACATCTCAACTGTACTGTGGCTGTGTATATTAGGCTAAGTTATTGTAAACCAGCTGCCATGTGAAACACATGAAGCTAATATTACACCAAAAAAAAAATCCAAGCCCTCTTGGGGTACCCATCTTACTCCTGGGTGAAGAGAAGCAATTATAGAAAGTGTCTTGCTCAAGGACACAAGTTTAGTGACTAGTCATAACTGATGATAATGTTTGCTTTGTTGTGTGTAGTCCTCCCCTAGACGGAGTCGCAGTCCAAGCAGAGCAGTTACCCCGAGGAGCGGAAGGTCTCCAAGCCCCCGTCGGTCTGCCTTGAATGGAACTCTGAGCCCAACAGGTGAGTGCAGAGTATGCAATAATGTGAAAATACATCCTTGATAGTTCGTTTGAAGTGATGCCATTATTGAGATCATTTTTTTTTTCTATGCCATGCTGTTGAAATGCCCACATACGTTTCTAAGACAAAGTATGCTGTAAATTTGGACTTGTTCAGTCCAACTCTAAACAAAGTGTTTAACAGAAATGTTCTCACATCACGACTCTTCACTGGCAGGCTGTTGAACAGCGCCTAGCATACAAAATCCTTCTCATTACCTTTCGGGCTTTGAAGAACTCCTCCCGACAGTGGCATGTCAGGGCTGAGCAGTCTAGCTTACTGAACTCAAGCTCTAGTGTTTTTGATCAGCAGAGTGTGGGTTCGAGTCCCGGCCTTGACAATTGTGTCCTTAAGCAAGGCACTAAAAAAATTAATGCTTCGTCTTTCGGATAGGATGTAAAGCCACTGGTCCCGTGTGTTGTGTAATGCATGGAAAAGAATCCAGTACACTTATCGTATAAAGGGGCATCGTAAGAAGGGGCATGCCCAAGTGGTTGCAACAACAAGAAATGTTTTGCATTTCTTAAAATAAGAGTTTGCCCTTTAGTTTCTCAGTGGCTTGCTGGTGGGGCTCACTGGTTATTTTATTAGGTGTTCGTTTGACTGTGCGAACGCCTCTCATTTTATTCTGTTTTTTTTTTTTTCCTCTTCCTGAGCTCAACTTTTCTCTGCAGCATAACTCAAGATTGAAATTGTATTGAGGATTGAAATTGAATTGAGTCTTGAATCTCGTTGAACTTCAATATGAAGATGGCACAAACTTAATGACGTCATAATGATGTCATTAGGTATCAAGTCAAACTTTGATATTTGAAAAAAATCATAACTCCTGAATAATACAATGAATTTTTACAATCTATCATTTGAACGGTCTTCAAAAACTAAGTTTGGATGTAACCCCAATTCAACCTTGTCTTCTGGTTCAAACAAAAAAAATTAACATTTCAAAAATCCTAACTCAAGAACTACTTATCAGGTAATCACAGTTTTTACTGTGATTACCTTTTTTCCCGGTTAAAACAGGACGTTAAAGCATACATATGATTGGCCCACCATAAGAAACTATGGTCAGTGTTAAGATGTACAATGTACATATGCGTGTGTGCATTCAAGCATGCCACACAGTACAGTTGTACTGCAGTGACTATAAACGAGTACAATTTTCAAGGGGCAGTATTAAAGGTGTTTGCACTTATATGAGCAGAAACAGGTTACCAGCCAAGATACCATGTTGTGTACATTCTTGGAACTCATTCCCTGCTTACTCTTGCTTAGCAGAAACATTTGTGCAAACCATTTCCGGCTTTGTAATAGCTTTAAGGAATTGGACCCTGTTCATAGGCTAGGAATCTTATTTACAATTTTTTTTTTATAATAATTGTCTCAGCGGAAGTAGGTTTCTGGCCACAGTGCCATGTACTTTGCTCTGTAAAAAAAAACTGTTTAACAATATTTTTTAATTCAAACCTTTCAGAAAGTTGGCCCGACACTGAACAAACACAGCATCTTTTGATGTTGAGAAATGTACGGGCTATTTAGGCAGCCATTGACAGAGTTGCTGGCACTGGGCAGTTTGAGGGTTAATTCAATTTCTGCCATTTCTCGGTAGGCCTAGCGGAACTTGATACAGGGTACACTCACCATGTATTAAGTTTCATGGAGAATTCATCACCATAAGTATGATTGATAATGCAGTTATTTTTCTTCTATGAAATATGTATTATTTATTTTTTTTCATTTCACTTTCATTTTAGCGAGGTTGAATTTAATCTACCGGAATATTGGGGCAGCTTTTATAATTAGTTGAATAATTAGTTTTACACTGGGTCTAATTGTATTTTTTATTTTACACATGCAGAGCTGCATTAATGGATTCATTCATGTTCTGAAAAACATATAAGGCCCTCTTTTATACATGGGGTATGTTTCAAAGGATATCTATTTGGTGTAAAATCGTAAAGATTTGAAGACAGTGTATATCTTTGTTAGTTACTCCACAAATTAGTGACCAAAGCTTAAGAAGCACTGGAGAGCTTTTGATAGTACAAAACACTGTTAGAAACAATTCCCTTTGAAGTAACATGCTTCTAGAGAAATAGATAATTCTCTGCTCGAAAATTTGAATCTGAGAAACAATTCATGCATGAATGGTTTCTCCCATGATGAAAAACATGAAGTTTCAGCATTTTTCAGATCCTTTTGTGTGGAAATAACCAGCTCCAGATTCCTGCTGTTATCTCAAAGATGCTATGTTTTAAAACAAAATTTTCATAAGTTAGTTTTATGGTATATGTCTACAAATATAAAGGATTGAAACAAACATCTGGTTCCAAATACCAAAGGTATCCCCTTGCCTTTAAGATTAAGTAAGATTTGAAGCATTGATTGGTGCAGGAAGGTAGAACTGGATAGGTTTACTCGTTACATCTATTTGGATTTAATCTCTTTTGAGAGAAGAGATGGTTATGAGAAGGCCCAGAATTGAGGTTTATTCAGCCATTTATTTATTATGGGTTTAATCAATCAAAACTATAATTTGACCAGTAGTGACCAGAGGTCAAATTGCCGGGAATATGTAGACAAATTAAGAAATGTGTAAAGCATGTGGACAACATTTGTAATTGTTAAAGACCAGTATCTACACTTGTGTGTGTGTGACCTGACATATTTATGGAATAACAAATCTGTGAAAATTGAAGCTCAAACGATCATTGGAGCCGTGAGATCAAAACTAACTGTTTTAAAAAACTATTCAGATAAAAGTGATAAATGGATAACAAGTTACAAAACTGAATAAGTACAAATATTTGCAAAGAAAATTAATATTAATAAAACAAAATCATAAAAAAAATATATACAAGAAGCAGACTAGTCTAATGTTGTATTTGAAAACTACACATGAATTTATCAATTGCATGAAAATCAGAACAATTGACAATAGAGCCAAACATTGTGTTCTGCTCCTTTCTAATCACTCCTTAACCACCTTAGTACTTCTGTTACACTAATATCTGTATGTATGTGTGCGTTGCGTTGTCATTTAGCTTTTGACGAAGGGTCCAAACGCCAGGCCATGAAATTTTGTTTTGAATTCCCTTTAATAACTTGTCACCTTTCACAACAGTCAGTGTTCCCTTTAAAATTTATCTCTTCATAGTATTGCTATTGACATCCAGTGTAACTGGAGTATGGACGGACACACTTCAATTGCATCTCATATAACCCCTAATTATTGTAGTGAGTGACCGCACGAATCAATAGCGCTCTATTTTCAGCGCATGGAAACAATAACTGTTCAATTTAAATCAAACATGTGGAGACAGACTGTTGTAGCCCTGTAATGCCAGGCGGAGTGTATTTAACGTTGGAGTTGTGATCGAGCGAAATAAAAGCACACGTCGATCCAGTTGACATTATGTACACAGTGCTACCATGCTTTGCTGTCTGGTGGACTAACTGCATTATTATGTGACGGAAACTTCTCTGCCAAAAATACAATGAATGTAGGACTGGCATGAAAGCAAAATTCATGTTCACAATTTGCTGGGGTTTTTGGGGGGTGGAATTTTAGTGTACACCTTGAAAAATGTTTATTTAAGTTATTATCTCTCATTTCAGCTGGACAATACTGGATGGCCTATTCATTGGCATTGTCTTTTCCCCCGCTCGTGGCCCCCCCCCCCCCCCCTCCAATGAAAATGTCTGGTTACGCCACTGCCCATAGGACCAAGTAAAAGTGCAAAGACAATCAAAGCACTATACAATGAGAGATCACCTGAACAAAAATAGTCTTGAAGAACAATACAGTCTCTATTAGTCTCTGTTTTTACAATACTGCTAGCCTGTGGTGTTTCAGAGAGTTTCAAATCCTTTCCACACCATCTTACCTGATATTTTTGCTAATATTCTTAAAAATTCAAGGTGACGATGTAACAGGGACCCCATGCTTGCAACACATATTTTTCAATATTATGGAAGTAATAAACAAATTTACAAGGTTCAACAGAAACTTGATGCCAAATCCAAAAGAAAAATAACTGCCTTCATGGGTATTAAAGCACACATGGCTGAGAAAATTAAGGATATATGTAACAATGTAATGGGGACACCAAATGTCACACCTATGGTGTCCCTGTTACATCAGTGCAGGCACTGTATCACGTTGATTTTACACCACAGTAATCAAGTAAATCCTTTTTATGATTCACGTTTGGTGTTATTTATGCTATGTCAAGCAAGATTGACAAAGTAGACTAGTGAAGTGGTGAAAAAGCATCATAGGTGGTAACGATGTAACGGTGTCCCTATGGTGCCACCTTCATGGAATGACCCATTTGTGGTTTAGTTGTTAAACCATCTAAAATGTACTTGTAAAAACACCCTGTAACTTCAGTTGTGTTTTACTGTTGACCAAGAGGAGACCTCGACCCATTTTTGTACGATCCCTCCCCTGATGCTGAATCTTCTTCCTTTCCATGAAACGGTCACGTTAAATGAAACGGAATTTGTACATGTATGTTTGACACTTGTTTTGCATTTCTATTGATTCTTTAATAGGTTCCCGACCAGGAAGTAGCTTGTCTCCAAGGCCCATGAGTGCAGGGTCTTCTTTTTCAAGTTATTAAGAAGGTATTTATGATCGTTAGGCCGACTGCATCTACAGGTATTGATCAGCACTCTTTAAAGGCTCCTGTTACTCTAAGCATATCCATACATATTCAGTAAATTCCGTCCATGACAAATTATATTGGGAGTGGGGGAGTTGATAGACTATCTATTACTGATCAGTTATTGATCACATTAATATTTAATACCCAATCCAGTAGTGATCGCATTAGGGTTTTTGTTGTTGTTTGTATTCTGTCCATTTTTTTCTCAAATGGTTGGAAGGTGATAACCAATTATTGAGCATTATTCAGAAACAAAGCTTGGTACATTATTGTACATGACAAATTTTATCCAGACTTGATAATCTATCAATTATTGATCAGTTATTGATCACATTTACAACTAATATTCAATCCAGTAATGATCACACTGGGGTTATTTTAAATTCCGTCCATTTTTTTTATTGTATGATTGGAATGTGGTAATCAAGTGTGGATCTCATTTTGAACTGTTTGTCCATTATTGAACTTTATTCAGAAACAAAGCTCATTACATTATTGATCGTATCAGCAAAAATATTAACTATGCAAGGTGTTCCTTGAAATGGCTATGACAATACACTCCAGATTGCAAACAGGACAATCTCAATGAAGCATCCAATGACAAAAACAAATTCCAAAGATCTGTTAAAAAATTGTCAATTCTGATCTTTTTTAAGCTGAATGGGACATAACCTAATAGCCCCCCTGCAGGCTTCTGCAGCATCTATGGGCCAATATTTTTTATCAGTATTTACAGCATGATGGAGTTTGATATATTTTCAGTTTTGTTGTAGGAATAGGAAGGATGATTAATAGTGTGTTGTTTTTATGATAGAAGATTTGAAACCGAGTGCAAAATGTGTTTGAAGTAAATCAAGTTTTTATTATTCTGCAAGGTTTTGACTATTTCTCCTGTTTGGTGTAACTTTTGATATTTTGTACAGTCATATTTCAAGTTACTTTATAAAAGTAGACCAACAATGTATTACTTGATTAAATAATTAATTGGATAATTTGACAAATTAATTAACTGATTGATGGATGGTTGGTTAGATTGATTGATTAGCTGATTGATTGGATAATTCATGATGGATTGATTTATCAATTGATTGATCAATATATCAGTATTGTCCATCATCTGATTTTTTTTTATATTGATTAAGTATTCAAAGATTAATTTATTTTGATTAAAGGATCTTAGTATTTCATTGTTCAAAGATAATCATATAATGGCAGTGTTAAATTTACAATAATTAGCAAATTGATTAAATGATTGGTATTCCTAATAGTATTATTGAACTTGAATTGATCAGTTTTATTGGTCAAACAGTTATATCTCTGATTGAGTATTTGACAATATCTCAAAATGGCCGTTGAAGCTTTGACCACAACCGGTTGTCTAAACAAAACGGACCCGTAGATGCAAGGCTGAAAGCATGGAAGTCGACCTCTACCTCCATGGTTGAAGTCGCTGCCGGAAAGACCGTTACACGCGCCTGGATTCCCAATTGTTTTAGTCGGAAAATTTGCCCAAACGTTTAAGCTTCACACTAATAGAAATGGGACCGCACTGGTGCAGAAAACGTGGTTCAAAGAGTTAAGAATGATGCTCGTGTGAGTGACATGAAGGTTAAGGCTAATGTACAGGCGAGGGGTGATTTCCATACCAATCGGGATTGAGTTGCGGAGATTATTATAAGGTGTTATTAAACTACGATTGTGGAACTGAGGCTATTGAAGGGTTTGGGGATTATATCCCTTGCGGATCACGCTCGGAATTATTAAGGGAGATGCAAACACTCACTTTGTAAGATGTTCATGCAGTATCCATGTATCATTGGGAATTAACAAAGTATTAAATGTCAAAATAAGTATGGGTTTTATGTCATGCCGGTTAGGAGTTTCAGATTTAGTGGGTTAAGCCAAACAACTTTTGACTGATAAACTGGGCCCAATTCCATAGAGCTGCTTAAGCAGGAAATAGTGCCGAGCAAGTTTCAGTTTATAAGATACATACTGTACAAATGTTTACTGGAGAAAAAAAAAGACATGTTTTTTTTATTCTGATGTGAAGTTGAACAATCAAGGTTATTTGAAGCCATTCCAGTCAATCTGATCTGGACCAATTGGGCTGACCTAGTTCTTAATAATCAGATTACACCCGTAACCTGAATGAGAAGGACCTACTTCAGATGTGTACATTGCTTAAAAAAACCAGAAGAAGGAGCAAAGACGAGCAAGAAAGAGGTTCTTTAAGTGTCACATTCGAGATACTGCAGCAGAATTAAACTCGCCCCCGGTTGATAAAAGAGTCCTTGGCGGTGTTTGCCAGCACACAGGAGCATTACAGCATAGTCTCACAGAGTCGGGCGTATTTTATACATATATGCCTGTAGCTCAAGTTCAGATGCTAATATAAGTCCACTGCCGGGAGGCATTCTAGCAGCAGTAAGCCATCCTCAGATGAGGTGAATTTTTCAAGTTGTACATGCTATAAGTTAAAGAGATATATGCCGCAATGGATACTAATGTAATAAGTTGCAGGCTTGATTGTTCTTATATTAGGGGGAAAGAATTTTCTCCCTAAGTTAAGGTCACGTGTATGAGAGAAATTTAACTTTTGATGGGAACATTTCAAGGGGCGCCAAGGCGGTGACAAGGGGCACTGATGCAATTTCCCTCATCGCCTCCTTGGGCTACCATTACTTTTACACTTTAACAACCGATTATACGCAAACACTTGTGTTGGTTTTTCCTCCAAATTACAGAGTTATCTCTTTAAAACTAATTAATTGGGAAGAATTTACACTTCCAGGCCTGGATTCCATCAGATACTATAAGAATCATCTTTTAACAGTTTGAGTTACCTATTGTCGTCATTGTCGTCATTGTCATTTGTTTTGTGACATCACATTTTGCTTGATTGAGTTACATGTACTTGGCTAGCTCATCTTTGTGCTTTGAGAAATCAAGTCCACCATCCTTTCCAGAAACATTCTACACCCTTTCACTTCATTTGAAATTTGAAGCTATCCTCATTAAACCAGCAATAAATTAAAGATTATATGTTTTTATTGTATTAAGTACATGTGAAATGTCAAATTAATCAGAATTTAGTAATAATACAACGTAACAAATGAGTTACTGTGCACATTTTACCCCAAAAAATGTTCAAAGGCGCATTATAACCTTTGAATAAAGCACATAAAAAAGCAATAAAACAAACCCACCAAACTCAATTATACCAACGATGAAACATATTTGATTCATATTAAACGTACATTTTTTGTGTTTATCTCTGTGCCTTGATAAAAGTTTGTATTAAAACAACAGCGTTATTGAAAATAATGTTTTTAAATATATCAGTGGTATAATTGATAATTTTGTAATTGAAATTAGTATCACCGAATAGTTTACCACGTGTGCTAGCTATCTACTTGTAGAAATAATGTTTTTACTGCATGCAGAGAATAATTTTTAATTACAGGGAGGCCTAATTAGATTACAAAACTCTGCTGCCGATTTTAACAGTATTTTGTGTAAAATTTCTGCAATTCTTGAAAACTGTAACTATTTAAATTGAATTCAGATCCATTCCCAAAATGAATGTTTATTTTCTATGCAGGAATTATCTTTATTTTTTTTAAATGAATGTGTATACTTGTGCATGCCATCAACTTGTGAGTTCTATTTAAATTTTGCTTGAAGTTCTTCATGTTTTGTGTGAATTATGTGAATATATTGTTTACGTTTCAGTGTTTACAGTTTGTTTTTATTTTACTCTTGGAAATATAGTACATGTTTTGAGTGGACGATCTATGTCTAACACAGAGTTTCATTTCTTGTGTTTTTACTGCAGTTTTGTTAGTTTAATTTTCGGGTTGTTTTCCATATGAAAGGTTTCATTATTGGTAGTGCTGAGGGAAACAATCCACGTGTTTTAATCATAAAGCTTCCTTTTTAAAGACTTTATTGAAGTGCCAATTGTTAGAGAAATATTTCCGTTTGAAATACCTTTGAAAGGGCCCGAAGAGTAGGCACCCCTAATGAATGTGATAAACAGGACATTTTGTTTCATCAGGACATTCTATGACGTACGGGACACTTTGTGTCGTACATGGCATGCACGAGACATTGGAAATTGCCCAAAAGAGGAGCCACCCCTATTCGATGTGATGAACGGGACATTTTGTGTCGCACAGGACATTCTGTGACGTACGAGACATTTTGTGACATCTGTGTATCGTACGATACATGCATGGGACATTAGAAAAGGCCCAAAAGAAAAGGCACACCTACGAATGTGACGTACGGGACATTTTTTATTTGTTTTGTTTTTCAATTTAGTATTTTTATTTCAATATGATTTTTTATTTGAAGAATTCGATAGTTGTATTAAATGATAAAAATCTGCTCTGCATGTTTTTGCAGTGAAGGCCGCCTGTACTTTTGCAAGCCACTGTTGGTACAACTCGCGACTGTGACGTAGCAAAAGAAAGGCCTGTTGCACATGATTCACGAATGTTTTAAAACAGTGCGTGGGAATTCGGTTGGTATAATGCATCACTACTATCACCGAAAGATACCACGTGCAAACACAAACAGCGCCCTCTGACACAGCTCACAAAGTACGCCAAAGAACGCATTGGCCTGGGCACGAGTTGGATGATTACTAAAATAGCTGTCCGTAAACTATTTCACAGTAGCGTCGATAGTGCTACATGGGAGGAAGAGGATGACAGAGTTGTGCATCTTTGAAAATGTTGACATTGGCCGTGCAGCAGGGTAAATGCCAAGACAATTATTGATAAGAGCTAGTTCGGGGATGTGAAAAATAAGCACTTGGTACCATCTTGAAAACGTAGAAACGACCTCATATCAAAGGTTTAAATTGACACCTCAATCGCTTTTGTATATGTTTTGTATTAACACTCACTGAAAGTGTTGGTTGTAGTCTTAACATTGCGTTCTGGAATGCTCCAAATCCCTAGCCCAATTAAATCCAGCATTCTCCCAATAGTCACCGGAACCTTAGGAAACACTTTTTACTCATTGCATATTAATCATGCTCCTAAAACTCAGATTGTTTATTAGTAATTTCCGTGTATTTTGTTTGTTAGCCTTTGTAGTTTATCATCATGTCTCTTGTTTGTATTTTGTCTGTCAGTAGGTAGATACAAAAGCTATGCTTCAGCCAAACCTAAAAAAAGATAAAATCTGTCATAACTGCAATTATTGCGAAAACTTGTTGTAAATTCAATACAGATTTTGTTTTGCCACAGTAATTGACGCATTATTAACCCATAATGAAAGCATTAAAAAAAAATGTGAACATATAAATGAACATAAAAAGGGAAAGAGAAACGGTTCCGTTACATGGGCGGAGAGTTGCCTCAGGAATTTGACATTTATTGAAAGTAAATATTCCAATGGAATAGACATTATTGAATTAATGACTCGTATGTTTTTAGAAATCAGCGCACGCTAAACTATCATCAAAATACCGCTGGGCTATCAGTGTTTTTTTTTTTTTTTTTTTGAACCGCCCCACATTTTACGATTAAACTTAAAGGGAAGTGCACCGCAGTGATAGGAAACCATAATTTACTAGTCAATACTGTAATGTTTCAATATTCGATAAAAGCAGCATAAATGGCTACATAACGTTCATTTCGATATACGTTAGATAATATATTAATATAAGTACGATAAAGCTATTCCAGTAATCCAGTATAACGACTTCAAACCAGAATCCATGTTAATTACTTTTTACACCGCACCCTCCCTCATCCTTGAAGACATGTATCGAAACCATAGCACGTCTTTAATGACATCAGAACATGGAGAATGTTAGTCAACTAAATATATTTAGAAGTAAAGTGAAATAGCAGGGAATCCTATAAAAATGTTTTCCAATTCTGCATTGAAAAACAAAAAGCAAACAAATCCCAGTGTTGTATTACGCCATTTTGCTTATAGAAATAAACAGCCGTTTTGCATGAACGGATATTTACTATCATGCCTTCCTTAATCGAGTACGTATTAAATAGGAGTACGTAAATGCGCTCGAGGACGCATTAAAAACTTTCGGGATATTTGTTTGTTTGCTTGTTTGTTTGTTTGCTTGTTTGTTTGTTTGTTTGTTTGTTTGTCTTTGAGGTTTTTTTTAGCGCTGAGATAGAAAACTATCGTAGATTTCCCTCACAGGTTTGCTTATATCTCATTTTTTAATAACAACCTGACTCTGAATATTAATAATGTTTGGTCAAGTGACCCATTTACGAATAATCTGTTCTGTAATTTTCAAGTTGCTGTCAATAATAATGAAGAGATATTAAAAAGGCAGATCACTAGTCATGCGGAAAATACTATATACTCACTCAAGCACAATTACTGTGCACTATTCCATGTTAGCCAGATAATCTAATATAAAATAATTTCCAACAAATATTTGCAATAACGAACTCAAGGTAAGCTCCCAGGCTATCGTTTGTATCAATGTAAACATCAAGCGTGTGGTTACGGAGAATATTTTGTTAGAGGAACTGCATTTGAATGAAGCTATATTGTAATATAACTTAATTTGTATTTTTTTTTTCAATGCAATTCAAATGCAATTCGGCTCCTGGCCGCGACATTTGCAAAGTTTTTAATAAACCCAAAAACCAATAAATTAAATATACCGCGGGAAACTCCTTTACTTTGGCAGGGTTGCTAGTACAGAAAGACACACCAGTAATGTTAGCACAGACGTCTAAGCCTGTACCACCGTAATAAAGTCAAGGGGTTGATATTAGAATATAGGATCAGCGACGCCAACTCCTTCCAACCCAATGTAAACACTTCAGTTAACAAAGTACAATACATTAGTGTTTGCGTCTAGCGAAAGTTATTGTTAGCACTGAAGAAGGGAGAGTCCGGGTGTACAAGCTATGGCTTTTGTGCGCTAACTGTTCCCCTTTTGTTGGTAGTTGTTGGCAGTGAAAATAAATAGTTGGTTTGTTTGTTTTCTGCAATGGCCCTCTTTGACGGGTTTTGTTCTTGAGTTAGATGTTTGAGTTTTGTTTGGTTTGTTTGCTATCGTGATTGCTGCACTCAAACATTAACTTCGAGAGGTGTTTTCCATTCATCGTTTTGGGACAAAGGTGGAATATACATACATATATGTTTATTGAGTTGGAGAGGATTTTTGAGCTGACGCTAGTTAGCCAAGTCGGTACCTCGCTATGTTATGGGGATTTTGATGACATTTGAATGATAACAACTGTAGTATTGGACTCATCTGGACCGTCGAGAATGTTTTATTTTATTTATGGGCATACTTGTAGTGTTTATACATGACGTTAATGATATCATTTACTCCTTGAAGTGCTTCTTCTTATAGTTAGCCAGGCTTGTCTTGTCCCCAACAGTCCTGTGAAGGGCAAATTGATTTGTTTTGATAAGTCTCCGTCAGAAGCCAAGGTTTTTCTGAACACAATCTCTCTCTATCACTCTCAGCCGATTTAATACCCCCATTTAACAAGAATAGCCGACGCAGCTACGTTGAATTCACGTTTATCTTGAACAGCAACCCGGTATGGACGTGAAATTCCCTGTCCAAAGTGTCAAAGCATGTTGTTGACATGTAAAAATAAGCTCTTTAGAACAAAAAGGGGAGAAAAAACGAAGAAAAAAAGACAGACGAGGGGAAGGTCAAGGTTGAAACTCTTGGAGACTATCCAGCTTAGAAGTTTCATTATGGATGAGTGTATTGACAGGCATGGCAAGCACATTGATTATGCCAAACATTTTAGCGTGACAAATGTTGGGTTTTAGAGGAGCGCTAAAGGTCAAAAGGCCCCGGTACGTGAGACAACTGTCTCGGCAAAGCCTATATCACACGCTTATTAGAAGATAACACATTAGGGAAATATCAGCCCAACCGCCTCCCTTGGGCATTATTTTCCTGGCGAAATGATGCCATTGTGGGTTTCCGTTTTTGTTTTTTATCAACATCTACGTAATTGGGCATCGCTGTCTTACTTTCAAAGGTTTTGTTTGTACAGTTTGTTTCTGTGCAGTTAAGCCTGTCTCATTTTGCGTGCAGACTATGTCAATCAGGTGGTCATAATGTCTAGGATGAAAGTTTCCCAAGTGGCCACAATGTTTAGGCTGATAGCTAGCCACATCTATCAGGTGGCCTCTATATTTATATCCGCTACAACTATCAGGTGGCCTTAATATCCTTAAATAACTTGATAGTGTATGTATGTCCGTCATATGGGCCTAAATGTCTAGATTGATAGCTGGCCACATCTATCAGGTGGCCTAATTAATATCTAGATCGATAGCTGGTCACATGGATTAGGTGGCCTCTATTTCTAGGCTGATAGCTGGCCAACGCCTCTAAATACATCGATAGCCGCCTTAACTATCAGGCGGCCTTATGTCCATCAGGTGGCCCCAATGTCTAGACTGATATGTCTAGATTGATAGCTGGCCCCATTTATCAGGTGGCCTCTATATATTGATAGCCGCCACAAGTACCAGATGGCTTCTGTATCTACATTTATAGTTGGCCAGGTGGCTTCTTTGTCAGATTTCGTGTTCTTTGCCGTATGCGGTTTGTGTATTAGGGTGATCACGACGATCAGTTTGCCATTTGGTACTAGTATTTATTTTATTTATCAGCACTGGGACCAAAGTCTATACCCCAAAAAGAAACATATAAAACCGTTGCCTTTTCTCTTTAATATTCTTGTTCCCACAGTAGCGTTTTCAAGTGTGTTGCGTGATCTTTACAAAAAGGTTACGAATGGCACCGTACCTTACCGCGGAGAAAGTTCAACGAGGAACCAAATCTAGTGGTGACAGTTTGTGTATATTACTGATGATGTGGATAAAATAAATGATGGCACTGCACAAACAAACAATACCTGCATCAAAATAACATGTCAGCACAATGAAGTATTGGAACTGGGTATATTTGGGTTCACAACAAAAAAGAGCAAACCGTAAATACTGCAGCGATACCGGGTATTACACTTTAAAAAAAAATACAGTGATGGACAATCATGAATTACTCAGAAATGAGAATGATTTCGGCAGAGAGTTTTAACACAAAGGTCATGCATGCACAAAAAATATGGCTGTAAAGTAAGTGGCATGTGTTCATTGAACTCATTCTATCAATGCGAGATGTATGTGTACGTATGCCATTTCAATAGAATTGTTCATATTATTTTTTGTGACCCTGACAATGCGTCGCCGCACGGTTCACATGATTCCGCAATAGATATTTGTTTTAATTATTGCTCGTGAAACAGCGTGTTGGATCGGGATTGCTGCCCGCACGGTAGTAATAAGCTGTGTATCCATGTGGCAGGGTTTCCTATTTCATCGATGATGTGTTATTTAAGTCCGTGCAGCGTGTGGAGATGGGGGGAGCGATTTTATTGTAGTGGTTGGGAGCATGCGTTGTGAGGTTGCGTTGGGACTGCACGTGAGGTCTCGGTGCTTTGCGTCTTGCGACCACTTATCGCGGACTCGCCTCATATGAGGACTATAGCGCACTACGAGCAGGATGCCCCGGCAGGCTAACACACACACGCACACTATAAGGCGGGAATCCGGCATGATCTCACGGGCCAACTTCTCATCGTGACCACTCTAAACTCTTCCGTACACATGCACTCAGTTTCCAGTCTAAACTTCCATGAGGAAATGCCATCAGTTATTGACACCAAGTTTATTTTATTATTATTTTTTGAGCCAGCGTCAACAACAACAACAACGTGGGAAATGATACCGTACCTATACCCTACTGCTCCAATGATGTGATTATTAAAATCAATTTTAGGCACGGCAAAAGAGGCTTGAGAAATTGCCCACGATTATGGGGATATAACTACAATGACGTAACCACATCGACCAGGTACAAATTGATTACTGAGTGAATGTTGTTTCTACGCACACTGTGGTGTGTATATGCTCCCGAATTAACATTTCACTGGAGCCTAAAAGGAATCTGGGAGAGCAGCAGATTCAATCCACAAAGTTACTCCAAATCTGATGAATAAATAAGACTCCGGTGTCGTATGAGTTGCGAATAAGACAATATCTCGCTACAGAATGTCTTGAAGACAGGTATTTCAATGAGGTTGAATAGATTTTCAGGATGCATGCATCCATAGCTTCAGATAGAGAGACCTGTGTTTATAAAATCAACTGTAGCTAGCGGCAACATCAGGAGGTGTGGAATGAAAGATTTTCTCCAGGCGAACCAGAAACTCAAGATGAGGAGACCCAGATATTAACACAGTTTGCTGGAAACCCTACGCTAAGGTAAGATATTACTCTCGGCACTGTAGAAGCTTTAGGAACTAAATAATACCAATTAATACCCACCACGACTGAATCAATTTCACCATGAGAAGACAAAAATCACTCTGAAAATTTTCTAAGGCTTTTGTTGAAGAAAAAGCTGCATTTCTCGAGGAAATTATTTATAATTGTCCATAACAAATATATTTGTCCGTTGCTAAAACGGTTAACCAAATCGTCATATTCAAAGATTACCGTAAACATAAAAACAACCAGTGTTTTAAATTTGTTTTATTGTGAATAATATCCAAAGGCACATTTTATTTACCTCATGATGGCTAAAAATACCATTTTACGATCTACTGTCACGGTCTGACTCGCGTGGATACCGTCCAGCCCTTCGGTATCTTATTTAATAAGAGCATTATATTTTCCCCTTGCCGGTCGTAACTTGCCATACCAGGTTGGAAATGCCATCATTTAGGGCAAATGCCCAAGACAGAAAAAGGACAGTTATATATGCAATACCTGAGAAATTGAACACAATTCCCACGAGCCCGGAGGTGGTTAGTTAGCCGAGCGTCAAGTGGGCATCTCTGGGGCGCACGTAATACATTGGGCGTGCAAAAAGGACACCATGCACCTTGAGCAATGAGTAAGATAAGTACCCTCCATCTATACGAGATAGGCACGGCTTGCTAACTGCTAGCGTGAGGGGGTGATTCAGAACTTTGATTTGACTGGAAACTTCTCCATAGCTGATATCTTTGTATCTGCTGGACTGATGAGAGCTCAGCCTAGGCCTGTGGTGATTCTCGCCTCTGATTGTCTTATCTCTGCTCCATCGGTTATCGCCACATTTTGAACCATTTTGTCGTCATGTGAGGAATGTGGATAAGCACAAACAAAGTTTTCCATACCAGAAAAAAGGTTACCAGCCAAAGTACCGTATCATGTGTACTGTTTCTAACTGATTACCCGCATGGCGGGGGCTTTCCCTCTATTTTCTCGTGACTTTGATGACCGATTGAATTTAAACTTTCACATGTTTGTTATTTCATGTGTAAGTTGAGTCACATAAAGTGCGGATACTGGTCTTTGGCAATTTGCAATTGATGGCCGCGTGCGTTAAACAAGAGCTTGTCAGACACACAATGGAGAGAAAAATTCATGTCAAAACAAAGTACAGAATTGGTAATTATCGAAACGAAAACGATTGAGTTTCCATCTGAAACCTCACTGGTGATAAAAGTTATACCAGTCCTCATAGAATTATTCCCCTCTGAAATACTGTCCGAAGTCGAGAAAATAGCATTTACAGACCCCAAGCCAGCAGCGCTAGTTTCGACTGCCTCAACCACAAGCCAATGTGCACAGAATCCCTGACAAAACATTAGCCTAACCCACACTAAAAACATGACAAAAATGTCACCACAGGTTTGTCGTATGGTGTGTTTATTGAAACCTAGAGGATGGGAATTAAGTTTACTCATATAAAAAAAAAAAACCCATTAGGAAAAAGCTCCAGACCAGGCAACTATCGACTCAGGAGGTCACAGTAAAAAAAAGAGTCAACACTTTTGTATGTGTTTAAAGCATTAGGCGAAGCAGTAAGGTATACGATTTAGACCACTCCAAATGTTTGGATGACCTATACAGAGAGCAGAGAGCAAATACACACGTTTTGTAGCGGCTTGTCATCTTAATAATCAAACATCCCAGCCAATGCTTTTAAAATACATATAATAGAAAATGTACTTCCAAAATCCCATCCACGTGGATATGTAAGTGTGAAGGAGTTGTGTTTGGAGAGGCAGGCTGTGATTTTATTATAGAGGGATAAGTCCCCAAGGAATACGTTTGAGCAGTGGCCTTCTTCCCAGTCAGGCAATTGTGAATCTGACACAATTCCACTAGGTCGCCTCCTCGTCGATAAAATACCGACAATGAATGGAAAGGCAGAGCCTTGGATGAGTATCTTCCGGTTTAGCAATGGGGAACGAAAAGAGAATGTTGCTCTACAGGGAGGCATAAGTGACCCGCCCCTACCCGTCGTGATTTCACAGAGGGGGAATGATGTATTAATTTGCCAATTATAGAGGCGGCGACGGGGGACCTCACAGTGTTACACAATTAATGTTCAGATGGGGACTATTTTATTCAGAACTACATACAGCCTATGAACAGTTTCTAACTCATGACTATCTAATTAAGTTGTTTAGTTCTTTGTGCTTATATTTAATTATTTGCTGTCAGTGGTTTGTGTTTTCAATTATATTTGGCAGCACTTTAAGAAATACTAGCGGATACCAAACCCAGTGGATGGCTGTATAAACAGTTACCGGGCAATTTGCTCCAACTGATAAATCAACTGCCGCCCTTGTTTGTCTTTTTGTTGCCTTTATTTGTTTTCCTCTTTCTTTATGTGTGGATGGCCAATTATATAGGCGGTGACGGGGACCTCGCAGCAGTTACATTACGCAATTAATAACGTTCTAATGGGGACTATTTCATTCAGAACTACATCGTGCCTATGAACATTTTGTAAAATGCATGTCTATCTATGATTTTTTTCACTCCCCTCCGTGAAATCACATCGGATGGGAACGGGTCACTTATGCCCCCCCCCCCCCCCCTATACAGAGCAACATTCCCTTTCGTTCTCCATTGCTATACCGGAAGATTTTCATCAAAAGCTCCGTTTTTATATTCATTTGATAAATCCATCTCAAGGATGCTTTAATGAAGGATGACCTCATTCAAGATCATTTTGTAAATTTAATTTGTTAGTATATATTTATTTGTTTGTTTTGTTTTGTTTTTTCTCCAAATGTTTGTGTGTTTTTCTTTCCATGGGGTAGTTTGTGCTTCTGTTAGCTTTTTCTCTCGAAAAGGGGGAGGGGGAGTTAAGTTCTCAGTGCTTTCCCGAGTCATGCGGGAAAAATCCACATGCATACTACTCGGTGGAATTCGAACCCACGACCCTGCCAAGAGACCAGTTCGAATAGGGTAAAAATATGCTAATAGTGTGTATCCCCGATGCAGTTGTTATATATATTAAAAAGGGAATGAGCTGTTGCGAATCGCTTATCAGCCAAAATGACCTGTGGCAGTGACGTAGCCGGTGGGGCGCTAAGGGGGAAACTCTCCCCCCTCCTTTGGAACATCTTCCCCCCCCCCGCTTGCCCACATGTCAGCCTCTGGACACTGTGAAATCTGCTATAGTCAGGCAATTTTATACTTGACCTTATTAACTGCAATTGCCCCCTCCACAAATATAATGTGCCCCTTTTCGATCCCCCTGCAAAAAAAAAGATGCTGACTACGCCACTGCGCGGTAGGAATGCAAACATTGTCAACGGCTTCACGTTTCGACCCTACAGCAGAGTCTTTCTCAAGTTTGTTCACTTACCGGTTTCAAATCGATTGTTCGGTTTGTCTGAAGTATGATTGTTTCTCTGTCTACTTAAACAAAGCATGCTCGATTCGGCAGGTGTGTCGATCTTAATTTTAATTAAGTAATAAGTTAAAGTGCTGAAAAGTTCCTTTGCCATTTAAAAAGGGTTAATTGATAATCTGCATTTTGGAAACGAGGTAGTATCATCCTCCAACCTGAGGACTTTCTACCTCCATTATATGAACGTAAACATGTTTATCTTTATTATTTTACTTATATTATTTGTTTGTATGCCCATCGGCTTCGTGGTGATTTTTACCTGTTTAGGTAATTTATTTATTGATTTATTTCTTTTTAATCTAATTTTTCTCTGACGGAGGAAAGAGGGAGGGTCAGATATTAATGGCAAACCCTCCGCAGGATTCGCCCATAACGTTCTGTGCAGACTTTCTGTCAGGGCAATTAGGTTGAATTGATTTCCGTTGGGGGGACGGTATCTATCAGCGAGTCTTACAGGCTTAACATCGAGATCATGTACAAAACATTATCCACTACCCGAGCTACAGCACTTGGGCAAGACTACACCGCAATATTAGTAACTGGTATAATGAGGGGTTTATTCCCCGTGTGGGTCATTCTTCTGTCGTTCCGGTGCAATTTCAAAGTATCATAAACAAAATAATCTGGCGAGAAACACGAGACTTAGGATAGACTCATAGCAAAAAACAAAGTCCTAAAGAAGATAGGTAGCTACAAAAGAAGGGGGATCTATCGGCATAAAGTAAGGTACCCACTGACTTCTCGGTGGTTTTTATTTAGGAGAAAGCAAGGGTTTTATAGTGAACTAGGAATACTACTGTTTTCGATGAGTGGTCGGTGGTTGTAATGTGTACCAATTTTATTTGTTACCGAGTAAGTTTCTCTCTTGTGTGATTGCGAAGTCAAAGTTAGCATATATTTTTACATTCTCTTGGTTTAAATGGCTGTATTAGCTGCATTGCGACATTAGACTTTCCTGCTTGTTTCAACGATATGAGCCAGAGTCATGAAAAATGAAGTGCTAAGTTTTCTCAAAAGTGTAGGAAATTTAATGGATATCAGTCGTTTTAAAAGTGGATACCAAAATATTTAAAAAAAAATAAGGTATGCGCCTGTGGAATAACACTTATATAATAAATATCTCAAACCATATATATCTTACATGAATAGGTAATATTTACGGTAATGACCCAATTCACCCGACGTCATCGACCACAATAGTCTTGGTTGCGCCAGTTTGGGGTCAGTTTCCCTGTGTGTTACTGTGCAGGGCGCATTTAAGGCAACACTGGTGCGGTTAGACGTACACCATTATCTGATTTGACTCCCAAAATAGCAGACCCTGGTCAAACTGTAGCCGCGTGTGGCGTCAGTGCAAGGGGTCAATTCTGGTGGTAAGTGATGACGTTTTGGAGCCGGAAGTGCAGTGTAACAAGTGTTCATGTACCCTGTATGTATACCATTCGTTTACATTGCACTTCCGGATAGGCTCTAACTCACTGGGGGCAGCTACTGAATACAGTCCAACAAAATCAAATTATGGTTTTACAAGGCAACTTTTACCACGACTACCCAAATTATCCCACGGAATGTACAGTTCAAGCAATACTACGATACGCAATGATCACTAAATCCTTCACGTTCGAATGCCGTGATGTTTCGCTGAGATTCATTATAATACGGGCGTGATCCCAAGGTAAAGAATTAAAGTCAAGAATTATCATCGAATTTTTTGTACGGTAAACGGAAAGAGCGTCAAAAATATTAACGGACAAGTTTTTAGAAAATGTTTTGGTTTTAAGGGAGGGGGATAAACTGCCGGGGGTTATCCCAGGACTTTGACAAAAGGAATCTTGGTGTTTTGACAGAGCGAGAACGTCCTCGCTTTGCTTTGGTGTAAAACACCAATGGATACGTCGCGATAAGTCAAAACAGTCGGAGAGCAAAGATAGGCCTTCGATTAACCGGGTTGACAAACATTATGTGGGTGGGTGGGTGGGATTTGTTTAGTCTAAAAATCTTTTCAATTGATCATGCATTGTAATTAACCATTAAATGTAGTAAAGCATTCTAGCATAAAACAAAGCGAAACATTTACAGGTGCCTATACACTGCTTTCTGGAAAACTTGTGCACTTTTTCTAAAACTTTAAAAGCAAGAAGAGATGTTTTTAATTTTCTCAATTAAGATATTATGACCATGGTTTGATAATACTGGCTTGTTAAACCGTCTGGAAGTTTGCATGGTTAGAAACATAACTGAAAGAAAGGTTGCGGCTTGCGATGTAAGTCATCACATTTGTCTCAATGCGGAAGGTAGTGGGTTCGTATCCCACCGGAGGTGCGTGAGGAATTTTCCCCCAGGACTCGGAAAGTACAGCGTTTATCACACATCGGTATGGGGTAACAAACAACGTTGTACATCTCCTATGTGTTACATGTGGTTCCGAAAGTAAACATGGAGCTTCAAACAGCACGCTTGGCTCAGCAGAAAATTCACCCCCACCCCTCATTCCACTGCAGACAAAATTTAAAGCAAATTATGAAGAAGTAAATAAGCCTGGATCATCTCGTGATGCATGTAAGAACAAGGTGGTGGGGATTTCCACGACCTATGTCCCCACCAAGCTTCTTGGTTCAACAAGGAACACCTAGCAACAAGATAGGCAATTTAATCAACCAACAGCCAAGTTACGTGATCAGAATATGCATCAGTTACACTTCTAACTCGGTCATGACTCGCTACTCATACATTCAACACGAGCAAACATTAACGATCAATGTGGGACAATCGAACAATGTTCGGAGCATTTCTCTTTGAGGGTTGATTTTTTACTTATTTTTTTCATTTTTGAAGGCAGAGGTACAGCGCTGGAAGCTGTGTTGTCGTCTAAAACATAGCTCTAATGGGTCAGCACGGAATTTACCGCAAGCAGGTTCTCTACAAAACTTTGATTAGATTTCGCAAACAAAATATTTTAAACCATTTTTTCTCATTTCAATGAGATTTTAAATGCCTTCTTAGTTTATACAAGTATGATGTGCTTTTTTTATTAAAAACAAAAGGTTTTACTCGTCGCTTGAACGAGAGACTTAACCATATTTGCTTTGCCCCTCAAATGGGATATCAAGCCTTTGGTCCTGCGTGTCGTGATCTCTGTGTTCAATACCAGTAATGAACGCGCTTCTAATTTTACCAGAAATAGATCAGACTATCTTACCCAAGAAAACAAGTTGGCTTCTCCATGGTAAAGGTGGTCTTAGGGCCCCTTTTCGAAACCACGGGTTTGGAGCTTGGGCTCTGGCTTAGGCTCAGTCAGTTAGTTTGAAATTGTGTTTCGGTACGGGGCTTCAAACAGGCGGAAGGGTTGCGTTTTTCCAAATTTCATTCATGTGAATTTATAGTGAAGATAATTTAAAGTGACACGATCATCTTTGGACGGATACCTGCACTATAGAAATGTCTATATTTTACGATTACTTTATTCTATAGGTTTTGAGGCATTGCATGGTGAGGTATCAATGTATATTTGGTTTGCGGTAACACCGTGTGATTACTTTGCTATATACAGTACATTGTTCTTGTGAGAACTTGTCCCGTTATGTTTCTACTACCGCAGAGTAGATTTCGGGATTCGGGGGGACAACTTAGTTCTGAAAAGAACCGTCCTGCTTGTTAAGTACTACATGGGGAGCTAGGAAATCTGCTGGGACTATTACTACTTTCGCTTTATAGTGGATCGAGGGGACTTTTTAGATAGCTTCAGTGCCGCGGAGTGAGTTTATTACTTCATTCTAGTGTCATCCCTTTAAATATAAATATCGACATTTTTTTTATATTCCTCTGCAGGGGAAAGCATTTCATGAACCAGCTGGAATTCTAGGAGGTTGAATTTCATGGAATTTGAGATTCCTATCAACATCTTTGCCAACTGATTTAGGCTCCAGTCCCCGATACAATGGATTTTACTGAGACACTGGACATGATGGACGTAGCTATGAACTGCACGGGAGTTAACTGTAGCAGCTCTGATGGTCAGGACGACGGCAGTTCGCACATGAAGACGGTGAAGATCGTCTGCATGGCCGTGCTGTCCGGCTTTGCAAGCCTGTTCACCGTCTGCGGCAACGCCCTGGTCATCGTCGCCTTCTGCCGCGAGAGGCGACTGCGTTGCCTCAGCAACTACTTCATCATCAGCATGGCATCGGCGGATGTGATCATTGGTGCATTCTCCATGCCTCTCTACACAATGTATCTACTTATAGACTACTGGCCGTTAGGTCCTGTAATATGTGATATATGGTTGTTTTTAGATTACTTGTGCTGTGGTGCTTCTGTGCTGGGGATTCTCTTGATTAGTGTGGATAGGTATCGATGTTTATCGCACCCGATGACCTACCGAAGTGACATGACCCGGGCACGTGTACTCTTCCTGATCGTTGCTAGTTGGATCACCACAATACTCCTCTTCGGTGTTCCCATTATAGGGTGGCAATTCTTTGAAGGAAAACGCACCGTCCCCCATGATGAGTGCGAGGTGCAGTTTATCAAAGACCCATTCTTCACGGCAGGATCTATTATTATTATATACTGGTTACCATTGGTTGTCATCCTCATCTTGTATATGCGTATTTACTTGTTAACTCGAAGGCTCGTTAAACGCGAGGCCAGGATTATCGGTCGCTTGAGTGTGAGGCATCATGTGGAGCCTGCCGAAACGTCACACAACAACAACCATCAACGAAAATTTTCCTCAGGCGTCATGCTAGACTCCGAGGATGAACAAACGGTTTCGTTTCCGACACGGGATCTGCCATTGCCGGTACACCACGAGGAGGATGACATGTGTGGTCGAGCATCCAGTTCCCAGCATAACACAGATAACGGGTGCCGTATGGACGGACAGAAGAGACGGGTGACACTCCCATCTGAAACCGATGAATACTCCGAAGACCAGAGCGACCGGGTCTCGCATCAGGCTTCAAATAGAAGTCATACTAAGGCCAGTCCTAACAGCAAAGACCATACCATAGGAAAGACGTTATCTGCCGCTTTGGTGAGCCTCAAAGAAGCCAAGGCCGTTCGGACTCTGAGCGCTATCCTTGGATTTTTCATCTTATGTTGGACGCCGTACAGCGTGCTGGTCATCGTAAAAGGGTTCTGTCCCGATTGTGTTAATATGTACCTCTATGAACTCAGCTACTTCTTGTGCTATATCAATAGTTCGTGTAATCCAATATGTTATGCGTTCGCAAACAGAGATTTTAAGACAGCTTTTAAAAAAATCTTGATGTGTGATAGACAGAAATATGGTTGGAAATCTAGTCATTATTGAACTGTGAGCTGTTACTAATTGCTTGGTGCGTGCCAACTATAGCTTCCATTTTATTGTTTGTGCTAAATGAACTTCTTGTCATGTGTACACGTTCCATGTTGTTGTATTTACTACGTCAAAAAAGGGGGAACCGTTTAGGCAGCCATTTTGAATGCTGATTATTAAACTGTAACGCACGCGAGCACAATATGGTCGGTGTGCTTCTTAAAATTGTGTTGTTAAAAACATGTTACTTTTTGTCTTAATCCTGTAAAGTGTTTTGAGCCCCGTAAAATACATGGGTGTTTTATGAAACTGTAATGAGGTAACGTTTCGGCAGTGTGGTCTTCATAACAGAATACCTCTGGCAATGTGGAGGGTGTTCATTATTAATAGTGACCTCAGCTCTGCGTGCCTCGAAATTTAACTCATCATTGAAATAATTTAGACACAATTATCAGAATGCTTCCATTGGGGGAAAAACGATGGTATGTCACTTAACTGCGATGGGCCACCCCGGTGAAGAGCATATCCAAATTTAATTGACATTTTTTCTCTGCCGAGGTTAGAGTCATAAATTATCCAGGATGGAAACTAACATTGTTGTTTTCTCATAAGGACTCATGTGCTTCAGTGGGTTATCATTTTTTTTCTCAGTGTCATGAAGTTTGTCATAGAAAATTGAAATTGTGTGTGAGTGCCCGACCTAGTTTGGCTGCACCACACATCAACCTCGCTCGCTCACTCGCTCCCCTGCGAGCGGTAAACACGTTCTGGAATTGCACTTCGAATCGAATAATCAAATTGGAGCTCGAACATCACGACCTTCTTCTCCTTGGAGCTAGACATATCACGGGCGAGGCAGCATAGCATGGTTAACATATTAAGCCGCATTGGCAACAAGCTTGGAACAAAAAATATTAAATTTCACAACGTTGACTGCGTGTGGTGTCTACTCTATCAAAAACATTGACGGGACAAGCAGTTTTGTGTTTGCTCGTCTAATGAGTGACAACTCGCCCCTCTACGGAACCTATTGTCGTTGTTTAAATAAACCCAGCAATTATGTCTACATTTACACTTCATGTCTTTGTGTAGCAATTAAAACGTAACAATCATGTCCAAAAGGTGGATCTCTTTAAGTAAGCAACCTGTCACAGATATATGAGTACAAAGCTTGACCTGTTTAGCAAATAATTGCTTGTTTCGACCATCAAACAGTTACGGTTTTCCCAAACAAACTCAGAACACTTAGCAGTGCAAAGATAACATCTACTTGTTTGGTTATTCTTATTCTAGATTAGTCTGAGAAAATTCCCAAGATTAAGTCTTGGACGATACAATTTCTGAGATGTTTGGTCAACGTTCTGAAGTCAAGGGCTTTTTTATACTAAAGAACAAGCTAGCCTAAAGTACTTCAGATAACATCTGTTTCATCTCCAACCTGTGTTTTAAGATATTGATCTGAAACTATAAGAGAAAAATGGGTTGAAATGTCTTCACGCCCCAAAAGGCTCTTATCAAACCGAAGACATATTAGTCATAAACCCTGTATTCCCATTGAATATTGTTATTCTTACGCTCCTGAAATATAGTGGGACCAGTCTATTTGTCATCCCACAGCCTTGATTTGGTTACAATGTTTAGAATGGATGAGAAGAAGATGGCTGTTTTGAAAACAGTCTTATACAATTGCATGGAAACGTATCATTTCCCCTAAAGTAAATGTTGATGTTCGTTTAGATACGTTTTATTTGTACTTAACTGTCACGTACTGTTTACAAAAACGGCGGGGAAACCAATCGTAATTTACCGGTACATATTAGCAGCACAGGTACCAAAGACCTGTCGCAATATTTACGCGTACCGTTAAAAAAAACTATCATGACGTAAACGATAGTTAGATATATAATAAGTGCACTCTCCTTTTAAAACTGTTTATTTACGGTCTAACATTTACGGTAGATTCCTACATGCGATGGTTTGACACGTACATTTTGCGGTAATTGTTTGACACCAACGTTGCAATTTTAATCAGCGTAAAATTACAAACAAACAAAATAGAAGAATTGCGGTATTGTGATCTCTTTTCTTTGTACCTGTATACACATATTGACAACGTTGCATTGGTCCGCCAAGAAAACATATTAAATAAACACATGAATACGTGAATTAATAAACCAGCAGACATGTTTTAAAGGGAGCACATTGTCTCTACACAACAATTTCATTAGAGATATTTTACATATCCGACCTTGCATGGGAAAAAATCGGTTTTATTGAATTTTATGCGAAGGTAGAGTATTGATTCTGATCTAAAACCATAAATAATCAAATATTTGCACAGGCCTATAACCCATATTTGAGGTGTAAAAATTGACGGTTTTATTCTACAATCATTACGGAATTTATGCCCTGGGATTTTTGAAAGAAAGAAATATCATCGAGGGTCCCACTTCATGGGAGAATTTTAAACGCACATCCGCTCTTTTTCAGTTGCTTTCGGTTTGTACTCAGTACACATTTTTTTCTCCAGCTCATATATAAATGTAAACAAAAAGTGGTATTCCGTTTTTTAGATTAAAGTTTTGAGATGCTTTCATTTGGTAAGAGTTTTCTAAGGCGGGAACTAACATTTTATTATTATTATTTTTTTTTATTTTTTTTGGGGGGGGGGATTTTGTTGGTATACATTTCCATAACATACCCTGGGCCCAATTTCATAGAGCTGCCTTATGGAATAAAAAAGTGGCTCAGGATAAATCAACTTTAAGGTTGCGATCCAAAATACACGGTTATTTGTTCAGTTCGCAACTGGTGTCCTGCTCATTTTTGCTCAGCAAATATTTGTTAAGCACAAAAAGTAGCTGACCACAACTATGCTTACCAGAATGAGGTTACCAGCGAAAAAAAAAAACATTCCACATGTACCAATTGTGACTGGTATGATCCTTTTTATTTCTGCTAAGTAGACAATTTTTGTTAAGCATTATTTGCTGCTTGTATAGGCCTAGCAGCTCTGTGAAATTGGACCCTGGTTTGGTATCATTTTGGATTCGACATCATCACTAAAGTGAGTTGCAGCTATTACGAATTAGGGCGTTGAGAGAGCCGGCCTGCCAGACAGAGTGAGAGAGAGAGATAGAGGAGACAGAGCCATCAGCAACAGTGGAATGATTTAGGTTCCTATACCCGGTTCCATATACACTCAATGCGCCCGTGAGAGTAATTGAAAAGCGTCAGATGACCGAGCCGGTGAAAGAGAAGAGACTTTATTTCCTGGATGCTGAGCCATCTCTCTCTCTCTCCCTCTCTGATCCAACCTTATAACATGAAACTGGATTTCTACTGATATTCTTCTTATCCCATTCCTTAGGTCTATTACAATTCTTCTCGCCAATATACCACCGTCTTAATGACGCCTCTCCCACTTTTTATTTTTACCAGCGCCATCCACTCAAGTCTCAAGCTGCATTCAACAATAATTTATGTATCTTTGCATTTTATCTGCCGACTGAAACAAAAAAACACTTGTAAAACTTGTCCCACGTCGCAGCTACCTTAATACAAAAAACGCAGTTAACATACTTTTGATAAATCCTATGTAGTTATTGATTTGACTGTCGTTTTCTTAATACCGCGGACAAAACAAACGTCAGTTTGTATAACCGGACCATAAAGCAACACGCTTCGCCGTGAAAGTCCGTAAGGTGGGCGATAAAATAAATACAGACTCTTTACTGAATCAACGGGGAAGTTAGATGAATAATTGGAAACTGTCAAATTTATTGTTAGCTTTTCATATTTCCAAAACACTCTTTCCATGGAAAACATTCAACTTTCAAAAGGGTAATGTATTTCCAAGCCGTCATCGCTGAGTTACAGCTGAAAACCGATTTAGACCCAACGGGTTCTCTATTTGAAGTTTGCCACAATATTTAGTATTTCTCCAATGAATGTACAATTGACAAGGCTTTAAACCCAATTAAGGTCTCGTCGACAAAAGGTTTATAGTTTATACTTTTGGACACGGATATCTCAACAGCAAATATTACTGGTGACCTTATAGCATGGGTGTAATGTTGTCAAAGCTTTCAGCATATTAAACAATCAAGTCACAGTAACTTTCTTAAGGTCCCTCCCCACCCAACCCCCAAAAAGGTTGTAATAAATATAAAATATAAAAATATTTTTAAAAAGCTCTGGCAAATTCAATACATTATTTCAAGCGATTTAAAACGTGGAACACTTTGCTTTCTTGAGAATTTTGTAAATTTTGCAAAGGAGTGTTACCGAATCTTTTGAAAAGTTTTAGAAGAGCGGATATACAGTGCGCCGTTTGCCCACCTCTAGGAAACATTGGACTGAGACAAACAATAGACATTGTGAAGGAAACAAAACGCGCGGTTTAACATTCAATATGGGCAAGACGTGCTCAGTCCATTGGCCGCATGTTACTCACTACTCCAACTGAATTATAAAACCTTGCCTCCGACGTCTTGGGATTTGGTAAACTGTCTTGTAGACAAATTCCCAAATAACTGGGATTAGATTGTAGGAATCGTAGGAATACATATAGAGAGTTCTATAGTAACTACTTATAACCAAAAATGTGTAGATTTGACTCCTGTGAGTGTTTTTTCTTCCAGTAATCGAGTACAATATAGTAATCTTGTTTCCATATGTAATGCCCTATACTTGAGGAACTGTTTCAAACGTTGTTCAATATGTCCCAACTTGAGTTCACTGATAGTTGCACTCAAGTTGGTCAGTCCCAACTATAGTGGTCCCAATTACAGCTGGGCCATCTTGACTATAGTTGGGCAGCCTAACTATTATTTGGGACGATCATCACGATGGGGCGTTACACGATTCCCATAGTTGGTACAATATCACGTGTGTGTAAGATGTTTATAAAATGGTCCAACGCGCTTCCAATACTGCATGCATTGTAAATTACGTGAATGATACAACAGAATGATTAGTGAAAAATAAATAAACAAAATGAAATAACAACGTTCTGCTTAAATAAGTAGACAATAGGTTTTTAACTTTTCTACTAACTGATCAATCAATATCACCAGAAAAAACCTGTTTGTGATAAAATCACTTTGTGCGCCTTACAAAGTAATACTCTCCACAGCTGCTCCATCCTTCAAAACATGACAATTTCGTGGTTTTGAATGGTCAGTTAACTTACACGTAAATGAAACTGAAATTAGGATGCTTAGGGCCTAATTAAGTAAGATAGTAAAGGCAGCGAACTGCGTAACCCCACCGTACTTGGTTTAAGTGGTCAACGAAACTTTGGCATAGTAACAAATAACGAGTAAATTTGAACGTTTAACCGCAATATTTTTATAAGACGTAATGCGTGTAGTGCCGTTAGTATTTACAGAGCTGTATAATAACTATAAATAACTTGCCATGCAATCAAGACACTGTGCTATATGGATCTTTACCATATGGAACAGCCGTTGTGTTTCTGTTCCTTTTTACTCTGAACAACCAAAGCGAGGCTGGAAGTGGAAATAGTATGTGCCCTTGTTATGTTATGAGACTATCACTGCCAATGGGGGATACATGGAATATGAGGAGGTGTTAAAAGTTTGTACTGCTCATGAAATGAAGACCACATTGGTCTGAATTGTGAACAAACGGGATTGTTAATTCGGCACACAGTCAGCAATGATTACAATTCTAATTTTATTTGTAAGTTGCAGCACAGTTTGGTGAATGACCAGACTAGGTCATGTACACTATGTCTAAAAGAGACGGTTCAACATACAAGCTTCTGTCCAAGTAAAGTTATCCAATTTTGGTGGACTATACCGCGTCGTGTGCCAGGAGAAGGGCGTAACACTCTAAAAACTAATTTAGTCAAAACAGCGTTAATTAGTCAATCTAGACCACATTTTTACTAAAATTGTCTAAAATGACTAATTAAGGCTGTTTTGACTAACTTAAGCTTTAGAGTGAAGGCTTCTTCCAGGCAAACAAAGTCTTTTTTTTTGTCTCAGTAACAGAAGGTCGTAAGCAATAAAATGGCTCCTGACAAAAAACAAATATGGCATTACTGTTACAATTATTTTGTTTTCCCATTCCCATGCAGAATTTAGCCTTCCTATAACGACTTGTGAATGGCAGAAAACCGATCAAACTTTCACACTCAGTTTTCTTGAGACGCAGTTTTGCACGTTATTTTGCTTATAGCTCTATCTCCAGTAACTTCCGTTACGTCCTTCTTCCGGTCACACAACGACCCGGTACTTATTCAAGCGAAGAATCCAAAAGACATCAAAATGTCTGCAAAATCTTACGTACACCAAGTTCTTGTTCTCTATGGCCTTGCATTTTAACAGCCAACTCGAGTGTTTTTTTTTTAAATTAAATTCTCAGATATTGTCAAGAAGCAGTCTTACTAATTATCCTCAACGAAATAATTGGCTACCCAGCTTTGGGTTTGAAGACTAAGAAGCGGCATCAAAATTGCACTACACAAAAAAACGTCTGCAAATTTCATCCTGAAAAAGTGACATCGCAATTTTCTTTTGTGTGCATCAAACATTTTTAACTCCGGCTTGGGTTTACATTATTGTTGCAACCTTTTCGTCGTTTATTTCATTTCATTTCATTTTTTTATTTTCATTTATTAACTTCACAGGATAACATCATAGATTAACCCCAAAAAAATAAATAAATAAAAAATAGATACATAAAAAGGTTTTAAATTAACATGAAATTGTACAAACCACCCCCGAAATACACTAACAGCCAAACAAAGACAAAAAAATGCCTCCTGTGGTTTGCAAAAAAGCAGACTCAACTACTATCGAGTTGCTCTCCAAGCACTGACCCCGCCCCCCCCCCCCCCAAAAAAAAGAAAAGAAACAAGGGACGAAAACTCTAAAGCAAACAATGGAAATACGACTCAAATTTGGATTACTTAGAAGGGGTCATTTCCCTAAGTTTAAAGTGAAGCATAAACACGATTACATCTCGTCATGAATACGTTCCTTTCTTTGGATTGAGCCGACCGTACACCTTGTTTTTCACTGTTCAGTGACTTGTCTCTTTAATAAAAACAAATCGAGACGTCAGTTTTCACGTGCCACTTCACTGAATATTGGGGAAAAAAACGTTTTTGTTATTTTCCGGTTCAAACAATACAATTATTATGCCATCAGAACTTGACTATTAAACTTTTAGATTATGGAAAAAAGGTAATCTGCAGTACTTGTCCATTTATATGTCCATGTGGAACGAAGCAAAAGACATCCAAGTATTGTCAAGATCACAGAGGGGCTTAGTACAACCCGGAGGGGCATTGCAAAGCAGGTGTGAAAATAGCCTGGCATTCGATGATGACAGCGTATGACATTTTGTCCTTTAAGTTTGTATACTATTTTTGCAACTAAAGTAAGGTTTGCGAACTTCTAGAGAGATCCCGTGACCAACCACATTAAATTAATAAAACGCACCACCCCGTCGCTCTTTCCACTTAACAATTCGGTGCATCTGTGACGTGGACCCAATTTTATGGAGCTGCTTTACTCACAGTAATTAGCTAAGCACAAAACAATTTTGCTTAGCAGAAAAAGGGATAACATTCCAATTCATACCTAGTGACAGGTTCCCCATTAGTTTTCCCCATATCAGAAAATTCCTGCAGTATTAAATAAAGGCCAAGTTCGCACAAAGACCAATTGTCGACTAGAGGTCGATATTACCTGGTACCCAACACATGTTTTGAGCATGAATGCCAATTAACAGCCGCCATAGTTGACAAAATGGTCCTTGTTCGAACTTGGCCAAAATCTTCAAACAAAAAATGTCAAAGATCACAGGTCAAAATGTTAGAAATTGATGCATGGAAATGTACAGGCCATTACGCAACAGGATTTCAACTTTCAGGGACTGGCATTGGTTTTTGGAAAACAACATCATCAAACCGTCTTGTTTTCAGGGGGTAAAATTATAACCAAATCTGTACAGAATCATTAAGGGAAAGGCTGTTACAACAGTTTGCCATGTACATGTGAGAAAGGTTTGAGTTGTTTTCCGCCTAACATTCATAACAATAAGTAACCTTTACACGTTGTTTTCTTGTAAGCGTTAGTGAATACTGTGATATTATCATGCAGGTCTTGGTTTAATGTGAATATACTCCATGGAAACTACAAGATGCTGACGGGTGTATATGCTTCAAGAATCAATGATTAACAGTCTCCTTAATAATACATCAGTACTCAATTAATACTGAACGAAGCCTGCATAAAACCATTAAATAAGTTGGCTGAATTAATTATGACTAGCGCATTACAGTGGTACTGGTACTGAGTGGTATCACAGTTATCAAGGTAATAAAATGTCTTCAATTAAAATAACAAAAAGGGATCTATGTTTGGTTTGTGTACATGTACAGAAGGACCATTCAAATACACGGATACATTTTACTGTATAAGCAAGTCTAACAATTGCTCAAAAAAACGAAATTTCCTTTATTATTTTAGACTTTTAAGTATAAACGAAACAACGTGTATTGGTGCAAATGGAAAATCAATGCGATTTATGTTAATAAAGTTCATATCTATTTTAATTTAACAACAGGACGGCTGAACCGTGTGTCTTTTTTTCCTGTGCCATTTCTTTTTATTGATATGGTCATGATGTACGAGTGAAATAAAAAGAGAAAGAGAAGTGTCTGGCTGAATGTCTTGGTTCGTGAATTCATTACTCCGTTCATTCTATTGCATGCTCCAATGTTTGGGGGAAGTGCAGCGTGTAATACGAGGACTCAATCGAGAGCCACCGCGGATGCCTTTTTCCCTCTTTTTTTTTAAGGGAGAGGGCTTAAAATTCTTTTTCATTTGTACTCTACCGAGAGGTCTTTTGGGTTGAGAGAGCGATTTGTTTACGTCTTAAATCAGAGAATGGGGTAAACACAGTGGGGGAAATTATGTGTATTGGCTGTCAGTTTTAAGAAGGCAAAAGTTGTCTATAAACGGAATCGCCGTCTAGCGTCGAAATTGTGATTTACTGCACGGAAAAATAGGCCACGTTTAGCAACTGTTTAAGATTTTAGGGTTTTATTTGTTTGTTTGAAGCGGTGGTTTTGTGTTATTCTAGTATGACAAATAAAACTGTTAAAATAAATTGTTCTTTATAAGAAAAGACCGGTTTCTTCGGATTATTTGAAAATAAATTGCAGAATGTTTCCTGCATACAAAACTCAGTTCATCATTGTTGTACCTTTCCTTCGTCAAAGAAACTAAGCATAGTATCAAAAAAATGTTGCCACATTACAACTGATGTACCTTATCTTCGTTCAAGGACAATGAGCATACAATTTTATCAGTTTTATAACATTTCCATGGTTGCACTTTATCTTGATTCCAGAGAATACGCATGTTCAGTACTGGGTATCGCGAGTTTCGCCACAGTAAGCAGACAACGATGTGCCAATGTTACATACCCATACATTAAAACAATGCCCTTCCAATTGCATATAAAGAAAGTAAGACAAATATACAAAGAATAGTCCAAAGAACTGTGACATTGAGACGTGCAAAACATCAAATTATTATCATTGTTTTGATCGATGAAAAAGCTGCTAAAAAAATGACTTCAGAAGTGATTGTCAATGATTACCCGCCTGGAATGAAGTGGGACATTATGAATTTTGTTTGGAAATGAAATGTCTTTTCCAAATGCACTCGGAGTTGTACGGGAATTTCTCTACTGTTTGAAACGGGCATGATAAAGCCCTGTTTACAGAGATCTTATGTCAGGCGCTCGCAAGGACATTTGTTCCATAATAAGTCTTCCCCTCATGAACCGTGGATAACTACCTACTTTAAAGGGGAACCCCCTTTTTTGTTGATGAAGTAGTTCTGCCTGCCCATAATATCTAATAGTTGACACCGGTTTAGATAATTAATCCCTATCAGTGCCAGATTTTATATAGCTGAGAAGAAGAAACGAGTCTTTAGCAATATTGTGTCTACTTAAGTATTTTGCAAAGAACCGGTTATAAGGGCAATATACATCGCACGTTAATTTTTTGGCTGGTAAACAAGATAATATTTAAGCAATTTATCCGTGCTTAGCAAGTTTAAATAGTGCCGGTACACTATCTGTAAACTGGACTCTTTTCACGGCGATTTGCTCCTATACAGTAAGGTTTGGATCCCTACCTTAAAGAGATCGTCTTTCCTGTTCTCGTTTCGATGGTAACGCTAACTGTTTACCTTTCAACCTCGATTTGGTAGCATTGATTTGAACGGGAGAAATCAAAATGGCGGTACACTTATGAAGCTCTACCTTAAAACAACATGTCCCCAACTCTCCATAACCGTTGTGTCATCGTTTGAAGGAAAAAGAAAGAAATCAACGGGGTAGAATGCAAAAAGAAATCCCATAAAATATACGGTGAAAACGTAGTGCAGCTAGGTGCCAACGGTTAACTTTTTGCATGGTGCAAAACGTAACTGGATTACGCTTAACGGTAATAATTTCGGTAAAAAAACTTGCCAATTTATATATTTTAACTTTTACTGGGAATGTACTTTCATAATTGGAAATGGATATACGACTACCGCATTATTTATTTACAGACGCTGCGTCTTCATAACAGAATCAATTAAGCATACCACTCCAAAATCAATCTTATCCCAGATTTATCTTATAAGCTAGTTGGATAGATGTAATTATAGCTGTACCGTACGTTGCAACTACCGCGTCATAGACTTTTTCAGCTCTGTGACGTTTTTACTCGATGATATTTTAGTTTTTGGATGTTCAATGTGTTTGTCTTTGGTTTGCTGTACTTGGGAATCTAATATCTACACGTAGTAACTGTGTTTGTCCTTCCCATGAAGTTGTGATCCGTTTTCAAAGCATTCAAACATAAGCAAAGTTAATTTCGTATTTTGATACAAAATAACACCTACTACCAAAATACAACTGAAATGTCTGTATAATGTTATTCATAAGAACTATGAAAAACAAATATCAAATGAGGATAATAGTTTGATCGGTTATGTTGGAAATCGTTCGTAGTTACAAGTGCACACCAAACATGTTTGTTCAGTGTCTTGACTGCACTTTGGCCAGGATTACGGATCACTCTTTGGAGTGACTTAAAACAAAACACGAAACATCCACAAGGAAAAAATTTATACAGAAAAATAAATTAGTATCAAAGCCGACAAATAGACCTTTATCATGCTGCCACCATCTCGGTCATGTTCCCTGTATCCAATAACAGTAATAGATGCTATATTCATTGCACAAAAGGGAACCAGACTATTTGCCCTTCCAGCCTCAGTTTGGTTACATTGGTTGAATGGGAGAAAATCAAGATGGCCGCACCATGATAAAGGTCTATAGGGCCTACTGGCCGATCGCTGATGAATATTTTATGGTGTGCTTTTTTTCATAAAGATGTCTTTGCCCTGGTACTGAGGCATATACTTACACGGTTTTTTCCCTACTTTTCTCCCACCCAAACGCGACGTTAAATTTAGCAAGACCGGATCGATCGTATATGGATGCTGTATTTGCTTACAGCAAAACGGCCACTGGCCACCTCTACCCGTTAGCATCCGACCGTGCGTATGGTAAGGCAATATGCCGGGAAGTCGATACAACCCTTCCGCACACCACACCTTTAAGTTCCCCCCTTCGATAAATCTACATACAACTTGAGTTTTCATTTATCGTCAATGGATTTTTTTTCCCTTGCTGGATTATCGTGTCATCCTCCAAAACAGCTGGACAAAAATCATTGTTTTTCAAGGCTGGGATAGTCCTACCTCTTTATACAGATCCGGTGATACTGCATTATCAACATGTCATTGCTCATTCCGGCAGGCAACATTAATAGCAAACGCATTTAAATAACCGAACACCGCTTATAAGGTACGTAAGTTCGATCAATCTTAAGGCCATACAACAACTGGGTAAAATAGGTTCTTGAGAAATTATTCTATTGGACAACTATAGGTCGTTTGTTAATAACAATTACATTTATTCATCTGGTAGCATCGGTGCCAATGACAATTACCGTAAAATTTATGGATACATTTCTTTTAAATGCACCTTTTACGGGAATCAACCATAAACATTGCACTATAATACATATGTGTTTGTTTTATTGGCGAGAGCTCATAACTATTAAATATCGAATTCTGTTTGTGCAGTGTTTTGCCTTTTTACGGACCCGTTAATTCTACGGTAAATCTGATATCAGAGGTAAATCACCGTAACATATATATTTTTAAAGTACACATTGATGGTTTCGGTTTTAGATTGCCTAAATACACAATTATATATTTAGGCCTATATATTTAGGCTTACCGTTACTTAAACAGCACCGCGTATTATTTACACAGTACCAAACCTTTCACTGTATCAGCTTATTTCATAGTACCATTCAGTCAAAAATAACTCCCCGGTAGTATTACGTTTAAAACCACAACAGGAGACGGTCGCAATGACGTCACCGTAGCAGCTAAAACTGTAGCGCACTATTAATAGAACAAGTATATATACGGGTTCCCTAATTATAGTTTTATTGAAGCGCCGTAGCGTCATCTTCTGAGGAACAATAACTGCATTTATGAATAATGATTTTTTTTTTGTGTGCTCATGCCCACTGGTTTTGACCGATTTTCCGAAGGCAAATTTAGACCGTCTCTGCCAATGTTTAGACAGGTTATTCCGAAAGGCAAAAATAGGTCTCTTCTTTCTTCTCGTCGCTCAACTATAGGTGCGTCATGTCAAGGTTTAGGTTTTTTCAATCGAGAGTATGGTGGTACAAAACCCAAGCCAACTGTTTGAAGGAGATATCAAATTCCTCCACCTTATAATGAGAGAGAGAGAGAGAAGTTCAATGAATAATGACGAAACTATTGAATCATCTGGAAAACAGATTCGCATGATGTTTAGCATTTTATCAAATCGTCCAAATAAGCATTTTAAATGAAAGTGGGACTTTTCTGCACCCCCAAAAAAACCCAACTACAACCCACAATTATACTAATAATAACAACAACAACAACAACAACAACAACAACACTAACTTAAATATTTAAAATATATTGTATTAAGAGGATATGCTACTCTTAAAAAACACTGAGGTCTACAAATCTACTATAATAAAAAAAGACGCAATAATGTTTTTGAGTAGTACGATATAACTTTATCAAAATAATTTGCGGATGCAAAATTTGTTTTTGCTTGAATTCAGTTCATAAATGACACAGTGTCCGCTGCCCACTATCAAGTATGTGTTCTGGTCTGTTTAATGTATTATCTTTTTGTTCCACAGGGAATGAAACAAAAATAGCAAAAATCATTTTACCCCTCGACGACGATTTTTTTTTATAATTTCTGCTGACAATTTTTAATATCTCACTAAATTTTATAAATTACGATGCTGCAGAGTTATGAGTGTAGTTATTGATTGATGTTGACGTCACGTCGAAATTGATTTTTTACTATACGCTTAACAAAAACAAGCGGTTTGGCTGAGCACGATCAGAAAGCCAATGGTGAAATTGCATATGAAAGTAATGCATTACACTGAAAATAATGGAGATATTACATACATTATTATTATAATTATTAGAATAATGTTATATTTATATATATAACAGATAAATATACAATGGGTTTTTGTTTTTGTTTGTATTTTTTTGCTTTTTACCAAGGCAAATATCATTCAAAATGACATGAAAAAGAAAATCACGGACAGCAGAGACAAAACCGCGACCAATCTTTAACTACAGAAACACTGATAATACAGAATAAGAGAGGACGCACAATGTTAAAGGCCATTAATTACAAACAGAATTTACAAATAAAAACAACAAAGACAACGGGATAAACAAAAAATACTGTTATAGGGGTGGGGGCTGCAAAAGTGCAAAAGTAATCAAATTTACTGTTGCTCGGGAGCATGCAACACCACGCATAATTAAGGTCAAGATAGAAGTACGGTAACTATGCACAATCAATCCAATAAATACATACAAATAATAAAAAGGGGGTAGCCGTGAAATAAAAAATTATCATTTAATAATCATGCTGTCCATTTAGAAGAAATATGTTATTTCGCGGAGTAACAAATATTAAGGACAGAGTATAGCGGCATGTGATGTAGGCAGTGATCTTCTATTCTCAGACAATTATGGGAAACAAAGGGACGGGAATAATTTCTTTAATTGATGAATTGCTGATCAAAACTGTGAGGATTGATTACATTGTCTTCATTTGCTACCAAAAATCTTCAGGATAGAACTCTCCTCCCCCCCCCCCCAAAAAAAAGGCCATTGGCAACCATCCCTTTCCACTGTCGCATCACAGAATGTTTATCTTCAGTCAGAAAATAGATTCAGGGTTCAGAGACTCGTCAACCATTTCTAAAGACACCCGTCACATAGTAGCAACCGGGAACGATCGGTACAAACAAACCAAAGATGTTGACTTGCATCCAAGCAACAACATTTCACAAAACAAAATATGCTTAATGAACATTTCAGTACATTCTTCCTCTATAACGGGTAAGGTACTTTTTTCGTTTATCAGCACGTCACGCCCTTTTTTTTGTACCCGATCAATATCGAGTAACACGATATCTGATACAACACCCACCAATCACACAAAAAAGATGTTTTTGTAAGTAGTCCCGTTGCCGTGGTAACTCTGTGTGCAGACGGCTTATTCCCTGAATCCAGCTCGACTCAGTCTTTGAACTTTTTTATTTGGACAAAATTTGAATGGCCGCGATCTCTAGCTGAATGGTGTTGACAGCCGGTCGCCGTCGTGACGTCACCGAAAAATCCCTTCTCCATATCTATTTGTCTATAGATATGAACAACGGACAAAAATGTACTTTGCAAACTGTAACAGTATCTTTTGAAAAATACTATAGGTACAAGTCTTTTTAGCAAATATAAATGTGACTTTATCTCACCTTGGCTTTGATTTATTTGTAAGTCCATTAATGTGCCTCTACTTTGACATTTCAGTTTGCAAAGTATCACCATTTGTCTATTACCAATTCCTCTCAAGTTGAAAATTGTTTGAATTAAGTTACATTAAATTTCAAGTCGTTGTGTAGTGCTGGTTTTTTAAATTTTTATTTAACGGTTTTTAAATTTTTATTTAACGGTTTGTGATTTTGCTTTATGGTTAGGGCATATCGGAGTCATTCTTGTTAGTATTAACATTACTAAAGTATTACCATTAACGTTTTGAATATTTTATACTTTTACGCTATGTGATTATAATGTAACAATTCGACGTTTCGATCAGTACACTCTGGTAGTATTCAGGAGAAATTCTAATGGTGTTTTGGTATGTGTTACGTTAACAGTTGCAAAATGTATGGTTTGGGCAACCCCGTACTGCTCGACCATGGTGTCTTTCAAGACGCTACATGTCAATAATACATGTAGGCCTACTTATATCATGTTTCTAAATCCAGTTTAAGGCGGAAGACACCCTCAGCTTTACCTTGGGTGCTTTGTGTCCCTTGGGTGCAGAAACCGTTATTTCCCACCGCAAAATAGCCAACTCGTCATATCGAGTTTGGGTTTTCTCACAACGGTAACATTCATATCGGGTTTTTGTTTTTAACAACACAAGTAACACGCCATTGCAGAAAAAAGTCAACTTTACTGTTCATTTTACTGCTTCACTGGCTTCTTGAAAAAACTGAAACAATGTTGGTGAAGTGAGCTTTGCGAGTACAGAATTCGCAGATATTCGTAATATGTAGTAACACGGCGAAACTAAGAGCAAACCGTCGTGCATGAGGTGCGAAACGTATGCTGTGACGTCAGACGAACTTCGACCTTATTACACGTGACGGTGCACGACCAATGATGTCGATGGTCTTCTTTGATAAATTACCTCATCATTGTTTGTGTTAATTGGGCTCTGGGCCAATTTATAAGATAAATTTTCAGTGGTTGGGTTGTAGTGTTTTACGTCAAGGCAGTTGTTCATACCTGTTTTTTCATACCGGTACAATTGCGACCGTATGGAATGTAACATCCTCTTCATTTTGAGAGGACATGATCGGATAAATCGATCATCAAGTTTTCATGCCGCGAAACAGGTGGACGACATGACATGAAATCGAACTCCGTTAGTGGTAATCAAATATGAAGACCGTACCGGCACGATACGGAGTCGATTCAACAGAGAAACTCATCGCGTAGAATTATCATTTTTATAAACATGTTCACTATATAAGCAGTTACCAGCGACAATATTAAGTCAAATTTTCAAACCATTACCATGGTTAAGCCCTCTTGTTTTTCTCACAATCAAATCAATGTAACTAAAACGAGGTTCAAAGACAAATTAGTCAGCACCCTTTTGGTATAACGAGTATCAGTATCCATTTTTGCCATTGCACGGTGGAAACACGCCGGAGACAGGGAACAAGATAAAATGATGACTAGAGTGTGATAACTCCCAGCCAATTTTCGCTAAGCAAACAAATTTGTCAAGCCTTATTTCCCCGCTAAGCAGCTCTAAGAGTGATCTGAATTGTATATGAGCTTGCCTGTTTTACGGCCCCTTGTATGTAGATCTACCCTAAGTGGTTAGATACTAGGCCCTGACCTTGTCCCTTGATGAAGCACGCACTAATGCAATCTCGTTCCATCGATCCACCCCCTCTGCATTTAAATATTTCCGTGAACCAGCTTCAACATCACTTGTCGGACGACTGCGTGTTTCGATTTTTCCCCCGTTTTCCATGTTTTGGCGCATCCAAACAGAACGGCAATCGCCGACATTTTGTGGATACGGCACATCGCCTAGTTGTTGACAATCAATCTTTTTGTATAAAAGCTATTAATGTCCTATAATCAAAAGGCTGAATTTGTTAGAAAGCCGCGACAGAAAATGGAATTTATTGATTGTTGAATACGATGCGAAACCAGTTAACCTGTTGTGTGTACTTAAAGTGATATCCAAACCAAGGACTTGTAACAAAAGGGACTATAGGTGCACGATTACTATCACAAAGGAAACAATGGGGTCGTCATTTATCAGGTCGAAGAGTTGAACAAAGGAGGTCAAAGATTGGAGGACATTACTCTCTAAATGTGATAGTGAAAATTTCACTCTCTCACACGAGTAGTGTCAGTTTGCCTCTTTTCATAGTGAAACTCACTGTGCATCAACCCTTTTGAATGAAATTGGAGCGAACTTCACTCTGATTCAAGTTGAAAATACCCGTCTTTCACTATAAAAAGTGTTGTCCGCCATTTATTATGGTTCTTTGCAAAGAGTGGTATGGCGGACAAAATCGAGTAGTTTTCTCACTCTTTTACATTTAAAGATTACACAAGTGTGTGTGTGTGTGTGTGTGTGTGTTGGATGGTCATTCTTGTCTTAGAGATACTGGGAGTACAAGGCCCGAGCGCCGTATGAACGGGGTTAGATACCCTGCAGTCCCCGCAGTTTGTCCCCGCAGACCCCGGTAAATCAGTCGTGCCTCGGAGAAATCATCATAATTGAGTTCCAGGTGGAAATGAGGTTGACTCTTTAGTAGGGCGACTACACCCCCTTTCTCCTTGCATCCCAATGCAATTGCTCCAGCCTATACCCGGACCGCTAAATGAGAATTTCAAATGAAATTCTCCATTGTACAATTCTCTTTACTAAATTAATCGGAAATTACTACGACAATAAGCTATCATTGAAGAGTGAAATTTAAATGCCAACATCATAGTAACGACATCCCTTCGTTCGATCACTCACTGTGGCGTTGTGTTTTCTATTGTGTAGACAATTTTAGAACCATTATATTCAATTTCATTAGAAATCGTACTGATGAGTGCTGTCTCAAGAGCAATCTCCTCTGTATTATATAGTTCTACTTCACTTTGGGGCAGATACAAAAGTATTTCCTTTTGCGAAAATTTCCACTTTGTGATTCATATAACTTCTGTGGATAAAGGATTTCACAGAAAGTCCACAGCATGTCTCTATTAGGTCCTGAACTGTTTGTTTCTTCCCGGGTGCACTCACTTAGCCCTATGTAAGTGGAATGAAGCAATGCTAGACATTCATATGCAATCCATTTGCAACGTCAGAAAATAAATAACCCCAAAATGTCTCTAAATTAAATGAAGTCCGTTTGCAAGCGGCACTTATCAAAGTGACGCCATCATTACCTTGTATCACTCAGCCATGAGAATGTGAATGTACTTGAGGCGGTTATAAAAGTTGCACACAATATAGACGCCATTGTGACTGTAAGATATCGACTGGCTAAGTCCATTCTTACATACCTCCCAATGCGACTGGGCCGACACGACGAGGTCCGTCAGTTTGGCCTTCGTTTCTTAATCAAGAACCCACCAGCCCGCTAAATAGCAGTGCAACTCCTGAGAAATTAAAAAAAAAAGCTCCACCATCCTAACCCACAGCAAACAAACAACGAGATTCAATTTCGGTTTAGACTTGTCGGGAAGTACCTCCAATTGACTCGGGCCAATATATCATGAGCGCGCTGGGTTGTTGTTGATAAATAACCCTTAGACGGAGTAGTAGGGAGGGATCTTGTGAAGTCTAGTGTTTTAATTAAACCCACGTCCATGGCACAGTTAATTCATGTTACCATGGGGAGTTGTCCCGATTCCGGGTTTACCTTTTGATCAACGTAAACAGTGTCAATCGATTGTTTCGAAACGATTTGTAAATATGTCTATCCTCGGAACGTAAACAATGTATAGGAGGATAAAATATAAGAGTCAATATATATATATAGCAAGTTTGAATAAACCTCAACAAAGAAAAGTCTGGACAAATACGACCGAACAAAAATGTGTCCATTCATAACAACAACAAAATATACATGTAGGCTTTACTATTCGGTTACAAGGGCGTATAATAATGACCTTTATCCGTTGGGTATTTTCCCCGTACACTCTAAAACTAACGTTAGTCAAAACAGCTTTAATTAGTAATTTTAGACCATTTTTGACTAATTCTAGTCAATATGTGGTCTAAAATTACTAATTAACGCTGTTTTGACTAAGTTAATTTTTAGAGTGAATCCTTCTTTTCAAAATGCAATAATAAAGGGAAGCGTGTCATTCTCTGCACCATTATTTATATTTGTAAATAAATACCGTTTAGGGCTCGCTAGAAAAAAAATTAAATAAATATCAGAAAATATTGTTACACAGAGGGTATGACACTATATCACAATGACATTATGGCAAAAATAGGCCTACACTCAACGGCAAACTGAATTGATAGCACAATGAAACTATGGCAGAATGATACTACAGCAGAACGACACTTCAGCAGAGAATAACACAATGGATGACACTGTAGCTGAACTGTATATGGCAAAATGACACTCCACGGCAGAATGAATGTGTGGCACAAAGACACTACGGCAGAATAACAGTAACAGCAGAATAACACTATGTCAGAATGACACCATGGCTAAACCGTATGCAGATATCGCCTTAACCTTTTGCAGAATATAAATATGGCAGAATGACACTACATGGCTCAACCACTCACAGTGCAGAATGACACTTTGGTAAAATGACACTGTGGCTTAACCGTTATGCAGATATCTTCTATACTAATAACAGAATGACTGAATGACACTGTATGAGAATGACACTATGGTAGAATGGCACTTCAGTAGAATGACACTAAGACTGAATTGCGATACTGTATCTCCTAAACGTATAGCAGCAGAACATAACAGAATGAAACTGTATTTGCTGAACCGTATGTATGCAGATAATTATCTCCTAAACGCAGAATGACACTATAGCAGAATGACACTATGGCTGATGGGTATGCCGATATCTTACACACGCGTAAACGGGATACATAAAATGAAATCCAAATATGAGTATAGGGCCTACAAAGCATTCTGAGGCCAGAGCTTCAATCATGTACCGCTTTTCATGTCGTAAACTATTTACCTAGATTTGTCTCGGGTTCACTTTATTGCACTCTGCGCGGTCATGGAAACCTAGGTATTTTAAGACAGATGTATAATTGCAGCGTTACTGTAGGAAGTTGCTAGGAGATATTTGTACCTCGCGTTGACGCGGAGGGAGTGTGCCATCTCTCCCATAATACACGAAGCAAAGTGAGAACAACGCCTCTGGATTTGATATTAAATGCTGGGCAGCTCTTTTCTTGTCAGTTGGCATCATTGCTGATTGTCGGAACGTCAGTTGACATTATTAGTGGGCTTGTCAAAACGCTCGTGATAAAAAAACGAGACGGCAAATTACGGAAGAAAGTGAACACATCTCCTGCCGGGAACATGTCTGTATGTGTGCAGCGAGGGGAATATTGTAGTATTGTGATACGTACGATGAACAACTCACGTTTGACTCACCCAACTACTTTTAGGCCTTTACACAGACTCAGAAGTGGCTTTTATACACTTTCGGTTATGAGGAATAAGCGAAAACACCATGTCTTTCTTAACACTGTTTAATATCATTTGACAGAAACTAGAGCCCAATTATACTGTAAATCGGGAAAGGGCCTCTCAATTGTTGATTCTGTCCAGAGTCTACAGTTTACACACGAAGCATAATGATACGCAATGAGTGTTATAACATTACTGAGTACGAAACCAATAGCTGTAACACAATGGAAACATGTGTGAGTTTAAGTATTTTGGGGAATAGTATCACACTTCCAATAAAGAGGCTGGATGTCGAGAAATCAAACACCAAAAAAAAAAATTTAGAAGTACAATTCACATATACATTATTTTTTTCGCGAAACAATGTTTTATCATCATTTCCATGGCCTACTTTATGGATTCCATTACAGTCCAACATCTCTCGATCTCCATTCATCATCAACCCTATCCAATGTAGTTAATTATTAGCAGACAGTATATTTTGTGCTCACTGCCTCCAACAAAGGTTCACAGAGAAAACCCAACGGTCAACGTTCTGTACACTTAAGCAGCACAAATAAAACGACAGCTAATAATCGAGTATTAAAGCTACCAACCGTGTTAGACCATCTGCCTGCTATATTTGTAGCGTAGACTTATTGGTTTTTATCCCCGAAAGAAGTTCTGCACTTAAACATGGTTTTAAGGTGGGTTTTAACCGAAAATGTGTTTTGACGGTTTGCTTTGAGATCTTAATGCTGTTTTGATGTCACTGAGTATCCGATTTATCTGTTTATTATTAGGCCGGTAGCCAGCACTGCTTATCTTACATCGGTGAACGGGTTGAACCGAAATAATAGTCTTGCAATTACTACTTTATGTTATAGAAACAAATATTGCTGGGTATTTTTAGTACATAGTACATAACGACAGATTTCCTCTCTCGGTAAACAAATGACGATCTTAGGCAAATCAATCGAGAGTGTTTCATTTTTTGTAAGCGATATCAGTTTGAATTGAGAAATGTATGTTTTAAAAATCATAAATATAGGCTTAGGCCTAGGGGTTATGCACCTGTTTCCTCTGAGCACACGAGTAGGAGACAGGTGGCAGTAAACACAACGCTGTTTAACGGTATGCTGGGATGTGAGGATAAAACTCACCCATCCCCATCACACTTCCCCATTCGGCAGTTTGGCTAAAAACCCTACTAAGGAACGAGCTTGCGCACCCCATATTGGTATGCACGAGTACAACTTTCACCCCGGTAGAACAATTTGAGCCACCCTCCCAAACCCCAACCCTCAACATACATGCAAACTCTTTCTATTGAGTAGGTATGGACTGTATACAGGCTTACTGTTATAACACAATGTGGGTTCTGAGACAGTCTGTGCAGGCCTCCTATGTCCACAATCATTTAAAGCAAGACATGTATAACCATGAAGTTTTGCTGACCCTACATTTATATAAGTCTGTAATTAAAACATGTTTAAATCTAGACGTTATTACTTCCACGGTTTTGTTTAAACACCAACGATAGGCGCTCGGTAAGGGGAAATGGAACGTTGTTACTCATTAAAGAAACAAATACAAGCCAATGGCCCAATCAGGCCTATGGGCAGTGAATCAACAGAATGATTGCAAAAGACAAACAGAATAGTGTTCTGATCACGTTTTGACATTATCAAATCCCAACACGGGCAGAGTGCTTTTGTCTTTCAAGCAACAACTGGACACAAGCCACACGGATTTGTCACAAGTCGTGCGTGGACTGTTTGCGATACATCAGTGGGTAAGATAATGTATTTAATTATGTTCCTTTACCCAGCATTAACCAGAGAGCATAATTAAGGGGCAACCGCCACACCAATAACCTATTCAAGATAGTAGCGAGAAAAAAAAACTTTTCCCACAAACACCCATGTTGGTTTTGTTGTCAACCGAGGACTTCCTTTTGTTACCCTCTACTTGAAGTTAAGTGAGGATGTAACGTTCTCTATTGAGGTATCAATACGGAACGAACATCCTCCGTTGATTGTTGAGACAAGCACACACACTACATGTCGACCCCGTAAATCGAGGATTTCTCTTTGTTCTCCCATTGTTTGGACTTTGTTTTTTTAGCGACGTCCCCATCAGTTTTGTACACACAGGCGAAACGAGGACGTCCTCACTCTGTCAAAATACCTGGATCCCTTTTGCAAACTCATCCCTCTTAACATAACTGGCAAGTGGAGTATCTCTATTGTTCCTTCATCATTTACTGCATGTAATATTTCAACATATGCATTAAATACACATTTGTTAATCTTATCCCCCTAACATCATCCCCTGGTGCTGTACTCTCTACAACAATGTCAGACATTTTCCTATTAAGTTTAATTACATTTTACAGGTTTACGACACTTTGTGGAAATCTCAACGCACAAAAAAAGTAATAATACGTACTGGGACTAAAAATGTCCAAAGACTGTATAAAAGGCATAGGCTTACACTTTTGTCCAACACGGCAAACAAGTAATGGGAATGGAGAAGTTGAACTGACGATTCGCGAAAGACCATAATATACAACGCCAAGGTTGATATCTTGACATTAATTGACTCTCGTTGAGAATCCCGGCTACCCATAGTTAAAGTTTAATTAGTGGGAAAATAATTTGATTTGTTAAGCTGGTCCGGGTTTATACCGTGTTTCATTAATTAAATGTAGAAGACCGGTGGGTATGGAAGTCCTATAAAGAGATGTTTAATTTCCTTTAATTTTGTTTGTTGGTACATGAAGGGCTTTTGTATTTAACAATAAAAATATCAGATTTTTTTTAATGAAAACGTTCCACGATAATCATCTTTATGAATCGAATTAAAGGTATAGACCTTGATCATGGTCAGGCATGTTGAATTTCTCCCATTCAAATCAATGTAACCTAACCAAGGCTGGAAGGAGAATTAGTCTGGTTCCTTTTTGTACAATGCATATTAGCATTCATTACTGTTACTAGATACAAGGAACGTGACCAATGAAGATGGTGGCAGCATGATATTGGTCTATATAGTACATGATATGAAATGATCAATAATAGCAATAATAAATGGACGATTCTTAATCTACAAGATAAATGATATTGGTATCAACTGTTCTGCGAAGTAGTTCCCTTGAACCCTCACACTGACGTCACAGGCTACAAGCTACTCTCTGCCCATGGTCTTTCATTTTGGGAGTCAAAATGCAGTCGTAAAGATACAGTGCGCGTCTTACTACACGCACGTCGACTAAAAACGCGCACTGCGTAGTAATACACATGGAATACGACTTCCGAAATGGTGCTAGCAAGATTTATCGTTTGATGATGTCAGGTGAATTGGGTCGACAACGCAAGATAAGTATCCCCTAAAAAAATCAGTTGTTATTTCGATTTGCTAAATCGAAAAAAAACACTGATTACATGTATCCACAAAACCCATTAAAAAAAAACCAATGTCACAAATTAAAAACTATAGAGGATGGGGTGAATGTACTCTAAACAGAAAATGCCAATTCAACTTTGGTTTAAAGTTGGTCGAATATAAAACAGACCCTTATTTAAGATCGCATCCCCTTCCCCCATTCTGAGGACTATGGTCACCGGAGTGTTGCTGATTGTTATTTCTTTTTCACAAATTATCTACAGCATTCACTGCGTCTGTCGTTCAGCTTTAATATAAACCAGATTGTGAATATTTATCACACACTGAGTTATATGATTCTCCCGAATTCCCGACCATGTCAGTGATTAGAATGGACATAAAGCAACACTGCAGCTAAATTTTGTGGTGATGTTATTTTTTGGTGCTAATAAATCAAAGATCACAGCGTTAGTAAGAGTCGGGTTTGTCTTTATAACTCCCGGGTTTATAAATCAGTTCTGGAACTCTTCATGACTATGTCTAATACTGTTTCTCTTGTTATTTTTGTTGAGGATTTATTGGGGTGTTGGGTTGTTCGTTGTAGTTGCTTTTATAATATTATTTAAACTTTTTGTATGTGTGTTTTTTTGGTGTGCTTTTTTTTTTTAACTTTGATTTTCCATGTATCACATCACATGGTCACCGTTTCAATCCCAGTACAACTACGTGTACTATTTTTGGTGAGAGAACTTTATCGTCAGACCCACTATAAACTTAATTTTACTCACTTTATTACCCATTTAGGTGTTATTTTGTCAACGGATTTAAAATCTAATTTGCATATTGATGAAAGAATTCTTAAATGTCAAAAGGTATTTTATTATTTGCAATGTACTGGCATGCTTTTTTTCTTTATGTTGATATTGTTCCTTATTATTCTAGTTTACAATCTATAACTCGTCATCTTGTTTACAACTATTATATCAATAATGTATTAAAAAATGTATGTATATAATTCTATTAGTAAATCAAATTTTCAACCGTACTTTTTTACCTACAATTTCATATCAGTTTGTTATCTTGTTTTTGATATCCACAATTTTCATGATGCCGTTTTTGAATGTCATTGTTTGTTTGATTTATTTATTTGACATATTTACTTCATTTTATTTCACCATTTCCTTGCTATCGTTCGGGAGAGGAAGAACAGTGAATTAATAAACATCTCTTCACTCATTGAACACGCACAGAAGACGAGAGTTATGTACTCACCACGGGACCACATCGCTCCGCCTGCACACACTCATGTGGTCGATGCCTTGATTCAATTGCGTGTTAAAGTGCAGCATCAGATACCGTAGTTCTAATAAAAAAAAAGGTTTAAAGAAAAATACATGAGTACTTCTAATAATACAGAACACGGGGGTTTATATATCCAATCTTTCAATTGGTCAACCTCTTAATTAAAAACAATTAAAACTAATTTGACTGTTCACTGATGGGAATGTTACATGATATTGGTACCGGTAGTGATCGAAAACAAAAACTACGAATGATTGTTAATCAGAGAGTTTACATTTTTTATAATTTGTTAAAAGGACCGTTTGACCCCAGCAATATTTATGTCTGAAATACTGCCGTATGCGCGAAAACTAAACCCTCGGGTTCTTACTGTCACTCGTTTGTTATTTTGATTGAATAAACGTGCTCAAAAAAAAAGCCTGACAAAACGTCGCTGATTTCTTCACAACGTGACCGCCTACTTTGATGAAGTTTTCGCTGGCTGGTCGTAGATGGGTTTTTTAAGTTAGGGGATAACAATAAATGGACTCTCCCACGCACTAAGTGTCACATCTCTAATACGGGATACATCAAACCAAACAAGTAAACGTTTTAGCCAACTAGTTATGCTGGTCAAATTAATGGCAACACGAATGCAAGCAGAGATTGTCAAGAGTGAGATCTAGGCAGAGGTTTATAATTTATAGTAACTTAGTCCATGTTATCAGCATTATCTTGAACAAATAATGTTAGAGGTTTTTTAATGTTTTATTTTATTTAATTTTTTTTCCCACATCGCTATCAGTTTTACTTTACCAAGTACGTCTCATGTGAAAACATGTCTTGATAGTGTTATTATAAGGGGTGGTACCGTTCCATTCCCGGGCATCAGCTCTGCACTCATCGTGCCCCTGCCAACTCCTGAAGTACGGTAGTAATGAACGCACGTGACTGGGTGCAGTTGTAATAACAAAGAGGACATGAGTGTCAGTGACCTGCTCGTGTGACGATCAGGCCACCCCTCCATGATATCAAGCGTCTCAAATAATACTCTGCGGTTTTCTAAAGGGCAATATTCCCGATTCTCCGTCCTAGGGGCCTGACCCTTTTCTGGGTCAGGCTGACCCGGAAAAGGGTTAAGAAAATGGGCTTTCAACCTTGAATTCTGCCTCAGTTTGACCTATTTCTGGATCATTTTGACACGGATTCCGGGACATACTGACCCAGAATGGGTCAGGTCCCCATGAGACCCGGAATCCGGGTCAATTCCGACCCAGGTTTTTTTTAAGAGTGCCCATAGGTTTACGAGGACGGTGCCGTTCGTTCGCCGTGGTGTAAATCTGTGGCGGAAAATGGCGAGTTTGATTTTGCTGTGCACTAAGCTTGAATGAGTCCAGCGCTTGATTCGGGAAGTGATTTCAGTAAAAAATACGCTCCCTTACAGTTTAAAAAATATATTTGGGTATTGTTTTCCTCTCTTATAGATGTTCCTGCTATTTAAATGTTAGATTGATGCATATCACAAGTAACATTTACATACCGTCAGATAGCGGTGGACGTAACACGTGAGAAAACATTAATGCGTGATTTACACGTGTGACAAACACACGAAAATGCATTCATTAAATCCGCCGTGCATACACGTGGGTGGCTTGAGTTACTGGTGAGACCCAATTCCAGAAGTCACGGTGGCACGGTTGACCTTTTCCAGACAGCGAAAATCTGTCGCGCAAGTTTTACACAAAACTGTGTGCCTTCACGTCGGTGTGAACATACGTAACGAGAGTTAGACTTTGTGGGGGTCTTATGTTGACTTGATTTGTACAAACTTTAATGTCTAAAATATTGTTATGTAGCCGAAGAGGGTGCGGCTGGAAGTTGAAACTATAGCCGACACAAAAGTTGCAGTAACCTAACACGGAGCGACCTTTCTCATAATAATTGTTTTAGAAATTTCCAAGTCTAATTAATATCTTGTATCCGTACCAGAGCTTTAAAGGGACTTCCACCCCGGGGTACATAAGTTATTTGTGCCAATTTCGATTTGAAAAGGTTAGATGAAATTCATTTTATCTCAACATGGCTTATTTTTTATTAGGATCCCCCACTGGCAGACTTATGAAAATATCTTCAGATGCCACGCGAGATAACGGCGGCATGAAATTAACAACGACAAGGAATCGCAAACAACGCCATTGCTCCCTGATTATTTACATAAAGCAGTGAAAAATCAAATGAGTATCTGTGGACTTCTGATTGTACACAATATGTCACAATGGGTTAGTGTACTCGATTAGTCTCAAATTTGGCGGGAATTAAGCGTGGATTGCAAGCGAGGGGAGCCTGCGCATGTACACAGCCCGCGCACCACGGCACTATATTCTTAACGTCGGTGTTACTGAAGATAGAATGGGAGGCTAGGCAAGCATGCTGCCAGGCGGCGAGTTTGTAAGACGGTATGGCGGAAGGATGCGCTGGGGGGCTAACGTGTAACATTCTCGGGTCTTACGCGCCGAAAACCCGATGTAATTACGCGTGCGGGCATTGTAACAGAATTATGTGTGATGAACCGCGGAGACCCTCAGTTATATCTTGGAGGGGTTTTTGGATGATGGGAGTTTATTGGATTTGCACTCAGTGGCTGCAGCGTAGTATGCTCAATCAGTCTGCATATAAACACCATGAACGGCAGCTCTATGGACCCGTAATCAGATGTTGAACTCACTTAATTGCAGGCTCTAAAGCAACCGACAGACGAGGCGAGGTGCGATCCACGGAAACACACCAGCTAACGGAAATAGATACCCTACATGTTACAATCACATTGGTGGATTCTATCAAGTTACAAATGTACGTAAATTGTTGTTTTTCGGTGTACCTTGCCTGTCTACGTCATCTCTTTTGAGGCCCCGGAGCAATTATGTCATCACGAATGAAGCTCATGCGAAATGACAATTACTCGAAATGTTATCCGGTAGATCTAATTCAACGCTTTACATAGGGCATACTGTGAAGAAAAAAAGATAAGGTTGTTTAAAAAAAAAAAAAAAAAAAAAATAAAAAAAAATCAAAGAGTTTGCTCTTGTTTTCTGGTGGTTTTGTTTTCTAAACTCGGATGTATTATGACAGACTCATGCTATCAGAGGCAAACCGAGGGCTTGGACCGAGTCCCGTGGAGGAATAGACTGAATGAGCGATCGTGTTGTGGACACAGCTATTAAAAGCTACACCACTCAAAATAAATTGTTTGATGAACTTCTAAAACAAATGACCTTATTTTAGAGGTCCCGTGGTTTGTATGCGAGTAGGGGGCAGTCCACAGATACCACAGCCCCCGTCCTGTAGCCAAACGGGCCACAGGAGGAAATTATGAGGAAATGTAAGATAGGGGGTTGTATTGCTTATTTACCGTGTATGCTTGTTTGATTTTTGTCGGTGGGGTAGGTATATGGGTGTCTGGGTTTTGGCGGGTTTGTTTGTTTGTTTGTTTGTTTGTTTGTTTGTTTGCTTGTTTGTTTGCTTGCTTGCTTGCTTGTCTGTCTGTCTGTCTGTCTGTCTGTCTGTCTGTCTGTTTGTTTCTTTATTTGTTTTGGGGGCGGGGTCCGGATCGAATCGTCCTTTGGCTCTAAGCACGGGTGGTTTCATATTTACAAATATAACTATAACGAACATATTCTAGCTTTACAAAGTATAACTCTATTGTAGAGTTACTAGCTCTACAAAGTTACTAGCTCTACAAAAATAGCTTTACAAAGTTACTAGCTCAACAAAGGTACTAGCTCTACAAAGGTACGAATACTAGCTCTACAAAGGTACCAGCTCTTCAAAGTTACTAGCACTACAAAGTTACTAGCTCTACAAAGGTACTAGCTCTACAAAGGTACTAGCTCTAAAAAGGTAGATCTACAAAGTTGCTAGCTCCACAAAGGTACCGTATTAGATCTACAAAGTAAGCTCTACAAAGGTACCGTACTAGCTCTACAAAGTAACTAAGCTCTACAAAGACACACTGACCAATAATCCCTTTAAACTGACATCATTCACAAACTTGTAGGCCTATGTGAATTGTCCTCTTCGGCTCCAACGATGTAGATAATCTACGTATCTCGAGTTCCAATACGTAGATATGTTTAGGTTACGTATCTCTATGAGATCTAATGTGTACAGTGTGTACAGTGTGTACAGATAGCTAATGGTATATCTCTATTATTTTCAATGTTGCAGATCATTACGCGTCTTCATGATTTTCAATGTTGAAGATCATTTACGTTTCTCCATGATTTTCAATGTTGAAGATCATTTACGTGTCTCCATGATTTTCAATGTTGAAGATCATTTACGTGTCTCCATGATTTTCAATGTTACAGATCATTTACGTGTCTCCATGATTTTTAATGTTGCAGATCATTTACGTGTCTCCATGATTTTCAATGTTGCAGATCACGTCTCCATGATTTTCAACGTTGAAGATCATTTACGTGTCTCCATGATTTTCAATGTTGCAGATCATTTACGTGTCTCCATGATTTTCAATGTTGCAGATCATTTACGTTTCTCCATTATTTTCAATGTTGCAGATCATTTACGTGTCTCCATGATTTTCAATGTTGAAGATCATTTACGTGTCTCCATGATTTTCGATGTTGCAGATCACGTCTCCATGATTTTCAATGTTGCAGATCATTGACGTGTCTCCATGATTTTCAATGTTGAAGATCATTGACGTATCTCCATGATTTTCAATGTTGAAGATCATTTACGTGTCTCCATGATTTTCAATGTTGAATATCATTTACGTGTCTCAATTATTTCCAGTGTTGCAGATCATTAACGTGTCTCCATGATTTTCAATGTTGCAGATCACGTCTCCATGATTTTCAGTATTGAAGATCATGTACGCGTCTCCATGATTTTCAATGTTGAAGATCATTTACGTATATCTATGAGTTCCAACGTAATAGGTATGTCTTATCTCACGTCCTACATGACTGGAACGCATGCGTTCCAATCATGAAGGACGTATCTCTTGGAGTTTCAACGGTTATTCCAATGATTCAGGTTGTTCACTATATAGCTGTTATGAGTTTTAACCACGTAGATTATTTGAGTTTTTATTTGAGTGCCATTGATGAAGGTTACTTAAGTATCTCAGCAATTTCTCGGTATTCCTTATCCATCAATCCTGACTACACAATGCAAAGGTGTGTTCGATAAACCTACTGGGATTTCATGCAGTAATTGCATCTGATATCTTCTACATACCAATCAACCCATGGGCTTATATTTCATGGCTTCCATCACATCAGAATGTATCTCATAACATCAGAATGTATTTCATCATATCCAAGCTGGACTAAAGATTATACTGACAAGGGACTTATCCAATGGCGTGAATCTGTTTTTCTGAAACCGGCAAGGGAGCCGGTTATAGGGGCATTCTGAAATTTTGAATCTGCGGCTTTTCAAGGTGTTTTGAACGGAGTTCAAAGTCAAATCCAATCTCTAAGATTGTTTTATTTTGTAGATTGGTCGAAAGTTTATGAGTAAACAAGAAAAAAACTGGGTTTTTTTTTTAAAGCTGGCATCTCTTTAAGGCGTTCTGTAAACAGGACGGAAGTTCCTAATGCTGTGTTTTATTTTCTCAAGCAAGCATGTTACGGAGGCATCAAATCTAATGGCAACATTCAACTTGATTTCTGCACGCAGGCAGACTGTATACATGGTACCGTTACTCTTGCTCAGCCCCCAGGTCTTACCAGATAACTCGCTCCAATGTGGATATGAAAATGTGTTTCATTATTAATAATCAGATTTGAGGGAAGGCTGCGTGGAGATTTCCATATGTACTAGGCGTCTGCAGCGGATATTGGGCTTATTAATTATCAATATGATCATATCCTATAGGCAATAGCCATGGTAGAAACATAGTGTAAGCCAGTTGTGTGTTAATACGAGAGCAGGGAATGGTGCACAAGGGTAAATACTAGACTAGACATACGGGCGGACAAAAGGGAGACAGCAAAAGAACTGGGGCGACCTGGTAAATTGGAAGGTAAGACATTACCACTTGAAGGATTTTTTATTTTAGAATTATCCGTGGGAATTATGTCAGTAATATGGCAGCTTGGAAGTTTTGATTGGAAGTGATCTGTCAAGATGAAATGCAGGAGTTAATTAATCAAACCAAACTCGTCGATTTGTCTTACCAAGAAATGAATCCTTGTGGTTTGTTACTCGACAAAATAAAAGAACGAGTCTATACTTTTTTCTTTTGAATACGGCGTAGGAATTAACACGGCAATCTCTTTTGTGTTGAGACAAATGGATATTTCAAAGTGACATCAGCAAAAGTGACACAAGATACACGAGAAGAGAAGCAGACGAGCAGAAAAATGTTGAGATGGGGGAAAAGACAATCGAGTTTAGTGACTGTACGCAGACTCCAGGCGATGCTGTTCAACATGCAGTAAATCATACCTGAAACACCTTGAGGCAAACCCCTTACTCTTTCCTGTAAGTGTTATGTATGTTGTTACGTGCGTTTCACTACACATGGGGAGCAACGGCCTTATGTATCCCATCTGAAGGTCAATACAATTGCTGAAAGACGTACGTGCAATGTTCAGACAGACCAGGAGTCGAACCCACATCTCGATAATATTGTTAGGTTCTCACATATTATTTTGACACCATAATGAACTTGACTTGTTGGTGACATAATACCCTGTATTTCGTCTTCTTAAATACCAATATTGTGATTGAACAATAACAAATTCATAAGTGCCGATGACCGAACAGGGATTCGAACCCACATCCTAATAAAACATACGTAGGCCTATCTCATTATACTTGACACCACATCATCAACGACGACAAAAGCTGAACAGTCTCCCTGTTGAAAATCATGAATGGTTCCTTTAAGATGACGATGTGTTCATACCCTTGGGCCACCCCCCCCCCCCACCCGCCCCCAGTGATCGTCAGTCAATATGTCAAATTCAATGCCGTTTGATTAAACGTAATCAAAATTCAGGAATGAACTAAAAATTTCGCGTACAAAAATGTTGACACCCATGAATGTCGACAAAATTCGGACTGAAAGGGTATCAAGTACAAGTGCATTTTACACGCGTTTTAACTTGAGGTTGTACAGAATTGTAACATTTTAATTACACTTTCATAAGGACTTAATATATGGGGAAAATAATGAGTGCATCACAAAACTGAATTCGACCTTGGAGCCCGTCTTTAATATAATTTTTTTTTTTTATTTGAATAATTTATTTATAGATATCTTTCTTGTGGGAGATCGTTTGATTTTTTCATTTGATGTACAAATCTTTCACAATGTTGTTTCAACCTCGGGCATTGTAAAACAAAGTGGACGGTTTCCGCCTATGGTCGAAAATAAATTACGTTTTGTCTGTCAATAGGAGATAGATATTCACTAGCAATACTTTACGACCGCGAGCAAGATTTTTGTCATCGGTCTCTTTCACACGTACTGTGTATTGTTTTTCGAAGATTTTATCTCGGCAAGTCCTCGTTCTTATTTTTTCGTTCTTGTATCTTTCACAATCTGTATTGTTGTCCGAAATAAATGTATACAAATCTGTTTGTCTTGTTTTCTGAGCTGCAAGCATGTCCTCAATCTTGACCTGAATAAAACTACCAGATTATAAGAAATAAGTAAACAAGTCCAACTGTCTTTTTGTTTACAAAAAGGTATTTTCCAATTGAACATTTTTCTGCAGATTCGTAACGAATGTACAGTAAACTAACAAATTTACAGCAAATTGTAGATTGGTAAATCTACACTTTCCTTAATAGTGTATCGTCACAGAAAACATTTAAACTAAATTACGACGCTTTTTTATTATTTATTATTATTCCTTAAAAACGGGTGCTCACGTAAAAAATATATATAAATAAATTACAAAAAAAAAAAAAAAAAAACAGTACAGGTTTACAGCAATACACGTTTGTACACGTTGGCCGAGACACTCTATAATTGACCCGGTGTTTGTACGGGACACAATAATACCCTATTCCGGGTCAGTATGACACGGTTTTTCCAGCCACAAGGAAATATGGTTTTACTTAGAAGAATTCAGGAGGATAGCAGAGTGAATATTACCTGTAATTTAACTTGTGGGCGACCCGGCAGGAGACTACTTCAGCCTCTAATTGACTAAATAAAAACCAATTCCTCACCTTCACGCTCATCATCAATCGATCAAATCCAAACAATTTACCCGACTTCCTTTCCATTTGTCAAGGAAACTTTCAATAAGTATTAGATGATCCTACCCGAGCTGATGACGTCAACACTTACGTGATCAACACTGCGAATTGGATCAAATTGCGTAAACCTGGAACACTCAAATGTCGCGGTCGACAGATATTGTCAAAGGGATTTTGGACTTAAAGGTTAGACCCCTAGGGTGAAACGAACAATTGTTGAGGGCACACATAACCTGCAGAGCTACATGATTTTTTTTTCAAAGTAATGATACGGCTGTCACAGGAAAAACTAAAGCGCTCCAGTCCACAAAAATTATCAAATTACTTTCCGAAAGGTTCCGTAAACACCACTGGTTCAAAAACATAACACATTTAAGTCCACTCATCTCCTTCAAGCTCTTTAACGTTTTTTTTCTGCAACACTTGTTTTTGGAAGGGTAACTTCATAAGCATCATCTAGTTTTCAATAAACTTATCTTTAAAAAAAAATGTCATCAAATTAGGTGATCCCGTGACGGGAAGGGACGCAAAAGAGAACTTTGAATGTATTTGTGCTTTTGAAATACACGTGGTCTACACATTATAAGGTCGACTTCTTGATTCGTATAAATCTGATAGAACAAGAGTACTCTTATTTATCATCGATACCATCACTTTATACCTATCTTCCGAGTCAATCATGCGGAATGGTTCTCTTATTAATCGATACTGTCAGTATCTATCACGCAAATAAATCAGGCCCCATATAGGTTCTCTCAAACATCGATACCATCATACAATCCAACTATAGTAGAATCACGTTATCATTAATCGATACCATCGATTTCTATTATTTAAATCAATGGGGCTTACTAAGTTCTTTAATAATTATCGACACCACCAGTCAAGTATCTGATTCAGACTTCTGACTGTCACGCCCCCAAAATAATTTGTTTTCAAAACCGTACAAGTCCTTTAAGACAGTTTGACAAATTACTACGATATGAAAATCTCAGTTAAGTTAGATTTGAGCGTTAAGGTTATATTTCACCCTTTTCAACGGGAAAATGACAGTTTGGAGGACAAAGCAAATGAATCAATACGCTTGACGTGCCGGTACAGAATGATTGAATTCTATCACTGAGTGTGCTCATTTTGCCTTTCTCTTATCATCTTTGCGTCAGCATTTGTACGGGTCAGGAGGGGGGGTGAGCAAGTTGAATAACTCCACTTGATATCTACACCTGATCGAGAGACAGTTATTGTTTGGTTTTAAATGATCACTACAAAACGGCTTTCCCCTTTATAGCAGAAAATCGAAAACAGTGTTTTGTTTTGCTTTTAAATCCGTGGGAGGCTTTTCGTCACAGTTGTATCTCCTACTTTCTCGCGAATACAATTCACGAGCATCGGTTGAAACGTTAAGCTCCTCATACTTATATGGTAAAACAAAAAGGTGGTGGTAATACTTGAAGACTAGCCTTAAGTTAAATACAAACTACATGGGCTTTCGTTGCAACAACTATTTCATTAGATGTAATGAAAGGGACAATCTAAAGAAAGTATTTACTTGAATTTATAAACATCGTTAACCTTACAGTAGGAACATTTCCGTTACCCTGAGGAGGGTAACGATATAATTAAAATGAAATCAGTCACTAAATTTTTGAGGGTGTATTTGTAAAATGGGGGACTACCGGGGTTGGACTCACAGTAATACATAACTTATACAACCCATGCTTCCAAACACCGACGCACCAAAAGCTCCAATCAAACACAAGAACCTTCTGTATCCTTACATGTGCAAATTTACTCTCGTGTGACGAAGACCGCCGCGCCGCCGGGCCAAGGTTCGAACCCTCTTTCTAAACCCCGTCGCCAAATCTTTTCAAAAGAGATCGCTTTTTTAAAAACTCACCAGCATGCGTCGAAGAAACTTTTTGCATGGGAACGACTCCAGTTCAGTACGTATAATAGTCTAAATATTTTCTCTTGCTTACGGCTGTAAACCTGTGTTTGTCGCCATGTGATCGCAAATAATGTTCGCCGGGCCACACTGAGGTTTAACACCTGGGTTACATGGCAGGAACCCTTACGGCTGAATCTTGTTGATGGCAGAAGGGGAACCTCTGGCAATATATCTCGGTTCAGATACTCGATAATGTAAAAATCAATGCCTTGTAGACAACAGGTGTTTCGGTTCCAACTAGACATTCCCGCTTCTGGCTGTAGTACTAGTATAGTTCTTTTAAAAGTTGGTTTTACACGAAGAGCGTTTTTCAAATCTAGCTATTATATTTTTTATGTTTTATTTATTTATTTATTTATTTTTTGCTCATCTCTTGCTTCCCTGACTGCATTCTGCTCTTTTCTTTTCACTCCTGTTTTTTCACATGACTGCTTTTATTACACTAATACTGTAAGTTTGTGCTCTCTTGTCGTTTTAGCCTTTGAGAAAGACGTGGTTCGAAACGTGAGGTCATTAACAAGTTTTGCATTTATAGAGCAAGTCATTTTGGTTGTCATTTCTTGTGAGTAGTAGGGCCGTTTATATTCCTGACATGGCAGTATTTCAGAAAATGTTACTTTTCCTAAGGTCAATTGATACTGGTAATGAGTATTAGAAAACGATATATTATTTTTGTAATATACCAACAGGCCTTGTGCTTAAGCTTTTTGTAAAGTAGCCCAAGGGGCATTTTACTTGCCTCCATCAGGAAGTTTTCGTTGCCCAAATTTTAAACATGTATCGTCATAATATCTTTCTGATACTAATGGTAGCGAGCACGACCAGTTTAACGGTCAAATGAAGTATACACTCACACACTCAAAAATAAATGAACACATTTCTAAAATGTATTGTCCACATCTGAACAGGAAAAAGTATAAGCATTATAAACAAGTAAATTGCACAGTTTTTAGTAGCCCACAGGGCAAGTTGGGAAATGGTGTTTAGTAGCACATAGCAGTTTTTACTATAAAGACAATATACGCCGGGCTAGTGAAAGGGTGAGCCCTGACCAATCACAGCTGTAAACTTACTGGCATTCTGTGGACAATGTACATCTACGTTGAGGCAGTTACACGGTAGCATACTTTGACGTGAAGTTTCGCAAAACATATCTTGTCAATTCCTCACTTTACAAAATACTACTTTAAACTATATTCCTCCTCCTACGCGAATCTGCTATAAATGTGGGATCTGGCCCGCGGGGACATTACAATCATGTCACTGTGGATGAATAATCCAAAAATAATGTCTTCTTGAATAACGATACTTACTACTTCCCTCACATTCGAAGTCTTTGATTTGTTATTGTGCAACTACTTTTGAATTAATTACATTGCCACGAGGCATTCTTACCGGACAACTACAGCCGCGCCGGCTGCGGCTGTGGGCTTGATCGCCCATAGCAACACGCTTAGCAACACCCACAGCCTCAGCCGCCAATTAAAACACGGCCAAACATATATATTTTTAAAGCTTGGTACATGATACAGTCCTTTTTTTTATAAATGGAGACACGTGGGCTCATTCTGACGTGAACTGTGCCAAAAACAACCAATCTTTCTATAAAAAAAAACTGTTCCCGCGTGAAATGTCTTTCATTTCATGGAAATTATGAGCTGAGATGTAAAAATCAAATTTAAAAACGTCTCACAGTTTTCACAAAGCTATTAAACATTCTTTGATAAACATCTTGATAATATTTTTTGAAATATTTATGGGGTGCTGTCGTGATAAGAATGTAACATTATTAACTTGATTCAATTCCTCCTATACGCTTTCTATAATCCACAAATACATTTAAAGCATTTTTACATTTTTTTTCTCGTTTCAGCAAACGACGGTTTACCTTGACATATTCCGTTTGGATTGATATATTGTGCATTCCTTAAAATAATTGCTTTTTAATTGACAATTCTATAACTGTCCACGTCAATTAATTGGAAATATTTCCACTGAAAAGATTAGCAATGAAGGTCGCATTCAAATTCCGGCAATTCCTCCGTTACCCACTACATATTCCAATTAAAGAAATTAATTAATTGGCAATCTGGTCGGTTGGAATCGACATCCTCTGAGGCAGCTTCCCACATTGCATGCTAACACTACAGCATTGCTCTATGCAGACTATAGAGACCTTTGAAAGTACACTGTTGTTATCCATTAAACCCACATACAATATTGGTAATCATCGAAAAACAAAATTGCTTAGTTTTAGTCTGAAAGCTCACTAATTATGAAATTCTTACTAATCCTCCTGAGAAATATTTCCCTCAGAAATACTCTTATAGTCGTTGAATGGCATTTGAAGACTCCCAACAATAGTTATCGATTCTTGTTTCAATTGCTGCATTCGAAATAAACCTGACTGATCGTGCCAAAATTCCTTGGAAAAAAGAAACAGTTTTTCGTTGTTTTCACTGAAACGTTATCACCAAATTTGACAAGATTTTCACCGGTCGTATGATTTGTTTGTTGAAAACTACAGGAAGGGAATTTACTCCTTCATTAAAAAATAGTTATGTAGTTTTCCTTAAAGGTAAGTAACGTTATGTGGTGTTTAAAGCTGGAGGGAAATTCGAGGACGAAGTTGACAGGGCCACTTCGTGATTAAAAATCATGGCCACTGGTTTACATCAAGGAACTGGCACAGTGGTGTTTGTCATCATGACAAATGTGATATATCACTTCTAGTGTATGCTCTACCTAACTCGGCAACCACCATGCCCCCACCCACCCCACTACCACACCCCACCCCACTACTCTACCCAATCCTACCCATAGCAAAAACCCACCCTTTGCCAGATCACGTCTATGATAATCTTCCAACGTTAGCTCAGCATCCAACTGTGTTTTAACGAGAAGGTCAATCCGTATCAGACATAAACAAAAAACGAAACAAAATTGAAAGTCTTGTCCTACCTCCTGCTTACTTTAAAATGTATTAAGATCACTCTTTTTAAGAAACAATTTTCTTTTCGGCAACAATGTCCATTTTACGACATCCTTTGTGGACGTTTTTTGGCAAATCAATTTTGTAGCAAATTCTTTATAATCACAATGATGACGGTAGTTTAGCATGGTGCACAGTAGTGTAATAACCTGAACATATCATCGAGTATCCCCTATTTATATACATCCCAAATAAAACATGAAAACACATTTTATAAAACTATATATACCACGTATTTCGTTTACATTATAATTATTTACATGTGACACCCGTTTTATATAGGCTCTATATAAAAAATTAAAAAATAAATAAATGCATCAATGCAAAATTATAAGTGCTCAAAAGGGCATTCCCAAAATGCACAAGCTATCTCATATATTGTATTGTCCAATTTATATAAATATTTATTACTTTACATTTCGCTTTGGATAGGTTTTACTGTATAAACACTGGTATAAATAGATGTAACAGTTCTTTGTGTAAGTAACCCACGGGAATTTTACAGTGATACTTCTGGAGAACCGATTTGATTTTTGCTCATCTTTTACCGTTTTGTTCTGTAGCCCATTACTTAATCGAGTTTACATATATATTGCTGAATTACGATGCCTCGTTGTCCTTTATTTCATGCTATTTGTAATCTACAATTGAAAACATGCTCTTTCCATGGGAATGGCCCAGTGTATTTTTAACAGGAACTTAGACAATATGAACTTATTATGAAATGGCAATCAGTCTTGCGGCACTGTTCATCTGAGGTTGAGTCAGTACACGTGGTGGAATTTCCCATTAGTGCCACACATGTCAATGGTTAAACACCTCTCGGCTGACACATGTTTGTCGATACGGTAAATCGAGGACTTCTTTTTGTTCTCCCATTGTTTGTACTTTGTTTCTGTTTGTTTGTTTGTTTGTTTGTTTGTTGTTGGTACTTTTGTTGATGTTGTTGTTTTTATTGTTTTTGGGGGGACCCCTTCTCATTGCTTTCGCTCACAAAAACGAACCGAGCACTGCGTTTGTTAAGCTCGTACACAAAATGGAACCGAGCACGTTCTCTGTTCGATTTGTACACAAAATGGAACCGAGCCAGACCTATGTTAGGTTCGTACACAAAAACGAACCGAGGACGTTCTCGGACTAACACACCACATGGATCTATTTTGTTAAAAAGTCCTCGGTGTCAACATGTATAGATACGCTCATACTACAGTCTTCATCCATGTAAATAACAAGGGACCTCTTTTGCATGGACCGCAGAATTGCTAAGCGCGGCAAATTCTTGCTTACCAGATACAGATTACCAGCCGAAAATGCCAGGTGGAGACTATCGATCAGGAACGTTTCGCCGGTTTGGCTTTATAGGCCTCCCGGTGTATTTCTTAATCCACACTTTTCGCTTAGCAACTTTTGGTATCCTGTGGTCTGAAATGCTCAATTTTTAAAATTATTATTAGGCCTATTAAATAAGAAATGAAACGAACTATCACCGGAGATTTTAACTTAAACTTTGTAAAATCCATGTAACTGATCCATCAAAAACCAATCTGCACGTTGGGTTTTGAGCATTCACAGGGTGACATTACCAAATAACAGTTAACACACACTTGAGTCAAACAGAACGACAGATAACACACTGTAAAATAAGAAGCCTCGCCAAAGATAAGGGCAGGATAAAGGTACTTTAGAGGAAGAATGGATGAGAAAAAGTACCAATGCCTCACCAGGATAAGAATGTTTGATCAGTGTTTTGCTACGAACGGCACAGGGATAGAAATCATGGACTATACATTGGAAAGAGACTACATGCAGCGCGAACATCAGTGGGAAAGTAAATGGTCAACTTCTCAATCGGATATAGAGTCAGATGCATGGAGATCCGCCTGAAAGTATTAGCTTGAAGCAGCCCTCATGAGAACTGTAGGGACAACAAAAAGGAGATTTGGTAGGTCATGTTTCTCGAAGACATTGACCGAAAGACTCATCGAGCGGAAACCGAGATCGTGAGATCGCCAGCAGGGGTCATGACAAAAACATGTTTAGAAGGCGATGAACAACATGACATTTAGGAGCATAATCGACAATTAACAAAGAAATCAGAGAGAAGGGAATTTGAGGAAGGGAAACTACATCCTGTGTTCGATGACAAAGTGTCAAAGTTAAGCTTTGTACTGGGAAAGTACAGTGCATAACACACATTCGTGTATGGGTAAAAATCACAAATAAAGTGTCAGAGTGTTACAAATTTATTTCACGGAGGGAGAAATTCTTTAGTCCTGGTCGTTCTATTGGCAGAATTAATTTGCCCCAACACGTTTATTAATCGCACACGGTAAAAACGAACACAGTTGAGCATTATCAGCGGCTGATATAGCATGTTTTATGGATTACCCCTCTACAGTTTCCCACCGATTGTAGCATGAAGAACAGCATACTTTGTGATTTGCGTTGTTCATAACAGGCTTCCGTGGTCATTTTACGCTCAGCTTGATGTTTCCGGTGTTCGCGCCCAATGGGATTTAGCCCCAGCTTTCAGTACAGGATGGTCCCCACCGGGCAAGCTCGGACAGGCAGGATGTACAATTCCTCTTGGTTACGGCCCTCGAGTCACTAGTTTCCATACGGGTCGGCAATGCCTCAAGATATATTAGCAGCTATCAGAAGGAATCCGGAAGTACATCTCATTGATTATTACAGACAAGCTGGCAGATGAAATTATATTCGCTAACTGATTACTGAAAGCTTTCAGCTTTGGTCAAGCGGCTGAACGGTCGAGGAAAAAAATACATTTTGAAGAGTAATGAGTCACGAGAATAATTTTACGTGGAAATTGTTTTGAAATGTACTTTATAAAGTTAATAAGTGTTTAAACTGGACAGCTTAGACAAATCAGCCGTAAAGCCTCTGATGTTTATAATAACAACAAATCAATTTGTCCGATTTGTAAAGGGAATTTGATGCAGCGCAACGAGTTGAAGTGGGCTAGGGTGGGATAGGTTTGGGTTGGGTAGTTGAAGTTGCTTGTGTGGTTCATGTTAGATTGCATACAGTCGTGATACAGGGCGGCGAGTTGAAGTGGGCTAGGGTGGGATAGGTTTGGGTTGGGTAGTTGAAGTTGGGCTTGTGTGGTTCATGTTAGATTGCATACAGTCGTGATACAGGGCGGCGAGTTGAAGTGGGCTAGGGTGGATCATGGAGGTAGAAATAGAGAGTAGGTGGAGTTGGGCTGGTGTTGGTTGTTTTATACAGTATCAATTCGTGATGCTGGGCGGCGAGTTGAAGTGGGTTGGGGTGGGGTAGATGGTGATGGGTTGGTGAAGGGTTTTTGTTCTCACTGGTTCTGTGCCTTTAACGCGATTGTGGGCCAACAGTGGTATAAACACACCCATTGCAACTTTCAGCATGTGTGCTGTCAAGTACTAACGGTTTACAACAAAACAGTTACTGTACGGACTTTAAGTTGCTCCAAAGGTACTCGTGAATAAGCTGACATACATGTATCTAAAAATGAGCATCAAACAGTCGTGGTATTCATCTGTATTAAAAAATGGACATAAATATTGAAGTTTCACTGTCACGGCCAAAGTATTCCGTTTAACATTTTGCAGTCAACCTTTCTTTCCCTGTCACTCAAAATGCTTATATACAAATAATGTGCATTCATTTTGTGTGTGCACGAATTCCGTGGGAAAGTGTTTAATTATCACACCTATATAATGACTTCACATCAATGCAACCAAAACGAGGATGGGGGGGGTTAAGTCTGGCACTGTGTTTTTATTTTAATAGGCATTTGAGTATTGGAGACAGGGAACGCGACAGAGATGGCATTAAAAAAGACGCGTACGTGTCTTGAGCAGACGACCGTGCGTTCGATTGAGATTGCCGAGAAACCTCTTTTACGCAGGAGAGGATGTGATTGTCTTCTCTCTTGTTTAAACTATTCCTCTTTGCCCGCCGAGGCGTGACGTTAAAGCACTGCAATAAACGCCGAGGTGCAGTGGCGCAGAAAGGTAAGCAGCACTTTACATCGTCAATGTCAAAACAAAAGTGTTATTTTTATTTGTCAACTGTAGGGCATCAGGAAATTAGGGGAAAACAAAAACGCATCAACCAACGATTGTGTCAACTAATTCTATTTGATTACTGAATAAATAAATAACAAAGCGTGTCTGGTTGCCTAGTAATATATTGGACTAAAATGTTCTGACTGATGAGTCATCACCGAAGAGTTCCACTCCCGGTCAAGCCTCTTGTGTCCGTGGGCAAGACATGTAACTAAAAGTTGCTTCTCTTCAACCGGGAGTGAGTGTGCACATTGGATTGACGAAGTCAATGATGAGCACCCACTTTACAGTCAGTGCTGCACACTCTTCATAAATTGAGATGGTTTCAGGAATCCCCGCAGCCTGATGAAAGGTGCTTATATAACTTTTAAAAGAGCCCATTAAACGACTCTTACTGTTTTTCAATGCTATTACTACAAAAAGGGGAAGAATTACACTTCTTTTATCGCCATTTTGAATGTACCAACCCCCTCCCCAGTGGCCCCCCCCCCCCACCCACACACACATACACAACGATTAAACTAGCAGTTCCTATCCCCTTTTTTGCCAATGTGGAGCCGACGCGGCAATTAATCTTGTCCACCCCGACAAATAACTAATAATACATAGACATGCCTGGGAGAATCCAATCGATTTAACCAGATGGATTCCGTCCAACTGATACAGAATATTTGCCGCTTGTAAACTCCTTACAGCCCATCCCTCAAAAAACCCTTCAACTGGCGTTAATTTCATACTTCACAGCACATCCGCTGTACAGAAATAAGAGTATATTTTAGAACTTGGAAATATATATCTAAGCAGCTTTATATTATACAGTGTGGCAGCGGTGATTTTGAGCTGATTGGAAGTGACGTAGTAATAAGTTTCACACTGCAGGTGGATTATACAGACGGATTATTTCAGCTACGGCATCTTGGCAGCCTCGAGTTAAGTTGTGATTTCAGGCCCTCCGCCTTGAAAATTAATCAGAACTCCAGGAAATTCCTGACTTGGAGGAATGCAAATGTCCAATTCCTGGTAGAGCAAGGACGGGTCTATTTGACCGTGAGAAAGGGCTTAGCAAGCCTGTGAAAATCACCAGACGATGGAATGTACGACTAAATTCAATAGCATTAACCAATGTTACAACTGTAGTAAGTATTCGAAGAATCATTCCCATCTTAATAGCTTTGTACAGTGAAGAGCCTGACATTTCTTTTAAGGACACACACAAGTTTGAGAACGGAGCAAATCGAAGACGTCCCGTTATTTCCCTCTATTATACTCCATTGTTCAGACTAACGTATCCGAAGTAATGGCTTTGGCAGTGGCTACGGTTGGAATCGGAACGCAGAAAAGTCCTATATTCTTCAATGTTGTGGTTGCGGCCAACAGCCATAGCCGTAACCGTAGCCGCTTGATTCGGACGCGGTTTAAGTCTCAAATGAATCGTACACACCGACTGACCGGAGGACTGACCAAAGATTGAGCGAGGACTGACCGAGGACTGAAAGTAGACTGACCGAGGACTGACCGAAGACTGACCAAGGACTGCCTCGCAAATCGAGGACCTATTATTTCCTGGGTAACTATGATTAGGCGAACCAGGGAGCACACGCACACACTTTCAAAGTGTAATCATTCAACTATACTGCTGATAGCCAGGGATGACAGTGTCCTGCCTCTCACCTCTGTCGTCCCAGGTTCAAATCCAACACCGGACTATACAGTCTAACACATCGGTTCAATATGGGTTCCCTCCCACACATCAATAACTGAACATTCCTCCACTCTCTTGTCATACATGGTTGATCACGTCTTCAAGTTTACAGAGCAAGTCACTTCTGAGAATTCTGATAGCAAAATAGGCATGTAATCAGTGCTCTCTCAGTCTACAGGGAAATGTAATGTAAATCTTGCATCTGGGTTACTGAAAATACATTCCAGTTTTCCCCATTCAAAATGTATTATACAGAAACAAACCAATGTAGTCGAAACGCAAGTGTTTATTTCCTTTTAGGCAAAGACAAAAATATTCTACTCGGTTCAAAATGTTAAGCCCTCACTACTATATGCATTGGCATTCCTAGTGAGTAGTTTGCAGCATTTCAATAATTCCATACCTCAGTCGCAAGTTTCATGCGAGTAGACTCCAAGATGGTAAATCTAAAAGACATTATCGGAGTAATGACCATTAAAGAGGTGCTCCAAGGTCAAGTTAAGTTTTGTGATGCACTCATTTGCCATATATAGAGTCCTTTTATGAAAGTGGGCAAAATGACAAGTCTCCAACCGCACCTTAAAATGGTGTAAAAAGGATTTTTATTTGATAATCTTTGCTAACTTTGAAACATTACGTCATATGATATCAACAACGGATGGGTCTGTACACTGCAAAAACTGGGGTGTTAAATTGGTTCTGTTGGTATCTATTATAATAATACGACAACGCGAACATAGTGATTTTTACCAACAATAAAGCAGCGGGGATAACTAACACCATGTCTGTGTTGTCATACATAGATACCAAGAGAATCTTTTAACATCCCAGTTTTTGCAGTGTACATTCAAAAGAGGAATTTTGCGTCAGTCAAAAGATCAAATTATATGCTGTTTTGATTAGATATCATCGAAATTCTGGAATTAACTAAACATTTCGCGTACAGAAATGTACAGGCCCATGTATTTAAAATTGTGATGTCATTGAATTTCTTTCTGACAAAATTCGCCTGGAAGGGTACCGGTATCAAATACAATGGTTTACATAGTTTTAACGTGAGGTTACAGACTTGAAATATTTTTTCCAATTTCATAAGGACTCCATCTATTAGAAAATGAGTCCATCAGAAAACTGACTTTAAAGTCAAAAGACAGAGACCTTAAAGGTATTTTTACGCAGTCATACTTAAAAGCAGCCGTCTGCTAACCGACAGTGATGCGAAATGACTCTCGCGTCCTCGTCTACCTGACAAGGACAGATTGCGCTGCCATTTTTATTTTGGCCCACAGCTAAGAAGCTTTTTGGCGTCCTCGCGTGTTTTTATTTTGCGTTGCAAATGGGACGGATTAAAATAGATAAACCTGCTCATTGTGAGGGGAAATGACTAACGTAGAAACAGGCTTTATAACGGTCCACAAAGACAATGAGAAGCGATGGATTTAATGTTGTTAACCTAGAGACAATTGCAAGGTTGACAGAGTTCTATGGAGCCAAGATTTTGTTTCTGTAGTGTAATTCAAAGACGTTGTGTATCGTTGGTAACAACCTAATTCTTACAGTAATCAAACGCGTACGGAGCTCCATGAGTGCCATACCACTTAATCCAGATAACAAAAAAAATTCTCTCCCCAAGTCGAGTTATCTTATGGAATAAATAAGTCTTAGTTTCAATAAGTCGTCTTGTCATTAGGATAAGCCGACTTCCTAGTTTTAGTAAGTGAAATTGGGGAGATAACTTATCACGGTAAGTCGACTCGGCAAGATACGGTTAGTTATCATGGTAAGTCGACTCGGCAAGATACGGTAAGTTGTCACGGTAAGTTGACTTCTTTGTTTCAGTAAGTCGACTCGGCAAGATACGGTAAGTTATCACAGTAAGTCGATTTCTTTGTTTCATGAAAAGTCGACTCGGCAAGATACGGTAAGTCGACTTCTTTGTTTCATGAAAAGTCGACTCGGCAAGATACGGTAAGTCGACTTCTTTGTTTCAGTAAGTCGACTCGGCAAGATAAGTTATCATTGTGGTAAAACAGTCAACTTGGCGATATAAAATATCTCGTTACCTGGATAAGCGGTTTGGCAATAATGGAGCTACGTAAATACCTACGGAGCTACATGAGTGCCACACCACTTATCCAAACAACCATTGGTTGCTACGGGTTTAGAACATTGGTTGCTACGGGTATAGTACATTGGTTGCTATGGTTATAGAACACTGGTTGCTATGGGTTTAGTACATTGGTTGGGGTATATAGTACACTGGTTGCTACGGGTTTAGTACACTGGTTGGTACGGGTGTACACGACACATAAACCACGTGCTCGGTTTCTGTCAATGTACACAGAAAAAACAAAAACAAACAGTAATCTTACAAAACTCCCTTGGACTATGATTACTATAGGGACGCGTGCTGCTCATTCATCTAAAATGATGCGGTCATTGTCAAACTCATGTTGCTACGGGGGGGCAAATATTACCGTAATACTACTTCTGATATATGAAACCTAAATTGTATGTGCAAGTGAACATAATGACATGTAATAATATTATTTAAAAAAAACGAACACGCTACGAATCAATTTATCACTGCGATCAACAGACTGTCTAAACACATCACGCACGAAAAATATTTTTAAGGGGTAATGTAAATGTAAGATTTTTTTAACGATATCATTGTTCTCACCGCAACGGTGTCAAACACTCCCCGTAAAATTGTACGTGTATTGTTTTGTATTTAAATGCACCAAATACGGAAATCAGTCGTAAATAAATAACGGTATCTTGTATGAAAAAAACACATAGGCCTATCTAATACCGGTACCGTTTACTGTACTTTCTTTTAACGGTACCCGCAAATCTTACGATAATTGATTGATAGTTGCCATGGTAAATCAACGTTAACCAAACATTTATTATCAAAATCAGTCAAATTTCTTTTACGGGAGGGGGGCTTTCAATTTTCCATCTTCAGTTATATAGTTGTATGAAAGTGATGAAGTCTAAAACCATTTTGAGCCATGTTTTTCAATCCAGTCATTCATATTTCTTTGAGCCGCCAGGGGTCAAAACCGTTGAGTCATTAGAACCCGATACATGTGGGAATACAAAGTCATATCAATCATTGGGTAAAGCAATCAGCGTGAGTAACGGTCTACGAGGAAGAACGGACGCAGAGATTCCCTATTTTTCCCCTCCGGTTTCCGTATTTTGGTATTCATCATTATTACGCTATTTTTACGTGTGGATGGCTGTGCAGGGCAGATGAGGTGGGGGGTAGGCTGAGAGGCATACAACCATTATTACCAGAATAATAAGCGACGGCTCATTACTCAAGCCCTTCACTTACATCAGATATACTTTGACGTATATCTGCTCAATTTGCTTCAAAAGATTACAGTCATAACCCACTGGAGACGTATACACACTCGTTTAGTAAATAATAACTGTTTAATAAATACTTTGTGTCAATTAAAAACAGCTCACAGAATTTGTAATCATCGGGAAATGATTAATTTCAACCTGAGAACCCACTTGATTTATAAAGTGCACACCGTGTACCAATCCTCCAGAGACATATTTTCATCCGAAGACCCCAAAATGACTGTTGCTGATTTCGATTTGAAATTAGAACAGCTATATGAACGTGCACAAAATTCCTCCCAAAACACAAATTGTTTTATTATTGTTGTCACTAAATCATGACCACTCACTTTGATGTACGGTAGGTTTCACAGATTGGTTGTTAAGTTTTTATCGCTTTATCTACGGGCGTCTCACAGCGCTTATTATTATTATTATTATTATTATTTTTTTTTAAGACAGGTGTTTTAAGTTTCTGAATTATTAGACCCATTTATGTGGCACCTTATAAAAGTTTACAAGGTGTTGTAGCGCATTCAGAAGCCACTACAAGAAACACCGGGGCAAACCCCTTGTCTCACAGCGTTAAGTGTATTTTGGGTTCTGTATATAACGTGCATTACAAAACGCACGGAACCTACGGCTTTACGTCCCACCCGAAGAACGAAGCAAAGGTTATAGGTGTCTTGCTTCAGGACACTGTCAAGATGGGAGTTCGAAACCACACCCTGCTGATCAGAAACACCAGCACTTGTGTCCAGTGTGCTTGACCGCTCGGCCCCAACACAGACAAAAGCCGCCCCATACAAAAAATGAAAACTGAATCCGACAGAGAGTCGCTCAGATAATTAGAGATCAAGTACTGGAAACCTCACATGTGAACTTCAAATAGCTGACACCTCAGATACTTATATAAAGTAAACATTTTTTTCAACCAAGACATTTTTTTTTGCAATGTGCATTAAATAAATTGTTTGTTTTTTTTTTATTTGTAAAGTCTTCCTTTTTACCATTACCTATTTTGTTACTTAGAATGTACTTATTTGCCCATTGCCAAAATGTCTGTATTGATTATTTTATTTATTTATCTACTTGTTTATTTGTTTATAAGTTTTTATTTGATTTACATTTCTATCATTATCGTAAGTGCAATCTTTCTTAATAAATCTTGCCTTTATTTATTAGTTAATTGATTGACTTATTTGTATGTGTTGCTTCTTTATTTTTTGTCATCTTAATTTTGTTATCTTTTGGATTATCTCCTGTGGAATCTTCCTCAAACGTTTCTGACCGTTTTGTTTTCGATGTACATGTACAGTTTCTCTTGTAATGATTTTTCGTTGCAATTTAATTTGTATGTCTCAGCGGACCCAGTGGGAGTAGAGGATTCACTGATTGGGTCTCTCAGTAAATTAGACCAATAAATACATTTTTTTTAAATGTAAAAGAAATTGGCAACTACAGGCTGCTACTTAATTTACTCTCCCCGAATCAATGATAAAATGTACCTTTCAATCTCTCACATCGGACATCCCGATAAAATAAAATTGTCTGGGAACATATCTCCGAACCAAATGGGGGCTGTCATATTGAATTTTTGTGAATACGATATGCTAAATACAGAAATGGTTTCTTTGAACATTACCAATTTCGAAAGTACTAAATTAGATCAATCAATTACCACTAGCTAACAAAATCGATCATTGTAAGCAAATCTGACGATCATGTGCCTTTATCAATACGAAACTGTAATTTTTTAAAACATTCTTCATTCGATCGATCAGTTATCACTAGCTGTTTTTCTAGTAGAAAAAAAATCGGTCATTGTAATTGAATTTGACTATCATGCCTTTATCAATGAGTACAGAGCTTCGAAAATGTCAAAATTTTCAAACATCGAAAATGTCAAATTTTTCAAACATTCTTATCTTGATCAGTCAGTTGTTACTAGCTGTTTATGAAAAATCCGTCATTATAATCGCATTTTACACTTATGCCTCCTCAATGTGTACAGGGCTTAACAAGATTTAAGCCAATGTAAAGCCCCTAGGGAAAATGTGTACAGCAATCGGTTACCAAAATTACTGTCACATCTTATTGATTTATCCTGAATTCGACTAGCGTAATCGATCAGAAATACAATTATTAATTACCACAAACCTCGATTTAAACTGGAATCGATTTTCTTGTCTTATCACTATATCCTAAATTCAATCAATGTACATGTAATCGAATATTAACTACACGATACAATATCGAATAGATGTGCAGCAACGTCGATAACTGAAATCGAATATAAAATTACATCACACTAATCGAAGATGCTGTTTAATCACTGCATCATTATAAACTTTGGCCAGTGCACTCGACTATCATACTTCGAGATTTCCAATTTTGAAATACCCGCACGAAAATTGTGAGTTGTCAAAGTTCTAAATTTTTCTACAAAACGACATATTGCAATTTCACGAGTTATCCTCTTAACAATGTTGTTTTGATGATAGAAAATCGCCCGCGGGTGTGCACCTGCGAGGCAAAGAAAAAAATTCTGTCTCATACAATTTAGTAGTGGTATGAAGTCCTTAATCGCACTTCCGCACCTTGACATCACTTGGGTTTGATGTCCTGTTTAAAACCACGGGGATTGTTCGGTTGGAGAGTCCGCGGTTACACGCAAGTACGAGCTTACATACAGGTAAATAACTGGTGTGGTATGTGGACGACTCACAATATCTGTGTAAAACTCATAGAGTTATATATAAGAACTAGAGGGCATACAAACAATGCGACACGGCCCGACAAGGAGCATTTTTTTGACCATTGAGAAAATGGCGCGGACCATTCATTAACACTGATTACTCATCCGTTCACACAGACAGCAGCCATTTTCTAAGTGGACATTCTGAGTAGGCAATTTGCCCGTAGGGATTTTCGCCCACAGTGAGTCAGTGGAGTTCCGTGCGTGGCGTAGCGAATGCACCCTCCAGTTCTATTATATAACTCTATGGTAAAACCGTACACTTAAAATCATGGCGCTGGAATGTTGTTCTTCCCGTATTCGATTTAAAGCACGTGGGCAACATTGTTTATTGTCAAAGACCCGTATCTATACTCCATCATGTAAACCCGACACCGGTAAATGAAATAACAAAGTTTAGGCTCAATCGGTCATTGGAGTCAACAGAAAATAGTGGTGGAGGGGGATTAATTGTTTATGTTTTCACTGTTTTCAAACATCGAGTTTTGGACTCGCGAGATCAAAACTAATTGTTTTACTCATTTACTCATAATACATGAACTAACAAACAGGTGAAAGTTTAAGCTCAATCGGTCATCAGCGTCATGAGAAAATGTTGGGGGAAAAGTTACATTTTCATTGTTTTCAAAACATCGGGTTTTGGACTAGAGAGATCAAAACTAATAATTGTTTTACTCGTTTCTCAATGACTATAGCATTTCAAGCAACAATATTTTAAGGGAAGTTTTCCGACCATGACCATCTTTATATCATGCAAATTGTGTGCAAATCTCTGAACAGTGATATTTTAACTGACACCAACGTTCTGCACACCCTTTAATATCACCGACACGAAGCCCAGCGGGGAAATAGGCCCCTTTTGAAACCACGGTTACGGCTTGGGCTCCGGCTTGGGCTCCGGCTTTGGCTCCGTCAGCACTTTTAAAAAACGTTCGTATTCGGTACGCGGCTTTAAACAGGTGGAAGCCGTTAATTCAGACACGACCATAAGGCCCTGTCCAAGGCATCGGCGGTGGCTACGGCCGGAACGACGATTCTTCAACGTTGTCGTCGAAGCCAACGCCCATATCCATAGCCGTAGCCAAAGTCGCTTGATTCGGAAACGGCCTAGATATCCCCCAAACTGTCCCAATTGGGTTGCACCGTTGCCCGATTGGAAATCTATTCTCCCCCAATGAAAATTAATGAGAAACCCAGTTTATACAGTTAGGCCAATTTGTTACAGACGTGGATATGTTATAATGCTTACCGTATATTACTTGCAGACAGGAGAATTAGCAATACTGAAAGTAATTTCTTCAAAAATGATGATGGCATTTCAGATGAAAATGCTTTTCAAGACGGTCTAATGTACAGACCATGTAACCCTTGTTTACAAAAAGAGTGGCCCCAAAATATGTACTTCCCATAAGACCAGTGAAGTATCTTGCCTGCCAGAAAATGCACTGGAATGTACAAATCCGGCATTTCCTTGCAGGCAAGATACTAACACTGGTCATATTGGAAATCTTACATTTTGTATAATAAATTCAAGAGTTATAAAAAGTAACAGCTGAACAAGTTTCGAGATGTGCCCCATTTCTGCATAAATTCAAAATTGATAAAATAAGACAGTACAATCTCCCAAAAATTCAAGATTTTATGTTTTCTTCCCGTGGGCTGTGTACAAATCGTGCATGCAGGAAGTCCAGGCTCTGCAGTGGCTCTTTTGTAAACATGTGATATCGCAGGTATACATGGTATGCAGTAGTTTATTCCATGAACGGCAATATTACGTGTTTTTGCCCTACATCGTTGTAAAAATGTAAGCACAGTATACTCGGAGTGCTCTCTGGGTCATGAGGGTAAAATCCACAGGCACTCAGGTTGGATACAAACCCACGACCTACAGTATTCTTGAGCAGATATCTTTTAACCGCAATAGACAACCGAGCTGTGGGTCACTTTGACATAGATTCCGGGACATACTGACCAAGAAAAGGGGTCAGGCCCCTCGGAATCCGAAATCCGGGCAACTTCTGGCCCGGGAGTTTTCAGAGTGTACAACTTTAACCTTACTCCTATAAAATGTCATCAATTAACCAGAGGCTGTCCTACTATTAAAGCTTTAAGCACTTCAAGTTCTTATGCCGTTCAGTCTATGGAGACGCAAGACCAATATTAAGTTAAAATGCCTCGCCATAAAGTGATATGCAATTAAACAGTAACCCGAAACCAACGGTTACTGGTAAGACGATACATAGATCGTTCTGAAGTCATGCTGCGATTGATAAATCAGGGCCGTAATGGCACGGTCTATATGCGTTCATCTCAAACCCAGCTGCAGATTATTTCGGGTAAACTTATTAACACCAAAGCGCCTGACATTTTATATTGTGTTTACATATCTGACATGGTCGGTTTCCACACAATGCAAAGCATTTTATCAATGCTATATGAAAATGCATACAGATTTCAAGCAGGTTTACGGGAAACTTTACTTCTTAAAATCATCAACAGTTTGTCCAAAACAATATACCACATGACATTTGAAAGTTTACATTCCACCAAGTTTCCCGTGAGGCACCTGGAATTGGGCGTGTACAAAAGAAATGTGCTTTTAACATGCAAAACGTCATGCCATAAGCCTGGGTGACAAATGAACAAAACAAACCAAAAGATGCGTTGTAGGATATCACGATAGACCACATTGGCACCTTCCTTGCGGGAAATGAGTTAGCACAGTGTCCATGGGTTTAGATTAAGCTGTTTGCCACAGTGCAGACAAGCTTGACGATCTTCACCAAATTAGCCTATACTTACTTTTACAGTCGATGCAAAAAAAAAAAATAAATGAAATAACACACAGACAAAAAAATCACAAGAGCAGAAACAAATTGCCCTGAGAATACAGCCAGTCCATCACCGTCATCAGGGCCAGGGCATAAAAGTTAGTACAAAAACAGAAGCACTGCTCCGTAACTGTAATCATAGAAAATAAGTCGTTTTAACAGAAATATAGATAATCAGTCACATCTCCTGATTGCTAGTCTTGGCCGAGGCAATTCACTGTGAATAATGAGTACTTGGACTCAGAGGTTTACTTAATAACTTCGTATAATGAGTTTCGCCACGCCAACTCATTAAAAGCGATCCGTTAGGGCGCCAGGCCCTTGCCCCCGTTGATGAGTCTCCACAACTTGAGGTAATATGCCATTTCCGACACGTCCGCGCTTAAAGCGCGGTCAAGATTATTTTGTAAATGTTTAGAAAGGTATTGGGCTTCGTGAGGAAGATTAATCAAATCAAGATCAGTGGGAAGAGGGTGAGGGAGAGAAAAACACAATAAGAATTTCTTCTTGAGAATTTAGAAAAGCTACGTGGATGGAGTTGGGCCCACTGCACGCCAGTAATTGCACATGGCGTGTTCACACCGTATTTTAACTTGGGGATTCTCTACACGATTGGCTCCCTCGTCCTCCAAAGATGAAAGAATTCACTTTACGGGGATCAAGTCGTCGCTCTTGGCATTTCTAGTAGATGGACGGCCGTAATATCAAATGGACAAATCCTTTCCGTTTCAAGCAGGGCTGTGTCACATGTGTATTGATTGAATATTGCTGGCACTTCAAAGACCTGCATTAATTTCGCTGTACACTAATTGAACCGCTATACTCAATACGACAGCACATATAGCATTGGAGAAAAAAACACACAATCGTTTTCTTATTTCACAATACTAAAAATAATCCCTTTGAACCACCTCTATACACTGTGCTCTGCAAAAGAGCGAGTTGTGAGGTCACAATGGGAACTCAATGCCTCCACCAAAATGTGCTTACAAAAAGTGGCTCCTTGTACGCAAACAAACATTCAGACAAACCCTGTGAGAGTGGTGTTGTGGATTTTTCTCACATCCAACAAAATATGTGAGAAGGTACACTGTCATTAAACGTAGTCCACTGGTCAATGCAAGTTTTCTTTTGCTTTGTTTGTTAAATGTTTCTGATAATGAAACCAAGGGATCTCTACAAGTGACTGGCACTGTAACTCGTAGGCGTGAATATACCCGTGTAAAGAAGACGAAGAAGAATTTTCAGGTTCACGTGTGGGAGAGAAAAACAACAAATAGGGAAAACCCTACGTAATCAGGTAGGGACTGAAACCCCCAAACCATGTGCAAGACTCCGTCCCAGCTGGGATTCGAACAGGGTTCAACAGAGGTGAAGGGCTGGGCAGTGAGAGGGAAAAATCACATGCTCTAAAATTACTTGAAGTCCACCTGGCTTTCACAAAACTTACTGTGGGAACAATTCGTATAGCAACGTCTACGATAATTTTGACTTAAAAAAACAACAAATATAGAGCAGGAATATTGTGATACGGAAACATTTCTCAAATTTTGAAGAATTTCCATTTTCAAGAATTGGTACTGGAGTAAACTTTATAATCAGATGCTTTCAGATTGAGAACAATATTGTGTTCCCATTACTACTATTACTAATACTACGCTCTTTGTCTTAAAAAATGTTCCAGTTGTTTATATCACACAGTACCCGGTACACAGCGCAGTGCCTTGTGACTACATGTATTACAAAGTCAAGGCATGAGGGAATGGGTGAATATTAGAAATGAAATGTAAGCCAAAGTTATACAAATCAAATGCATTCGGACAAGAACCGAGACTAATAAATACAAATATAAACGTTATCCAAATGTCATATTATGACAATTTGTACATGTAGGGATATGCAGGGTCGGTTGTTTGTCGGATCTGAACAATCTTGGAGTCATCAAAGTTTGAAGTTTATTGAACGAACTGACAACACAATTGTTACAACACAGTTAAGAAAGGAAAATCGCTTGTTTAAATAATTTTCAAATTCTTTGATATGTTTTTGTATTCCAGGTTGTCAACTGGCATAGCCTAATGATAAAAAACAAAACAATGTTGTAAAACCATAAATCAAAACAAAAGAACTGAAAAACTCTTTGTACAACGGTTTAGTATTTTTACATATATTTTTATTTTATTTAATAAAACCATTAATATCTAACAAAATAATTCACACAGTTTGGTCAAATCATAAAACAATAACACAAAGAAACTCAAAAACATAACTTTTATTTTTTTAAGTAGGGCCTAACTTTTTTTTTTTTTTACATGTAATTGGATATGACCGTTTGAGACAAGATAAACAACAAATGTAAGACATTAAAATCATAAAACAAAAATAACCGAACAAAATATAAACAAACACACATCTACTTCTGAAATACTAGATGTCAAGTGTGTGTATAAAGTGCCAAGTGTCGTTGACAACGAGGACTTTAACAACAGGAATCCGGGTGACTTGACAGCCCGAAAACGTCCTCGGTTCGAATCTGTGTATACTAGAAAACAAATGGAGAACAAAGAGAACAAATGGAGAACAAAGAGAAGTGTCCTTGATCTACCGTGTGCGTGCAGTTAACACAGCTGGTAATTATGTCTGTACATGCTATAAAAAGATATGCATGAAAACGAAATTATCATCTTCTGTCACGAAAACCGTTTTCGCGAGAAAAAAACAGTTGGTTTGCGCGATTCGCACGTTGTAAAATCACTGCTTCACATTTCCCCCTCAATAACATCATATCAGAATGTTGTTTAAATTATCTTTCATTGTAATTACGGTTTTTTTTCCCCACAGAACAATTCCTTTAAGAGACATAATCGGATTCACGAAACATATCGGATGTCGGAAACCTGGCCGCACTGATGGAACCCGAGTGTCTCAAAGTTGACATGGAATCCATTTTTATTTCCACTTTTTTTATTAATTTATTTATCTATATATATTTTGTATGAATTATGTTGGTTGGAGAAAGTCAGTTTTGGAAACACAAACCTAATGTCAATAATCAGAGAGAGAGACGTGTATATTCATGCGAATGTCATCTTGCAATTATTGGGGGAAAACTACGAGCACAAATCAGAGACTGAAGTCACGTTTCTCTTCTGATTAAGATTCTTGTGACGTTGTTGCAGGAATGGTTCCTTCTGCTTTTTAGATCAATTTTGTAGGTCAGTTTTCCCCCTTACACATAAACTAATTGGAATTGCCCTTCAGTGGTAAATTTATAAATGACTTTGTAGTAGGTACTTCCAAAACCTTTCAGAGAAAAACAAATCAATAAATACTTCGAGTAAAATTCAAAAACTCCACAACTCACGTACTATAGAACTAGTATTTCAAACCACTTGACCAGTGAAGACTGTAGCCAGCTCAAATTTCAAATACTAAGCAAGGATATGAACTAGGAAAATGTGACTACAGAAAATAAATCCACAGAGACCAAGGATGGGAATCGAACCCTCACCTTTCCACATTCTAATAGTGCATATGTTCTTACCACTATAGACCACCAAGCTAGCCAACTGATGAGAGGCCAGCACGAATCCATTCGAATGGCCATGTGATTAATACATTTGTTCTACAGATGCGGACGGTTCTGGCTTACAATTCCACACCAGATCCCCGGGGATTTTTTTCTCTGGACATGAGAAGCTCTAAGCAAACAATGTTATGGTTCTTATAAATTCATCACTTGAGGGCAAACGAAAATGTTAATGATACTACTAATAATAAACACATTTTTACTACTAGTGGGCATTTATAAGGCACTTTTAAATCTAGTACCACAGCGCCTTTCACTATATTACTATACTCATGTTGATCATTCATGAAACCATCTCAGCTCCTTAGGAGTATGCAGCACCTGCAACTAAATGGACGCCCATGTCGCCAATCATTCACATCAACTGTCTCAATCATATCAGGTACCCACTTGCTCCTGAGTAAGGACAAGCGATACAGGAGTGTCTTGCCAGAGGCCACAAGTTTCATGACCGGGATTTGAACACCCACTCCGACGACTCAGAAACCAGAACTCGAGCCCAATGTACTAGACCGCTCGGCCACGACACACTACACAGTTGTTGGCTGATGCAAGATCGACATCAACTTAATACATTTTCTGCTTCTCAGCTCTTACAAATTGGGTCAGCTGTATGCCATTTTGCATACAACTATTAAACAGGAGTATTTTTGACACAGAATCAAACTGATATACTGATCTCAAAAAACAAACCCTCGAAATTCTCGGGGAATTTCTCAGATATGAACTGACTGTCATGGCAGTTCTGACCTTACTTCGATTATACATTGCATTATGATGTTTTTTTTATTTTTTATTTTTATTTATTATTATTTTTTTATATCCAAAACAATACTCTGTTGTTTGTATAGATTTGTCTTGGTTTTGGTTTAGTCTTTCTCTTCAAGCCTCTGACAGCCTTCGAGAAAGACTCTGCTAGGGTCGAATCGCCAGTTCCATGACCATTGTTTCCCTCTATACAATAAATCATTTTGGTTGGTAAGCAGTTTGCAAGAGCTATATCTTTTTTCCCAAGATTGCTATTATTTATTCAGCACTGTGTGTAGGTACATACAAAAACAAAACCCTTAAGATGTTGATACTAGTCAATCTTGCAGTGATGCAGGATCAGGTCTAAAATAAAATACTGTTAATCACTGTAAAGTCACAGCTTAAACTAATTGGTACGGAAGCAAAGATGCTGGGATGGGTGATATGAATATACAATGTACATGTATATACCCACTTCATAAATTTATTACTAATAATAATGTACACAGGGAAACGTGGGATCATTTTTGACTGAGCAAATTTGTGTTTCACAGACCTGGGAAAATAGGCACCCAATGTTTGAATGTACACAATCTTACTTCGCATTGTAATCACGAGTGCGCTGAAGATTTGTTGATGCATGAAGATGTCTCATTCAATCATGTCTACTGTGAGATGGAATGTACACTCTGCAACACAGGAATGATATAGTAAATGCTCCAAGGTGTTGAAAAATTTTCAATTACTCAATCATGTGTATACGGCGGGGTAGATTAATTCAATGGTTAGCATGGAGTGATCATAGACAAGACACGTTTGCCTGGTCGAAGATGCTACCCTGGAAGACAGCCACATGTAGGATTCGAACATTTGCATGGTAGAGATAGATATTTACTGAATTCTTAACTGCACACCAATAAACTCTTTCGGACGAGGTTGTGACTCTGACGAGAGCCGCTGACTCTGACAACAGTTTGGTTTGTTCTCAACAATTCGACAATCGCACACTAACTGTCTTCAAGAGCCACAGTCGCTCTAAGCCGTGACGTTGGTAAGGTCAGCAGCCCACAAGGTGCACATGAAGCAATGTCTTAATACTGTATTAGGAGATCACATCAGAGGGCTTAAAGCCTAATGCCATGGCATTACAGGCAGGTGATGAGGGAGCGGCCTTGTTTATTGTGTAAGCTTCAACAATCCATCGGAGACCTCAACCTCTGTCCACGAAAACAAAATAATAAAAAACACACGTGATTTCATCCACTCCTTGACCTGCTTTGTAACTCGCTAGGGTGTAGCTTTGCCTGGTAATCTAGCAAACAACAATCAAACGATGCCTCAGGGTCTGACTTATCTAGTAATGCTGGTCTAATGCTCTGTTAGGAGGATAAACGATTTGAAAGAATATACCAAAGAATGGCAAAAGAGAAATGCATTCGCTTTTGTGGTACATCCACCATTTGGCGATAACTCTAACCATTTCCTAGTGCGTTTTATCAGATGCAGTACTTACTGGAATTGCATATATCTACATTTTATTGAAATCCTTGGGAAAGTTATTGAGACTTGATTTTCATCAATAAAAAATGATGTAGAACCTTTTACTGTCATATCTCCACTATGATTTTCAGTAATCGACTGTCTACAACATACCGTCAGTTATCCAACTGGAGTGGCATGGTGTATTGGAAAAGAGTCTGCGTCTTGTTAGCGTTAAGGACAACTTTTTTCTGATCTCATTACAACTAACGGCTATGTCTAAAATACATGTTTGCTCTCACCAACTGAAGGTGTGGTTTCAAAAGTATATCTGACAATACTTACAAAAGTATATCTGACTATACTTTCAAAAGTATAATCTGACTATACTTACAAAAGAATATCTGACTATACTTACAAGACTATGCTTACAAAAGTACACCTGCCTACACTTACAAAAGTATATCTGAAAAAGTATATCTGACTATACTTACACAGGTATATGATAATCTGACTATACTTCCACGACAGTACTTAATTCACAGCTAAATTAGGGGAGACACTAGTCCAACTCTCTTTTACATCTCCTCACCATTCAGAGCCCCTCCCCCAAATACCATGTCAATTTCTTAAAAGCTAAGGTGACAGTCACAAACAGCTAACTGTGCTTAATGGACAGATAAATTAGAGGAGTCACTAGTCTTGCTTCATCTCCCACCGAATGCCCCTCTGCAATGCCATGTCTTACGTAGTCACAACTGACCATACTCACTGGCTCACTACATTAGAGGAGTTACTAGGCTAACTTTAATTCCATCTCAATCTCCCCCCACCACCCCCACCCCAATCAGTAGCGTTGGAAGGTTTGTTTGATTTCCAGATACCTCAAATTATACAGTGGCCAATTGCTAAAAATAGTGATTTCAACATAGAAGAGCTAATCCATAGAAGAATACCTCGCCTGACTTCACCTGTTTCGCCTCCTGCCTTTTTCCTTCATACTACATCAACTGTTAGAGGCTTAGGGACGGACGCAGGCCACGGACATCAAAGCTCATAGTGACTGTAGTTGCTTTGATGACATTTATAGGGGGTCACTGGTACCCTTCTCGAACCCCTCTTCCCATGTTTAGTCATATCTAACGGGCAATAGCCCTGACTGTTGCTACAACGATCATGTCAACACAGGGTGGCTTACATGGAGGGAGTCAGTAGTTTCTATTCTGGAGTAACAATCCCCAGCCCACCCCTCCTGACATCAATCCTAAATATCATCTTACTGATTCAATATCTACTATTGATGCAATGATGATATCAATAGAAGACAGCTAGATTTCAGGAGCTGATACATTTACCTCCCCCCCCCAACACTGATGTGTAATAAGCACTGTGCACTCGGTGCTTTCCAAGTCCTGCAGTAAAAAAAATCCACAGGCATACTACTGTACTAGGGTTGGATTTCAAACCTTTGACTCCTGCCTCCTAGACCAGATATCTTAACCACTAGACCACCGAGCAAGAGGAAAGTTTGAATCCTGTAATTAGTAGTGTGTGCCATACAAATTTAATACGTAATAATTGCATCAGGGATAGAGAATACTATTTTGGTTTTCACCCTACACTAATGTGTCATAAGCACTGTATACTCAGTGATTTCTCGCTTCCTGCAGATACTACTTGCACTGGGTTTCAAACCCATGACTTCTGAATTCTAGAGCAGATATCTTAACCCGTACCTAGTAATAATAATTTAAACCTTCAGCTGATGTAGAGGATGCTTCATCATTGAAACTATACTCTTGTCAAGTTATGCTTGCTTCTTTTAACTGTTACTAAGTGTTTTGAGATCATTTTGATGTCAGGTGTTTGTATTTGAGAAATTGTTATTCTACATGTACTCACTGTAGTAGAGCAGTGTTACTAATAGAGGGTGGCTAGATTAGACGAGTCGCTGTCTGACTCCATCTCATATCTCTCTGTCTCCTCCTCCTCCTCCTCCTCTGCATCTTCCCTCTCATCATCATCTAATCTGCTCTGACATGCAGATCTCTTCGCTGACCTCTGCTTCCCAAGATTCATTATGTAGCATAGGCTGTAGCGATTGCTGTCACACCTGAGATGATCAAACAAACAATGTAGCAGAGTCAGATTAAATCAAAGTTTACGCTGTATGGATGCTTAAAGGGATGTCAAATCTTTGGTTTTGTGATGTTGGTTCCTTCCTTTGGAAGTCAACATAATGTTCGGTTGTTGCATGTCATGGTCAAACAGTCTAGTGCACAGAACTCAAGCTCTGATGGCTGACCCATCAGAGTGTAGGTTCATGCCCTGGTCATGTTGACACTTGTGTCCTTGAGCAAAACACTTAACTATAACTGCGTCTCATCACCTAGGAATAAATGGGTACCTGCAAGGGTAGTGATTGTTTATGCAAATGATTAAGAACCTGTGCACCCATTTGGCTGCCGGTACTGCATACTCCTAAGGAGGTGGGATGGTTTCTGGAAGGCTTAAGACCAAATGAACTTTGGGTAATAAGATGTTAAGGCTCTTGGCCTACTTGGCTTGAAAAAAGCACATAACAAATACAAATTGTTAGTATTATTGCTGCTGACAGCACCCCGGCAAAGTCGACACTAAACACTGCCATTAACTGTAGAGGCAGAATCCCCCTCCCATGGTCAAGACCCAGAGGCTGCCCGAGAACATCTTGGATCAAGCAACTGGGTCCACTCATCAAGGCTGACAGGCTGTGGAACCAAGCTCCTAATCGCGGACATAGGAGATCGTGATGTTTTCATTTTTGCAATAATCAGGAATCATGTTGAGATGTTTTTTATCATAATGCTGTGAAAATAAAGACGACTTGATTGGGTTTTACACTGAAGTCATTTTAACCTTCGATTAATTTTTATTTTTTAATTTGTTATACTTGTAATTTAGTTTGTGTACATTGCACCAAGGATTTGGGTTTTTTAATATTCTAAATAATGTAGTAAACAAACAGTTAAATGAACGCTACTCTAGCCTCATAGTCTTTTTCGAACAAGAACTTCGACTCTGTAACATGAAGTTATTGGTTTAATTAATCTGCGTGTAGTTTCATTAGTCCATATTGAGCACAGGATCAATTGTACTTCTATGACTTGAAGAACTGCATTTTGCTGAATATATCATTGAAAAAAAAGGAGGAAAATTTAATAACGATGGATTTCTATATACTCTTAACTGGAGACAAGTTCCTTTGATCAAAACTCAGTTATCCAAAATGAATTATGTTGAAAACAAGTGATTACTAAGACTCCCAAGTAATAATGACTGTCCTCAAAAAGGCTCAATTATCTTCTAATGGGTTCTGGCAAGCAAGCCAGAGCACACGCTAAGAACAAAAGGCCACTTTCGCCATTAAATCAGTCACTCATGTTAATAACTAGAGTCAGTTTCTTAGTGCATTGTCTACCCATAATGAGATAATGCAGCAATCACAAGATGGGAGCAAAAAAGATGCTGGCAATTAAACCCATGCAGTATAATGTGAGACGTGTCTGGTCAAATGCAAGTCGTGCTCCATCAGGGAAGGAGTACTCTTTGTTGAATCACAAGCTCCCCCTCAACCCCATCCCTTTTACTATAATCACAATGTAATAAGAAAAAGCTACGTTATGTATTGTGTTCAAAGTCATGTCTGCTGAATGTAAATTCTGAAAGGAGAGTATGGATATGGTTGGTCTCCCCTGCAATTACACCCCCTGCCCCTACAAAAAGTTTTTTTGTTTACATTCATCCTTTGTAACTATGCATTAACAAGGCAGCCACAATGGACATTACTTTCATACAGTATTATTTTCAAGTTTAAAAAGTCATGTCTGCCAAATGCAACATGCTTTGGAAGGCACTTACAGGAAGGGGATAATGTACCTCTAGAATGACTCCACCCCCACCAGCGTTTTAGCTAGCGAGCCGTGCAGCCGTGTTTTGCACGGCCATTTTTCTGAAATCACGGCCTAATTTTTCAAGCACGGCTTTGTGTCTGAAATCAAGCCGTGCACTACTTTTGAATAAAATATGTGCTGTAATATTATCCCAGTTTAAAATTGTATTATTATTCAAATTAACCATAACAAAAAAGTAACCAAAAAAGTAAATAAAAAAAAGACAGAAAACCGTTGACTCCGATCCCAAAAAGACGCAAGTTGCTTCGTGTTGAACTAACGCGGGTACCGTGTGTGTTAAGCAGATTAAATGGATTCGTAAAACCGAATAATTGTGGAATGAACACATGGAACCATACCTGTCATACGCAATCGTATGCGTGTATAAAAACTTTGATGGAAAACGGACGGAAAAAAGAGGGTAATGAAATCGGAGAGAAGAAAAAATAACAGATTTCGTCTTGAAGGTAAGGATTGACCCGAGTTTTTGCCTTTCATTGTTAAAAAACCCGCCAAAAATTCAGTAAATTCTTCAGCCATTATGAAACAAGATTAAAGAACATCGGCCTTGTCCAGTGTCAGGGTTCGACTCTGGCGTACGTTGTTCAAATAACATGGGGGCGCGACCAGCTGAAACACCTTGCCAAAATGGTCCGGCAGGCCAGTCAAAAATATCCGCAATGGCATAATATAGGCCTAAACTCCTACAATTTATCTTTTTTTCTGAGGAGGCTACCCTTTTCAATTAAAACTGCAAGCAAATTTAAATAAGCAATAATTATCCATCTATTTTACCGCGTGGCTATTCAGCACGTCCACCTGACGAACGTTCAAGTTTTCGATCCTCCATGGTCGGTTCGAGGTTGCAGTGCCCGCTTGCTGAATTTATTGCAACCGCTGGCCGTAGGGCGAAATTGGCCAATGGCAAAATTCGTTACACGCGGTGTAGGAATTCAACAGCCAATAGAAACATTCGTTTCACGCTATGTAAATTAGACAGTGAAGTCCGTTCACCTCCATCGGTAGATTGCAATGCAGACTTGTGCAGGCAAAGCAAACTGGTTTGCAACGTCCAGATTTTGACTCGCACGTGTGGATTGTTTACGATTGAGCAACAGTAGTTTGGGGTTCTACAACTAAACTGATGCCTCCAGCTTGCAAGTAAGAACACAACTGTAGTAAATAGTTGTTTTTCTGCATGCATGAAAGTTAGTGAACTTTGTTCTCCTTTTAAATCAAGTGAGGCTACAACGCTACCTTGTCCACCAATAATCATGAGAACTAAAAATAAAATTACTGTTGCGACGATCGTACAAGCCCTCTAACTCCGATATCGAAGGTTCAATGACTAGTTCATGTCTAGTTCATGTCATTCACTTCAGTTTAATTTTTATCAAGTCGGTTGTAAAGTTACTTGTTTAGTTCTTCATGCGTGATTAACTTCACGCATTTCTTTTTTACTATCAATAATTTACTTGTACTATGAACATACTTGGCGCTGTTTTAGGTTTTTGGTTACAGAAAATGTTACTGAAAATGTCCACAAAGATCAGTTAAAACTTACCTCTGACATGTGACCCATTTAAGTTATTATTCATTTTCCAATAATAACACAAATTTTATGCCACCTAAAACGTCAAGACTCGTGCTCAGCTTAACTTTACTAAAGTAATTATAGTAATATGATGTTTATTGAGATTCTTTTTATTGTGCATATCATTGCAGAGTTTTGTTAATTGGTATTCTGGTGTTTTTTATGGTTATTTCATATAAACTAAAGCCACTTGCTTGCACCTACATGCACTGAATAATGTCTCATTAAAAAAAATCACTCAACAGTATTTAAAAGAGAAACACATTAATTTTTAATTTCTTAAAATAAACTCCAAAAAACAAATATTCATAAGACACAACATTGGAACCCAGATTCAGTGCCAAGAATACACCAGATAGTATCTACAATCAATAAAGAGCTTCCTGTGCCCTTTATCCTATTTCATTCAAATTAATCAATATTAAAACAACAAAATTAATTGTTTAAGGTAATTTGGAAGACTTGGCGCACTGACCGCGTTGTGCTCGTGCATGGTTTGCGCACCAGGTAGATTTTTGCTAAAAAAAAGTTGCACACCCTATTTTTCAATTTGCACTCCCACTTTTCAAATCCTAGCTAAAACACTGACCCCCACCCCTTACCCACAGAAATCATGTTTAGACTGTCCTATGTAGCCACACTTAGAAACAAGATGAGGTACAATGGATCTTATTTTTATACACCATGGTCCATGTCATGTCAGCTTTAATCCAATGTGGACTGGACACAGGTCCCGAAGTGAGTTGGAAAGATGCACATATTAATCTTGGATGTTCCTGCGTGGAAAATTGAAGGTATTACTTAGAATTTATAAAAACCACATAAGCCTCTGGGGAAATGAGAAAACATATAAATAGACAAGGAGCAGGAAATGGGCAGAGCGGAGAATATGACGAAATGCATTTGAGCAATGTAAACAGATTAAAATTGAAAAACTTCACTGGAGCTTAGGTAATTGTTGGGAAATTACATGTGGGATGGAGTGGGGCAGGAAGACGCATGAAAAGTGGGTCAACCACCGCTCCGGAACGAAGAGGTAGAGCATTAGGAACTACTTGATTACATTGAGAGAAACCATGGCAATTAGAAGGGGAAAAAAGGACATATTTAGGGTTATGTGAACAAAAGGACAAATTGTTCCATTTGTCCTTTTATGGAATGAAGGCTTGCTTTTTAAAAAGTTCGCCAGACCATTCATCTGATATAGCGCGTGTACCAGTCACTTAGCCTGATTTGATACTTGAGAACTACAAACAGAATTTATGTCAGATACGTCTAGGGCTAACTTAATAGGAAAGAATGTTTGAAACTCGGCTCAGTTCTCCTTTAACAGTTTCAAAAACCGAGGCAAGTAAACGTAAGGCCTTTTCACACTATCTACATGTGTAGCTCCAATCTGTGTTGAAAGCTTCACAGATACAATCCGTGTTGATTTAATAAAATCTACTGTGGTTAAAACCTGCTCTGCTTTCAACACTAACCGACGTGAAATCAGCATTTTTGCTACACGTTTAATTCACTACATGGGTCAAAAAACCCTCAACCCACCTCCCGAGCAGGGTTGGTTTCGTCACGGATCGAGCGCTCTACACAGGTCAATGTCACATTGAAATGTTGTAGTGTAAGAAGGTCAGTCAGACTTACACATGTCCACCACCAAGACTTCTTTTTGTATGTGTGAAAAGGCCTGTAGTCTGTCTTGCTAGTTCTTTGTATCTCAAAACTATTTAATCCATTTGTTCAAATCGCTCCGGAAATGGTTCAAGCCCCACATGAATGACAATGTTGAAAGAAAACCCTATGATATGGAGCAGTGACAAAGCTGGAAGACTAGTGAAACAAGCTCACTAGTCCCACTGGCTTGCCACTAACTTTTGAGGGCAAACACAAGTTAGCAGTGAAAGATTAACAAAAATGGGTTAAACCAATACATTCAAGCACAAAGGGCATCGGCAACAACTTTCAATTACCTTTTCTAACCAATCACTGCTAGGTATTGGTTACAGTAGACCAATCCATTAAGACCAACCACAACTGGGAATGCCCACTTGGTAAGTCCTATAAAAAGTCTAACATGTTGGAATGTCATGTAAACAAGCTGACAACACTTAGATTGCATGGTGGTGTAAGAAAATACGCTTCCAAACAGAGAGCAGACGCACATGTCGCATGCGTTACCCACGTGAGCGCTGTTGATAGGCAGACGGTATGTCGGACCAGGCTCCGTGGATTGGTCTGAAGTTGGATATCACCAGTGATGACAATTTCCTTTTGGGGTGGGGGGGGGGGGTTAAGGAGCAGGCATGGGCAAACAAATAATTGTTTTGGGAGGGGTTTTGATCCTTATGCAGCTTCTCTGCCTGCAGGTTGCCAGTCAAATAACATGAAATTTACATGGTACACATTTTAGCGAGTCCAAAGCGTGTCTATTCTGCTAAAAAATTCAGCCTTTCAATTATGGTGCAGAAGCAGTAGGTGATGATATCTCTTGCAAGGGGTCTCCAGGATGTTTATGCATACAAACAAATAGAAAATTAAGGTGTAAAGAAAAGGCATGAGCTACATGTTCCTTCATGAATTCCAAACAAGTTAAAAAGCATGGGATGTGTCATATACAGTCTGCATTGTTTAGTCTAACAACCTAACTCTTATAGATTAAGTATGAACTGTTTATCAAAGGATAGTCATGGATGGATTCCAATTAATCAATCAAGAATGTGCCTTGCTGGAAGTACTGGGACAGGATAATATGGCATCAGCTAAGTGACATGATTACTGCCTGTTAAACACTCTTATATTAAAGTGCTGGTATAGTCAAGGCAGTATTTCCCCCTGGCTGATGAACTGATGAGCGAGGTGGTAAAAATTCAAATTGATGATTGACGCAAAATGTACACAGTCTGACAGGAATGCAGTGTTCGTACAAATGCGCAATGATTCCATCTGCACATCCAAATTGCGAATTCTTGATACATAGAGGTCAAGGAAAAAGCTCATCAAAATGAAATTTTTTTATTGGTATTATCTTAACGGCAAATCATCACACAGTGAGATGTTTTAATTTGGCGAAAAAATGATCAGGTGGTCACTGAAAGTAGCAAGGTATGGGTCGCCTCACATTTGACTGGGCAGGGGAAACACTGAGTCAAGGATCATAGAGCACATGTACATGTAGGTTCAAAGATCATAATGTAGTCCTGGATGAACTTTTAAAGTTTCCCATGTAACTTACCAGCATTTTTAAAACAAATTGTTCAAAATTATTTGTTTGCCCCCACCTGCACCCCCCAAAAAAAAGCTGAACAATTTAAGGAGGCCGGTAGAAAAACAATGAGAAAAATTACGGCAGTGTAAATTCATTTTCCTCTGTAAAAAATGCAGCAGGGGATATTTGATTTATCGTTTCACCATTGAAATTGAATAATTGATGATAACATGTGACAGAATAGTACATGCAATCCCCGACTGTTTAATAAAACACTGCTGTGTGTGATGGGTTACCCGTCAAACCATGGGCCTTAGTGTATTCAAAGGGCCAACCGTAGTGATGTGTTCTTGTAGGTTCATATTTCAGCAGATGTCAACGCTGCTTGCCAGTTACTACCGAAGCCATTAACAGTTGATTGATAGTTCCTCAAAGGGAAATTTGGCCCCTGCATGGAAATTGTTAATTATTGATTATCTTCTGAAAAAGTTGCCCTAAAACTTTGAAAAGAAAAACGTCAGTTGACAATAATTGTTTTCAGCTAAGTCCTAATTTCCATCAAATGTGTTTGTGGCCTAGCGGTCTAGTGCATCGGACTCAAGTTCTGATGGCTGATTGGCTGAGTGATGGGATTGATTCCCACACTCGAGACTCTTGTGTCCTCGAGCAAGACACGTCACCATAAATTGCTTCTCTTAACCAAGGTGTATAAATGGGAACCTGCAAGGGCTGAGATAGTATGTGTTGGATTAACCTCTTAGCCCTAATACATAAGCATCTTGAGGTTGTATGCTCCCCAGGGAGTTGAGAAAGTTTGAGTAATGTTCTAAGTATGCCTACTTGAGAGGCCTACTTGGCTTGAAAAAGCACATAATAAATAACTTGTTGTTGTTGTTGTTGTTGTTGTTATTAGTAGTAGTAGTAGTAGTAGTATTAGTAGTAGTATTAGTATTGTTATTTTTATTAACCTAACCTCTGATCTCTTGTTCAGTAAATTTCTGACAGATTTAAGCTTCAGCCTTTCCCCCAAAAAACTCATCAGAACTCAAGTTTCAGTTTTATCCATGTTTGACGAAGTCATCAACATGGCAAGACCAAACTCTAAGATTGTTTACAAGAGGTTGTGTATATTCTACTAGATTAGAGTCCCCCTGGATAGGTAGTTGGGTTACTGTGTGCTTTGGGAATTTAATGGGTCCTTACTGGTTCATCAAATACAGAAACTCATCAAGTTTCTTTCCCAATCTCTCCATCTCTTGGTATTTATTCAATATTTGTGTTGAGTTTTGTCGCCGCCTATAATCTGTCCCAGTTTAAATACAACATCAAAAGTGTTCTACTTTGTGAACTCACTATATTCTCTGTGTAATCCTCACCTTAAGGGTGCGGATCTTGCAAACTTTCCACTGACCAGTTCATTTCCTCTTTTGTCCCTAAGTGGTTATTAAATTTGTGTTATTACTAATAATTTAATTTATATCTTTCTAGAAATGAAACCAAGGGATCCTAAAAAGAAACTTTTACAACAACCTGTTTGCCTGAAAATAAATGTGAGGAAAGTCCCAAATAGAGAAGAGCACAAATGGGCAGTGAAAACTACTAATCCACATGCGAAGCTCCATTTAAATGGTGTGTGCATCATTGGTGAGATTGAAAATATAATTGTTCACAGATATGCACCTAACTTACATGGTATAAAGATGGTCATGGTGGAAAACCTCCCTTGAAATACTCTCTGTGTAAAATGCTTTAGTTTTTGAGAAATGAATAAAACAGTCATTTGTAATCTTGCAAGTCCCAAACTTGATGTTTGAAAACAGTGAAAACATATGGAGTTTCCACTATTTGCTTGTGACTCTGAGCTTTAACTTTCACAGGATTGTTATTTCATGCACATGTATGTAGGCCTATATGATGGGTCACATAAAGTGTGAAATTATGAACTGTCAGAAGCTGATTATATGGACCAAAATATTAATGGACATTTGCATATGTCCTGTACCAGATTTTTCCCACCATTACGAGGATGCAGAAACGCTTCCACTATGGTTTTATCTCACATCATACTGGCATAGACATCACTGGTACAGTATGCCCTGTGATACGCACAAAGATAAAGACAACATAATCATAATAAATAACAATACAAATCTGTAAAGCGTCATCTATCTATGACCTAACGTATTCCAAGGCGCTGGAAAAGTAAAGAAATAGAGGAAACCCAACAAAAAACTTAGAACTACAAATATAAAGTATACAATTAAGGTATGTAAAGAAGAGCACTTTAAAGAGAGATTTACATGCACTGACAACTTCAAGTGGATAAATACACAATATAGAGAGTCAGAAGCAATATAAAATACTGAACAATTGTAATTTAAGCATGCTTTTAAAGAGATTCTGTGGTTCAGATATTTAATGCTAAAGAGTTCCAGAGTTTGGGAGCAGATACAGAAAAGGCATGATCGCCATAGGATGTGGTTGTTTTAGGAACTGTTAGAAGAAGTTTGTAGATCGAACATTGCGACATGGAGTATAAGGTAAGAGAAGTTCCTTGAGATATGGTGGTGCCTTGGCATTCATAGCTTTCCAGGCAAGCAACACGATTTTGAATGAATGGAGAGGTGATGTCCCACGATTGTCACTTAGATTTGTCCCTAACCATGAGAGTCATATGATCTCCCACTATTAATAATTTTCCTTATACTCGCTAAGTCATCAGTATTTGTCATTTTACATCCTTCTCCTTAATACCATTGTATAACCTTTTTATTACTCTTCATATCTCGTCTCTTGTTTATGTTTCCTGTAACTCCTTTGTGTTTGCCTGTAAAGGCCTTCCAACATGTGTAAGCTCTGGCTTGCTCTTGCAGTCTCGTTCTCAACTCAATTCCGTTGCACAAAGACTATTTTCTTTGCCATCTGAACTTGTTTTTAAAGTGAGTGGTGGAATTGAGGAAACGGCTCAGAAGAGAATGGAGAAATTTTCAAGTCTACAATCTAAAGATGTTATTCTAGCATCAATAATATATTGAGTGGATGATGTGGTTTTCTGCCCGTCAACCGTCATACAAAGCACTGGCGGAAACAAGCAAAATCTCTGTGTTATGGGGATATTTTTTTCTCACACTGGGGCAGTAGTTCTGATGGAAAGAATTCTCAGGACGACAACCAGTACTGGTATCAAGTGAAGATAATCTGGCATTCTGATTACAAAACAACCATCTTTAAAGTTACAAGACTAAGCCTCAGTGGTGTGGTGGTGGGAGGGGGTGGGTGGGGTGGTTGGGTTTATGGGCCAAAAATTCCTTCCAATTTTTCCTTGTCAACCTCAATGGCAATGACATGGAAGGTATAGGAGGCAATTTTTTTCCTGCCTACCCCGCTCCTCCTCACCAGTTCCCCACCCTCCCCATTCCCTTTACACAGTAAAATTATTTTTCAGTAGTGTGAACTTTGGTTTTGGGCAGACACTTGGCACATTACATCATTATCTTCTTATATTTTATATTGATAACAACTTTACAATGTCCTCAAAAAAAACACCGTCCATGCTACCATTGATGTTCATTTCATTCAGTTTTGCTGGAAATCAGATGTTCGACTGCCATCCCCCAAATCCCCCCCCCCCCCGAAAAAAAAAATAATAATAACAACAACAATAAAAAACATTATGAATGTTGGTCAACTTTAAATGATCAAGGTGAATACAGAATGCTGACTTATTTTCCGACTTGATTACTCCTCCATAACTACATCTAGAGGTAGAGAACTACGGGATCTAACAATTTTTACTACTATTACTATTGAAAGATTAGTGTACGGTCATGTGCACTAATTGGTGGCACGGATAATACACTACATGTGTACATCTAACACTCCGGAAAATCAAGACCACTGCATGTGAACACACTTAATCAATAAAACAAATTAGAGATTCTTGTGTCACTTCAGTGACTTTTATATGAAAACCACGCACCCGCCCGACAATTACGTTCACAGGTGACTGAGGAATGTCCAGCAAAGGGGAAAACAACTTGCTAATAATAGGATGTTGAGCTTCATATCTGTGAGGAGTCAGTGGTCAAGATCCAATCATTGATGAAAGGCCCAAGACCGATTGTGAATTAGGTATTGTAAAATAGGTTAGGCGGACAAATAAAGTGGCATAAAAACAGGCGTAAAGCCATGTTCAAATACGAAGCTTCGACTACTTCTGTAGCTTCATCACTGCGTCTTGTTGTACTTTAACCCTAGCAGTGTCCTAGGCCATTTAAATTGGTCCAATAGGCCATTTGGGAATTAAACTTGAATAATGTCTAGAACAATGACTTGCTTAGTCGCAAGTGGTGGCTTTTAAATTTGAATTCCTCAGGCTAGAGACAGTTGCTATGTCACATGGTTCCGGGCAAGATTTTGCATAGTACAATGTAGGTAAGAGAGGGAAACCAATTCATCTGAATGATTGTGTACATGGCACCATTGTACTAGGCTTTTCCCATCTGGAAGTTGCTATACAAAAACCTGAAATAACTGCCTTTAACACTGAAACTTCCCTCCATCTAATAGAACCAGGCATATGACTGTCTAAAACACTACACTGTGCTAAGGGCAGGTCACTTCATCTACCTATTGACACAATTCACCTGATTTTATCACCAATAATAAATCTTGATTGTGCTATTTTTAGGGTGTCACATTCCCTGTAAGTTTCTGTGCAGTGCGCCATTTGAAACCCAAAATGGCAGACAGTGGGCACACATTTGCCATGTATGACATCAGTGCAAGTGGTATATACTTCAAGTTCAACACTGAAACCTATAGCCAAAGGGTGGGACCTCTAGGCCTGATTTCGAAGAGCTGCTTAAGCAGAAAATATTGTTTGACAACTTCCTAAGCAAAAATGAGCAAGATACCAGTCTTAGATGGCACATGTGACACAGTACTTTGGCTGGTAACCTTAATTTTGTTGTGCTTAGCTACTTTTTGTGCTTAAAGCAGCTCTATGGAATTGGGCCCAGGTGTATATAAGATTATGTCTTAAGTGTGCAGCTCCAGCTGTAGCTAGAGTACATCACTGTATCCTCCTAAACATTCAAATGACGAAACCAGGTATATGGTGTCTACACGATCAGGCCGCAACAACATCGCAATCACTTCATCATTGTGTACATCAACACTGCCATTGAAACCTCTAACCATAGCTGAAGATGCCCAACTCAGACACAGCCCAAATGGAAATGACTACTCATAGCCTTGATTGAAGACTGAAGCAGCTAATGCAAACACAACCATCCGTATCACAATATCGCCACACAATACTGGCTGGATAATGGGTTAAGCTTCTTCTAATAAAGGAAGATTATATTCTATTGTGTTTATCACGTGCCAGATCTGTGTGGGACCTAGATATGGCAGATCTATCTGAGACTCTTCCATGACAAGCTGGAGTTAACAATGATTTAAAGGATCAATCCAATGTGAAGATGTGGCTAGCCCAATAAAATGAGTGTTTATTCAGCATTTCTCAAAAAAAAGAGAGAGAGATACTTTTTTATTAATTTTTTTTCATTAATTATAATATAAAGTGGTAAAATAGCTTTCCAGTAGTATCCATACAAGAGTATGCATAAATAACTCTGGCATGCAACTGCAATTTGTCAAAAATCAAGAAGACAGTGTCAGGCACAGCAAGACTTCGTTCTGTGTTTTTCAATTGTCAAAGGGCCAGCTGAGAAACCAAACACAATGAAATCAACCAATGACGCCAACACGCCTGATGACTATTACTTGTTTCTTTAGAAAGTCACATATTTCAGAATTTGAGTCTTTTGAATGGGGGTTGCTTGATATGGGATTTGGTTTGCCCTGTGTGATTAAATGCATGTACATACATGTAGAGTACCACAAACAGAAACCTATAGGCCTATCATTACGTAAGGTTCATTAGTGACACATCCAATTTGTCAGGCTACATCTGCACCCCTACCCCCACCCTCCAACCAAGATAGACTTTTAGTAGGAATTAAAAACATTAAAAACTTCATTAATCTCCATAACCCCTTCCCATCGGGATTCTTCCATTTTTTTTCCCGTCCAATATTTTCTTGGAATTGCCTGAATCATTTTTCTTTGAGAGTACCGCTGGCACAAAGAAACCCTGACTTAATAAAGCCAAGAGAACAAAGATTCTCTTTGACACACCGAGATTTGTGATTTCTCTGTCAAGAACATGTCAAATTCACGCACCATAATTGCAAAACATTGGCCGCGAGCTACGGCCGAGGCCGCGAGCTACAGCCGAGGATTGTTCCTAACACCGGAACAAAGGCCAGCTACTCGGTTCACTCGGACTTACCTCCATTGAGCCAAATACAATGAATAAACAAAAGTGGAAGCTTTTTGATGTCCCGTAACCCTTTTCTTGGAACAAAATGAAAAAAGGTCTGGGGAAAAAAACCAGCATAATGGGAGAAATTTGGTGATATTTTCAGCACCATCTACCCGCTTTGTGTGGGTGAATCGAATCGTTAAAAGGCGAGAGCATGCTCTGAGCACGCTCCATAGTGGAACGTCCAGGCGACCTTTGACATTTCGGGCTTTGAATTTCACACAAAAATACAAACCACATGTCATCCGTAAGCTGGCTTGGAAAAAATTGGCATGTGTACAGGCCATCCACCTCTAACTGGTTAACAGAAGAAATTACATTGCTTGCAACAGTTTAAAACATTACAAAAGTTTGTTATGTAAAAATGTCACAAAAAGCAGATAAAACATTGAACAAGGAGTAAAACCTTTCCATCCACATATTGTCTAGCCATACTGACAATTCAAAAATAAATGAGACGACATTCAAAGCATACATTCCTTTGTAAATTAGTGAAAGAGACATAATAGTGGATATTCCCAGCAGAAAAAAAAATTACATAGTAACATTTGAAACTGTTCTTACTGTTACCTATTCTTAATCGTCCGAACTACAGGTGCCTTGCAAGTTCTGATCTCGCAAAGTATCCATTACCGACTCCGTCCATGTCCAATTAATACAAATATACTAGGGTTACAAAAATACAGATAACCTGCAATACTGCGCTGAATTCCTATCATATTTGACACCCACTTGCAAAAAACATTCAAGTCGCTGTATTTTTGACCGCGTGAGGGCGTGTGTGAACCAAACTTTCAAGATACAAAACAAATAAACTGGTTTTTCCCGTTGCTGTTATCATTATTATTATTTAATTGGCCATTGATACAAGAAAACAACATACAGGCAGCCAAAATAAGACATAAATTAGGCGTTGAAAGTGCCCTCATGTGGTCGATTCCATGAAAAGGATGGGAATAATTGACATTGGAATTGTTGCAATCAGAGCTCAAGGCTCATGTTTGCACACATGACTGAGGAAGTCACAGTGAGCTATTTGTCATTACCAATGACAATATGCAGGCCTTGTTTTCACGGCGCAATGATTGCAGAAATCAAAGGGGTAGTTTATAATGGTACTTCATATCTAGGTCAGGTGTAAACCTATACAATGTTCGCCGGCGCGCTAAATACCAATCCCGGAAGCAATGCTTTGTGATGTATACATTTCAGTTTGATGAGCTGCCAACCGAGACCTGATGGTCAAATTTCACTGCTAATAATTTGAGACCACAGAAAGGTGGCATCTTTAAAACTGTATTTAGAAAAAGGGAAACTTATACTTCAAAACGCATTAGACTCCTTAGATATTGAAGTGTAAACTGGCATACATAGACTCTCGTCTTATTTTACTGAGGGAAGCCACAGATTGAAATCTCTGATGGGTAGCTTCTTTAGGGAGTCCCAATCAAATTAGCGAGTAGCCAGGAGTGAGGAGGTTGAGACGCGACAAGAACGGGGTATAAGACAACACCGTATTACCAAACGTTCAAAAGTGAACGAGAATCCAGATGTGGAAAGGGGGCCCTGGGATTTGAGTATAGTCCCTGAGAAAATGAGGCATGTCCATGGGACTTATGGATTCATTGCCTCCACGACACGTCAATAGGTAGGGATGTTATTAGGACAAAACATGCAGCACTGCGTCCGCTTGCCTTAAGGATTGAAGCTATGTTGGATCGACACAAATAAATCGTGGAAACAAGTTAAATTTTCAAATAAGAACATCAGCGTTAATAGAGAATATGTTAATGAGGAGTACAAGTGGATGCAGGAAAATATGGGGAAGGGCTTGATGTGAAGAGAGAGGATACAAAAAAATGAGATGCTAGATATAAAAGAGATGGTACGAAATGTACTGAGATTGGATAAAGATATGGTAAGATAATGGGGGATTACGACAGATAAGAATGATGCAGGGATGGGTAGAAGTGAATAAGGGAAGGGCAGTGATGTGTGAAGAGATAGGATTAAAGGGAGATTGGATCAAGAGATAGTTGTAAGCAAAAGGGGGGAATAAGAATGAGAAAAAGAACTGATTTTTTAAAAGCTCATTTATATAATACCCCCCCCCCCCCGGTTTGTTGGGGGTTTTTGTGTGTAAATATGTAAATATTTTATTCTAACAAGTGCTCCGGAGGGAACAAAGACAATAAAAACTTGTACATAGGGGACTTTACAGATATCTTAATCAATTAATATCCTTTAGCAATTTTTCAACAACGACAGCACTTTAAACCATGGGTGAGAGTCATTGCTAGACGAGGATCCACATTTGAGGGGGTATGTTGAAAAGCTGGCATTTCAACTTTTTGATAACCCCTGGAGTTGTAGACTTCAACGCACTTCTGGGAACAGTATCCCCAGCACTAGAGAAGTAGATCGGAGAGCAGGATTTCTTCATATCCAGAGAAAATAACACAGTCTACAATTTTGTCACCAGGCAGACATACAAACTTCTGAATTCAGATAAAAGTCTGACGTTTCTCATCCTTGTTCAAAAAAGTTTCTTCCAAGGAAATAATACCAGTATTGTAACACTTAACTGTACCCATGTAATAACTGAACAGGTGCCGTACATGTACATGTAACCATTGACAAACTAATAATTTACACTGTACATGAGAGAGGAAATGAAGGGAATAGTTTTCAATGAGAAGGGCAAACACATGTATGCAAGATACATGAAAGAATTCACATGAAGTATACAGATGTGCAGGAAATTGGCAAATTTCCACAAAGAAACACTGGAGAATGACAGCTACTTCTAACAGACATTCCATTCTCCAGTATTATTATGCGTCTTCTTCAGAGAGCCAATAAGAGCATCCTGGGTTCATCTAAGCCCCTGGTTTTCTTGAACTATTGCCATCCCCTGACAATGACAAGAAACATTTAGACAGTACAAATCTTAAGTGCTTGATATTATTCTTGGGTAAGAAGCTGCGAGCTAGCCCGTGTTGATTATATCTACATGTGGCAAACGCATACGGTGAGTATGTTAGCATCTGTGCATCGTCAACATCATACAAGGCCTATAAGAGAAAGGGGTGAAAGCGATTTGAACAAAGCCACTCACTCAAATCAAAGTTTTTTGTTTGTTTTGTTTTTTACAAATTTGTATCAAAGAAAAGACCTGAAAACTATAGCTGAGTTATTATTATTTCTAACAGTTCACTTTACATTTTTGTACATAGAAGCTAAAGTGCTGAGTTGTTCCCATGGGGAACATATACATTAAAAATTGAGAGGTAATAGTGGCTGTTCTTTTAAAACGCTTTATCACAGCCAATGGGTGTCTCAAAGCGCTCATTATTTTTACAATAGGTATGCAGAGCGATCTTTGAATTATGAGACCCATTTATATAGCACCTTATAAGGGTTCACAAGATGATGCGGCGGGCAATCTGCAGCCAACCATGCCAGAAACACCAGGGCATAACCCCCTTCTCTTAGCGATAATTGTACTGGGTATTTTTACATGCATTTACACAACACACAGGACCTATGGCTTTACGTCCCATCAGATGGACAAAGCAATTATGGTCAAGGGTCGTCTTGCTCAAGGACCCAAGTGCCATGACCAGGAACCGAACCCACACTCTGACAACACTAGAACTTGAATCCAGTGCACTAGACCGCTATGCCACGACACTCCACAAGTAACACCATCTTCATAATTGAAGAGAAGGCACATCAACAAAATCTAATAAGCGCAGTATATTCTGTCCATTAAGAGTATGTAGCACTTCAAGTTTCCGTTACCAATTTTTAACTAGCATTACCGTTTGCAGACTGATGGCAGAGCATTAGCAATTTTTATTCTTTGTGGATACTGAACTGAACTATATTATTTTGGTTTTATCCCTACACTGATGTTTGATAAGCACTGTATATTCAATGCTTTCTAAGTCATGTGGCAAAAACATCTCCAGAATAGTTAGGTAGGATTCGAAGCTACAATGCCCCCCCCCCCCCACTTTCTAGAGCAGATGTCTTAACCACTAGACCACTGAGAGTGCCTGGTGATGAAAAGTTGTTTCACTGTTTACATTAAATTTGTATGAGCAGCTAGGATTTGTCATTGGAGAGTTGTGGAGTCTTGGCAAATGGTGGCGGTCTAGTGATAATACCGGACTGGAGCTCTGTAAGATAAGTCATCTGGACGTGGGTTCGAATACAGTTCATGACACCCTGCGTCCTTGAGCAAGACACTAAAATTGCTTCTCTTCGCCCAATGGTTAATGGGTACACTGTGAGGGCAAAGACGGTTCTTGTGATTGATTTAGCTTGGTGCACTACATACTTGGAAGCACAGGCTGTATACTCCCAAGGGAGATGAGATGGTTTAAGGAATGAAATAAAAGCCCAGTGATCAGGATAACAATGTTCATATGCCATGTGCGTCAACATTTGGTAGACACCGGTGCTATATAAATGGCCACTATTATTATTATATTAATAAAAATAATACAGTGGATTTCAGGAACAAGGACCATCCCTCACAGACAAAACAACTCCAGCAAGGAATCATATTTGGTTCATATTTGCATCCCTCCCCCCACTTTTAACCCAAAGGAGGTGGGAAAGAGGGGAGTGGGCACTTGAGCCTGGTTTGGGGAACTCAATAAAATACGTTTTTGCCTTCTTTTAAAACAAGACAAGATGAAAAAGAACTTTGTGAGAGATGGATTAAATAAACATCCAAGTGCCTCAGTTTGTGGAAATAGAGAGCAACATACCCCCTCAAAAACTTTGGTATGTTCCTTTCACCACCATCAATCACATGAAATTGAACTGTCACAGCTTTCACCTCCGGATATTTATTATCATACAATTTTACTCAAAGCCACCCATATTTATATAGCACAGATTTTTCCTGGCAAATCAATTTTTGGTCAGCAATTTTTTTCCAAATAAGAGAATGTATGAAATTGAAACCCCCGATGTTTGATACTTTTCCTTTGAGCCCTTTGGTAATGGACACGACATACGTCTCATGCAGCTAAAAATAAAAATGTTCGAAGTGGATGCCACATAGTTTGTTTTATAAATGGAAACATTCATTGTGCACATGTTCATCAATGAAGAGAACGTCGTCAAATAAACAAGTACGACATATCAACTCCTTCCAATATACAATCTGTGGTGAAGCTATTTTCTTTGACACAGGCTTACATAATTGTACAGAATTGGTGCACAATGGAAAGAGAAAGACTTTCTGAAAGCATTTACTAAGTGTATAGGCCAAACTTATCCTGGGAATAGACCTAACTTATCCTGAGAATAGGCCTAAAGCCCAGTTTATACTTCACGCGAATGGCGAAAGGGAAGCGAATGGCGAAAGGGAAGCGAATTTTTTTTGGCGCCACAATTGCAAAACAGTGCGTACTGAATTTTTGCGTCACCAAAATTAACTTTGCATGTGTTTTCGCATGAAGTATGAACGGGGCTTAACTTATCCTGAGAATACCACAGATAGAAGTTATTTAAAATGTTTACACTTGGCTTAAAAAAAGTTGTTTATTGTTTTGTCTTTCGCTCTCCCTAACCCTCCTGAATCCTCTGAAATTCTATTCAGGAAGTTGTCTGATTGCGGAGGATTGAGGAAATGTAGGCCAAAGCAACAATTGCATATCACTGGGCCAGGCATACTAATCTTATATGCGTCCAAGCATTTTGGAGTGGGGTGAACATAGAGTGGGGAATAGTGGAAAATTGAGGTTGCTTGTAGGCAGGTGGGCTTAGGGAGTTCTGAAAAGAACTTTAAACTTATACATGCCCCTCTCAAAGTAGACAAATTTCCCAGAAATTTCCCAGGACAATTTGATTTACCTTTTCACACTTGAATGGCTAACCCCGGCAAACTTCCGGAAAATATAAATAGCCATTTCACGGAAAAAAAATTGGCGTGTAGAGTTAGGGGAGATAACCCCAGGGTAAGCATAACCAGTGTTCATTCTTCCCAGAAAAATTGCATTGAGTATGAAATGAACATGGGGTGGCAGCGATTTTCCTGATTTTTTAAGACTTGATATTTAACTATATGTTTCATACATAGCATCGGTTGTCTATTGTTATTGCTTTCGTGTGTGTACAAAACATTATGGGTAAATATTGAATCTTCAAAAATCAATAATTCATTCCTAGGAGGGTAAGATCTCAAACTTTGTGAGTAGTCTCTACTAGGGTAGTGTTACAACATTATGTATGTCTTATTCCTGAACTCCCTTCCTAACTGGCGTTATGTCCTGCCCCCTTCCCATGTGTACAAAACAAAAGGGGACAAAATTTTCATTTGAAAATCCGGATGGTACCTACCCTAACATTAATTAGTAAGCCCTAAGGAAGCTTTGTGCCAAAATTTGTGCTTTTTGTCCGCCATGTCACGGTAATTTCACTAAGCCACCTGACTATGATGCATATTTCGACGCGTCGCACACAATGTGAACACGTACAAAATCCCTGGCAAAACATGAACCGCTGTTTGTCGTTTCCGATGAAACTTGACCACTGAATGTGATGAAACTTTCACGAGCCGGTCGGATGATGTGTTTATTAAAAACTAGAGGATGGGAATTAATTCACTCTTCCACAGAACAGCGAAGTACGTTCCCATTTAAGAAGAAGTGTCCAAACGAATCATTGACAGCCCTCCTCATGGGTTGAGCATACCAACTCGGTGGAATCACTCTTCATGCTGTCTAAGTTACTTTCCACATCATGCACGGGCACACCGAGTAAATTATAAGCATAAAACTGGAGATCGCACGTATGTGTTTAATGCGGGTGACACATATCCATGCATTGGAACTTAATCCTAGCCTCCAGGCATCAAGCCCTATATCTAACACAAATTCTGAAAGGTCCCGATACATTCAATAAAACCTCCGGCTTAAATATCAAACCTTCCCCCTAAAATCATGTCTTAAGATAACCCTCGCCCCTTCAGTTGAAGAACAGACAACCGATGGGGCACACAATGACACATTTGACACCTTGCGAGGGACAATAAAAAGGAAGAAACGAGAAAGAGAGATACAGTTCTGGCGACAAAAACATGTATATCGAAAAGTGATCTAAATCCATCCCTCACGTACGGGACATCAATACATTTCACGTTTTAACCAAATCAAATTAAACATCCTTACTGACGTACATAAATGCGAATACATCCATGTAGGGTAAAACCTACATTTTTACTCTTTATCCCCGATGCAGTTATTACATCTATGGAAACTGTTGAGGTACCCACTGCTAATTACAGGATTCGAACTGGTCTCTTGTCACCAGGCACATTTGGTGGTCTAGTGGTCAAGAAATCTACTCTAGAATGGCTGGGTTCCTGGGTTTGAATCCAACTTGAAGAGTATGCCTGTGGTCCCCCCCCCCACCCTCCCGCAGAAATTGGTGTACGGTAAATATCAAAAATAATATTCTTTATCCCCGATGCAATTACTACTTCTATTAAATCAGTTTCATTGATTACAAATTTACATGATTGACTTAAAAGAGCAGTTCAACCTTTGATATCCACTGCTCAGGAGTAACGCTTCCCCCGGTCGATGAACTGAGTAAGGTGGTAAAAACTTATGCAGCCTGCAAACTGAAAAAAATGCAGTGCTCACACAAAATGCACAATGATTCGATCTACACATCCAAATACTGAGTTCTTGGTACACAGAGGTTAAGGAAAAAGAGTTCATAAATGATACAAAATAAAAAGATTTTTACAGCACTTCCTTTATGACAAATCTTAATACTTATTTATTAGCCCTAACTAACTTGCTCACACACAGCCGAAGTCCTACAATATCCTTCAGTCTGAGAAGGTAAAAAGACCATAAAGCCCAATTCCTTTGAAATCCTTTCAGCCCATGATAACCTGTTAATTATAGTTTAGTCAAAGTGCATATGACCCAATTCCTACTATATCACATTTCAGCAAAATCACATATGATCCTAATCCTTCGAAACCCTTCTTCATCAAATACAGCCTAATAGCATAATCCCTACTTAATCATTCCACAGCAGAAACACACTATGGCCCAAATCCTTCAGGATCCTTCTCTGCTGCAGTGACCTAATACCCCATATCCTTCAAAATCCTTCAATTTGGGGAAAAGGAAGTTGAAGGATTTGGGTTGGTTGGGGTTAATTAATTTATTAATTTATTTATAACTTGTAACCCAATTCAACCAGGGTTGTTTTTCAAGGGGGGGCTGTGTTACATAAAAACATCTAGTAAATTTTGAACATAACACAATGTAAAGTCAGTTATTTTAGTCATAAATTCAAATCTTGACAGCGAAATGGTAACATTGGCAAAAAATGACGAGGTGATCACTGGAAGTAGCGAGGCAGGCCGCCTAATGTTTGAATGGGCTTAGGAAACACTGTTCAGGAGTGAGATAGAAATATGGGAATCAAAAGTCATTGCAATGTTTGTCCTTAACCACTTGATGCTTGATGACGTCTTATTACCCATAATTTATCCAAAGTGAATTACAGTGGACGTTTAAATAAGCTTTGCAACAGTTCGGAACGTCCTCTTTTGGTTGTGGTCGGTTGACATATAATTAACTGGATATTACATTTCCCCTGTTCAAAGAAGGACAAAGGGTACTAGAATTCATGCCTGAAATCCCCCTTTTTCAGGTTTTCTTTGTGTAATCCTTATTCCAGACTTTCGTCTTTTTGTTGCGACAAAAGAGGATTACGAGAGATCAATAGGCTGCCACCATTGTTTATCATTGTATATGGCATACAGGTTTCCAGCATACCATGGCTGAATATCAGCCATGGCTTACAGCCAAGGGTTGGCCAATTCCACTTTGTCTCAAAAGAGAACAAACAAGTCTGGTGCAATATGAGAACGTTTGTTGCCTTTACTTTGTTTAATCATGGTTTAATTGTGACACTGATATTCTCAAAAACAAGTTATTCCCAAAGTTCTGAAAAATTAATACTGCACAGAACCACGGTAAAAGTAAAGTGATCTGCCAGTCAAATGCTAGTTTAAAAAAAAAATAATAAAAAAGATGATTCCCAATTTTGCCTTTGTGGTCAAACCAACTTGTAAACTGAATCCCAAGTATTCAGTGGAGTAGACACGGGAGAGGAAGGGGTGTCTGTATTGCTAGTTTGTACATGGGAGGGGAAATTAATGTATTGAACATTTCATGTACCGAACTATTCATTTGTGCATTTTTTTTTATCCCATTTGTGGGACAAGAGGGGGGAAGGGAGCAGGGAGCTCAGCCCCCCCCCCCAGGCCGCTGGTCTGTAATGTTAGCTCGTACAAGGGGGAGAGGGGTGTCTGTAATGCTAGCTTGTACATGGGAGAGGAGGGGTGTCTGTAAGGGGGGCTTTTACATGATGGGGGAGGTGTCTGAAAACTTCTTTCTACATGGGAGAGAGTAGGGGTGTCTGTAACACTATCTTGTACATAAGGAGGGGGATGAGGGGTGTCGGGTATGCTACCCTGTACACGGAAAGAACTCCAAGGGACATATCTTATCTTTGCATTCAAGGCATGAAGAGTACATCAATGACTTGCGACCACGGTTGGATTACACGGTCAGGGAATTCCACCATCAGTGGAGGGTAGAGAGCCGACATTGATTATACATCACATGTTGTATTCATTACGCAAAACAACTCATTACCGAGTCACTAGACCATTACCACTACATTGAATTCATCAAGCGTGTCTCAGCATCGAGAGTAATTTGACCTTCAGGTCCGACATCCAATACATGCACTTTGTAAACTGTTATTCTGCTCGGCTTACACAAATGGCACCTTCCGTCAATTATGTCATTAGCTAGAGATAGGATTAATGCCACATTCTAATCTTAATAGCGGTGTTTGTTGGGAGATAAAAAATAGGCAGAGCCACACTCGTTTAGCTCGGGGTACAAGTACTTTGAAGACAAAGTACTGGAGTGGTAACTATTTAAAAAAAAATTGATTAGTGTTATTCAGAAGACTAACTGACTATAAGTTTATTGCAATAAATTGTTAAAGGCTTTATGTTTCAACCCTAGCAGAGTCTTTCTCAAAGGCTAAATGACAACACAACACAACACACTGGTACAGGTATACTGGTGTTTACAACAGAAGCAGTCAAGTAGAGAAGCAGAATGCAGCCAGAAGAAGCAAGAGATGAACAATGGCAAGGGATACAAGGGGGTAGGGGTAAGGGGCTAGCTTTAACCACAAGAGGTTGGAAACACACAAGACAGAGAGGAAAAAAGAGATGAATTAGTGAATGAAACAGACTTAAGTCAGGGACATCTGTTAAAAAAAAAGGAGAAGGCAAAGACACAAAGTATTAATCATTTCCTTCTTGGATGTTCAAAACATGAGGTTGAATGGTCTGGAGGCGCCTTATACCCAGTTTCTCCACACTCAGACTAACAGTCTGTACTATTATAAAGTACAATCCTTCAGAGAAATATTTACATGTGAGATACTGTCAAAGTCGAGGAAATGGTATTTGAAGTCCCTCAAAGTCAACGTTGTTTACTTTGATGTACAAAATTCCTGAAAAAATATCAACCGTTTTTTGTTGTATTCACTAAAACGAGGTGACCGAATTTGATGGTTGGATGGTATGGTTATTGAAAATGATTGGATGGGAATTCATTTACTCTTCCATAAAACAACACTGGTGTACCTAAAGGAGGGCACTTGCCCCCTCCCCCAATGGATGGTCCACTCTGCAACTTCTATGTGGTCTTACTACATGCATAAACTGCATGCGGTGTTGGTTGGGCAATAAGTGCTTAGAGAAAATATTTATTTTTTATTTGCGTCAATTACGTGCACCTTTGATATGCATGTGTTGAGCGCACTATGAGAGCTTGGAAATTTTCAACAAGCGTGCATGGAAAGCACTCTCCTTCCACTCAGGATTATTTGTTCAGTTTCTTACAGGGGATAGTGACGTGAGGTAGGTGGGAAACAGGGGACCCTAAACCTGCTCGACAGTGGTTCGCTTGCAAAAATGCCAGAGGACTAGCACAAATTATATCTGGCTGACTGGTTCCGAGGTTCACAAATAATTTTTTTAAAGTTGCTATCAGTAAACATTAGCAACACCCAATAGATAATTGCAGTAACACCTTAAATATATCTCTTGAAAAGTTATTCACACCACTGACCCTATTATAGCATTTTTGTTCCCTTTATTTTTTGCCATACCATGTACAACATTAAAACGGGTTTATCTGTGAATCTGTTTTCTGGTGCATGAAAGTTCCTATTGTGTTAACACATCACATATGTGTTAAAGGTGCACACCGGCTTCGTTGGGCTATTTGGGCTACAAAATAGGCTAACATATGACTTCAAAGGTCTTTCAGGAATGGAGAAAAATGGTTCCTAAAAGAAACCATCAAATTTTGCCGTTTTCAAGCATTTTATCCGAACCAAAAAAAGTGGTTCGGATAAATCACGTGATCTTCGGAGTTAGTTTTACTTCCAGCCGTATAAAAGTAAATTACTGAACAAAATTTAAATCTTTTTTTTACAATTATTCATGAGTATTTGACGAAAAAGACTTATGTATTCAGATTATTGATACAATTTGTAAATAATGATGAAAAATCGAACGTAATATTCGCATTCAGAGAGTCCGTGCAACCGAAGCGTGTCTTACGGCGCACCAGCATGGGAGCTAGTGGAACGTAAACCTTGGGGCATATCCCGTACAGCCGGTGCCGTGTCTCGTGGGGCCAGCGAGACAAACCCCGGGGCATAAACTCCCAGCTTGCCGGTCGGTCCAGCCGTAAGCGTGGGAGCTTGTCGGAGGGGTAGGGAGCCAGACTAACAATTACGTTTTTTACGAGGGTTTTAGTCTGTGCCCCTAGATATTATCCCCTAACTATTGTAACGTGTTGCCTGCGCTACGCACACGCGGGACAACGACGGGGAATGTTTATCCCATACAGCTGATCTATCTACTTCTATGATAGATGCATAATGTCCACTCCCCCCAATCGCCACAACAAAAAACCGGTGGCGGTGGCCGCGGCCGGCCAGTGAAGTCATCGCCCGAAAAACGGGAGAATGCCTTCGCTAAAGCTGCCAGGATTGGCAATCCGTTTGCAGCGAAAGCGGGAGGCTGGCTCGGCACATGACTGTTATTGGCCAAGCCAATGTGAAAAGATGGTCCAAGATTAGGGACACTACCATTAGTTTTTAGACTGCAGCAGGCTGGTCACGATGAGCATGAAGGATGGGGTCTTTGCCATAATTTTGATGGACAGGTTTGTGTCATAGAACTGTATTGTGAATATGCCTGCGTATATTTTAATTCATGAAGACTCACATTTTGACAATATTTATGGTCCATCATGTCTGTGATGTCCACATTATGCCAAGCTTATTCTCTCCCTTTCTACATTTGAACACAACCTGACAACACAGATCAGTCCTGGACCCAACTGGCATTCGTCCAAGTAATTTTTTACAACATAGGGCCTACTTGCGATATAATGAAGAAACGTTCTCCATTGCAAGTAAGTTTGTCCAGTTTGTCGTACACAGAATACACTGTCCGTTTATGTCTGTTTTTTATTTACACGTGAATTTGTGCTGAATTGATATGAAGTCTGGATCCTCAGGCCTCGTAATTGTAATGATTCATACATAAACAGAGCACCAGTCTACTTACAACATTGCGCAACATTGTCACGTAAACTTGACAGTTGCAACGGCTGGAAAAGCGTATAAGCTGACCTTTGACCGTGTTTTGTTTTTTTCACATTTTTCGTTAATTACGTGATATTTTGATGATTTTTTTTTAAGAACAACCATTTAAAAATTATTGTCTGTCATTCCACATCACTAAATTAGGTAAACAGTAAGCCGGTGTGTCCCTTTAACACCATTTCAAACCATTTATATATGTCATTCCATCATTCAATAGCTAATTTAAATAACTAAAAATATAAGTCAGTCAAAGTCATCAGAGTGATGAGTTATACATGTAAAAAATATGTCCAAATCCATTACAAATCCAATCCAATTAAAATCATTTAAAACTTCATTCACCAAATACTTATCGGGTGAGAGAGTTACACTTTGTAATTTGCTCCAATGACCAGACAACACAATCGGCAATAATGTGTACTGGATTAAACAGTCTATTTTAACGATCAAGGAAACTAATAATTAATTGATTCGAACATACGCACTGGAACGAGACACCTGTTAAATGAGCCTGAACATTCAGAACTTAAAGAAGAAGAAAAATCAGATCACGTTGGCGACATCCTGGTAGTTTGGGCTGTCTGACTTTTTCATTACTTTGTGCTGATTATTTGTAAGACTCTCTTTAGACAGTAATCATTTCAGTGTCCAAGTAATAACAAGTTCCTTTTCTTTTAACGTTAATAATAGTTGGCATTTATATGGCGCCATGTCTGTCACAAATGACACTCATGGCACATGCGAGTTGCAAATAACAGGCAGAGCCTAGGTTTTCCTTCCAGCCTCCAATCGGTTACACTGAATTGAATCGGGAATTGATAAGGTGGATGCAGCATAGGGGTCAATACAACTTTCCTTGCACTTATTGCAGTGGTTAGATGTAGCTAATTTGGGTCAAATCAGGATTACACACACGTCCAAGTGTGTAAACACCTGCAATCAGGGACCTCCTATTTTCCCTCTTTTATTTGTACTTAAACTTTTTGGCAACAGCATCTATTGGTTTTGTACATGACTTTCCAACTGGAGACCTTCATCCAACTGGGGACTCTATTGTCCCTTTTGTTATAGGTCCCTGGTTCTCATTAGTCTGTAACATGGTATTTAACTGAGTGACCAAGGCTTGAATTTATTTTCGTGTAATTATAATCATCTAGGCATTATAAAAAAGTCAATTCGAAAATTTGAACTTGACAACAAATTTAGAAATCTCAAGTACTTCAAGGAAGAAATAAACTACAAGTTGGGTTGACATTTGTAAAAACACTGTGGATTTTACACAACAATCAATCACCGGAACACACGAACACAACATGGCGATTCAACTTTCACACAAAACACTGTGCATTTTACACAGCATTCAGTCACTAGAACATCCGAACACAACGTGGTGATTCAATTTTCACTGAACCGGATAATGATCGTCTAAACCCCTTCCAGAGGTTCAGCAACATAAATGTCAAAGCAGGTTTAGAGGTAGAGTGACATCAATGTTCCCTCACACACCTTTTATCAATCAGCAAATTAATAATACACCACTTGAGGGCGACAAACAGTTTAACTTGAAAACGGTCTATAATAAAAAACAAAGGTCTTTCACCAACATGTACACTTCAACGGAGGGGTGATAGAGTTAGGAGTTAAAACCTTGGGTTCCCGGCAGGAGGATAGTAAAGCTCTTAAAGCAAACTTCTGCTGGGAATGCCCAGTGCAACAATCTTCCCAGCAGAAGGTCTTTATAAAAGCAATCAAATACAGAGATGAGATTCATTGCTGATGAAAAAGTCTGAAACTAGGATCCACATTTTGGGAGTTATGTTGAAATGATGGTATTTTCAGCTTTTAGTAACCCCTGCAGTTAAAGATTCCAAGGAGCTTTGGGAACAGTATTTTCAGCAAAAAAAGAAATAGATCAGAGAGCTTGTTTCCTTTATACCTGAAGTAATGACTGGCTACTTTTTTTCAAAATAGGCAGACATAAAAATTCAGACAAAAGACTGAAAAATTTCATCCCACAAAATAACTGTCAAATCCATAATGCTAGAATTATTTGCAGGAGAAGCCTTTACAAAAAAAGGTCTGAAAAACGGTAATCACTCTGTTTTCTCAGTGGCTTGCCTACGACCTTTTGTAAGGCACACTTTCCTTAAGCTGTTCTGCTGGGCACACGACGATATGTTATCAGGTCTTGCTGGTCAGAATGTAGCTAAATCTGAACAGCTTTTCAAAGAACGCACGTGAATGTACAGTATTTTCACCAGCGCCATGAACCCACTGGGATGCAACTTAATATTTGCATTCCTACATGTGCCTTCTCTTAAACAATGCACCCATCCATCACATCATCACATTCTCGTCCCCCTGAGAATCTTAAAGATCTCCCGTTCAATTACCAGGCAGACATCAATCAGTGCCGGGAGACAGAGGCCATTGAAATGAAAAAACCATCCTCCTCTATCCCTATATGTATATACTACACACCCTCAACACCATTGATTTTAGACAGGTTTTTTTCCCACAGTCTATCTCTCTCTCCCCCACACACACTCTCTCCTGACCCACCAGATATGGTTGAAATTAACTGCCAATAAATGATACGGTTCCCATTGCCTGACATTATACACCAGCATCACCTGCAGGAGTCTGTCACCCGAAACCCGGCCTTCTCCTACAAAGCTCACTAGAGTGTTTTGAAAGGCATGGATATAAGAGCATTCATGTCCATCTATATATCTCATTCAATCAAAACTCCAACTGTCTTTTTTTTCCATGCTGATTCAACTGTTCAAGTTAAAGGTGAGGTGTAACACTTTCAATGAGAAGTTTTTTTAAAGGGGCAGTACATCGTCATTCTTTCTGAGAGTAATTGAATCACATCCTTCAGTTTTCAATATAGACACACCATGCAATCATCCAGTGAACATTTCGTCAAATTATGTGGTCTTAGTTTAAAACATCAAAAATAGTTTATGTTTCATCAGGGATTTTGTGCACACTAACATCAGGCTAATTTTGATAATCACTGGTGTTTTGTGGGGTCTTCAATTATGTTTTTGCCTTGCCTTTGACGGTATTTTAGGAGAATATTTCTCTGGAGGCTTGGTAATGGTCTGATTATTAGAATCATTGAGCTTTCAAATCAAAACAAATCATTTTTTTTCCCTGGTGGTGTTCAAGTTTACCAAGTGTCTAGTTTGTCCACAAAATGCACTCATACTGTATAACGAACAAGAGGTACCAGGTGTATAGAAACAACCAGGCCTGATTGCTTCGTTCTTGAAAGGGCAAAGGAACCAATACATTTTCTTCTTGATAAAGGGCAACTCTATGAGGAAATCATAAATTTCTACTGGAACATTTCAAGGGCACCAAGGCAATCACCAGGGACAACGGCTGTGAAGTATCAGGCCTGAACAACCTGAGAATGTTTCAAGCTCAATTCAATGATAAAACCTTTTTACAAAATCAAAAAATCAAAACTTTAAATGCTACGTGCCCTTTTCTTTTGAACAAATCACCATTCAGCTGTTTTCTGTAGCTATCTGTCAGCTACAACAACAAAAACCAAACTGGAGGCTCCGTTAAGCAGAATCATTCTACAGGATTGGTATTATACCCGTTAGTTTTTGCAATAATTTGTATAATAGCCAAATTTAATAGCACTGCTTGAGCACAAAAAATAGCTAAGCACTACAAAATTATGCTTACCAGAATAAGCTTACTACAGCCAAAATACCATGTCACACATACCATCAGTGACTGGTATCCTGCCCATTTTTTGCTTAGCTGAAGATTGTTCAGCAATATGTTTAAATAGCTCTATAAAATTGGGTCCTGTTTTTGTCTGTGACTTCAGTTACACTGTCAGTTACACTCACAACAAATTTTGTTTTTGTTTTTCAAAGAAAAGGGATCATTTTTGAGAAGCAACGTTAACAAGATTGCTGATACTGCAGGTATCCACATAAACTTGGAGGCAATCTTTTCCATATGAGGAGCGTAGACTGAACAGAAAATATGTCCAAGTTATCTTTAGTAGAGCGACATTGTGGGTTTTTCCCGTTGGTTTTCTACTGTCCCATTTCTTTAATCTTTCTTGTTAAAAACATTGAGGGGTTAACCTCACAATGTAAAAAAAACAACAACACAAGTACAATTCCAACCTAAAATTGACCCCACAAAGAAGCCCCTTTAAGAACCCTCTAGTGCAAATTTGACTTTCTTATCCCATAGAGCAAGGTCCTTGCTGTATGCTTCTTCTTTCGTATATATAGACAAATGCTGTACCTCATTGTGTAGCCAGTTCTGCATTGGTTTGATTGACAAAAAATAATAGCCCACATAGGTTAGAAAAATAAAGAAAAAACTATGTAGGTTATGAAAATGGCTAGATTGAATTTTCTTGTAACAAGCCCACAAGATAACCGTCCTTTTATGTTAATATGTATATGGTACAGAGTAAGCAGTTCATCTTAATCAAGTGGTACATGTCTAAAGTGGACGAGGTGATTATTATATACAATTAACAGCCAAACTAACCGCCCACACAAGACATGAACTCAAGTCATGCAGAACCAATCCTATTAAAGTTGAACAACTGCATATTGAGCAAAGAGGACTGCACTTTCTTTGTGCCACGCTGTAAGAAAGTGGAGAACCCGATCTAGCTGTGACTGCAGCTGTATTGTCACATTACCACTACCGTCATATCAAATTATGGCACAATTATATTGCTAGTGAAAGGGAAATGTTATGCCATAGTGGAATGGTGGGGGTTTTTAGTATCAGGGCCCATTACTCACCGCTGGGTCTCATATGGCAGGGCTAAACTGCAGAGTTCATCAGCACAATGGTATCTCCGATATTGTGCATAGAGGGACTGCAGACTATAACTGCTACATGTAGATCGGCTATCAGTGCTACGTTCTACTTTCGTTCTCATTTTCATTCGCCACTGGCTGAATGGGAGTTCATTAAAGTTGCACTCACACACAGGGCCAGACTAAGTGTTCCGTAGGCCTTAGCTTCAGGGCCAATTTCCTAGCACTTTTAAGCCCTGGATTTGATGATAAAGTATTACATGTATTGAGGTTTGTGGGAGTAAGCTTTGCACAACTCCGAAGCTTTCCCAAAATCCAGAAAGACACTGAAATAATTTTTATTATGCGTGTGCACAAGTACTTCCCCTGTTGTATTTTCGTGGGCATTCTATTTTGTCGTAGCATGCAATTTTTTCGAAGTCCCTTATAGGCACAGTGCCCATTATGCCTAGTGGATAATTCGACCCTGCTCATACACACATACCACCAATGTAGCAATGTAGGACTTCATAAATTGATGTTTTTATTAAATGAAGATGGGGATGGGGATGGAGATGTAGGTCAAGGGAAGGGCTTTTTATGCCGAACTAAACTGCCACTATGATGTCCCCAATTGTGCATTGATGAAATAAAAACAGCATCTAAGCTTACATGTATAGTGCCACAACCTATTTTCATTTAGTACCAAACTACATGGGGAAAGAAATTCACTGAAACTGTACAGTGCTTTGATAGTACAATACAAATTTTTTGATGAAAATTTCTGAACCAATGTTAACGGAATAATATAAATCATTGGTGTTTTCAGTAAAGTCAATTTATTGCTGCCTCAAGAATTCAATATCCACAACAGAGTCCAATGCCGTCAGATTCACAAAGCATTTTCACACAAAAGGTGTCAGCATGTTTCAAATTAATTAGTGCCATTAATATTAATTGACTATTAATCACCATGGCAAAGGCCATGCCGAGAGAGATTATCAATTAATGAAGCTTTTGCGGTCATGTAATTATAGGTACATTACCTGGCACACAAAGCATGTACATACAGTACACAACAATGAAAGGAAACCATGCACCACAGAACAGGTTATTGGTGTTTAAGGAAATGTTTTATACGCACAAAATTATTAAAATGGGGATAAAGAACAACACAAGCCTGATACTTCCCAGAGACAATTGCCTCCATGTCCCTTGTCATTGACTTGGTGCCCCTTAAAATGTTTCTGTTATTGGTGTTTAAGGAAATATTTTACAAATATACGCACAAAATTATTAAAATGGGGATAAAGAACACAGGCCTGATACTTCCCAGAGACAATTGCCTCCATGTCCCTTGTCATTGACTTGGTGCCCCTTGAAATGTTTCTGTAGAAATTCCCTTTACTAAGGAAAAACTGCATTGCCCTTACAAGAATGAACAAAAATAATAATATGCCAAACTTATAAAACGAAAAACATAACTGCAGGTAATCTCCGCGATGCGCTGTTCGGAAATGCAAAACATAATAAGCAACCCAAAACAAAACTGTAGAGAGGAGAAGCCTAGATACATAAAATAGTCATAAGTGAGGTGAAACACGTGAGATTTGAGTTTGGATTTGAAGCTATTCAGAGAGTCAGTTGCTGAAAGCAAGGATGGGAAAGTGTTCCACATTTTGGGAGCAGCGCATGAGAAGGCTTTGGAGCCATAAGACTCAGTTCTTGGTGTTGTAGGAACCATTGAGAGAACATTGAGATAAGCGAAGCAATCGAGGGGATACATATGGATGGTGCAGCAGGCCTGCCTGACAATATGGTTTCATTTTTTGCTCTTCACCGATATTGTAATCCACGAACTTTGTCTGTTAACCATTTGCCGCTGGGATTCTTTTATTTTTTCCCGTCCCCTGGCGGTACTATTTTGTCAGAGTTGCCTAAATCATTTTCTTTGAGAGTACCGCTGCCTTGACAAGGCAAAGAGAACAAAGATTCTCTTTATTGCATCGTGTGCTGTGTTTTCTCTTCCAAGAAAATACCAAATTCACGCACTGTGAATTGCAAAAGATCAACCATTACCTACAGCATAGGATTGGTACTAAACCCGGAACCATGGTTTGATTCCCGCTTCACTCTGACTAACTTCCATTGAGCCAAAGTACAATGAATAAACAATGGTGGAAGCCTCTCGATGTTTCATAATCCTCTTTTTGGAACAAAAGGACAAAGGTCTGGAATTAGGGATTACACGAAAACCATCTCTCAATAGCCAGAAAATGGTGAAATATCTAAAACCATGTTTTGTCTTTGTGTGGGTAAAACAAAGCATTAGATGGCGTATCAGCAGTGGAATGTCTGGGTGACCTTTGATTTGGTATTGCCATTTTACACAATGGTATCTTTACACCGCTTCCGTTTCCAGGCAGGGGAAACATTTGCGTGTATACACCGCATCCGGCAGCTATTGGTCAAATAGCTAGTGGAACCGATGGGTTGTTATAGAATTCAAACTACATGAAGAAATCACAGAGTGTACAGTGCTTTTTCATACATGTGCAACAAGGGCAAAATACCATATCGGAAAAACATTTCCAATATTTTTGACATGACACAACTGGCTGACAAACCCGAAAACCCGTTCGTGTCAAGGGGACCTAGCTATGACAAATTATTTCCATTTTTCTACTGGAACAATTAAAAAATTCAAACAGTGTGAGGTTTGACGCTTTCTGCGTTTGAAATGTGTATCCTAATACTTGCAAGAAGTCAAGGTTCTGCAGCTCTTTTGTAAACATGTGTTGTCATGAGTCGTATTGCTTATATTTTTGACATTAACCTTAACTCCCTTGAGTGATTTACTGATCCTTTCCTCACGCTAAGATAATCTGACTCCATATTATGGTAACACAACACCAAAACAGTTGGACTCTTATTATTGTGGTACGTCTGATCCCATGTACAGCATAATCCCAGTCCAACAAAACTAAACAAAAAAATGCTGTTGGATTTTGATGGATTGCTGGGTTAAGGCCAATGAAAAATTTTTTTTAGTTTTCTCGTCAACTTTCTTCATCGAAAGAATTGATTATTATATATAATATATTTTTTTAACAGCTTTAGACCTATACAATTATCAAAAGGGCCCCAAAAGTCATCTGAATGAAAATTTGTTTTCAGTCAAGTCCTCAATTTCCACCAAATGCCTAAATACATGGACAACTAATGTATGGGCATTCAGGTTGGCTCAGTGGTTTCTTCCCGGCCTGTCACCTCTATGGACCCCAGTTTAAATCCCGGACTGGAGCCTTGCATGTGGATTGGGTTTTCACAGTTCCTACCTGATTGTGTGGGTTTTCCCTATTTGGGGTTTTCCTCCCACATCTAAAACTGATATTTTCTCAGGCCAACGGGTCACTGTGCTGTAGCCACTTTTGAGGGTCCTTTGGTTTCATTACCAGAACGATATTATAATAATTTTTAAAAATCCTTTAAAACCCTATGCCATTTAAAACAGGCACACATTTTGACAAGAATGAAAATTAATGAAAAGTAAATGGAAACATTTTTTTCCCTCATAAATTTTCAGAGATGGATTGACGAGAAACTTACAGTCAATTGTCATTGGCCAAATGAAACTAGCGATGATGCCTCCTTAGCAAACTGGATCCCTAAAGCTCGAGTGAGGGCCCCACACATGATCAGCTGTGCTGAATGGTTTACCCTCAAAAGGTTATCATTGATCAAAATTGACTGGAGGTTATCATTGATCAAAATTGACTAGAGGTTACCATTCAACAAAATTGACTAGAGGTTACCATTCAACAAGATTGACTAGAGGTTACCATTCAACAAAATTGACTAGAGGTTACCATTCAACAAAATTGACTGGAGGTTACCATTCAACAAAATTGACTAGAAGTTACCATTCAACAAAATTGACTAGAGGTTACCATTCAACAAAATTGACTAGAGGTTACCATTCAACAAAATTGACTAGAGGTTACCATTCAATAAAATTGACTAGAGGTTACCATTCAACAAAATTGACTAGAGGTTACCATTCAACAAAATTGACTAGAGGTTACCATTCAACAAAATTGACTAGAGGCTACCATTCAACAAAATTGACTAGAGGTTACCATTCAACAAAATTGACTAGAGGTTACCATTCAACAAAATTGACTAGAGGTTACCATTCAACAAAATTGACTAGAGGTTACCATTCAACAAAATTGACTAGAGGTTACCATTCAACAAAATTGACTAGAGGTTACCATTCAACAAAATTGACTAGAGGCTACCATTCAACAAAATTGACTAGAGGTTACCATTCAACAAAATTGACTAGAGGTTATCATTCAACAAAATTGACTAGAGGTTACCATTCAACAAAATTGACTAGAGGCTACCATTCAACAAAATTGACTAGAGGTTACCATTCAACAAAATTAACTAGAGGTTACCATTCAACAAAATTGACTAGAGGTTACCATTCAACAAAATTAACTAAAGGTTATCATTGAACAAAATTGATGACTACTAAATAAATTTACAGAAGTCTTGAATAAACAGTCCTTGAATTAATCCAAGGCACACATGACTTGCAGTGGGTGCCCTCTACCTAATAGGGCCTCTCAAGAAAAAATATCTACGTTTTAGTTATGATAATAAAGAAGAACACACAAAATGAAACAGCAGGGAAGACGTAGACGATGAATAAGTAAGACAAAAAATTTTGCGTGGTAATGACTGCAGCAGATTGGTACAGATTTAACCATCAGGAAAAGCATTTTTGAGTGGAAGTGGCGCTACTTTGGCCATGTTATCTGGAAAGGTGATGGACTAGAGAAGTAAATACCCCTGGGGTCTGTGAAAGTCCAACATGAGGGGGTTAGAACACGAAGAAAGAACTCTACTTTACCACAAAGAAAGAGAAATCTAGATGCCTGGTCATAACAAGGGCTTTGTCTTTCTTCCCTGTGATGGCAGTTTCACATCTTTCAAGAAAATCTAAAGGTGATCAATGAAAAATCCTGAAATCAGGAAAAAATCCTGACAGGCGTGAAGTCCGTTGGTGCTAAGTAGGAAGGTGGGCCCCCTCATGATAGTATGGGCAGAGAAAACACTGACACACCAGCTATGATTAGAACTCACAGCAGCCAGACATGATGAAATATAGAAAGTAAACAAATCAAGTTGCGATTACACGAAGTCTGATCCGCTGGAGCACTCAAAAGTGCCTGAGCTACAAATGCAGTCTATGGCAACCCACGGATGGCAGCCACCCCAGATGTACATTACAGCAGAAAGGATACACATTAAGGTGTGAAGGGGCACGCAACGCTAACTTAATACAAACAGTAAATATTTACTAGCCATGCATAAAATGAATGCCTAAACTGTCAAGTTTGGGTGCAGATGCGCATGCCATTTCTATAGTGACACATGCATCTTAACAGACGGCAATGACAGACCAAGAAGGGTTTGGGTAATGGCTTTGAATGCTGTTTTTCACTATGCTCTCCATGCATCTATACAAACAACTATCAATTAGCCAGTGAAAGGATTTAGCTATAATAACATACTGTCTGAATTTCATGAAAACAGGTAAATTTTATCTATGGAAATTTTGCAAAGGGCTTGTTCAATGGGATGTACAATTCAAAAACATATTCTACTTCAACCATAAAACAAAATCAATTAGCCTGTTACACACGGATTTAGCTTTGATAACATTTTGTCTGAACATCATGAACAGGTAAATCTCATGCCTGGAACATTTGTCAAGGGCTTGATCATCGAGATGTCTCATTCAGGGGCATAACCAGACATTTTCATTGGGGGCCAAGCAGAAAAAAGACATAATCTGGGGGGAGGGGGGCTATTTAATTTGTCGAACCATTCATTTCTGCATTTTTTTAAATTTTTTTTTTCGGGGGGGGGGGGAGCGGGGGCAAGGTTCTGAGTGGGAGTAAGGGTTCTGAGTGCGTAGGCCCCCACCCCCCACCTCCGGTTATGCCACTGGTCTCATTAAAAAATTTGTTCTGATAAAACCCTAAAAGCAAATTCCAGCCCCATAAGCGTCACTCAAAACTCATCTGTTCCATACACGTTATTCTGTTTAGATTGTTTTTATTGTTTAATGTGCCATGAGCGTCAATGCCTGGTGGATACCGGCGCTTTTCAAGTGTTCTATTATTATTATTATCATCATTAAATACTCTAAATTTGGGCTAATACCGGCTTGTTAATGGCCATTATCATTAATTTGATAATTTACCAAAAAAAGTGGCAATCGCCACACTTATTGCATTTATACCACAGGTCAGTTTGGTTAGTTAGCAGTTTGCAACAGCTATTTCTCCTTTTCATTTCATTGTTTGTATATAAATTTCAATGCCAAATTAAGCACAAAGGGAAACCTGGCTTAAAAAACAGTAACACCTTAAAGTTTGAGATATTTTAGGACAACACGTTGCACCACATCTTCAAATAATGAGGGAATGTTGTGTTACCACACATGATGTAGAAACAGTAATTGCAACAGGGTCGCAAATGTTGGTCTTAAAAGGTCTCCACGACATTGGTAAGATTGAAAATGTAAATGTTCACAGATAGGAACATGACTTACATGGTATAAAGGTGGTCATGGTGGGAAAACTTCCCTTGAATATTTTTGCCTAAAATGCTATAGTTTTTGAGAAATTAGGGAAACAATTAGTTTTGATCCCACAAGTCCAAAACACGATGTTTGAAAACAGTGACAACATACAAGTTAGTTTGTTTGTTTTTTTCTCACTATTTTCTCATGACTCTGATGACCGATTGACCTTAAATTTTCACAGGTTTTTTATTTCAATTTTGGGATGAACAAAGAAAAATTAACTGGAGTGGGATTTGAACCTGCGACCACCGGTTTAACGTAACGTAACGTAAAAGAGCCATCAGGTTGTTTAATTCATGTATATGTTGGATCGCACAAAGTGTAGATACTATTCTTTGACAGTAACCAATGTTGTCCCAGGCTCTAAACAGCGGACACATGTGACTGCAGTCATGAGGTATGATCATAAAGAGGTAACAATCATATCCTAACAGACACGGGCAATCTGTACAATCTGATTCTCAATGTAAACCTACAGACACTAAAACCAGAATACGGTTAACAGAGACAGGCTTGTAAAGAAGTCTCCAACAGGCCCCAAAGAAGTTCCTTTTAAAGTATAGAGTTATAATTCAGAAAACATGTAGAAACAGGTTACTAAAAGAGCCACCAACGATTGAAATCATTTAAAAACAACACGGAAGTCCAGATTATTGACTCCCCTGCACCGGTTTCCGTGTGTAATGTTGGCCAGGGTACCAGGCATCCCTGTGGATAGACCCAGGGCCGGGTTTCACCCCGGTGCTTTCCAGGACCAACGTGTCTTTGGCCGGTTACGGTGCAGCTGTCAGTCCCACGAGGCTTCCAGGCTTGACGATCGCCAATCGGTAATCAATAACCGAGTTGATGCGAGGGGGTGCAGTGTGGCATGGTTGTAACTGCAGGGAGGCAGGTGGCAGGTACTACCGCTCCTGCAACCCCTCTCCTCATACCTCATCTTACATGCTATCACATGCTTTCATACAACTCAGCACCGTGTAATTATGTTGGCACATCACACTGACTGTACATACCCAACAGCGAACCATGCAAGCCTCTCTTTAGCAACTTGTTTATCGATATGTAATGTTCCATGAAATATAATTAATTTCATGGACGCTGTACACTCTCCACCAGCCCTCTAGCGGACGACTTCGTCAAGCATGGCTTGCCAAAGAAGTCTGGAATGGGTTGCTATGGAGACTCTGGCGCCTCAAACTAATCCCAAGTTCACATTACACTCTATCACCCATTGGCAGTAACACTAGGGGCCCTGTATTTTAATTACCACTCAACTAACATTATAAATGTTCTTATGTAAACCCATCCTTGATGACAGCTTCTTATGTAAAGGGTTAATTTGTTCCTCTGAATGAGGAATGAGGAATGAGAATGAAAAACAGTTGAGGGTCAGCCAAATTGCTCAAAGCCTTTGCCATTGGCATGCACTCCCAGCTAGCCTCGGAGAGGCAGTCTCGGTGCTTTCAAACACAATAATAATAAAAATCAGTTCTTATATAGCGCTTTACCTAGGGGCGTCTTAAAGTGTTTATGTTTTAAGACAGGTATGCTAAGCTTGTGAATTATATGAGACCCATTTACATACCACATTGTACGGGTTTACAAGGTGATACGGTGCAATCTGCTGCCAACTATGCCAAAAACACAGTGTAACTGGGCTTTTTTACATGTATTACACAACACACGGGACCTACAGCTTACAGTTCCATCCAATGGACCTATCAGTTACAGTTAAGTGTCTTGCTCAAGAACACAAGAGCCAAGACCGGGACTCGGACCCACACTCTGCTGATCAGACCACCAGAACTTGAGTCCAGTGTGCTATACCACTTGGCCACGACACACCGTTAACATGATTTCTATTCCAGGAATCCACTTCATATCTAAATTATTGTCCCTGTTTCTGATTGTTTTAGGCCTTATCCTCTATTTTGTCGGGAACTCTGCATACTGCATGGCACAGTGTCAATGACTTTTACTAATATTACCACATTAATATCAATGTATTCCAACACCTGAATTTATCACAGATTTTACTCCAGTCTATAATGGGGTGTCTCAGGCCAGTGACCGCATGGAGTGATAATGTATGGAGTGACAATGTAAAAGATTGGTTATAAATAATACAACTATTTCAGTGGATTTTCTTTGTATTTTTGGTGTTTGTGTAAATTCAAGAAGCATATTGAGCTGGTAACTTAAGAAATACCTGTTAGACAAGTGACCCCTAAAAATGTTCAGGGAAGTGACCTTCTTTACTTTACCACTCTCCCACCTTTTGATTTGGTTAATGTAACAGTGACTAAATTTATCTATTCTATCCACAGCTCCTTGTTTTATTATTCTAGCAGTGATTTCTTCAGATTTAGTGAAGAGGGAATTTGACAGGGCCCTCAGGGACTACATCTCACTTGTCACGCTATCCCAAAAAAAAAAAAAAAAAAAAAAATCACATCAATAAACAATTTTAGAAAAAATAATTGCCTTTCACTTAGCTCAGAAGTCATTTCCCTTTTTGATGTGCAAAAAGGGCAGATCAAAAGCACCACGAGTCAAGAGCTACCTGAAAATGATGATGACGACCCTTCTCAAAATACATGTACATGTTTACTCTGTTCCTTTGGGTTTCCATTAGAACTAAACACACCTTTTAAATGTATAAACATTTTCACAAGAAAAACGGTTAGCTACAGTGATGTTAAAACTGCCATTATGGTTTACTTGTGAATTTACTGGCGGCTAGAGCATGGTAGTCAAAACTGCTGAGAACAAGCCAGCTGACCACACCATGCAGAATCAGAGTCTCATTTTTCTCCTGAAATAACCTGCTTAATCAGAACATTTTGTTTAACTGCTCTGCTAAGCAAAAATAAGCAGGAAACCAGTCACATACCCTACATAGGACATGGTATTTTGGCTGGTATCCTTATTCTGGTAAGCAAAATCATTTTGTGCTGAGCTACTTTTTGTGCTTTAAGCAGGTCTATGAAATTGGTCCCTGGGCATAGTGATGGTAATGTCAAGGAAACAAACTGTACTTTTTTAACACAAAACAACTCACTCATCAGAGAGATAATTACATGTATATGGTGTCACTGCAAACCTTAGTTCTAAACTCTGGCCCTTTCAAAGAACAAAAGAACTCTGGCCCTTTCAAAACTTCAAAGAGGCTGACAGTGCCTAAGCAGGATTTCGTAAAGGGCCTAAGTTTGTAGTACTGCAGCAGGGTCAATATTTCTGAAAAGATCCCCAGACATGCACAAAAACCAATGGCAAGATTTACCAACCTTCCCAACAGAACCAACGTTGAGTCTACAAGATGAGAGTCTCTGCAACTACATTTTGTTTTACTGAATTGTGCAACACATACTTTAAAAGTATGTGAGTCACTACAACATAGATCCTCCTTGATTGCTCATTTAGAAGAGCCAGTTGCATTTCCACAATGTCTTAATGAGTGCGGTTTGAGGCATCATTGAGCCTACCAGAAGCTTAACTCTTCCATTAGAAGGAAAGAGCTACTCTACTGTCGTAAAGAGCCAAGAAATGATGAGGAATGTATACACTTCCTTCCACACATAATTGCACAGGTACATTATATCTTCGATGGGGGAAGTAATTCCCTCATTGCTCATTCAAACATAACCCAGCCTGCCTGGCTACTTTCGGAGGCTGCTCACTTATTTTCACCGATTTGCCATATCCATGCAGTGACATAAAAATCAATAAAAAAAGGTTTCCAAAAAGGTTCATTTAATATTGTAAATGAGGGTGTTTTTTTCATCGTGTGTCATGGAAAAAATGCATATAATGGGCAGTGCCCATGTTCGCATGCCATTTAAGTTCTGGACAAATCAGTTATTGTACTGACTTTCCCTAGTTCTACAGCCATGGTAAACACTGTGGAAGTAATAATACCAGGCCTGGGATTCAGGGAGGCCATGACCTCTGTTGCCCTGGTCTTGGCCTTGGTGCCCCTTCAACAGTTTAACGTAGACTTCTAGAGTTTACAATGGATTAACCCTTTGCTAAATGAAAATGGCCTTGCCCTCTCAAAGATGAAATTTCAGGTCTTTGGTGGGGGGGGGGTAAAAAATCAAAATAAATTAAGTATTCAAAACTTCAGCCTGGATCTTAACTGCTTTTCAGACGGCCTTTTTTTTTTCTTTTTTCTTTTTAAATCTTAACTGATTTTGTTATTTTGTTTTTACATTTGTTTATTTATTTATTTATTTATTTATTTTTTATATAAATTCATGTGGAGAACCTTACACTGAATTTTTTTGAAGACATAACCTTGATAACTAAACAGTTCTCAAATAGAGTTGATGAGCTGTTTCAAAGGTTAATATTTGAATCAAGATTGGGTCCCATATCTGATGTTCACCAAGCTTTGTCATGCCCTCTACGATCTAAATTGAAGCGCCATTCATTACAATGGAGAAGCCAGTCTATATGCAACAGGTTATCAAAATATTGCATAAATTGTTTATCTAAATAATCTCTTTCAAAAACAAAACCAAAAGGAAATCAAAAATAAAGTCGTATTCATTTTGTTTTGCATTCCATTAGTATTCCATAAAAATTACCACATATCATCCGGTCAGGATTACTACAGATATGCAGTTTGTATGGATTTCATAAAAATGGTTTTGCATATTATTTTTTGATACCCATTGAGTTTATTGATCAAGAGTGGTTTCCAAGGTAAATTGTGGGCAACAAGAAACAATCAATTTCTAAGAAAAAAAGCTTATTTTTGGATTTTGATGTAATTTTTCAAATTTATACATATTTTTCTGTTATGGCCCTTTTTATCATTATAGCACTGAGCCGATGTTATGATCAACCATATATTGCTTTCATTAAAGGAATAATTAAATATTCAAAAAAATCTTCCCAACCTTTTTTGTTGTTGTTTTTGCCCCTATAGTTAAAAATGTTTGATTTTTGAAAACAGATAATAAGGGTAGGAATAATATCTCTTTTGAACAGTGGTTAATCTGAGAAGAGTTGGTCTTTAATCGCGATTTCGACCAGTATGCTCTGGTTGTCTTCTAGGGAAAGCTAGCAGAACACTAGCATTACAAACAAAAATGAAAGTTACTGTGTAGTGTGTAAACAAAAATACAAACAAAAAGATGACATACATGTAGCACCAGAGCCCAACACGCAGCCCAACACACAAATTACATAAGTAAAAAATGCATACAAAGTGAAAAGTTTCATGATGTACCAAAAATTAGTTTATAGGAACAGAATGAAAAACAACTATCTACAGAGTTCAGACTGCCTCTAGCTACTGGGCAAGCTCGGTGGTCTAATGGCAAAACATCAGCTCTAGAATGGCACTATTATTGAAATAAAAAACACAAGACCATTGGACTTGTCAAGTTGTGAGTTCACTGGCCCAATGCTAAAATCACTGGCCTCCAGCCTGCGATCCAGTGTACATTTTGAGGCCTGCAACACACGTCAAAAGGACAACAAGATCAATTAAAACTGCAGATTTCTTTCAAAGATACAACAAAAAGAAAACTAACCACATCCCAAGAGATAAATAAGTCCTTACAAAGTGATGGGATGATTTTGAGATAAACAAATGTATGTGGTGACTTCGTCCCTTCGGATTCCTTTTTCCTCTAATAGCCTGCCAGGTGCATGCATGAATATGTTCCTTAAACAAGGAAGACACAATCAATGCTATTGATTCTTTGAACAGACAGTTTGTCTTGCAATATCGATAACTCACACACCCCAGACAACGTCCCGAGGAATGCGCTGATTTGGTTAAATCTTCATTCATTGATCACCCTGCTTACCTCTGTGCTCTGTTTTGGTTTGGGGGGGGGGGGGTTGTTAGGTGGGTTTTTTTTCCTTTCACTGCTACATAAGGGTCAAGGAGGACAGCCTTGTTCTGTTTGTCACAAAATCAAACCCAATTATACAAAATTAAAAAAAGACTTGTTTTTTCGTCTTCAAAATTTAGGATTTGTAGCAAAAAACAAAATTGATTAGTTTCAATCTAAATGCTCACTAATTTCTTTTTCCCTTTGGCAACTGCTTTACTTCTTCCAAGAAAATAAAGTTCATACCAGAACAAATCGATAACGTGGAAGAAATGGCACAATAACAGACCGATTGATGGGTATAAAACGTAAACAAACACGACGTCCTCCTTAGGAAAGTGCGGTACGGTACATGATGATAGTTGCATTTGTTTATTCAATCGAGGCTTTTCTTTCTCGAAATCTCTTAGAAATGTTCAAGACTTTGTATCAGAGACCTTCGAGTGGCTGAATATAAACCAGTAAGGACAGTTCCAGCATGTCTTGGAAATTCTACGAGGAACATTATGTTCACGTTGTGGTAGTACAAGTTGCAGGACCGAACTTTTGGGCCAGACGCCTGCGATCACACACTTTTCAACACAAGAATTTCAGTTTGAAGCTGAAATCCTTCAAAGAAAAGGCTTTCCAAAACTGTGTGATTCTTTTGTCTATTTGAAATTCTGCAAGGCTACATTCTTTACATGTATTTCCACATAGTTTGCCATCAGCTCCGATGACTTAGTAGCCACTACAGGTCACGTAGTCCCGTAGGTCACGTAGACCCCACAAATAACCGTTGATTGTCAAAATCAGTCTGATATAAATGTGCACAAAACCCTTAAACAACCAAGGATGAGATTTGACAAATGTGGAAATTCCTGAAAAATGGCTTGGGGCCTAGGTTCCCCTTATTCTACCTGTCAATTGAGGATGTTTAAAGACTTTGTGTATGATTAGAAATAAAAAGGTACAGGTTTGGACACAATGTAGACTATTTCTTTCTCAATTCGGCAATTGCCTTACTTCTTTCGAAAACATTTGAAGTCTCAAGGCGTTCTTGATAAAAACTTGACATCAAGAAAAAAAATTTTAAAAATCACACGCCTGCACAACATACACCGTTTTGTTGTTGTCTGCATTCAAAACGTGACCATTAATGACAACATTTTCACAGGTAGGCTGTATGGTGTAGGCCCATAGTGAAAACTAAAGGATGTGGGATTTACTTACTCCCCGAAAACGAATGTTTCGTGATGTTAGACAAAAGGATGAGGAGATTCTAAGCTACGCCTGTAGATACATCTCGACTTTAAAGAAAAGCCTAGCTGTCAAACTACCAGATAAATTACTTATTGCTTATAAGAAAAACACATGCAGTTCATTATCAACATGCATGTATTCACTTTTGACATTTGTTCTAAATGCTACATTTTGATGGGACACAGGTTTGTGATATACATCAGATTAAACACACATGGCTTTTATTACTCTGATGGGCAGAATACTTCCTTCAGCATCCCTATAATGTCTTTCCTTAACATGTTTTTTCAATCATCAAATTATTTTAACTTATTTTAGCACAAAGGTTGTCCAATCCAATAAGAAATGTTTAAAAGGCGAATAATTTTTTATTTTTTTTAAGATAGTAGAATACTTTAGTACTTGAGAACTGTTCATCGAATTACACGCTAAAAGCGGTTTGATATCTCTTTCCATATCATACTCTTTGATATGATAATGATGAACACTTATATAGCTCGGGTATCAGCCATAGATGGGCTGTCATGATGCTGATATTGTTTTTATAACAGGTATATGGAGCCATAATGACGGGAAAAGAATGGGGCAAACCCCTTTTCTTATCGATAGGTTCATTGGGTTCTTTTACGTGCTTGACGCAACACACGGGACCTACAACTTTAGCTCCCATTCAAAGGACAAAGCAATAATGATGAAGTGTCTTGCTCAAGGAAACAAGTGTCATGACTGGGACTCGAACCCAGACTCTGCCGATCAGAACACCAGAGCTTGAGTCCGGTGTGCTAGACCATTTGGCTAGATGTAAAAACAGCACGAGGGCCATATGACCCATTCAGTAAAAAGTTTCTCCTGGTATCCACACAAGCAATGTAACTGAAAGCAGTCTTGCATGCTTCATTTTACCTACAGTCATACTACTATTATTACGGCATAAACTGTCCTTGTACACATGGCAACAATGTATTGACTGTGAACTCTTAAGTTGGTGATCAAATCAGGTTTGCTTAGTGATGTCTTCTTCTGCCTTTCATTTCAGTGGATCCCAGTTTGAATCCTGCCTCGGACCAGCGAATTCTACCCAAGTACCTAGTACATAAATGCTGTTATCAAGGCAAAAGCAGCACTTGTACACACAGCACCACTATAGGGACAATGAACTCTACAGTTGGTGACCAAATCAGCTTGGGTCAGTGGTTTCTTCCCTGCCTTCCACCTCAGTGACCCCAGTTCAAATCCCGGACCAGAGCCTTGCATGTGGATTAGGTTTTCAGTCCCTAACTGATGAAGTTGGTAAATTCTCTATCTAGGGTTTTCCTCCAACATCCAAACTTGAACATTTCTTCTCTACACAGGTATCTTCAGGCCTACATGTTACATTTCTAGTCAATTTTGAGGGTCCTTTGTTTCATTTCCCAAAAAGCTTTAATAACAACAGATTAATAAAATGTTAATAAATAATCAGTCCTTATTACTGCACACTACGTATTCTTTTACTCAACCTCTTCCTCCCTGGTGGGGGGTATAAAGACACAACCACTGACTTCCACTTCAACACTGTCCCTGGCTTCACAACAATTCCATCTCCTTTAGCTCCACTGCATAGTAACAGAAGGAATACAATTTGAATGACATTAATGTACTTACAGTTTTCCCAGATCTTGATGCTTCCTCGTGAGACTTTTCTGCAAGGCTCTAAGAAGCGCCTGCGTGGCGCTGGACTGAGTTTGGAATCTCGGGCAGTACAGGGTGAGAAGACGCTCACACCAGGTGAGGTAGAACTCAAGGTGAGCTGAGGTGTCGAGTTGTGTGGTCAAGAAACTCAGCATCTTCTCGGTGTATGTCATTGGCAAACTCTGGCACACAGACTCAACTGATATAGAAAAACAAAAGTTAAATCATTATAATAGATGTTAATTTTTCGCATCGGGATAAGAATATTATCTGGGTTTTTTTCCCCATACACCGATGTGTGATAAGCACTGTATACTCAGTACTTTCCCTGAGTCCTGTGAAAAAAAATGTTTTTTTAAATCTGGCATATTCCTCAGGTGGAATTCAAACCCACGACCTCGCCATGCTAGAGCAAATGTCTAATACCAACTAGACTACTGAGACTGCCCGGCAGCTAGAGGCAGTTTTAATCCTATTAGCAGCAGGCACCGCCACCCTTATAATAGATGTTAATTTTGTATGGGTAAAAACACAAATAATAAAAAGTAAAATCATTAATCCTAATTCCAAAACTCCTACACATTTTAGCTGGGTTCTTTAAGGATCTGTGAGGGTGTACTTCCATAGAGCTGATTAACAGAACACAGTCAAAAACAGTTTGGTATTTTCATCAAGCCAGCCCAGGGTGAGTCTTGAACACAAACTCTATCAGCAACAATTGGAGCCGGATGGGAATTTCCCCTTGTCATTTTCCCCTGAAGGTTTACTGCGGGGGTTTCTCCCCCACCCATACTCCGCAAATTAGTGATAACTGCTCTTTGTAAATGTGATATAATATCGTACATAAAGTTTTTAAATAATTTTTTATGTATATTAACAACAGTTTCAGGAGAGTGCCAACCAGCGACAGTGCCCCTTAAGGGTAGATCAAACACACGCCACAGTTGCTGGGCCACGCACTCCTCATTACAACGGTGTTAGGACATACGTTGTTATTGTTTGAAGTGAATTTACCATGTGAGTATAGTAAATTATGCATATGTAGTAAATATTAAATTGGCCCCAATGGAAACCAATTTGGACTAGTTGGGCATACCCTGGGTAAAGAAATGTAACCTATAAATAAGCAAAACTTAAACAGCTGAACCGTAACTTGACTTAATGAGCCCTGTAGCCTAATAACCTATGGGGAGAAACTGTTAAAGATGAGGGTTTGATGTTCCCTGTGAGAGCCAAGACTACTTTGTGAATCTCTTCTCTTTTTGTTTAACATGCATTACACATAGATTTGTAAGAGGCAATTATGGATAAGTGTCTCATTCAAGAGAAGAAAATCATGACCTACAAATGCTAGGGTTCAAGCCTACGCTGTATTCACAAGTGCCACTGTGAACAAGACCACTAGACTAAAGACACTTTGAACATATTGTTAGCATGGTGGAGCTGTCTCTCTCTATTCTTCACACACATAAACCAAAGTGAGGCAGCATGGGAAAATGGTCTGGTGCTTCTTGTGAACTGGAAATCAATACTTATTACTGTTACTGCATAGAGGGAACATAACAAAAATAGAGGCAGAACAACAGAGGCCCATTGCAGGCCTCAGGCACTAGTGTTTCCCCTGGCTGATGAACTGAGCAAGGTGGTACAAATTTAAAGCCTTTGAGAAAGACTCTGCTAGGGTCGAAACGTGAGGTCATTAACAATTTTTTTGCACATTTTAAGTTGATGATAGAAGCAAAATTTATGCATCCTGCAAACTGACAAGAATGCAGCACTCACACAAATGCGCGTTGATTCCATCTACACCGTAAACAAATTGTGAGTTCTGATACATACAAATCAAGCAAAAAGCTTGTAAATGACACAAAATGAACATCTTTGGATAAGTATACCTTTACAGTGAATCTTCCGAGCAGTGTTGCTGATATTGGGTAAAAAAATTAGAGAGGTGGTCACTGGAAGTAGCAAAGCGGACCACCTCATGTTTGAATGGCAGGCCTGATACTTCACGGAGGCAACAGAGGCAATTGTCTCCATACCCCTGGTCATTGCCTTGGTGCCCTTGAAATGTTCCTGTACAAATTTACAATTTCCTTATAGAGGTGCCCTTTATCAGGAAGAAAATGCCTTGGTGCTCTTGCCCTTTTAAGAACAAAGCAATCAGGCCTGTAAAAGGTATGGGAAACACTGACTAGGCCACGACAGTTCTCAAATAACACAAACTTTCATATAACACCTACTTTAATATTGACATTAACTTCACAATATATTATTTTGTGAAGCATGTTGAATCGACCATCTTGATGGATGCTGGTTCTATAAATATGCACACCTGTGTATGATTTTTTTTTTATCACCATCTGTAAAGTTTACCAGGTGTACACTTCTAGTAAATCTACAAATTTAATTTTGGGAGGAAAAGTTTTGCCAGAGGGCTTTAAAGCTGGAATCACTGTGTAATAAACACGAGTGTTAGAATGCACTGTATGCATGGGTTGTTTTCCACATGTCCTATTGAGATTGCCTATTTCTGGAGAACAGCCTGTGTCACAGACAGTGAAAAAAAAGGGTCCATATATTTATCATAACATTGCCATCTGAAAGAATTACATGTACATGAAACCTAACATTTTCAGCATCATGGTATGATGCATTATTTGTTTTGGAAGAAGAGTGGTTCAGTAAAACACCTTAGAGCAGATGTGTGGGAATTTTTGTCAACTTCGGTCATCACACTTTTGAGGAAACTAACACTTTATGTTTAGTTAGAAATTTGTAGGTTTTAGTAGGATATTTAATGGATTGCATCATCAGTTAATAATACCTTTTACTGAGGTTTTGTATACCATTTATCACACATTTATCACACATAAAAATATCACATACGGGTAAATTTTGAAAGGAAGTTTCAATGAAAGCAATATTTGTACCTCACCTTTAAAGGTCAACGAACTGACACTGAATGACCGAACAACATTCTATAAATGGCATCATGTCTTCAGCAAAAAGTACATAACATCCAAATATTGTGTCTGTTCCGAACAAGTTCAAGAAAAACAGGAACGAGTATACTTTAGGATAGCAAACCATGTAACCATGAACTATGGTTTACTTAACCTACAAAGATATCGAGAGTGAATGGGAAGGGGGGTATGCCGGCCAGGCAGTCAATTCAATTACACTGTAGGAAGGACAGTCCGTAGGAAAAGTGCAAACTGAGAAGGAGCATCAACGGAACGGCTACACGTCTCATATCCAAAGATGGCCAGAAAACCGGAGGGGAAAAAAATCAATGTCAGCGACGGAGGAAGTATGTGCACACACTGCAAGAGGGAGCCTGCATCTCAAACACACTATAGACTATAAAGCATATCAACACTGCAGATTTCGAAATTCAAGCTTTTTTTTGTACAGTAGTTGAATGCATATTGCATCCCCTCTGACAGGTAAAGTAAACGACACTTTAACTGTCAGAGGAGAGGGACGAGGAAAAAAGCGAGGGGTTGTTTTTTTTTTTTTAATCTTTATTTGGAAATCCTGGATCATGGGGGAAAAGTAATTATTGGAAAGTTTCCGCAGCTGGCCATCAGAGTGTGAACAAGTCCAATTCTACGCTCATTCAACTGAGGATAAAGAGTTAAGTCTAGCTTGCCAACAGCTCCCCCCCCCTCCCTGAAAGAATTTAATGTGTGATGTGACCTTGTAAACATGAAATGCCAAGGAAAAATGCCCTAACCTATTGTCAATATGTTAACGGATTGAGAAGGCTGCTCAGAAAGGTGAAAAGTAATTTCCCCTTTTTAAAAAAAAATCATTCAGACCCTTTTTTTATAGGAAAATCTTATTAAAGGGTTCGTTCACCACAACAAGTGAATTAAATGTGATCTTTTTCAGGAAACTATTACTCAAGAAACTATCACTTTTTTTCTTTTCTTTTTTCTCCATCTAACATGATTCAACATTGTGACTAAAGAAATAAATTTGCAGGTCAGTTATTTGACATATATGTTAGCCAGTTAACGCGGGATGACGTGTATACACACCAAAATTTTCCCTGCCAGAAACCCAGTGCCCTGACTCTTTTTTGTGTGAAATCGGAATGCTAATATGAAGGTCGACCAGATATTCCATTAAAGAGCATGCACATTGCAAGGACAACTTTGCAATGCTTTATCATTGTATTTTGGCTCAATGGAGGTAAGTCCGAGTGAACCAAGATTCCAGACTTGGTTCCGGCCATGGGACCAATTGTCAGCCATGGCTAGAGGTTTTGCGATTTATTCTAAATGAATCTGATATCTTCTCGAGAGAAACAATAAATCCTGGTGGTGCATCGATGCATGAACATGTAGGTACCTCCATGATCAATGAGAACCTTCTCTTGGCTTTGTTTAGTCAGGGATTCTTTGTGCCAACGAAATGATTCCGGCCATTCCAAGAAATTAATCACATCAGATGGCACTGAAACATTTTAAGAACCCTGGCCCTCAGTGGTTAAATAAAGAATTGAAAGAAATGAACTCATCATAAATAAATTTTGACATCTCAATTATACATGACTTTTGAATGGGGAAAAAACAAAACTTCTGAACAAAATATCTAACATTTTCAGGAAAATGCTGAAACGCAAATTGGGCATTGAATGGGAATAGTCTATTTGGCATAAATTACTTAACCCTCCTACTGTCTGACCATTCAACATCATCAAAGTATGTAGTTTTGAACAATTGATAAACTATGCCAGCCTGCAATATGACATTATATGGTGCATCTACACAATCAACCCTCTTACTGTCTGACCCTTCAATATCACCCACTGTGGTTTTGCATGAAAGATTAACTATGCCAGCCTGCAATATCTAGACAATACACTTATGTATCAAGATACATATATGTATCAAGAATAGCTGTACACTGTTAGTTCCGTGCTCAGTTGTGCCCCCCCAACACAACCGTGCAGCTGAATAGTTTCAAATGGTTGATCAACTCGCTCGAAAACATTACCAAGAGTCAGGGGTAATGTACTCATGTTTGAAAGAGTGCATTAATTCCCCTTTTCTAACTTTTAAATGAACCATATAAACCTTACATGTGAAAAGTTTTATCGAAAAACGTGTCATGTTTTGGGAAAACGGCGAGTAACATTGAATAGTTACATGTTTAGTAAACAGCCTTTGTTCATACTACATGACTTCTAATGCATGTTTATTACTTTTGCTTACATACAGCCTCAATCCTCCTATATCCTTCAGAAGTAGAAAGTTAAAAGCTTAAAATACCTGTATCCTAAATCCTCCTGGGTTTTTTATTTACTATGGCTACCGGCCTGAATCCTTCTAGATCCTTTTATGACAGAGATCCTACCAGCACTGACCCCCCATAATACCCAGATCCTTCTGAAACTATTTTGGCCAAGCTAAATAAAACCCCAATCCTGCTCTTTCCTCTTAAATGTCAAATACAGCCTGATGACCCCATCCCTTCTACGTCCTCCCATAGCAGAAACCCACTATGGCCCCAATCCTTCTGGATCCTGCTCTTTGGCAATGCCCTTCAAATCCCAGTCCTTCTGAAATCCTTCAGTTCGTCAAAGAGAATCTGGAAGGATTTGGGCTAGTTAGGATTATCAACACAAGTAGCAGGTAAGTCAAATGAGAAAAATAATGTTCTTATAAATGAGAGTATATGGTTAATGTCTCTCAGACAGTCTACCAAGTAACCTGTAAACTTAAAAAGTAATGTACTATGATAATTACCATGTCTAAAATTACACATGAATATACAGGACAATGCCTACGAACCAGTGCCCTCTACCTACAGGTATTTTGATCACTGTTGAACCCTTCTGACACAGTAAATTTACCCCTATCCCTCATACTTAGCTGCTCAACGTGAACAAACACTCTGCACAAGGAAATCATGGCTGAATACCAATCCCTGCGGCTGGGGATACAAGCCAGTTGTATGTTCGAAAAGAAGGTTACTCATACCTTGCAGTGTTACTTATTTATTCAGGACAATAACTTCTTGTACACTGCAGTATTTCAAAATCTCAGAAAAGTTTATAAAAATATACCCCTGGTTAAATGTTTGTCTGCAATAATTAACCAGTTGACACCAGATGACGTAAATACCTGCAAATATGTTTCCCCTGTCTGGAAACAGAAGCCGTGTAAAAACGCCATTATGTAAATTCGGACCACCGGAGCAAAGGTCACCCGGTCATTCAACTGCAGAGCATGCACAGACTATACACACGCCATCTAATGCTTCGTTTCACCCACACAAGGACGAAAAAGGTCTTGAATATACTTGCATTCTGTGGCCATTGAGACGCGGGTTTTTGTGTAATCCCTGAGTATAGACCTTTGTCCTTTTGTTCCAAGGAAAAATGTATGCTTTAAACATTAAAAATCATCATGGCTTTTTAAGTCTACATTTAATGGCCCTACTGTATGTAATTCATTCACAATTTTCACATCATAAAGTGTGCGATACATGTATCTTCCTAATAATGCCTTTAAGCAATGGGAAACCATGACAGCTGGTCCACAGCAATTGTTTTCCCAGCCTTGGATTTGTGTGACACATTTTCCAGCGAAAGCACTTCATGGTTTAGTTTTCATGGAAGGAGTTGTAAGCCTGACACTTTATGGAGGCAATAAAGGCAACTGTCTCCATACCCCTGGGCCATTGCCCTGGTGCCCCTTGAAATGTTCCAGTACAAATTTCCCTCATAGACGTGCCCTTTATTAAGGGAAAACTGCCATGCCCTTACAATGGTAAAGTATCAAGCCGGGAGTCAATAAGGAATTACTGTCATCAATTATTTATAAAGCAACTATGGTAGCAGAAGTGTCAACAATTACAATGAGGAATTTCATGAGTTATGTAGCCAGTGAGCATCATGAGAGTTGCCACTAGTGTACGTGCATACCAATCAGCGTAACTAAGGTTTCGCCACTTACAAAGCGCACAGCATTGAAACTCTGTAAGCAGAGACTGTCCACCGCATCGTGAAGAGCAGAATGAATTATCTAACATCATGCAACGCCTGATGGCAACACCATCTTCAGATGGTACTAGAACTATATCTAAGAAAGCATCTGATGCCGGGAGCTGCCATTCCCAATCGGTATGTGGTGCAGTAATCTCTCTTTTTTTTTTATCAAACCTGGATCTTACTTCAAGGGTAAATTGTTCTGCTACTGGATCACTGGAGTCACTCCCCATAAATCTCTTGACAATTATCTTCAATCTTGTGTACAGGTCTTTACCCTCAAGTGAGGGTGAATGCCTCACATGTTCAATCGTAATGACATGATCATGTACGTCCTTGACGTCAAACCTCTAGCTGCAGACCATGAACATGCTGTAACCACCACATTCCATTTATGCAATGGAGAGATATCAACAAACGGGCCAAATTTCATGGTGTTTCTTACAACGACATTTCACCCTTATGGTCACCACTCTCCACTCAGAGCGCCAAATTTCTACACTAGCTGTGTAAGTGAAGAATGCTTAGTAACACAAAGTACACATGCACACAAGCAAAAAGTCCTTGCTGATCTGTGACATAATTATGCTTACCCAAGCTTTCTGATACTGTAAGCATCGATTTTTAGCTTAGGTTAAGCAAAGCCATAAAATTGGGCCATGATCCCCTGATTATATAAAAAAAAAACGGATAAGGGGGAAAAATAAGACAACTGCACAATCAGGCCTGATATAATTAGTTCTTGCAAGGGCAGATTTCATTCTTGTAAGGCAGATTTTCATTAGTAAAGGGCACCTGTATGAGGGAACTGGAATATTTCAAGGGGCACTAAGGCAATGACCAGGGGCATGGAGGCAATTTCCTCTGTTGCCTCCCTGAAGTATCAGGGTCTGCACAATAAAAAATGATACATTTGCTTGATGCAAGCATTTTTCTATTGGTTTGATTTCATTCATTGACCTTGGCGAGACGGAGAGAGTGGGATGATAAAATACCGTTCAGGTGGAGGGTCAGTCTGTGACAAAAGTTTTCAAGGCTGCAATTCCAAGTAGGAGTCACCCAACAGCCCTCCCACATCCATCCTAATACTGTTCAATGTGTTCAGGGGTGACAGTCATTACTGACAAAAAGGTCTGAATCTAGGATCCACATTTTAGGAGGCGCATGTTGAGTTAATTGCATTTTCACCTTATGGTTACCCCTGGAGTCACAGATTTCAAGGAGTTTCTGGGAACAGCATTGTCAGTATAGAGATGTAGATCAAAAAGCATTGTTTCTTTTAGCCCTGTAGGTCTTTCACTTTAAATACTACAGTGATGTCCTGGATATGACGGCCTGTTTCCGGGGTAGAAAATTTTCAGGGCTCCATAATTCAAATCTTACCTGTGTAAGAAGCTACTAATCTCACTGGATTAACATTCCATGGCCACATACATTTTTTGGCAGTGGGTTTAGGACGTCAGATATTCCACATAAATCTGTCATTTTCTTGAAATAATTCAGCTCTCAACGTTAAACATTTCTGCAAACTTTAAACACAGTTCATCACGCAAACCTGGTACGCGTGTGTTTGAGAAAACAAACCAAACAGACACTTTTTAATGCTGAGAGCTGCTGATCTCACAAAAATGACGGCTTTATGAGGAATATCTGACGTCCAAAACCCACTGGCCAAAAATGTATATGCGGCCATGGAACGTTAATCCAGTGAGATAAGCATCTTACAGGTGAGATTTGAATTATGCCGCTCTGAAAATTTTCTGCCCCAGAAAAGGCCCTCATATCTATGACTCTGTATCTTTGAAATGCACAGAGGAAGAGTCTCACATAGGGCTACATGTAGATTTCTTTCTTTCTGAAGAAAATAACAGCAATTTTTTTTCACCAGGCAGACATAAGTCACCAGGCAGATACAAGTCTGAAATTTGTCATCCCCCTGCATGTTAAACTGTTAAACAAAATTAGTTATAGTCTTACAAAACCCTGAAAAAACTGAAAGGAGAAGACCCCCCTCCCTTTGGACATCAAAGGCTGTGCCCATCTGGGCATTTAAATGATATGGGAATCACTGCCATGGTTGCATGTGTACACACCCCTTTAAGCTAAAAATCGAGAGTGTCTAGAAAATTAATGCCACAAACGTAAAGCCTAGAATCTTCAGTCCAATATCAACCCAACCACTATAGATTGATGGAGTCCCTCTTGGTAGTTTGTCCAGGCTGCATTTAAATTTAGAGTAGCCATACAGGGGAAATGCATAGTAGCGTTGTGTCCACACGTTGTCAAGTGTCATGTAAGATTCACGATGTCTTTTTCAGCGTCCCAATGGACCCTCTTGTCATATGCATTTCCTCCAGCGCGTTGTTTTATGTTACTTTCTCATTCAGCTGGGGACTCCGTTTATATAGGAATCGACGGCCTCAATACAGGACGTTTTATTACCCTCTAATTATTCCACAATCGATGGGTTATTCAAGAAATCATTTGATTTCGTTTTGCTTCTGCCCTGATGACGGCAAAATTCTCAGCTGAATACATGTGTAGAAAAAGAGTTACTCCTTCGAGACTGGTGAAATGTCTAATGAAATTACTTGAAGTAAGAAAAATTGGGTTTTTGATACATATGGAAGTATTCATCCTCTCAACAAAGAATTTCATGCAAAGCTTTGAAGTTCTGTTTATTTACAATTTGACATTTTTTTATGTTAAGAGGGCATTCTCCAGAAGACGACCAGAGTATACTGGTCAAAACCTCAAGTACACATGGGCGCTACTGAAAGCCTGCCCTTGTTACACGCGTCTCTGATAGAGGCCAAAGCTAGCCAATCTTTTAAGTATTTTGTTCACAACGTTTTTTTTTGCCTTAACATGCCCCTGATCATAACTGAACTTTAGTTGTGTTCTCAACTTGCCCCCTTGTTTTCCTGGGTAGGGTTTTAACTACATGTAGGGGGAAGAAAGAAAAAAGCAAACCGTGGGATAACTGGAATATCGATATCACAAAGCCCCAACAAGTCTGTTTATTATATCCGATCAATTTCAAGGAAATATCAAATTGAGTATAAGTGATAATCAATAGATCTAAGTTCCTTCTGTTTTATCTAATAACGTTAATGACATCCACCAGGAAATGTATCCATGTAAAGACAGTGAAATCAGTGTTCAAGGAAACCAAACTGTCTCACCAATATGACGTTTATTCGTAAACTTAGACAAATTAGACTTTAAGTCAAAATACGACCGTAATCGACTTCGCGCTAAGGTGACACAGACTGTCACTTCCTTCCCTGTAAGAGCAAATTAGCAGCGAGCATGTCACCAGCTAGTCAATTTGGCGAATGGAAAACGGCAGAAATTACCGAACATTAGAGAGAGCGGGGAGAAAGCAGAGGCGCCTGACATTTATGGTTGAGCCATCCAGAGAACGATGTGAAAGAAGAGACAGGACAATGAGGAAAACGCCCCACGGCTAAAGCAAGCGGATACATCCAATGCTTGGATACTTCAGTCGGGCTATGGACAAGAACTTACTTAGCCCGATACAGCCCACAATCAGAGACTTAAGAGACTTGTATGGTGTAAATATATCAATATCTTAGGGGTGGTTACAGGACGGGAGCTGGCAGGGAGAACAAACCATGAAAGGTGTTTACAACCTCCAGGGATCACTACCTCAAATGCGATGGTAGTTTTGACAGGGCCAATAAACTTAATTTGCACAGATTCATCGCTGGAACTATCTAGACATTACAATTTCTTGATTCCAAGTGATGGTATTTAGTGTCTAAATTACTATTACTATATATTAACATATAAATACTACTAAAGGTGTATGTAAATGGTTTTTTTACCTGTAATTCTGTTACATTTTAAGGATTAAAAACAATTTTTCCTAAGAATATAAAGGTTTTATTATTTTGTTCATGCACTTCATGGAGGTAATTGCCCAACTATACCGTTGAAGGATTTTTTCGTTCAATATCTCAAATGTCAGTTTATAACTTCTTCAACTGAAGCAAAAGGGCTATCTAATACTTAAATCAATTCTATTAAATCAATCCATCAAAAAAATTGAGTAATGCATCTTTAAAGTGTAGTCAAAGTATGAAATCAAAATATTATCACCAACCTGAAATCTCAGGGTTTTTTTTATGGTTTTAATCATTTTGATGTTATTTAGACATCGAGAACGGTACAGTAGATTTCATCTGCCAAATTTGTACTTGAAATACAATTGTGGTTTATTCCTTGGCATACAATTGTGGCAGACTGCGGAAACTGGAAACCAGAAATCCTTTTTTCCACCTTGAAAGCAGGCCTTAGGGAAAAATTCCTGCAGTATACATCTATACTTGGTTACAACCAATCAGAAAACAGTGTACATGCATTTCGTTACACTGTCATCCCAAAGGCAATAATATTCATATCACTTATGAATCACTTTTAGCTAACTTTCAAGACTTGTACAGTATTTATTTCAGACAAAAAGGAGAATTGATATTGACCCACTGCTCGCACATCACACGCGGTGACTGTGCCACACTCACCATTTTGGAAGTCAACAGCTAAGCATAAACGCTGCTTCACCTAAAATTCGCACTACATTGTTTATTACACAGCGACATTGACTTCCAAAGTGGCACAACCAAGATTATTGTGATGATGACGCCGGATAAATTGGGTCAATAGTCATGAATTTAATGTTCTGTGTGCTTTCAGATAAAAACTTACGCCTTGTTTTTAACCAATCACTGACTGAAAATTCACTGATCGAAACAATTTCCGAGAGCCCCTCAAAAACAGGTCAGTAAAACCACAAGTATTGTTCAAGCAGTTTGTGACACAGGAATAAGTGTTCTCAAAATCTACGACCTTTATTCTATTTCCATGTTATGGAACTTGGTCTCTAGAACTTTGTTAACTGTTATGGTTTTGAGCAAGAAATTAGGCCAGCCAGTGTTTCAAACGACAGCAACATTGGACAAGACGATAACAGTTCCTCTTGGTGTGGAGATAAATCCCCATGGATTTACAGAATGTTACAATTTAGAGGTTTACAGACTCTCTACATCAACTCAAATAGATATCTGAGGTTTGGCCATAACAAGAACAGAGTCTTTCATCTCTGTGATGGCAACTTCACCTCTTGCAAGAAAATCTTAAGGTGAAGGGAGATCTATAAAAAAATTCTGCAATCAGGAAAAAGATCCTCATTAATCTCATGCCTGCTTTGCTATGTACAATGGCTTGACATGCACAAGTTTTCTGCTAAAAAAGCTCTAAAAATAAAACAAAAACCAATTCCTCTTTAAACACAAGTGCTTTAGAAGCAATTCATGGAGCAGCCTGCATGATTTGGTGTTTATTACAATTCGTTCATGAATCCAACAGACAAGAAATAACATTCTCCTTCATTTCTGTCCGTCTGGAAAACAATTTTCAATATTATTTTTGTAATACCAGAAGAGGAAATCAATGAATTTGAGGGTCTCTCCAGTTGCCAAAGAATATTTTCTCGTTAAAGTCGATACTTATTACAATTGTGACACACGTGCATTGGCAGTATACGTCTGCATGATGCTTTCAGTATTGTGATTTTGTTTTTACTGCGACCAGATTTAAAACTGGAGAAGACTTGAATTTGTGTTCATACGTTCCAATAGCACCAATGTAAAACTGACACGGGGAAAACAGACAATTTTACAAGGACCTGAAAAAGAGTTCTCACACCACGAGATCTCCCATGATTATACAATGACATAACATCCTATAAATAGACGACTGCAGTCTGCAAACACTACAAATTGTTTATAAAACTTAGAGCTATATTATATTGACTAGAGTGCAAAGTTGCCGAAAAGGCATGTGGGTGGATCTGTGTTTGTGTACAAACCGATGTAAAAGCTTGACAATTTGCACTATTGTTGTGCGGCTATTTGCATAAATCTGCACTTCATACTTTATCAGTGTGTTATAGAACCAACACGACCAGAAATCGAAAGCTCAATCAGAATATGTGTGTGATGTAACTGAATGGTCAAAACAAAAGCCACGAGTATGCAAAGTATGAAATAAACTCGCTGGCAAACATTGTTCTCTGAAACTGACTTCGCTACTCCGACACATGCCACAAACATTCCTGCACCATGGGACCTTGGTGCGCCTTCAAATGTTCCACACACACTTTAAGATTTTCTAATGGAAGTGCTGTTTGCAAAAAATCAGGCCTGGATTTACACGGAGGCCACAGAAGACAGGGCAACAGAGGCCAAGGCCACAGAGGCCAAGGCCTCTGTTGCCCTGGTCTTGGCCTTGGTGCCCCTTCAAAACTTTGACTTAAAGATTTTCCAATGGAAGTCTCCTTTAGCAAAGTGAAAATGACTTTGTCTTTTTAAAGATGTAATTTCAGGCATGCAAAGGGTACATCCATTCCAATTTCGTTTGTGAAGACATATTTTAAAATTTCATTGGCATAGGTGCCCAACTTTACAACATTGTACAAACGTATTTTATATCTTTGTGCGTGTTAAAGCTGATTCAAATTCTCAATTTTTAAGACACAGACAGGAACTTTGTAATTGAAAAAAAAATAAATAAATAAATAAAAAATAAAAAATGACCAATCCCAACAAACTTGGTACATGTACACTGTTGTTTCAGTTTCAAATGGCATTATTTTCTAAAGACAAAACCGTAAATAAACTGAACACCAGAAAAGTTGCATACCTGAAGACAGCGTTCAAACACACGTTATAAAAAAAGAGCTGAAAAAAATGCATTTTAGATGACAACATTTCCAAGGATAATTCAAAACCAAGTGTTAAGATTAACTTACTTTCCTACTACACAATGTCTTTAATGATTACTTCCCCCCCACCTCAAATGAAAAAAAATAGAAAAAAATCATTACAGATTTAGAGTAAATGGTCCATTACACAATTGACAATTTTTTCCTAAGCATGTTATTGAGATGACATTTTAAGTAATGCCTAAGTGAGAGGAGGCATGAAAAACGTTTGATTTGTGTGTGGACCGCCTGCCGACGACAACGGTTAAACAGCCAGTTAGGGTTGCCAAGGAAGGAGGCCCACAGGAACCCTATCAAATGTCTTCACCGTCTCTTTGTCTCATTGATCACAGCCCGGGAGTGCACTCTCTTATTAACATTCATTTTCAGAACCGAGGTAGCTGGCTTTCTGACAACCCAACGTCACGGCTTCAGTGTAATCAATATTCTTATAATGTACTTCTCTGTTCTTCAAGTACAGCATCACATCGCTGGCAAAATTATTTCTTTGGCCGATGTGTTATTTTCGCCGAAGTGGGCAACTGATAGGGGTGTGTCTGTCTTTTGTGCGGCGAACTCACCCAGAAGAAGAATGGAGAAGAATAAAATCAAGCAGACCTCAGTTCTTCATAAACAGTAGCACTTTTGGTTGTCATTGATTTGGACTGGTGCGTCACAAAGGGTATGGGAGTATCACATCTCAGCTGGTTTGTTTTTACTGTGCCAAGCCACTGTCTACTCCCGTTGATATCACGCTTTCTGTCTTGAGTATCGCGCCTGTCAAAGGATGCTTTTTTCAATTTGGCACGTCCCTAAACAACTCTCCGGCTTGGGGAATTGATTGTCAGGAGTGTGTGGCCATTGAATTAAGACCCCCATGCAGTTGACTCTTGACAATATGTCATTCATATCATTATTCCAGAATGTGGCAATGACTGCATATCTGTAACATTTGCACAAATATTTGTTTTAAGTGAGCGTTTGATTCACAGACGGTTCAAATCTCTCTTGGGAAGTGTTTTTCTCGGCACAAATACTATCAGGATAACGCTGAATCATGCAAAGGAGTAGCTTCGACAAACTATCATTTTTCGCATAAACAACCTTTTGTGAGTTTCACAAGATGGTTGAACTCTGTGATACAATGAAAACAAAACCCCTTGTTACATATGTCATAAGCTCAAACAGCGCCCTCAATGAGGTCAAAAGATGGCTTGTCATTGGCTAGTAGTTGAATTTGGTTTGTGATTAAATGCATGTTTAATTCAGATAAAGCAACATTCATTTAGAGTAGCATTGGCACAAACGTTTGCAAACAACACCATTGTCCCAACTCGTTAACCCTTTCAAGGCCCTATGCAAAAACCAATCACCCGTTTAACAGAACAAGCTCATTCCACACAAATAGGTCATGTACCCAAGTGACACTTTTCTGTTTCCCAAATTCTGTGAACAGCTCACCAGACCACTCAGCCACTAACATTTTATGGGAATATAAACCAGGAAATTATCCAACAATTAAAAAAATTGTTACAGTTCTTTTCTTTTTTCACATCTGTTTTTGTTTGTCTATTTTTTTCTGTGGTAATAATTCCTTTTTTAATTTTGTGTAGCTTTTTATTGTGAGGCACTATGATCTTTTTAGAGCGCCATTAAGGGCATGTGGACAACAATGGTAATAAATCCCTTTTTCACATGAAGTATGTAAACTGCACATCCCGCGTGCGCTCTTATGCCACTGGTTGGCAAAATGAGGAAACACACTCATTTTTGTACGGGGCTGATGGTGGCGTAACGAATACACATCTGTGCCTCTGGCTAGTGCACAACTCGATGATGTTTGCCCACCAATAGTTTCTGTGCGCATACATGAATGTAATTAGCATATTTCATTGGTTAATTGGGTCATTCCATGAAGTTGGGTACATAAAGTGTGACATTTTGCCAAAAATTACAATATTTAAACCCTAAGAAATATATTTTCTACCTTTCTCAGTTTTACCTGATCTGAATCATGTTGTTCATGCACACTTGCAATCAACAGTTTTACAAGTCGAACAAAGGATTGGTTGGAGTATTTTTCACACTTGATGAAGATATATTGTCAAAATGTGTGTTTGACATCCCCCAAATTTGGTGTCCTGTTACAGGTGAAACCAGTAACTTAAATGTATGCTATATACTCTTTGCTTTTATTAATTTGTCTAATTGTTATTAATTTCATAAAATTATAAGTAGGTCTTATTAGGGGATAGAGCTCTGTGAACTTTTCTAAGAAAGCTGGCCGATAAAAATATAACAAAAATACATGTATGGTTTCGCATGCAACAGGACACCAAAATGGTGTTTGGGTTACATGTGAAACATGTGCCTTGAAAAAGTTAGTTAAAGATATATCTCTAATGAAATGATATGAAAATCAGACCTCTTCAGTGAATATAAGGCATACAATACGAAAATTTTGGGATTTTACACAGATTTTAACACAGACACTGGTTCCATGTTACATGTGAAATCCGTAGCTTATTTGTACCATACATGTATCACTGTAAGTTTCAATTGCAAAAAGTAAGAATTTCATTTGTTCAATAATGGTGTCTTTAAGTACACAGAAGGTGGTTCGTTAAAGAACGTGTTAAAGAAAAATATTAAGGTATGGCAAAAGTCAGGTACTGGTTTCACATGTAACAGGGACACCAAATGACTTGGTGTCCAGTTACGGTGTGACAGTTCATCCGTATCGTGTATGAAGAAAATAAATTTGATTTGTAAAATTCATGACTTCATGTTGTGAACTATGTATCAGTGCTGCTCTAACCCATAGAATCTGTTATGGGACATCAATTATTGTGAATGTGAAGAAATTCACAAAATTTCAAACCTTGTGTTAAGTTGTGTCCCCAACTTCATGGAATGACCCAATGGTCAAAGACCGCTATCCACACTTTATATGAGACCAAATAATTTTCTTACACATGAAATAACATAGGGTGGAGGTCACAGGTTCAAATTAAGCTCCAGTCAATTGTTCTTTGTTCACCCCAAAAGTTTAGTTTACTTTTCAATAACTAGGTCTATAAATCCTGTACTATGAATCCTGTACTACTTATTCAGAACAAGAACAACATGATGTTGTTTTTCTGCATTTGGGACATTTGGGAAGAAGGGGGGGTGGATAGAGACAGAAAGTAGACTCTGAATTAGAATAAACCCCTTCCAAAGCAAATTAATTTAATCAATGTAGGCTTAGCGCATTAAACATATGCAAACCGAGTAATTACAGCTTTGAGCCTGGGCGCAGAGCATACAGCCATGTAGACAGAACTTAATCATGCCTTAATACAGCCGGGTCAATGGCATACTAACATACTCAGTTCTCTCCCTACATTTATATTACCTTTTAAGTATCCCAGGCTCTGCGCATTAACCGTGGACTGATTACGCTTTTATCAAGTGGTTCAAGCTCATTTAAGACAGTAGATTTTATTAAATCAATATCCAGTAGGGCTAATATATTGTGCTTAAGTGCCGAGCCCACAGGCAATGCCAATCAACGCTTGCACTGTGGCTTCAATAACGTTGTACGTGTACAAGCATACACTTTGGTCGTAACAAAAAGCACAAAATGAAAATGAACAATGAGTGGGGCGATGATACAAAGCAGGCACCTGAAACTCACAAACTCTGTATAAGATAAAAAAAAGCTTTCAAATATTCCAAGTCGAATAAAAACTGATTTTATTCAGGCTGCAGGAATGATGGAAAATTGTTTTTGAAACCTAAAAGCCGCCTTTTTCCTAATATCAACCTGTTACCTTCATCAGTAATCTAAAAAACAAAATGCAAGTTAGACATAAAAAGTCATTCACCGGACAATCCCAACATGTACCCTTGAATTTTGTTCATGAATGAGCACCTGATACGACTAGCCACCATACATGTAGCTAATTTAGTAAAGTGGTCACATGTCATGATAGCAACTGTAGCTTAGGCAGTCACATACATGGGCGTAAGTACTGGGGGGGGGGGGGATATATCCCCCCACTTTTTGTCCAGAGGGGGATGATCCATAGGATCATCCCATGATCCATAGGATCATCCCATGATCCATAGGATCATCCCATGATCCATAGGATCATTCCCCTGAGATTTTAGGTCCTTAAAAAACACAATTTGGTGGTTTTCACTGAAAAAGCACCCGATAGCTTAGTAAATGGATAAAACATTTCCAGGCCTTGATCTTAACCGAGGCCACCGAGGCCATTGGCCCTGTCGAGTTGGCCAGCATGCCCTTCAGAAAAATTGCACTGTCACTACCAACTTGGCCAGCATGCCCTTGTACAATTTCTCTGATTTGGCCAGCAAAGGCCTGCCCCCGTTTTTCTTAAGATCGAGGCCTGCATTTCTACAAATCGCTATCAAGAGAACACCCATGTTTGTACACGCCCGTATAAACTGCACCTGTACATGCAAACAGTGAGTCGACGGTCATTTACACAAACTTTACAGAACTTAACTATACCCACCAAAAGGCACCACTGTGACAAATTGAGGTTGGTATCGGTTACTTGACAAGGCCTAATGAATGTACAATGTACTATGCAAAAAAACTGAAAAGAAATATTTTCTGTAATTATTTGAACAAACTACATAGAACATTAACAACACAGAGGGTATCCATAATGCAATCAAACATCTGCTGTGGATTTACATGTATCCTTCCCCATGCCCCCCTTTGCTCGTGATCTCAGCATTTTTCCTTTTTTCCATGACCATCCCCCCACTTTTCACAACAAATTTACGCCATTGGTCAAATACCACGGTAACAGGGTTCTCCCCATGCACAAGCTAGTGTATCGGGCCGATACCCGCAAATTACGGGCCGATACGCATAAATTACAAAACAAATACATTTTTTTTTTTTTTTTTTAAATGCTCCAGATTGTACAATAGAGCTTTTCAAACCAAACATAAACATCAAATAAAAACATTCTAAGGACCTGGTTTCAATTCAGCGTGTTTCAGCCACACTTCCAAAATTTGGATCCAGAATGCCTCACAGTTCTGAAAAATCATGGGGAGAACCCTGCATGATAATGCAATCCCTTCCCTTGAAGCATAGATGATCTATCATAACACCATGACAGTATCATAGGAGGATTATGAGTGAGGTAGTCATGCTTGGTGGCCAGCTTATAACCTATGATTGCTAGCCGAATCGGTTGGAATGAGGAACAGCAACCTTTTTGTCTAGAGAAAGTTACTACTAAAACAAAAGGTAAATGAGAATTTCTGTTGGAACGTTTGGCACCATGGACAAAAGCAAGGAGCACCAGTGGCAATTCGGTTGATTTACAATACAGTGCGCCCTCCAGTTTGCCCAGGAGGCCGGTTTCACAGTGTATCATGGGGAATCGGTCCACAAGTCTTTAATGTCGCGCTGCACCCACCGCGCAATGACCCACTTCTTTGTTTGTTCGTTTGTTTTTTCATGATTTGCATGCAGATACAGCAGAAAAGTCATTTCTCTGCTGGGCTTACACATTAAAGAATTTTTTGTGAGGCCCTTGAAGGTTTTTCCTATTTATGTCAGCCAGTTCAATGTCCCAAACTGCCTGTGCTGTGCTGAATTGCGAGTGTTTTTTTTTTTTTTAGCCGACCTCTTCTTGGAAAAATACAATGTAATTTCTCCTGGGTAAACCCTGGAGGGCGCACTGTATTGCTGTGGGTGATGAGGGCTGGTTTAGTGTTTGTGACAGTTCTGTCTCTTACATCTTTATCATGGTTCACCCATCTTATGGGTCTTCAATGCAAATGCTTGAATGAAACTGGTGGCGAAAGTAAAAAATAGCCTTGCCCCTCTCTGGATCTAGAAGAATCAACACTTTAAAAGCAATATTCACATACAAAGAACGAGACAAGATTTTTTATCTGGACTGCTAGACTGTGCTGCTTTTATGTAAAAACGCAAATCAATGCCACTGTAAATAATCGTTATGCATGTGCCATACATTTGTATGTCTTAATTAAATTACCACATGACTGGCAGCAAAATGAAGATGTTAACGCGATAATGGAAATTTTTCCTTGAAACTGTGCCCCGAATACTCCCTGCTAACAGCTCCAGACAAGGTTGGAATTTATAATCAACTGGTGGCATTCCCAACACCAGCTCAATGTAGTGAGCCCTCTATTGACCATTTCTGCTTACTGATGTAGGCTGAAGGTACATACTACTAGCACGAACTTCTGACGTAGTCACTTTGGGGCTTGTAAATAATGCCAAATACCGTCCCCTCAAACCATCATGCAACTACCATAATTGCGAGACATACCTTTGACCCACTTTTGCTAGGCACAACACAGGTCTCTAGCTGGTTGGTATGGGCGTCTGCGTGTGATGTTTTTGTATGTTGTATTTGCATACGTCCATTTGAAGTCACTATCACAATAATCTTGGTCGTCAAGATTTTTGGGAGTTGATGTACCCGTGCGTTGAACCATGGAGGAATGGTTATATACAGTGTATTGCGCATTTTAGGCAACTTGTTAAAATAACTGTAATTTTGATGTGCAAATTGACTACCAAAGTGGTGAGCATGGTAGACAGTAGCCACAGGTAACGTCGGTGAAAGGGGTCAATACAAACAAAACATGACATGGTATTTGGTTGATAACCTATTTTTGCTTAGCTAATTTTTATGCCTAAGCAGCTCTATGAAATTGGGCTCAGTGCTTGCGCCATCAGAGTGTGGGTTCAAATCCCAGTCTTGACACTTGCGTCCTTCAGCAATCAGACACTTCACTATAATTGCCTCTCATCACACAGGAGTAAATTGGTGCCAGTGACTGATGCGCAAAATTACTAGCAACAAAGGCTGTATATACTCCCCAAGGAGCTGAGATAGTTTTAGTAATCTATCAAATGGCCCAATGACCAGGGTAATGATGTTTATGTACCACAAGGGCAACATTTGGCGGATACTGGATGTTAGAAAGCAGAGCTCAGCGTAAACCTGGAGATCACATATGCATGGTAAACACAGGCGACACCACGATTTGGAGGCAGGTGGTGCAGCTGATAACATGTCTTTGATTGATGGTGCCATCTCATTCCCCACGAGTATCCATCATGACATGACAGTCTCCACGGCTGTATTTCACTTAATAAAAAGGTTGATGACATCGTCTCAACATCCAAGATCCTCTCCATCCAAATCTCATTTACCAAACCTTAGTCTCCGGGATTCCGCATCCCCTAGGGCATGGTGTCCCTTTGCATGACCACCGACCACCTGTACCTTAATCCCTCCACAACTTCAGGAGATGAAGTTCTCATCATTACCAGTTCACAACAAACATGTTTCTAGTTTGCAGCGTGTTACAATAAAGATCCAATGACTATATTTCACATGCAGGTTGGCAGGTGCAGAAAGTGCGGGGAATTGGCTTCACAAATTTATAAGTCACTTAATTATGCACGACCATGGTGTGAAAACAGCATAGAAATTTGTCCGTGGGACAGAAAATCACTACTGATCAATCAAAACTAGTGTGCTGCCTAAATTCTTTCGTGACGAGAATGGACAAAATGCGCCAGTTTGGCTGGCCAGGCAGCATTCTCCTGTAGGCAATTCCACAGTCACTCTTGATACACTGCTGATCAAAGGAAACTGATACCTGGTTTTCTGAATGATATTCATGACTAAGCTAAGCTAAAAATAAGCAGGAAACCAGTTGCAATCGGTACATATGATCAAGGTATTTTGGTTGGTAACCATTTTCTGGTGAGCGCAATTGTTTTACGTTTGGCAAATTTTTGTGCCTAAGCAGCTCTATGAAATTGGTGAAGAAGCAAAATGCATCCAGGAAACAAGTATTCTAATTTCTATTTCCTGCGGCCAATGTAAGTACAAACTACATGAGTACTATAGATTTACCAATAAAGGATGAAGCTAGCACTGTCAAAGACCAGTATCCTCACCTTGTGTGATGCAACATATACATGAAATAAAAAACTTGTCAACTTTAAGCTCAACTGGCCATTGGAGTCACAAGAAAAACAGTGAAAAACCCCATCACTGCTTTCAAACATGGGATTTCAGACTTGCGATATCATAACTAATTGTTTTACTTATTTCTTACCGTTAGGTTTTGATCGAGTTGACTTGACAGTGGAGTTCTATCAAGAACTTAAAAAACCTGTCCTAAAAAATTATAATAATAAGCGCTTGAATACCTAAATGCTGGTACATATATAAGACTCTGGTATTATTATTATTATTATTATAACTGTGTTGGTTGTCACCACCGCTGCAAGATGGTATTCCTTTGTGTGTTAATTCGCACCAGAAATAAGATTCTTAAGCCCCGGTATGCCAGGTCAGTAGCAGATGGGCAACGCATGCTTTGTGTCTTTGTACCATTATTTTTACAAAGTCACCGTTATTAATGTCTATCTAGGTGTAATAATCCTTGTTATTACCCAGGTCCGGACGCAACAAATAGATATAAAGAAAGTTAGCTGTGATTTTAAACTAAAGAATTGGTGGCCGTTTGAATTAAACAATGCTTGGCGGCCATCTTTGAAAAAATAAATAAATAAAAAGGTCTTTTTGGAAAAACCAGGACGATCAACTGTTATTTTTTTTTACTTGGCCTCATCATTAGACTTTCAGATTGTCTCAGACTTTCTTCCCTGCGGATTAGAGCCTTGTACAGGTATGTGGATTGAATTTTCAGTACCCACCTGATTGCGTGGGTTTTCCCCCCGTTGGGGTTTTCCTCACATATCTAAAACTGAGATTTCTTCAACATCTTCTCTTCACAGGCCAACAAGTTCCTTGCTTTCATTATCAGGACGATATAACAATAATAAATGCTTAATCCAAGAGACTTAAAGACTTGCATGCGTACTTAGACTCAGCTCAAAGGCTTAAATGACAACTCTGCTCAGTGGAGAGATTCCAGAAAGGTTTTTGACCCCAAACAACATGGGCAGCAAGAGATTTTATACTTTTCAAAAAGTTCTAAATGACTGCCCATTCATCAATAACAACAGATGAAAACTGCGGTCAACCTTTTCTCAAACATGGTGTCAACCAAAAGTGTCTGAATGTGTTTTGAACATCCTGTTTTTGTATCTGGTGTCATCACGCTGCTATCTTCAAGGTAAAACGCTGATGACACAATGGAACTGCACAGGCGTGGCACTCAGAGATGGGTAATGAACAACCTTTTTTCGACCTCTACACGAGGGCACCCTGCTCCAACGATGTCATGCGCGTAAGGTCTATTTAGACACCCTACCTTTTCTTTCATTTATATGTAAAAGTATATTCAGTAAGCAATTTGAACAAAAAAAATCAATTTAAACACAATGTTGACACCTGAATCCAAATTCTGACTGACATCTGCTCTGGTCCTCAATACATGAGTGTTGGACAGCACCCAGTACATATAATTGATATAAAACTGTGGGGCATGAAGCCGAGTCGACGTTCTCCCTTAACAGTGGTCCGCTGGGTAAATGCTACTAAAAATTCTCTCCAAGTTTTCCAGTTGTTCAAGTATGCCTTCACATACAGGCCTGGTACTTCACGGAGGCAATTCCCTCCATTGCCCCTGGTCATTGCCTTGGTGCCCTTGAAATGTTCCAATAGAAATTTACAATTTCCTAAAAGAGGTGTCCTTTATCAAGAAGAAAATGCCTTGGTGCCTTTGCCCTTTCAAGAATGAAGCAATCAGGCCTGCACATAACTATATATGTAAACCACTGCCTAAAAATATAGTATCAAATTACAGTCCCATTCAAATGACATTGCTGAAAGCAAACCTCACAATAGTGCCCAGTGACAAAGCTGAGGAACTACTGAAACAACAAGCCAACTGGTCTGGCTAGCCAGCCACTCACAAAGTTAATAGCACACCCCAGACTGTCTGTATACATGTATGTGACATACAATCTGAACTGCACTGTACGTTATTGGACCAATGCCATTAGTACTAATGAATTACTTGGTGTCCATTGGTTTCACTTTACACAGAAAACTACCCAAAGATGCTTATGTTTCAACAAGGAGCTAATTGAAAATGAGACTTGATTTATAACGGATACAAAGACTGCCACAGCAATCATACTGAAAGGGTAAATGCATTAATACAAATGAAAATTGCACTGACAAAAGTTAGCAAAAATGCAACAGGTCATACTTGAAAACCTCAAGTCAGATCAAAGGTGCGTTTCACCTTCACAGGCACATGTATTAAATCTGTAGCCCAGCCATCATTTCTTTCTGTCATACCATTACACTGTTAATGAGGTCTGACGCCTTGTATGAATTGGTATCATACTCACTGCCTCAAACGGGGACTCAGACACAGAATACTTTGGCGTTTGAGCTCAAGGTGATTTACGTGCCCTGTGAAATCTATTACACACAAAGTGTGCCAGTAGCGTATTGATGTTGGCAACGGCTTTGTACGACACGCAATTGACACGCATTGGTGACGTAATTCACCTGACGTCATCACCACAACAGTCCGTTACTGTGTGTTACTGTGCAAACGGTTAGAGGCCCACCATATCTTTACATGCAACTTGACTCCCAAAATGGAAGACCATGGGCAGAGAGTAGCAGCTTGTGATGCAAGTTCAAGGGGTCAATAGACAACCGTCTTGAATTCCAATAGACAATGTACACTTTGTCAACGTTAAGAGCGAAGAAAACCTAGATTAACCAGCAAAGCTACCACTTTCACTTCAAGATATTCAATTAGACTCAACTAACAATCAGTTACAAAACAATGCGCAGGTGAGCTAGTTGATCAACAGTTAAACTTCCTGCTCTAGAATGTGGTAGGTTTGAATCCCACTCGAGCCAGTGGATTGTGTTGTACACTACTTAGCAAACTGTTAGTACACAGTGTTTATAAAACATTGGTGTTGAGCAACCAACTAAAACACTGATGCTGATAGTTTGTATAACAAGGGTGCGAAAAATCAAATACATTTAGCCTTTTTGAGGTATGGCCCACACATTAGGAAGACACTTTTTGGTTTGGGTAAATTTGCGTATACACCCAAACCAAACGGTGCACTACTACAAGTGTCCACCATATCTCAAATAGGCTGATTCAAGTTCGAATCCCACACAAGAAGCCAGTGGATTGTTTTGTCTACAATCCTGAGAAGCATCGGGTACAGAATGCTTTATCACACATGGCTGTTGAGCAAAACAACTAAACAATTGACGTTGATGTTGTGAGTAATTGAGCCAACAGGGAAAGCAAGGATGATAAAAATCAAATATATTCCAGAGCACCCGTATCCAATTCCATGGCGCTGCTTAGCGCAGAATTCTACGCTTACAGAACACTGTATAAGCTTGTAATTCTTTCAGCCGTAAGCACAAAACTCTGCGGTAAGCAGTGCCATGAAATAGTGCCCAGGGCCCAATTTCATAGAGCTGCTTAACGGCTGATTTAGTGCTTACTGTGCGATTTCCATTTCATAGTACTGCTAACCATAAGCACAGGAAAAGGCATGCTAACCTTCCGGTGCTTACTGTAGGAAAATGAATGACGTAACAATGTAAATCCATGGTGAACGCGCAAGTTGGCCGCCTAATTTCTTGCTTACCTGTGAAATTAGCTTACGCTTAAGCAATTTTTACTGCTATAGTCAGCACAAAAATTTGCTTACCATTAAGCAGCGCTATGAAATTGGCCCCAGGTCTCCATTGAGGATTTTCAGGTACTTCATCGAAAAATTCCAACTTACCTTGTTCAAATGGGATAGATTCTACGACCTCTTGTATTAACTTCTCTTCGTTGAGACGGAAGCTAAGCATGAGGGCGCTACTCCATTCCATGTGCTGTAATGTCTCTCGCACGAGCTTGGGCGTGATCTCGAGGGTCAAATCAAAGGGGTCAAAGGTCAAGCTGTTGTCTAGTGAATAGAGTAGTAAGCCTTCTGTTGTTGTTGCAGCAAACTGTCTCCCTAGATAAAGTGAAGAGGTGAAAACAATTAGAATTTAAGAAGGTTTTTTTTTAAAGTTTACATTTTTATTTTCATTTTTAATGGTTTGAGGGTTGTCCCAAATTGTTTTGTTTTACTTTCAAGCAACTCATGATACTTATTCCTTTATTTTCTATTACAGGTATGTACAGTACATAATTCGTAATGAAAACCAAAAACAAATGATTTTTTACACAGAAAACTAGAATTCCCTCTTCAAGATAAAGACATTAAAATAAAAAAGAAGCACAATGTGAAAGTGGTTTTTTTTTCTCGAACAACGTGACCACCTAAAGGTTGTATGGTGTCTATGTGGAAAATTAGGATTGGAATCTGCACAATTCAGAGTCAACCATCCTACTGTCTGACCATTCAATATCATCCACTGTGGCTTTAAATGATCGTTAACTATGCCACGCTGCATTATGTCATGCAGTGAACGCATATACACAGTACAGATAATGTACATGGCATGTCGTGGCCGAGCGGATAAGAACACAAGCTCTGGTGTTTCTGATCAGCAGAGTGTGGGTTCGAGTCCCGGTCGTGACACTTAGTTCCTTAAGCAAGACACTTGACCATTATTGCTGCGTCCTTCGGATGGGCCGTAAAGCGGCAGGTCCCATGTGTTGTGTAATGCACATAAAAGAACCCAGTGCACTTATTGAAAAGAGAAGGGGCTCGCCCCGGTGTTCCTGGTCTGATCAGCTGCAGATTGCGCCACAGCACCTTGTAAACCGTTAAATGGTGCTATGTAAAGGAAAAAGGTCTCATACTCCGAATACCTTGCTGGAAAAATATTCTACTGCACTGTGGTCTAAATGAAATGGCGCTATATAAAAGCTCAGTGTATGTATGTATGTATGTATGTATGTTCTGTGTACAGTTGTGCCACCATACACAACCTGTGCAGTTGAATGGCTTCAAATGGTTAGTCAACTCGCTTGAAAATTTTTCCAAGAGCAGGAGGGTTTAGGTCTAGAGATGAATATGACTTTGGGTTTCAATTGAAACCAAAAGAATAAAAAAATATTTGGTTGTTTCCAATGTTAACATAGTTTGAGCATTTCTGAGAACAATGAGTAAAATGTTCCATGAATCCAACGTCTCAATGACTCAGCTGTTTTCCACGTTCTTTCTTGGTTTTGTGTGCCTTCAAAAACTGAAAAACACTGTGCAAATATTCATGTCCAAGGCAGTTTCCTTGTTTCTTTTGTCATTATGGCTGAGTGGTTAAAAGTACCAGTCTAGACACTTGTTTCCTTAAGCAAGGCACTTGACCATTATTGATTCGTCCTTTGGATGGGATGTAAAGCTGTTGGTCCCGTGTGTTGTGTAATGCACGTAAAAGAACCCAGTACACTTATCATAAAGAGAAGGGGTTTGCCCTGGTGTTTCCGGCATGATCTGGCAGCAGTATGCACCACCTCACCTTGTATCCCTTTAAAGGTGTTGTACTATGGTTACTTTGTCTCATAAAACCATTCATAACAATCTCCAACAAAATTGATAATTCGGCGCCAGGAGTGTCACTTATGACGCATTGTAAATGTACAGTATTATTATTATTATTATTATTATTATTAAGTTGCATGTCTGATGAACCTAGCCATCTAACTCCCAAAAGGTCCCCATTGTATTTTACCTGTTGGTGAGAATTTCACCCCAGAAACATTGACCTCTGGCTTGAAAAAGCGTGAGCTCATATCCCCCTTCGTGACACCAGGTAGACTGATTGCTTGTGAGCTCTCCTCATCGCCGTCTATTAGAGCAATGTTTCCAAATTCCGTCATCTTACGACGATTCAGAAACTCCTGCGAAAAAAAATAATACATACTTGGTTGTTATATAACGCCCTAATTACAAAGTACTACAAGTATGTATGTTCAGTTGGAGTCTAACTTTTTTGGAAATGACAGATACCCGTGATGACAAGATGTTGAAGAAATCTCAGTTTTGGATGTGGAAGGAAACCCCCCCCCCCCCACCCATCTCAACTGGGGGAAAACCAACGCAATCAGGCAGGAACTGGAAACTCAATCCACATGTGGAGACTCCTATCCGAAGCGGGATTCGAACCCGCGCCCACAGATTTGAAAGGCAGGGAAGAAACCACTAAGAAAACCTGAAATCAACTTCAGCTGCGGAGAACGTTGCGTTTGGATCCAGTCTTTTTCAAAATGTCCCTCAAAGCAAATGATCTCCCCATGCTATTATTTACGCTCTATGATCCGGATAAGAAAGAGAGATGGGGAGAGAGAATATTAACCACAAACCTCCATTGCATCCAGAGAGAGATTACAAGACACCTGAAATCTCTTCATCAGTATCTGCTCTTGGATATTGTAGATACAGATGTTCTTCGATTTACCCGCTGCCAAAATGCATGTCCCATCAGCTGAATAGCACAATGTGTTAAAGGATCTGGAAGAAAAAAAAAAATACTCAAATCAGCATTCACAGAGTGTGGAAATTCCCATTCCTGTTGGTAAGTCACATGCATGCACATCAGCTGCATGGGCATCTGCTGCATGCACACATCTTTTGCTACTTCCAGCTCAAAAGCTGGCATATGTTTGTGTATGACTTTACAAAAAAAACACTGATTTTATCGTTCTTGTGACAAAATGCAGATAGGGTACACAATGACAACTTGATACATCATGACCACATTTCCCCAGGGCCACAGACCAGATTGTTTATTTTGTACAGGTTAAAATCAAATTCTGTTTGTCTCTGTTGTACTTTAACTGAAACTAGTGCAAAATTCAAGGTTATCAAGGCAGAATTTCAAGAACTTCTTGAGGACTTTTCTAGGTGAAGCGAAATTCAAGGACTTTTCAACACAAAGTCAAACTCAAGGGCTTTTTCATGAACCTTGTTGTGAGTGGGTACCCTTTTTCGATTCACAACAAACTTGGGACACAAAATTAATTTCTAACTCCCAGCAGACGGCCTGCCCACACACCCATAAACCTTAAACAAGTTGTACATTGCAAAGGATGTTGATGCACAGTGAAAATGACCTCGCATGGGCAAACTCTTGCAAATTGTTTTGTGAATCGTTAGTATCCCAAATTAAAACTGAATATCCTTTGCATTATCAACATACGAGGAGCCTAATTTAATTTCAAGTGAAAAAAATGAGAATTTTTGAAATTTACCTAGCTGCTGCTGATGTTTTTGCGGTAACCATATCACCCTCTTTCCTCCCTCCACCAAGGTCATTCTTTCCCTCTACTGATCCAGTCTGAGTGCATGTCTGTACATCCCAGAATGATATCTGACCGTCCAGAGTAGCTATGGCCAGTTGATGACCATCAGGGCTAAAACAAACTGCAAGAGCTGTAATAAAAAACAATGTAAGTGTTTAGACCAGCATGCACAGAGATAAATAAAAGATGCCCAACATTTGTGACCTGTCACCATAAAAATTGCACAAATTGCAATCCTACATTTCATGTAAACTGTGTTGTAAGTCAATTCTAATTGATTTTTAGATTTTAATAACTTTAGGTATTCATCTAATAGTTCCTCATAACTAAATCTAATCAGTTCATGTTTTTTAAACATTTTTTTACAATGGTTGAACAAATTTAGGACAAAAGTAGCGTCAGGCCAGAAAGAAGTTCATGAAATATCCTAAAAAGTTCGGTGAAAACTCTTGATTATCCCTTACATAACTTTAATATCGCCCAAAGGCTGAAAGCTTTATTGTTCTATTGTGTGTGGGCTTTGAACTTCCTGGACAAAATGCTTCTTTTCTCTGTTTGTCTTTTCACTTATTGGGGTCTTAATCTCCTCACAGTGAGTTATTGTGAAGGGTTACTCACAAGTTATAAGCATTCAAAAGCTAATAAACTGGAGAATTTGAAAAGATCAACAACTCAACTTTGTACAGGGTTTCCGGGTGAGGGGTCACATTTGTAGATTTTCCTGTGAAAATCCCTTAAAAACCCAGTACTAATTTTATTTTCCAGGAAGGCTATTAGAATGTTTGGTAAGTTTTAGATTATTTGTTGCAATAAAAGTGAATTAATCCCACGAGGTAACTCAAATATGTGAAAGACCAGCCACTGGCCCATGGACTACAAGCCATTTTGAGATATGGTGGACACATTACTAGGACACCATTAGATTTGGGTAAATTTGTCTGTATACACCCAAACCAAATAGTGCACTCATATAGTGTCCACCATACATCAAAATGGCTAACGGAGATAGTTTTATGTATATGGTGTCTCCACAATCTTCACTAGATTGTATTTCCGCCACGCAAAGTTTCAAATCCAACTGACTACGTCATTGATCAATAATGTTTGGACGATACAGTGGATGAACAAATCTCACCATCAGTCATAACCTGTAGCGTTTCTCGCGCTCCTTTGTGCTGATAAACATTCCAGAGTTTGACCGTCTTATCCCATGATGCACTGGCCAACATGTCTGCCGCTGAGCTGAAACTGAGGCTGGAAATTGGACCTTCATGACCAGCAAGAACCTACAATACAAACAGATAAAACATACTATTATTTTGGATGGCTTTCAAAGCCTGATACCTCAAGGAGGTAACGGAGGCAATGCCTCCATGCCCACGATCATTGTCCCGGTGCCCTTTGAAATGTTCCAGTAGCAAAAAATGTCTTGCCTTTCAACTAACGAAGTAACTGGCCTTGAATTGATACTTTATGACAGGGTTTGTACTTACCTTTTACAGTAATGGAGGAAGTGAAGGTTCTGAGAAAAACCAGTAGCACCTTCTTATTGTTTTCAACAGTGTGCTCTGTTCTCATTTTCAGGAGAAAGAACAGAGCATACTTTCAAACTGTTGAGACTTACCCCACCACTGGTTCTTTTCAGAACCACCAGAGGAGACTATTATTATTGCATGGTTGTCACCTGAATTTCCTCTTCCTTTCTACACCATGCAAAGCTGCAAATCTTACTTAACTAGAAGACGCCGAATGACCTGTATACACGCAAATACTGTCTAAGCCAGCAAACGAAGGTCGTGTAAACACGCCAATGTGTAAAATCAGAATACCAGAACAAAGGTCGCTTAGATATTTTGTTTGGGACCATGCAGAGAGTATGCAATCACCGTGCACATTCATTTTACCCACACAAGGGTGACAGATGGTGTTGAACATTTTGCAGATTTTTGCCCATTATGAGGGGGTTATTGTGTTCCCCAATTCCAGATCTTTGGCCTTTTGTACCAAGAAGAGGATTATGAGACATCGAAAGGCTTCTACCATTGTTTATTTATTGTACTTTGGCTCAATGGAAGTAAGTCAGAGCGTACAGAGTTTCCAGCCTTGGTGTAACCACATACCTCTAGTAATCTGCCAGTCTGCATTGACCAGAGAAAGATCTCAAAGCTATCCTGTGCACCGGCTGCTATCAGCTCGCCACTAGAATCAACACCCAAGCATGCAAACTGGGCTGGGTGGGGCGACGTGAAGGTACGGAAATTACGATATCTGAAATAGAGAAGTCAAATAGTTTAAGACTTCACACAGAAAAGGTTAGCGATTCTAAACTAAGTTAATGGGGAAAGAAATTCATTGAGTGTTGCTGGGACCTTGTTTGAACTGAAAACCTACCACTGCTTTAATCCATTTTAAAATACAATTCAATTCAATATTACATTTATTTCCATACTGATAATTACATAACAGAATGCGCAGAACTGAATGGCTACAACAGCTGCAACTGGCTCCAACATAGGCCCTTTTTGAAACTACGGTTTCGGCTTTGGCTTTGGCTTCCTTCCCCCTGAAGCTCCATACAATGAAAGTGTACATTTTTATAATAACTGGCTAAGCGGAAACCAATTTTGTCTTGTTCCCTGTGTGCTCTAAACAATAATGAATACTGAATCTCGCAATAACAACGGGGGGTTCAGCCTCAGACTGCTTACACTGATCCAACAACAATATGGCTGCACTATGATATTTAAGGTGTACAGAGGAGGCAGATGCTAGCCGCAAATGATTAGCCATTCAGTTTAAAAGGGTCGTAAAACTGACTTGTCATTCTTGATTTTTCTATGGTAACTACTATTATAACATTTTGTAAATAAATAGCGTTTTAAGATGAGCCACATCAGAGGGTATGGCAATGATTATAAAGAAAAGCAGAGTCTCAAGATTTGAAGATTTGCAACAAGAAGCTATGGTTTCCCTAATTTTACTAAAAACTAAACTAAACTAAAACTAAAAAAAAATAGCTCCATTTTCTGCTGGTTTGAAAAACTTAAACACATCTGTAACCACCTTAAACACTGTAAACACCTACCAATGAGAAAAACCTGTAGATTAACAAGTTAATGTCTTTCTTTATACTGCTGTTACTCATGATATGAGACAGGAAACATATCAACTATAATTAAAGAGAATTGTGTGCTCTTTCAAACAGTATACAGTTTGTTGGGATATGTTTACTTGCAAGGCAGTAAATAATGAATGTTTCTTGTAATGCAGTTAGTAAGCGCTACATGGGCTTATATGCAGGAACTGAATAGAGTAACTCCCAAGTAATTTTTATCATATTGAGGAATTCTGACTACAGACTTACCTGTGCAGATCAAACGCTCTGACTGTGCCGTCGAGGGAAGCAGATATGATAACCTTCCCTGCTTTACCACCGATAGTAATCCCCGTGATTGTGGCTGTGTGTTCACTGAATGTTACAAAGCATAACCCACTACTACTGTTCCACACCTTTACCTAGAATGGGTGAAGAGAAAAAAAACACTTTCATTTCTCCTTTCTGCAACACACAAACAATAAGACTCTTTAGAGTGTAATGGCCGAGCACACCCCAAAAAGCAACAGAAGAGAGACAAGCCTCAATATGGTTTGTTTATTGGCACTTACAGGGTGGTAATCAATGTATTCTTCTAAAAACCAATGATTTTTTTTACCTTTATTTGTGTTACTTTTCTCCCTCATTGGGTTGAACAACTACAGTATACACCATATAACCTGTGACATCACATGTTTATGAAAGAACCATTGTGCCTGGACTTCCTGCAGGCACCATTTGTACACAGCTCAATGGAAGAACACATAAACTCTTTTATATACCACACACACAGAACCTTGTCAGCTGATTGGTGGAACACGTGTCACGTGTCATCCTTTATTTTGCCATGTATTTACTACCATGACGTTGGACCGTCATATATGAATATGTTTTTGGCTCTTAACTTGCAGTGTTTTTCCCAAAATTATAGTTTGGATAAGTATATGAATATTAATGTCAAGATAACTGCTTAATCGTTGACAAAAATGAGAGATTACACTACATTCCTTGCGCTACTACACTTGTGTGTTTTCTTAAAAATCATGAACGCGATTTTATGAGTGCGTTTTCACATACACACTTCATTTGAGTGCATATTTAACTTTTATTCTTGAAAAGTATGAATGGCTGACGATCGCATTGCAAGATGCATGCTTGCACTCGCAGCAAGTATGAACCGGCCTGAAGAGTTAACAAAATACATTATTTTGTTACCTTTCCATCCTGACCACCAGTGGCTAAGAGTTGACCGTCCAGCGAGAAGTCCAAACAAGTCATGTTGTTCTGATGACCCTGTTGTTTAAGGACGTAGCATTCACTCTGCCATTCCCAGACCAGTAACTGACCAAGCCCAGAACAGCCGAATGCAATCCAGTCCCCAGGCTGATTGAAAGACACTGCCGCTATACACTGGTTAGATATACTGAGAGACAGAATAGATGTTTGTACATTAAGCAACTCAGACTGCTACCTAATCATAGCATCATACAGCCGTATTTGGGACCAACATCTCCAACTGTCTGACAGTTCAATATCGTTGCTGTTTTTCTATTCTAAGAAACTATCTGCTTCACAGCTTAATGATACTAGCCATTGATTTCAATTTAGTAAACACTTGCCACCACCAGTGGCTAATTCAATCAAGCATGAGAACATAAATTTTCAGCTTGCGGAGCAGCTCTCCGCAGTGTTTATTTTATAACAACGGCTTACTGTAAGCAAAGCAAAAGGTGCGCTAACTTGCTTGCTGTTCTTGTAAGCAGATGAGTGACAAAAACAATCTAAATCCATTGTGCTGTCAAACTTCTTAGTTGTTAATGAAAATACACGTTCACTAGTAAACATCTTCACGAAACTGTCCCCAGTGCAACTACATGTAGACTCTCTAGCCAAACCATCAAACTGCACTTTGATGGAACAGTTACAATCCAAATTTGTTGCACCTCAATACACTGTGCAAGTCTTACTTGCATTCAAACTTCTCTGCTGAACTTTGGGTTCCATTGCTCATTGCTTTAGCGCACAAGACTTAAACAGTGTATACATACCTTCCAGTCTCTGATTATAACCATTGTGATTTTGAATACTGGATAAACAATACAGCAGTATAAATTAATCGGTAACAGTGACATACCTGAGCGAATGAATGAGCGCAAACTCAGGTAGCTCGTGAATGTGAAATGTTCCAGATTCAAATCCCGTCACTAACATGTGGTTCTTCTTGTGGAAGTCAGCGCATGTTAGATGTGTGAAGTCACCTTCCTTATTCAAGAAATGCCTGCAATCGGAAGTACACAGAACGTTGTTGTTTTCTTTGGCCATGCTCAGAAGCATATAAATACTTCAAATTTTAGAAACTCCTTACAGTGCAAAGTCACATAGAAAACAGAAGCCATCTAATTGACAAGATGCTTTTGTTTCTTTACACTGGTTTGTAACACCAGTATAGACCCCTTGCACAAAGAATTCAAATAAATTCATCAACATTTATTTCAATACAAAAATCTAAATATCCAACTTGCTTAGTTAACAGAGATTATATATATCTGTATGGAGGCATGACCCATAAAAGCAAAAGCATGTAGGCTGGGATGCCTTGTACAAAACAAGTATAAACACATGTTAGAGATGTAAAGTAATTATGACCGTCTACCCATGGTTGGCCAATTTGGGAGTCAAATTGCACGTAAAGTAACACAAGGGGAATTTGACTCAAGAAATTACACAACAAAGATTTATTGTGTGTGATAGTGTCAGGTAAATTGGGTCAATAGCTAAAAACAAACAAGGGGGGGAGGACATTTCAAACTAATTTACAGTGCCCTGGGACGGGGTAGAGAGGTTTAGTCTAAACACAGTGGTCCTCCTTTACAATTTCCAAAATTAACATCTGGTTTTGAATGTCTGTTTTACAAGAAATATTAAGGCAGTGCTTAAAAACACATGATTAAATTTAAGAATGCAGTTACCTCAGTTTGGATCATGATTATGTTCCATTTACTACATACTTCAGCAAATAGAATTACCACAGAGATCTAATCCTTTTTCGTGTTGTTAATGAAAACTGATAATGTTGTTAATGAAAACTGAATTTTTTTTATTTGCAATCAAACATATATGCATTTATATGTAATGCTACATACCAACACCAAGCAACAATAATGAAATGGCACTATTAAAAGTGGTGACAACTGACACATCAGCCAAGACATCAATGTGTAGTGATGTCTTACACATTCTATGTTGAGAAATATTTAACCTTAGAGGCCTTAGAGGTGTTATTTGAAAGCAAATAAATCCAACTTTGGCCGGAAGTGCCTATTTTCCAAATGAAGCATCACATAGAAAAGAAACTCATTTGGCCCAATCTTACCTAGCTAATCTCTTATACAAAGCCTTGCTCCCTTCCTTCACAACCGTCTCCTTTGCTCTTTGTTTAGCAGACAGCGGACGTTCAGCCTTGTTGCCATGGTTACTTGCTGAACGCTCCATGGGTCGGAGGTCATGTAAATCTGTATCACATTCCCAGACCAGGACCTCTCCTTTCCGGCTAATACTGTACAGCTGAGATTGAAAATGTTAAGGAGAGGACTTTTCCACCATGTGCCGCCATAGACTGTGTAAGTCTCGCGCGTACTCGAACATAAGGGTCCGTTAAAGCGCGTGATTTTGTTTCCTTGACATGTTACAGCAATGTGTGTGGGACCAAAATGGTCCCAAAAATATTTGAATACGCGCGAGACTTACAGAGTCTATTGGTAGGCAATATTCCACACATTACGCCCAGCGTTCAGGTAGTTGCTATTTGAACCAGTGATGTTATGTGTCCCAGTAATGGCGGAAGGAAATTGGTACAGGACATAAACAAATCACCAAAAATGGATTGGTTTATAGCTTATGTATTATAGTATTTGGATTTGCATGCTATTTAAGAAATTTTCAAAGATTCAAAGGTGCATTGGCTTTTTTTTTCAAAACCTACAAAACCCTTAACAAAAATTCTTGACACATGGTGCTTCTGCAAACTTCCCTTTAGTTGCACACAATTTAGTGAATTTTTTTAATTTTTCAACAACAGAAATCATCGAAAATTAAATATTCCATTACACAAAAATTGAAAAAAGTAAAGGCGGTCCCGAGCCAATATAACTCATCAGGCCAGTGTTTATACCCGGTTTTCTTAGCATTCCAAACGACTGAGCATATTTCTATTCCCTTGGACAGGATGCCAGTCCATCGCAGGTTACTCCCCAGCTCTCGCCAGTACACATTTTTACTCTTGGGTGGAGAGAAACAATTATGATAAAGTGCCTTGCTCAAGAACACAAGTGTCTTGACTGACCAGGCTAGGATTCGAGCCCACATTCTGTAAACTACAGAATTTGAGTCCACCGCACTAGACCGCTCAGCCACGACACCCCACAGAAAAAGAAACTAAACATGAACTATTCAATAAAAAAAAAAATGTGATGTACCACATACGCAGTTCCCAAAACCCGAGAATAACCCTGTGATTTTTGCTATAAAAGGATACATCCAGAGAGTCATCTTCAAAGAAGGCCCCCACGACACAATCTTTATGTCCTCCTAAGGTATAGATGACCAGCTGCTCCATGTCAGATGCAGCAAAGACACGGGTTTGCGTGTCCTTTGCACCAACTGCAAACACCCTGAAAATAAAAAAACATCACTTAGGCCATGTCCAAACCAATTAGCTGTTAACCATTCTGGCACTGGGTTCTCCAAAATTCTTCTGAGCTCACGCACAAGATTAATTTTTGTTGAGAATATCGTTGTCAAAATAACACAAAAATGTGGAATGCGGAATGCCTTCACCGTGACACAGCCAGCCCTTGGCTGTAAGCCACGACCGTTATTCTGCCATGGTATGCTGGAATCTCTGACTTACCTCCCATATGCCAAATACAATGATAAACAACGGGGGCAGCGTATCAATCTCTCAAAATCCCCGTTTGTATAAAAAAAAGACGAAGGTCTCAAATCGGGGATTACACAATAACCCCACTGGAAAAGGGAGATTTTGAGCATGAATTCCAGTACCATTTGTCCCTCTTTGTACAGGGGAAACAAAGCAGAGCACAGTGAGTACATGCCTGTGTACGCTACACAATGGAATGTCCCAGCTGTTTATTACGTTCCGGGCATATTAATGTTCCAGGTGCATACAAAAGTGGGTTTACCAAACTTCCATTTGTGTGTCCAAAAAAGTTACGCATGCATACATGTCTTCCAGCATTAACTGGTTACGCATCCTTCCATTTTAGTTTCTCCATAGAGTCAGCTGCCATGCATATGATGCTGCAAGTTCAAGAATCTAGTCCCCAGCCTTGTTGATATGTTATATCAATGGTGTCCTACCTTGAGTCTGTCGTCCAGTCGATGCATGTTGTATCATCGTAAGCACCAAAGTAGGTTCTGTGTAGTAACAATGGATTGAACTCTCTTGTGCTGCCCGGTGCGTGGTACACTTGTGCAAATCTCTCTTTTGTCAGGGCAATTTTCCTTTGAAAATAATTCAAAAACATGTTGTAGAGTTTAATAGAAGTAATAATTGCATCGCGGATAAAGAGTATTAATTTGATTTTTATTTATAAAAAGATAAAGAGTATAAAGAGTATTAATTTGATTTTTACCAAACACCAATGTGTGATGAGCAATGTGTACTCAGGGCTTTCCTGAGTTCCGCAGCAGAAGAAAAATCCACAGGTATACTACGCGCTTGGGATTCAAACCCAATTCTTCAGCTTTTACCACTTTTTTCCAAAGGACTCAGGAAACAGCACTGAGTACACAGCACTTATCACACATCAGTGTAGGGCAACAAAAAATTGCAGAATATTCAAAATTGTATTTCTATCAAATCATTATAAAAAACCTCGGACAATAAAAACCAAAGATACCTCAAACCAGCCTTACATGAATATAGTACATTTTCATTTCTTGGAAGAGTAAATTTAATCAAACTGGTTTTTCACTGACCCACCCTTAACATCAACTCCTCTCCAACAAAGCCCAATACCATTTTGTAAACTAAATGACTAAATGACTAATTGATTGGACTGTGATTATGCCAAGCTAATTTAGTTTTGGTAGTATAATAGTCTTTAGACCAACACATGGTATTAGCCAACAGTGCATGCAGGATAACTTATATTTTCTACTTACACTACAGATTGCCACTGCAGAAATTGAACAATGTTGAGAACTTTATGTCTTCCAACAGTGGCCCAAATTCCATTGCAATTGAGCACAGCTGTTGGCTTCTCCAGTTTACCACTCTCATTGAAGCACTTTGGGCAATGGCTCAACTCTACATAAACATGCATGTGCCTCAAAATGCCACTGTTATGGCATAGCGAGGTATGGGTTGGTTGTTTCAAGAAACACACTGATAATGGGAGGGTTTTAAAGTTAAAGGGCGAGACGTCAGACGTAAGCATAAGGTACATACTTTCCATCGGGGCTGTATTTGATTGCAGTCACTGGCTGATGAAAGTGGACATGATGTAGGACCGTCTTACTGACTAGACTGCATAACATTCCCATACCCTCTGTCAACAAAAGAACAGAATACAAAATTAGTCCGACAGCTTCAAGTAACACCTCCAATCTTCCATGTCTGCATGGCCTCTGCTGCCACGGTGTCCCCTTCAAGATTTTCCCTACAGACATTAGGATCATTTTGTGGAAGTTCAAAAAATAAAATAGTTTTGCCTAATCAATGATGAGATTTCAGGCCCATTGTGGATAATGATCTTTTATGCATGGATGATGTCAACCAAAGGGGTTTTGGGGTGTCTTTTGGACACGTACATCCCAGCAAAAAAACATGGTCAATGCATCCTCTGTGTGAAGTGGGTGTAGTGCATATAGCATTGGGTTCGACCTACAGTTGCCCTCTTGCCAAATGCGAGTGAAAGCAGTGGGAGGCGTTTCAAAACATTTTTAGTGCGCCAGGCCAGTCAAAATATTATGTACAAAGTAAATGTGTAAAGGATTGTTAAACTAACATTGAATTTCACTTACAATAACTTCTAAATCAGGAAACCACTAAGTACAAAATGAGGGACTTACTTATAAACATGGAAAATTATTACTAAGTTTTCGCAAAATCGATAGTCTGATACCAAATATATTTTATTGATACGTGCTATGCAAATAAATAGGAGTCAAAACAACATGTTATAGAAAGTGTGCAGTGCGATCAGTGCACAACAACATAAATACATTGGATTTTTATAAAATCTTAAAGAACGAAGCAAAGATCGTATAGTCGTAATTGGGATGAATAAATCGTATAAATTATGCCTAAATCGTAAATGTTGGCATCTCTGCTGATCGAATCGAGTCAAAATAATCTACATGATGCAATGTCAGGCCGGAGGCAACAGAGGCAATGGACTCCATGGCCCTGGTCATTGCCTTTGTGCCCCTTGAAATGTTCCAGTACAAATTTTAATTTCCATCACAGAGATGCCCTTTACAATTTACGATTTCGGTCAGCCACGGCCCTCCGCGTTCTTCTTTGTCCTTTTTTAGTGAGGTGGAAGGATGCACAATAGGGCAAAGTTAATGAGCTGCTATCCTCTTGGCTGCGCTGCAGGCAATGCCTGCCAAGAAGAGAAGGTTGCCGGTACCACGGACAGCCCCAGCCTGCCAATTAAAACAATTATGATGCTGATCCCAAAGAAAAATTGCCTTGCCCTTACAACAGCGAAGTATCAGGCTGGCAATGTTCTCATCTTACCTTGATCAACAATAATTGCTGTTTTACCATCTGGTGACAATCCCACACATGAGATGTTCATACGAGCCTCAATTGGAAAAGTTTCTGATTTATTACTGGGGAGGAATAATGTACACAGAACAACATGTTATGGTCACAGAATATCCAGTCAAGCTGTCCAAATCATCCACTGCATAAAGTCAGATGGCTCATATCCCAAGGTACAATAACAGTAAGGTAAAGTAACAGTAGCGTGTCGTGGCCGAGAAGTTTAGTGCACCGGACTCAAGTTCTGGTGGCTAGGTCATCAGGATGTGGGTTCGAATCCCGGTCATGACACTTGTGTCCTTGAGCAAGACACTTAATTATAATTACTTTGAATAGGGGAAGAGGTCGTTATGTTTGTCTCGCAATGGATTTGTTTACCCCTCCCTGTTCTTAGCTGTGCTGTGAAGAGACTTGCGTTTTTTATATCTCGCCATGTCTTGTTTCTGTGCAAAAAAGTAGCCCACACCTCAAATGGCCTTTGGGCCTTGTAATGGGCAAATTGCATAAAATAAAATTAAAAAATAATTAAAAAAAGCATAACAGTGGTACTTTTAATAGACATGATAGATGTTTCATACATGTTTTAATTCCTCCTACTCATGGTCACATTTTCCAGTTAGTTGACTAACCATTTGAAACCATTTACCTGCATGGGTTGTGTATGGTGGCACAACTGTGCAAACACTGTGTATGTGTGTGTACTGTGTAAATTCCTTTACCACAACGACACTTGTGTCCTTAAGCAAGACACTTAACCGTTATTGCTCTGTCCTTCAGATGGGATGTAAAGCCGTAGGTCCCGTGTGTTGTGTAATGCATGTAAAAGAACCCGGTGCACTTATCATTAAGAGAAAAGGTTTGCCCCAGTGTCTTCTGGTATGTTTGGCTGCAGATTGCGCCACAGCACTTTGTAAAATTTTACAGGGTGCTACATAAAATAGGTTTCATATTCATAACTCCGTATGCCTGTCATAAAAACAATGCAAATATCAGCACCATGAGCATCTGTGGCTGATACCGGCGCTTTATAAATGTTCATAATCATGTTATCAGATTGCAGGCTGGCATAGTTTAACTAATGTATCATTGAAAACCATAATGGATGGTATAGCATGATCAGACAGTGGAATATTTGAAAGAAATGTTCTTACTTCTTCAGGTCAAATTTAGAGATTCTGTTTCCAACTGGGCTGATGATGCTGTCGCCATCGGAACTAAAACTTAGGTTACCATGGCGGTAAACTGCTCCGAGGAGGTTTGAAAACTGAAAATGAAAACAGAAATTTGACAATCACTTACAATGGAATAGACAAGGACAATGTACCTACATGTATATGTACATCTTCTATGTTCATACTATCCTTTTTGGTTAGTCAGTCTACTCTTATTATCCCCATTTTGACCAGAAACCACCCTGCTAAACCTACCAGTTTTAATCTTATTTTTGGGGGGTGAACAAAGAAAAATTGACTAGAACAGGATTTGAACCTGCGACCTCCGGATTAATCTGCTGGTGCTCTACCGACTGAGCTATCTAACCTGAATGTTGGTGGTCTCCCTAGTTTGTTAATATCTCCAGTGGTCCACTGGCCAAATGCTAGTAAGAACACCTGAGGATCAGTAGATCAGTAGGCCTATAAAATTCTTGCCAAGCGGTCTGGCTGCTTAGTTCATTGTTTCCTAGAGCTACATGTAATCCACTGCCTGCACAGATTCTTCACATCAGGGATGAGAGTGAATGAATATAAAAAATCCACGAAACACCGGTGGAGGATTTGGTGGCTACCAACCACGCCACAACCTGTATCAATGGCAGCATTCTGTGCTTAAATGTAGATTGGGACAGCACCTTGGTGTAGTCAAAGTACACATACTCTGTTAAGGCTTTACCGGGGTTTGGATGTACTTTAAATGATTTTTTTTATAAGTAAAAAAATCAATAACAGTTGCTTTGTAAAATCCGGAAACCCAGAAAAAAAACGGAGAAATATCATCCCTGTCACATGTGAGGCTCCATGCAAAAAACACACACCTCAGGATCAGTAGGCCTATAAATACTCTACAAAGCTCTCTAAATACAATGCACTCTCAAGCTGTCCACCCTACTACAGTTAGCCAAACTTCCAGTTGCAACTATGTCACACTTGTCACCCGTTCTCCCCAAGAAGAGCAGAGTATATGTACACTGTTCGAAATGTCGAGACCACAACAACAGCTCTTTTTCAGAGCCAACACTCCTCCCACATGATTTACACATTACACATGATTTACACAAGCTTCTGTAATACTTTCTTCCTATGTCACACTAACAAATACAAAAGTTAAATTTAAAAAAGCAACATTATGCAGCACTTTCAATTCCATTGGGAGATTTTTCATTGAGACACTAGATGGCAGCAGACATATTGGTTCATGCCATAGAGCTATATATAAGAACTAGACAAGGAGCATTTTTGTCTATTGAGAAAATGGCACGGACCATTCATTTACACTGGTCACTCGTCCGTTCACACAGCAGCCATTTTCTAAGTGGACATTCGTATGCAAGTGACCCATAGGGATTTTCACCCATGGTGAGTCAGCGGAGTTCCGTGCGTGGCATCGCGAGTGCTCCCTCTAGTTCTTATATATGACTCTATGGTTCATGCACAAATCTTCAAGATCAGTTGTTTCACTCAGAGAGTTTCCTGCAAAATCTTCTCAAAGTCTCCCATTCCCCTTTATTTCTTTTACCTTATAAGAGAACCTCATTCTCTCTGGCCTTCAGTTTCTTGCCGTTAGTTAATAGATGATACTGCTGGTACTCGTGTAGCTGGTAATCAGTTTGCATTAGAGCTGTGGAGAAATATGAACATTACTATTAATATCTACTAATATATACAGCAGAATGCCACTTTAACTATAAACAACAAAATAGCAATACGTGCTGTCAACTTGGTCTCCAAATTTTATGTGTTCAAAACATACTGCTAGTGCTACTAGGCCACTAAGTTGATTATAAGATTGAAGTATACATTTTAACTAACTTCAAATTTTTTTAATGGAACCAATAGCGTAACATCAACCTCATTCTACTCTAGTTTCACGAGTATTCAAAACTTATTGTAAGACTTTGAGTTTGAGAGACAGACATACGATATTTGCCCTCAATGACTAGAACATTAAAGAATGACAAGAATAACAATCACATGCATAACGTTATAAACAAAAATTAAAAATTGCTACAGATCCTCGCCATAATATACAACACAAAACCCGAGTCCTGCAAAAAAAAAATCAAAGTAAAAAAGTATTGAAGTGACGAAGCCGGTCGTTTCGTATACAAGTCGTTTCGTACCCAGTCATTTTGTTGCACAAAGGAGATTAACTTTAAGCCAGTCATGCAAACCTGCTACTACCACCAGTGCAGTAAAGAGGTCAGCTGAATTTCAAAAAGCTTCCAGAAAATTACTTTCGCTCCAGCAATTGCGGGACGAGATTTTGTTAACAGATTTAGAAAAAAAAATTACCAGTCAAGAGAGAGAGTATATAATCTGAAAAGTTCTCCAATGAAAATGCCGCCAAAGTAGGCTAAAATATGACTCGCTGTCGCAAAACTACCTCTCGGCGTGCTGCCATCCATGGTGGCATGCTAGCCTTTCTCTAACCAAGGTGGTCATTGTGTTTTAGTCTATTGTATCATGTATGTCATGTTTGTCACTGTGCTATGAACCTTGGCTACGAAATGACTAGGGTATGAAACGACCGACATTCTTGAAAAAGTGAATATTGTGGGTGAGCAAAGGGGACTAACTAAAGTAAAATAGTAAAGCGGGCAATCTTGTCTTATCCAACTTCAACTAAGAACTAGGCCCTATTTTAGGCTATTTCTCAGTCAATATTCTTAATCTTAGTCTTACCACATTTGTTTTTTAATTTGTCTGTTGCTGTATAAAATGTCAAATGGGAATTTAAATTAGCTTAGGCCTAGCACTAGGATTTGGTAGGTACTCCTCCGTCTAATGCAGTCTACTCTAACTCATAACTGTAGTGTAGTGTTATTGTCATGACTGTGTTAGTCTCCGAAAACAATTATAATTTCCCCTTTATTTAATGTCTATGTAAATAATTAATAACCGAAACATTGTTTTTCATAGCAATATATGAATGTAAACAAAAAAATAGTTATTACACTAAGGTCAAATTCTAATAATATACCTTTTTTACGTAAAATTAAAGAATTTTTGGGGCAATTACTTACCAGACGACAAACGCAAAAGACGTTCACCACAAAAAGTGTGCGTTGCGTGCGCACGTGTGGATATTTATCCTTCTTCAAGGAACACGACTAGATTCGTCGGTCTATCTGTGCTCTAATTAACAGACTTTTAGGCTGGTGCCATGTCATATTTACCGTCAGATAGTATTTAATTTTGTGGGCGCCCATCTTCAAGAGAGGGCGGGAGTCAGGTCGTCTGCTCAGAGCCGTATATTGGCTGCGTCTGCTATTTTAACCCTATTTTAACCGGGCTTTTTTGACATACGAAAGGGGGACACGGTTCATAGTGCCACCATCCGTATTTTCCAAAGTTTACGACTGATTTTCATGCAACTTTCCACAAATGTTCATTTCACAGAGTTCTACATAATGACGTTTTTGGCTGTTTTTTTTTCTTCAAAATTGTGGTCAAAAATCGTTATTCCCCATAACAAGGCATAATGTCTATATTTAAAAAAAAATATGTTTTTGAAACTTGGGCAGACTTAGTCATTAGCCTATAACATGATAAATATAATTACAGCCTAATTTAATAATTGGGGTTACCGTTTGGGTGCTATAATCCATTTGTTTATCCCATTTTTGGGGGGAAAATGTTGTTTGTGTTTTTTTTTACTTCAATATCAATATGGCCGCCGCCCAGAACCCAGGGAGCAAAGATAAAGCTTGGATGACAAATCTTTATCATTTTTGGCCTGACAAGTCACAAACTAACATGTAAAAAATGTTTTATAGTTAAAAATATTGATATAATTTGAACACCTAAATAGAGGCTGAAATTACAAAATCAAATATGGCCCCCAAATATGGCCATTTGAATCCCCAAAAGCATTTCACCACTATCAAGTGACTCATCACTATTTCTGGCAAAAGAAATCACAATCAAGTGGAAATTATTTTCAAAAAGTAAAGAATCTCAAAACCCATTAAATTCACTATTGCCATGACAACAAGCCATGGTTGCCATGACAACAGCGAACCTCCGGTATCAATTATTGTTTGCCAACATGACCCTAGCCATATTTTGGAAAAAAAACCAGAAAATTTCGCTGTGATCGTTATGGGCAAAAATATGATAGGGGACACATTGTGCACCCCCACCCATCCTGATAGGGTTAACTGGGCATTTAACTCCAATAGGGTGGGCGGGGTTAGGAATGTGGGGGGTTCTAGCTATATTCATGTAATTGTTAAATTCTGCAAGAAATTTTGTGATTTTTCAGGAGCTCTACTCAAAGTGTTTTTCCATAATATTTGTTTGCTATTGGGGCAGGGGGAGGGGGGAGCAAATATCTCATTTTTAACATCAGCACTCAATTTTACTAGCACTGTGACTTTTATTCAGGTTACAGATTATGTTATAATGAGTTAAATTAATAAAATCAAGAAATATACCATTTCCCATGAGTTGTTGTGAAACATAAATATTAACATTCCATACATTTAATAACCACTGAGCTATAAATAAATGGATCTAGATTATCCTAAAATTCCACATACTTTTTGATAAAATGAGGATGTAAATAATAAGGCAAGGTCAAACAGGTAATGCTTTACATAACCTAAAATTAAAGAATAAATAATAGCACAAATTGTTCTTAAAAAGTAAGTTTTTAACTTTCTGGAAATAAGTTACATAGCAACTAAAACCTTTAAATAAATTTTATTTTAGTAGACTGCTGGCAAGTTCTGATTTTTTTTTTTTTTCATGTAAATTTGTTTCTTCTTACATTTTAAAACACTAAACAGTCCAACATACCCCTCAGAATCAGAAATATATTCTTTAAACAACTCAAATCATGGGTAAACTGTTTATGTCAAACCAACCTAAATAAACAGAAATCAATTAAGACAAACCTACTCCCCTTTTTAGGAAAAAACACTAGGTTCAAGGGTTCTGTCTGTATTTCAAAATATGAAAATGTGTAACCATAACTGAATGCTACTATACACTTCAATTAAAGAGATGTACTTACAGATTGGCAAGACTGGATTTTCTTCAACTCAGACATGACACTGGTCTACGTTTCTGGCTCTGAGAAATCAATCAATTCAAACTAGCTTTGCGCTGTACTGGACAATTGAATTTTGTTATGAATATTAAGTTTAAACAACATCTTGAAGTACTCTCATGCTACTTTAGGTTTATTTCATCTCCTTTAAATCCCAAGTAAGACTTCAACAAATTACATCGACATCATCTCCACTTCAACATGCGCTTGAGTCGGGCATGATGATGGATGTACCACATGCCCCATTCCATCCTCAGTGTCTTGAAAATAATTACATCCATTTTTTACTATCTACTTTCTTGACTCTCTCATTTGTCATTCTACACTTATATATTTTTAATTTGCAGAGGATTTTTAAGTTCTCAGTACAATTATACGGATATTGACCAATTTCAGGACACACAGCACACTTTCCTGTCTGCCTTTATTGGAGTCAAAATGTACTATGCAAAGAACTTGACTCCCAATATGGCGAAAATGGTAAACGCGCATTGTGTGGAGGTGCGTTCCGCATCGTGCAAGGGGTCCAATAGGATCCCTGATTTGTACTAGATTGAAACCTCACTCTTGTTGCACTCTGTGGCAAGAATTTGAAAACTATGACAGGAGACTTTGTGATGTTTAAGTAGCAGCAGACATACCAGATACATTTCCAATATTTTCATCAATCTGAGCATGCGCACATTTCCAAGAACACTGGATTAACCTAGTAAGTTTGATGCCACATAGTATCCCTATAAGTCTCCCATTGCAGGCATGTGGAATTTCGTACAGCACGCCATAAACTTTCAGCATTACAATTTAAAACTTGTGCACCTAAAAGTTCTCTTTAACTTGTTATTATACAGGGAGGTCCCTAGCATCAGCCTAAAAGAGTGCGCATAATAGACCGTGCAAGTCTAGCATGAATTTGAACATTAAAGTATGTGATTTTGTGTTCTTCACACATTAAGTTAACGCAATGTACATATGGGAACTCAGGGTTCCCCAAAAATTGAACATGTGTAGGACTTGCATGGCCTAAAGCTCAATTTCTGGCAGATGCCAAATCACATTACTGGCCCCCCTTCTTTTCTTCTTCTTTCTTTAATAAATGGAGTATTAACAAGTACATTTCCACTTCAACAGTTTTTAGACAATGAAAGTTTCTTTGGTATAGTGTTTCCAACTTATCAATTAACATTAGTGTGGTTTTACTGTTACACCGAGTACACAGTGCTGATCACACATGGGGGTAAGGGTAAAACCAACATCCCCATGCAATTATTACATCACCTATCAATTGTTGGCTTCACCATCAAACATATTTTCTTTGGGCGAAGTCTTAGAAAACAAGGGCCCTCCCATCAACCCTCTCCCCATCCACTTTAGTCACTAGTAGAGGGTTAGGGTGGGGCCAACAACTGAGAGTGCAGTACATTCAACTTGTTCCTTAAAAAACAATGAGCTTGAGTACCTTCAATTTGGAGAAAAAAAAATTCATAAAGGAATGATTTTTACTGTAGTGAAAAAAGCCTCCGGCAAGTTCAAGCCAATACTTAGTACTTAAAAATAATTCATTAAAAAACCAATAACTTTATTAAGGCATGTGTCATTTGTGTACAAAACAACCCTGTTTTTTTTCTTACAAAAATGTGGTACTTCCTCTTTACACACTTATGTACACGTAGGTTTGTCCGATTGCTAAGTCAAGGACTTCTCTTTTTTTCACTGTTTGGATTCTTCTTTTTTTAGCAATGTCTCCTTTGGTATTGCACACAAAATCAACCCAAGGATGTACTCAGTCTGTCAAACATCAAAGATCCCTTTTGTTAAAGTCCTCGATGACAAATGGGGTAGACACACTACCATGAACACGAGACACTCTGATGTGTAGCGAGAGACCAAAATAAAAGATTTACAAAAATGACTCCTGCCAGAGATGAAACTGGCTGAAAGATCTAACCCCAGGCCGCGGGCAGAAAATGCATGTATGGAATCTGGGCCGTGTGACAGTATCGATGTACCATACACAGCACTAGCAATTTGGTTGCAGGGCCGGGGGCCAAGAAGCAACAGTCAAAACGCAAAATTCCTCGACTAAAGTACGCCATTGCTAGATGTATCGTCCCATGTAGTAGGTTCGGAATGATTTATATTTGACTATAAACTGATATTCCAAAGTAGCGGTCCATGTATCAATCGATTAGAAAATCTGACGCAGATCCTACCTCAGATTTTTTTTTTCTTCATAAATATATAAATACTCAATGCATGGCGTCAATTTTTAAATGATTAGAGTTATGAATGACTTATGCATTAACACCAACTGAGTAGGTACGTACAGCCATTCAATAAATGCAGAGCACATTTTTGGCACCCAGCTTTTACTGGATGAAAAGAGAACTTCAAAAGAGATGACAAAAGCAAGAAGCAAAATCCACTCTCAAACCTTTCAAAATGAGGTTTTAGTTTGGACACCTTTTGAGCATACTTAATTGTAAATCTTTCAAAACTAGTTGGTATGTGTTGGGGAAACTTGGGAGTTTACACCGAACCAAGGCCAGCTGTCAATTGTAAGCCGTTGAAGAAAAAGAAAATTCTAACCCAAGGTGAAATTCCAGGCCTTTGAGCTTCAATGAAAAATATTTCAATGACACTAGACTTTCTAGTAAAGCTACCGATCCCATAGCACTGGGTTCAAGTTTTGGTGATGCCAGAGTGTGGGTTGGGGTCCTGGTCATGGCACTTGTGTCTCCGAGCAAGACACTCAACTGCAATAGCTTCTCTGACGGTTGGGACATTAAGCCGTAGATCCCATGTGTCGTAAAACAACCCAGGACACGTATTAAGAAAGAGAATGTACTTGCCCTAGTGTTTCTGGCAGAGGCAGTAACTTGCGACACAATGCCTCTAAACGCTTTAAAAGGCGCTATATAAATTGGACGTCATTCAATATTTCCTCCTTCACAAAAAAACTCATCTACAATTTATGTGTCAAAACAAGTACTGGATATAAATTGGACGTTATTCAGTATTTCCTCCTATAAAAAAAAACCCCTCACCTATGTGTAAACACTAAGTACATGCACATGTTTCTACAAAGCATTGTGGTACTGGTGGTACCAGTGAGCAAGATCACTATACAAATGTCCAGAATATTATTATTACTATTGTTGCTATTGTTACAAACCTCTTGACACAAGACTAATCTATGAGTGTTGGTGGACGGTAGTGTTTTGTCACACACATAATAAACTACAGAGGCACAGTGGTAAAAAATACTGTTTAGAAATTGCTGAAGAAAAAAAAATAATAGCCCTCTTAATGGTAATATAAAAATAGCTTAAAGATTCAGCCGTAGAATGATTCCACGCTACTGTGTGCTTTCCTGTGCATTAGTAAAATCATGGTATACTCTTTTAAGTTGTCTATGATACACATTCAAGTGAGTAAATTTAATGTATTTACAGTGATAAAAGGCTCAGTACTGTTCAGATTGTCGTTCTTTTTGGTATCAAGCTATATTGGTGCTGGAGGAGACATACTGTAAAAGCTTGGTATCCTTTGACCAGGTTCAGTTGTTACCTCATGATCTCCGGGGTTGGATGTTTCATAGGACGGGTTGTCAATCCCCTGGGGTTGAGGGTCGTAGTCACAACCTTTGTACAGAAGGAAGCTGGCATCACCGGGAAGTGAGTTGGTCGCCTCTGAAGAGCTCCCATTACTTATTCCAGACAACCGGGCGGCCAGAGGCTTCCCATCATGAAACAACGTCGGGGTGGGAGGAGGAAGGGGAGGGGGTGGAGGAAGATCTAAAGTGGGCGGATCGAGCGGTGGGGACGGAGGAGGGCTTGGAAGGAGGGGAGGGGACGGCAAGGGCGGAGTCGGTGGACATTCGGGCGGGGCATGGAATGTTGCGGAGAGCCTGGTGACTGTGCTGCTGTCACTGCCTCTACGGCTCAGGCTGGGCCTTAGGAAGTTGTCATTGATGGTGATGTCCTCATCCTGTCCAGCTCGGTAAACTCCTAATGATTCAACAAATAAAAACAAAGAATTAAATCAGAAGAGACTTAAAGCGGCAAATAAACTTTTGGGGCAAACCCTTCAAGCTTAAAGCAGAGAGGTATTTTGCCAGCAGTCACTTAGAATGTTTTACTTTGCAACATTTGAGATATAAAAACTGCTTGAAACAAATTTTGAAATTTCTGAACAAGAATTTTAAAAGTTCCGTCATTAGCACAATGAGGCTCCAAATCTACACTGGACGGCAGACTCAAGGGCACTGTTTTTAGCGCCAAACTAGTCAAAATCGCGACTGGACAAGTCTGGTGGTCTCTTGTTTTTCAACTGAACAATAATAATACCTCACTGTGTAATATTTATCACTAATTAAAAAAAAAGGTTTTCAAGTGTTGACTTTGTGTCTGATAAATATTTATCAATTCTGTTGATAATCGATGTATAATTCCCCATAAAACAAATGAGACTGCTTGTTGAAATAAAAACAGTTTATATGTTAACTTTATAGATATTTTTTTCTAATTTTGTTTCTGGTCTTGTAAAAAACAATTTGGTCCAATTAAAATTTTGAGCTACAAGCCGTGTGGATTTTTCCTCCAAATTCGAGCCCTGTATAAGTAAGTTGCCAGATGATCATAAAAGTTCATGTAAAAATTCATTGTTGTTTCGAAAAGACAACTCATCCAGAGGTCAAGGAATAGACATGTTCACTTTACTTTTATTTCAAATTTTCAACTAACCTTCTAATCGAGGTAAGTTCATTTCAGGCACAGCACTTCGTCCGAAATCCTGACTCAGCCTGGTGGTCTGCACGGCTGGTGCCCTGTCATCTACAACCTCATGGTAGTGGTCCCTTATGGCCTCGTCGTCAGCGTACACATATGGTGTGGGGTTCTGCATTCCGGTATGGTTGGAGGCGCCATTCCCGTTGCTGGTGTGGTAGGTACCCTCTGCCCCGGTGTTTAGTCTGGACCCGTAGATGCTGCGCGGCCGCGGGATGTAAGTATGCGCCATGTTAAATTCTGACAGTTTAATATGAGGCTCCTCTTGGATATCAAAGGACTGAGCGTGTGTACTGCATGATTTCCGGATTCGGTGGTGGACGAGAAGTATTAATGACAGCAAGATAACGATACCCATAGCTGATCCGATCACAATGTAGATTAAGAGCTGCTCCTCTTCAAACGTCAACCCACTCTTTCTAGTCTTTAATGGTTTCTCGGTCTGGTTTGGGATGTTGATCACCACGGCACTGTACACAGTGAAGTTCTGGTTGTCAAATTGGAACTCAAGCTGAGAACCCTGCACCATTTTGGTCAGTTTGTCTCCAAGAGTTTCCTCTGCAGTTTCTTCGACACTGAAATCTACCACAACCGAGCCACAGCGGATCTCCTGAATGCTCACTCGGTCAACATCTATCTGGAGGAGGACAGCGATGAACTTGTTGAATGCCTCTCTGAAGAGAAGCTCTTTGTCTTTGGCGTGGTTGCAATCACCGTTGAGGATCATCATAAGCTTGACGGGGAAGAGAGGAGGGGGGCTTGTAATGCTTTCTGTGGGGTTAACTTGAGATGGCGTGGTACCCAAGGTTGGTAGAGCAGAGGATAATGGCGGGGTGAATGAACTGCTCGGTGTTGGTGCTGATGTGCTCATGATGAACGACTGAGACGCCGTAGGTCTGTAAGTCATGTCTGGTCTGGCAGATGACGCAGGCACCACATTTGAGATACCAGAGGGTGTCGCATATGTCGTTGCCATCTCATAAACAGTTGAAGTCACAACGTCGTATACTACAGATGAGACACCAGCAGGCATCGATTGAGTGGGCCGTGGCACTGAGGGTGTCGATGTCGGAGAAACATCCTCAGTTATATTTAAAATAGGGGTCGGGAAGGGGGGTGGAATGGGAGGGGGAGGGAATGGTGCAGATGAGGATTGTGACGAATTCATCACATGAGTTGGCTGGAGATCTACTCCCGATGAAACCTCTGTTGTTAGGCTCGCTGACTGGGTAGGTAATGGGGTAGGGGTGTGGAGTACTGTTGTTGGGTGTGACAGCATGGTCATTGAAGGAGTTGGTGTGGGGTACACCATTGGAGTTTGGGACGGATACAGAGTCGTTTGTGTCCCTGAAGGCAAGACGGATGACTGATAAAGGATCTGAGTTGGCATACTGGCAAAAAGTGAAGTCCCTGATGTGCCTGTATGAATGATAAGTGATTGGAAGTCAAACACATGTATGGTGGTTATATATAAGAACTAGAGGGAGCCCTCGCCATGTCACTCTTGGAACTCCGCTGACCCACCATGGGTGAAAATCCCTATGGGTTAATTGCATACGAATGTCCACTTGGAAAATGTTTGCTATGTAAACTGATGAGTGACCAGTGTAATGTGATTAGTCAGCGCATTTCTCAACGGTTAAAAAATGCTTCTTGTCGGGCCGTGTCGTATGGCTTTGTATGCCCTCTTGTTCTTTTATATAACTCTATGGGTGTTTGGTTAAAAAGTAAACCACAAGGATTCTGTTTAAGTGGTTAAGACATTTACTCTAGAATGCAGATGGTTGTGGATTTGAATCCCCTCCACGGCGCCAGTAAGTTTTTTCAGGACTTTGAAAGAACTACATGTACAGTTGTTTATCATACATCAGTGTTGGGCAAAAGAACAAACTGAAATCGTGTACACGTAGAGCTTGAAAGTATATTGAGCTTCCATGAATAATGAGGGATTCTAATGGTTATGACATGAGTTAAAGAAAACATGAGTTTTAGAAAACTGTTTGAGACGAAAACTCTGTCTATAGGAATGAGTGCAAAAATGCTGGATGCATTTTTACCGTTTTCTCGCAAACGAAACAACGAAATGAGCTGACATTTTCACAGGTTGGTTCTGTTACAAATATCTTGATTTGTGCAAAGAATGGAAGATTTACAGTCAATCTACCAATGTTGAGCTGGGGCTTTAAGGGGCAAGGCTTAATGAACTGGTCAATTTGAAAATAAGCACTAACCGTTTGTTGCAATGCATACATTAATGCAAGCAACACTCCACATTACAGCAAGGTGAAGTACCGTTGACTCCATGACTAGTGAGCAACCACTAACTCATTAATAAAAAAACAAAACTCCCTAGATGCCGTGCCACGTCTGCTGGATATCCAAGGCTGTTCTGCTCATCTCAATGTTTTAATACCACTCTGCAAAGAAAACAATAATAAGAGCCAGGCTTGAATTCCAAGACAACCTCCATTAGGTCTTGTACATTCAAAACTATTACTTCACCACATGGTCAGAGGAACCATGGGTGGATTGGGGGGAGGTAGGGGAGATGGTGTAAAGGTAGTTATTTTGCCCCTACTTTCTACTAAGCTATTTATACAGTTTCCTTAACAAATGATATGAAGATGATAGGAACATGGATGTTGGGTGGTTTGACTTTATCTTCCAGTACGCACTAATCCTCCGATCAGATTGCACAGATTGCTTGTGTGTGGTAATAAACCTAATATTGACCCATTTCACCTGACGTCATCATCACAATAATCTAGATTGCCCCATTTTGGTGGTCAATGTCACTGAGTTAATCAGTGAAGAGCGCATTTTAGGAGACGCGGCATTTACAAGTAAACCTATTGACCACCAAAATGGTGAGCGTGGCACAGTCGGCGCGTGTGACGTGCGTGCAAGGGGTCAATACTCCAAGTTTTATAATGCTCCCTGCATATTGTTTCATGCGTCATCATGAAATAACGCTCTAAAACTGTAAACTTCGCACGTCGCACGTGTGAGGCGGTATGACGACTGGAACATAAATTTGTTATCACATGCGCACTCATGGAATACAGAAAAATACAGCACGTCTGTGTTCCGTATCCTACTTGGCCTGTGGCCTTGCGGGATATATATTGTGGTTTATATTTAATTTTAAAACTTGTGTTTATGTGCAATGTAATTTTAAATGTAGCTTTGTATTTCAATCTTTTTACTGCTGTACAATGGAAATCAAATCTCATGTTTCTAACATGACGAATAAATACATTGAATTGAATTGAATTGAATTGAATTGAATTGAATGGGACGCAGAAGCGCTTATTTTTTTCCGCATTCCACTCACGCTGAACTAATAACGACTATAATAACTGTGATCATTTTACATTGTACAAAAGGGCTCCACGTTGGCACTAGCCCAGCGTACACATGTGTACATTGTGTAGTCAAAAAAGCTTCAGGCTAGTACTGTAAAACAGAAACATTAACATACTCAGCAAGCTAATAAGAGAATTGACAAGTAGGCCTACTGGTTCAAATTTGTCATTTTAACTGATGTAATAATTACATGGGAGAGACAAGCACCAAGTATACAGTGTTGCACACACCAGTGTAAGGGTAAAACCAAAATAATATACACTGTTACGTTACTTCTTCTGTTTTTCATAAGTTATTTGATGCATGTCTTTACATGCATCATGTACACACATTGGGTTTTTCTTTTCTGACAGGATATTACTCAGTGCTTTTGGTATACACAGGAACAAGAAAACCACATTTTATAAAAACAATGAACTGAAACCACCACCTGCGCTTACGCTGTATGTACAGAATTTCTAGTTACATCTGTCTCCATGGGGAACTAATCCAAATAACTGTACCAAACAATTCAATTAAAGGGTGTTCACAACATTGGTAAAATTGAAGATATAAATGCTCACAGTTTTACACATAACTTACATGGTATAAAGATGACCATGGTGGAAAACTTCCCTGGAAAATTGTTTTGCTTGAAATGCTTTAGTTTTTGAGAAATGAGTAAAAACAACCAGGTTTTGATCTCACAAGTCCAAAATTTTATATTTGAAAACAGTGAAAACATACAAGCAAAAGGGCTTTTCACTTTTTACTATGATGACCGATTGAGCTTAAAATTTCACAGGTTTGTTGTTTTACTTATTTCATGTAGATGTTGGGTCACACTACGGTAATGGTCGTTGACAATTATCAATGTTGTCTGCATGCTTTAAGTAGTCGGCCTTAACTATGTAAAAAATAATAATAATAATAATAATACAAGCATTTTTGCCTAGGAAAAACAAGCAGGGAGTTTAACCCTTTTTCTGGCATGGAAAGTTAATTTGCACTTTGCGTATATTTGAGTTTCAAAAGCAGCTCTATGAAATCGGGCGGAGTTTTAACCAGCTGAAAAATTGACACCATTGTATTTTAAAAAGAGGAAGTGTGCATTCATTAAAATGATGTACGTTTGTGTCACGAGAGCTGTAACTGAAACTGGCCTGATGGAATTACACTGAAAAGGTTTCTAGTGCTCACTTGTTCCCCCACCAAACCCCCGACAATTAATTCTATGACGATGCGCTCAATCGTATCCAAAATTTGTGTCGTATTATAACTCAATTAGTATTGTACAGCAGAGTTTCATTCAACAGTAACAGCAGCTTTGCTCAAAGAACCTGGTAAATGCTGAGCTCCACCCCACTCTATGCCCTGCTGTTGACGCAGCCTTCAATACCATGTGACATGTTGGTATGGCAAAATTATATCACCTGATTCACAAAATAGCAACACACATCAGTTTATTTTATTGGTCGATCTAAATGACACAGTCCATGTATCTGTTTGGCAATCATTTTGTCACACACGCGTACAAAAAGCTACGTAATAAAACGGCCCTGCACGTCCATTAAATCGTCTCACTACTTAGTTGCGCTAATATTATTAACTCACTCAGCATTCTCCGTGTTCTATTTGAACTGCGGTTGTGATATGCTGTAAGTAACAGATGAAACAACACTGAAATTCAGATGGAAATTAAGTTGTTTTTTTCTAATCAAATTCATGTATCCAGCTCTGTGTCCATAAAAATAATGCTTTTACATATCAATTACATGGTCTAAGATGAGTTTTTCTCAGTATTTGCTGTTTAAAATGTTGCCTTAAAGAATGTTGCCTATGACCTGTTAACATACAAATGTTTCCCCTGCCTGAAAACAGAAGCCAGTGTAAAGACGTCAGTGTGTAATTTTGGAATACCGGAGCAAAGGTCACCCCGACATTCCACTGCTGAGCGTGCACAGAACACACGCACGTCGTCTAACGCTTTGTTTCACCAACACAAAGACCAAAAACGGTCTTGAATATGTTAATGTTTTCTGGCTATTGAGAGGCGGTTTTTGTGTCAGGGTTTCTTTGTGCCAGCGGTACCCTCAAAGAAAAATGATTCCGGCAATTCCGCCAAAAGAATCCCGCCAGGGGGACGGGAACAAAATAATAAAATCCTGTCAGCACTACTTGTCAAGGACCAACCCAAGCTCCACCCTTTAATGCATTAACTAATCACAATCCAACTGTACACCGTAAGTCTGAGAAAAATCTTACATGTACACATAAAAACATTTTATCTTGTTTTTTATGTCATGCAATTTGGGTGTGGCCAGCCGAGTGTGATGTCTTGAAGGGGCAGAGAAGCAAGTGTTCAGCAAGTACACAGATGCAAAACAAAATGAGGAAAATTGGCTGATCTCAGAGCTGATACAATGTACAGACTCTCAATGCAACAGCGTTTTTCAATTTATAGAGTACGATGTACGTCTCGATTTTTTCAAAGATCAAATCCATTATAAGTCCCTTGTCGAATCTTAGCAGGATAGACCGTTAGACATTATGTACCTACACAGGTCTAACATCACTCTACCATTATTCATATGTACCATGGAAGATTTCAACGCCCACCTGTTCCCAAATGACCTTGTTTTAACTCACCTTTCAGCTTGGACCCCTCAGGGTTTTTGGTCCACAGTAAGGTCAAGCCTTTATCCACATACATACAGTGCAGACTTATTGATCATCCAAAAAATAAGGTGTAGTTTCTATTGCTTACTGAACATGAAGATGCCACTGTAAATACACACACATGTATTGCCCCGAGTAATTTATCTAAATTCTTTCCCTTTTTCTGAGAACAGAGTGTGTTTGACCATGGAGGAAGGAATCAGCCTCCATGGTTTGACTACTCCTTTTCCTTCCCCCATGGTACATGTATGAGCACGGAGGAAGCTTCTTTCATGGTGAGAGTAATGACTGTGCAAGTCTTGCTTGCATAGGGGCCTTTTAAAATGCTTGGTTTCCTTCACATGTTGAAGCAATGTAAATGTTAATGCAAGGTTCCCAACTGTTAAAACACACACTTGCACAGTCTTTACACTGTTTTCTCTGACTAATAATAGCAATACGCATTTCTTTTATAGCGCTTTATCACATCCTGGGGCGTCTCAGAGCAATTTTTTGTCTACAAGGTATAAGGAGCTACATTAAAATATAAGTCCCATTAATTTACATGGCTACATGTAACGGTTTACAATTACAAGGTACTGTGACGCAATTTGCAGCCAACTATACCAGGAAACACTGGGGCGAAAACATCTTAACGATAATGTGTACTGTTTTGTTTTCCGTGCATTACGCGAACACACGGGACCTACAGCTATACATGTACATCCAATCTGAAGGATGAAGTAATAATAGTTGTGTCTTGGCTGTAGGGCACAAGTGTCAAGACCGGGACTCGAACCCACACTCTGCTGATCAGAAACACCAGAGCTCGAGTCCAGTGCGTTTGACTACTCTGCCATGACACGCCATCATCATCAGACCTTCATCAGGCCTGACACTTCACGGAGGCAACAGAGGCATTTCCTTCGTACAATTCCCTCATAGCGATGCCCTTCACTAGAGAAAAACTGCCTTGCCCTTACAAAAACGATGCAAGAACAAAAAATATCAGCCCTACACCTTATTCAATTGAATGTTCTCAAATTCGTTTTGATGACGTTTCTTTGAAACATTTTCCCCCATAAACCACAGGTGTACCAACCCAGAAAAGACAGCACCTGGTTCTAGTATGACCTTTTCCTATCCCACCATGTGGCCTGCAACATGACCCAAACATTGGCACTTCCTAGGGTGATAAAGGTCATCGGGTTGGGTCACTTCCAAGGATTGTTTTTCATCACACACGGGTTAGGAAAGACAATGACAAGGTCAACATTTAAACCAAACAATGAAAAGGTCACAGATTAAAACATGCACATTTGTTTATAATATCAAATGAAAAATAATCTGTGAAAGTTACAGCTTCTATCATTGTATTGTTTGGTATCGGTTGGGGGAAAGACAACAAAATATTTGTTTTCAAAGTCTGGTTTGGGTTTTATTTTTATAATATGCAAAAATGTATACATTTACAATGTACTCCTTTTACCAATGTTTCCCCTTCCCAATCAAATGTGAGGCGACCCACCTCGCTACTTTCAGTGACCATCTCAATCATTCTTTGCCAATATCACCACCTTGCTGTCAAGGTTTGCTATAAAGAAAGTAAAATACTAATCGAAAAAATTGTCATTTTGGATCAATTATTAGCTTTTATTTTTACCTCTGTAGGCCTATGTTGAGAACTCACATCTTGGATGTGCAGATGGAATCATCGTGCATTTGTGATTGCTGTATTCTTGTCAGTTTGCAGACTGAGAAAATTTTTGCTTCAATCACCAATTTGATGTTTACCACTTTGCTGTCCATTAGCCACAGGAAACACTGACATTTAGTACCATGGGAAATATTGATATACATATATGTACAATATGCTGCATAATGAACTCCATTTTAAATAGAATACCAAATTTTTCACGTTGTGCATTTCTGCTTTGTTTTCTTTCTTCTTCTTTTGTTCCTGCATTGTGTTTGGAAAAAACACTAGGCTGGTGGACTTGGTTGTGGGGTTACTGGCCCAGTGCTAAAATCAATTAACTCTGACCAGTGGTCACAGGGCTTACTGCATTCCATTTTGCATTCTGGTATTCTAAATGGAGAGCGTCATTTTTTACAATAATCACTGACTAAAGTTTCAAAATTCTTTAACCAAATTACATTTATCAATTCTTAGAAGTTCTTGATTATTATCATTCCCCCTCTTCTCCAAGAATGCTGAAATTTAACAACAGTGAGTGATAACAAAAATAATCAAATTTCAAATTACTGAATTATGCGTACTGTCAAAAAATGAAATGTACAATAAGAAATGTACAATAACTACTTCAGAACACAAAACATACTTACAATAATGTTTCAACTTCCTCGCTCTATGCTTCACATTTCATCGAGTCAGAATAATTAGGAGATGCTTTCCAATAAATCACTGCATTTGACACAGCACGCTTGCTTCGGTTCAATCTCTCACTCATCGACGTGTGGCTCAAGAGTACACAGTACGTATGAAGGTCTATTATTAAAGTAACGAAGGAACATTCACTTCAGTCGTTGACTCTGTATAGAGCAGTGATGACGTAGAACATACACACTATGTGTACATTATTTACATCAGCTGTGAACTGCAGGGGAGTTTGGTCAGCATCCGTCAGCAGTAAATGCAGATCACATGAATGACTCATGAAACTTTGATCACATGCGATGACGCGATTGACATGGCTGGGGCCGAGGCTTGGGTGGGTGGGGGGTAAAGCAGTGGTTACAGAAGGGTTGACAACTTGGCTGTGTTCCAATGAGTACAAACTTCAGCAGAATCTCCAAGAATGTATTATGTACAGGTTGAAGTGCACCAATGTAAAGAAGGTAGTCTAATAGTGTGGGTCAATCGATCCTGTAAGGGTCAGTGGTTTGACCAAATAAACCCATATGTAGATCACTCTAAACCTGAATAGCTATGGTCTTGAGGAGCTTACTCAGAAACAATGCCAGTCCAATTGTGTCATGTGGTAAGCCGGTGTAGTTCTATGGGTGTAGTGTGTCACCCCTGTACCACCACTAGCCAGTTCCCTACATTCCAGTGGCCTCATGGAAGGTATTTCTGCCTGCAGAGAGGAAATGCATGTATGGCAATTATTTTGTCATATCGAAAATACCACAAGCTAAAAAAAAAGGACATTGAGGCTGGGCGGATGCTTGAAATATGAGACAACCTGTAAATCAATAGGCATTTGCAGTATGGAAGGATTGTGGATCCAGATAGTAATGTATAGTCAGTCCACTTCAAGGCACTATGCCATTACAACTAAGGAAAGGACGATATTATTAGGCCAAGTATGAGTTGGTTGCTGCGGCTACAGCTATGGCTGTGGCTGTTGCTAGGGGTGCTGCTAAGGGGAGCATAAGGCCTTTTCACACTATGAAATCTCCGTGTTGGACATGGGCCCGATCCGTGTAAGTTCGACCGACCTTTTCACACTGGCGCCATCCACAGTAATGCAGTATGGGAGTTTTCCACGTGGATCCGTGTAGGATCACGGCAGTGTGAAACAATCGCACAATAAATGAGTCGAAAATTACACGGTTAACCTACAAGCTGATTTCGCGCAGAGCTAGTGTGAAAGCAGAGCGGATTTTAGCCAACACGGAGTTGACCCGTGTAAATTTCGACACAGATCTAATTCAGACGTGGCCTACGTAAAGACTGTCATCCAATTAACCATAGGGCAATTGGACCCAACAGGTGTCCCATTTGCCAAATTCTGGTAAGCAAAACTGTTTTGTGCTTAGCTACTTTTTTGTGCTAGAGCAGCTTTGTAATGGAATTGTGCCCTGGGTTCAATTATATAAAGCTGTCAGGCCACAAAATTTAACACTGAAGAGTGTTGCTTAGCAAAATTGGGTTACCAGCCAAAACAAACATAATTTACACTGCTCCTGACTGGTTCACTGCAAATTGTTTGCTAATTTAAACAACGTACAATCTTTCGCATCACAGCTTCATGAAATTGGGCTCACTGGTTTCTCCACAAAAGATCATTTTATTCTCAGCCATAATATTCCATGGGGAGAAGAACGCAGAATACAATTTTGTCTCAATTTCTTCAAGGACTTTAGACAATGTATACGAATCTCCTCAGTGATGCACTGACACACAATCTGTTGTCATGGAAACTGTCAAGGTATTAATAATTCCCTTCATGATAATTTGATCATTTTTATCAAGAAAACGCACTGCTGAATTGTTTCCTTGACCAGTACTTTACCAATAGAATACTCAATCACAAGGCCAAAATAGATTATCTTGTTAAGATGGCTATATGCTTCAGTCCAACATGTGTTCAGAGACAAAGGAGAGAATGGACTTTATGCACTGACAACATGACATCGCCATCTTAGAGGTAAAACGATGATGAAACAATAGGAAATGCACATCAGGATGGGCCAATGAGCAACCTTCTCTTGACCTCTATCAGAGGGCGCCCTACTCAAATGATATCACATGCATAAGGTCTGTTGGTAATTATCAACACAAACATGAATTAGATTCAATCTGAAAGCTCTGAAAGATTTTAAAGTTCATACCAGTACCAATACTGAACAGAAACATTTCCATCTGAAATACATCAAACTCAGGGAATTAACTTTTGAAGACCCCCAAAATTACCATTTATTTTGATGCCACTATCAAAATAAGCACATTTTGATGACATTTTCACTGGTTGGTTGTGTGCATTTATTTAACAACTACAACTACAAGATGAACATTAAATTACTCTTCCACAAACCACTCCTTTAGGTATCTTCACTTTAATGTATGTCATTGAATAATATTAATAATAGCAATGAACACTTACAGGCCCTATAGCATCAGTATCTGCCAATTTTGACGCTCATTTTTATTATAACTAAATTGGGAAGCTAATCATTCTTACTCACAGCTGAGAAGCTGAATTGTCAAGGATGCGGGCTACACGAAGGCATGTTGGGGCACCTTTGAACACGGAGCACAACCAGTGATCAAAAATTGTTAAGTTTTCTGGAGGGAGGAAACCGCAGGGCCCAGAGAATAATCCTCGTTACTAAGGAGGGAACCAAGGCACAACTTTACCCACATATGACCCTAGTCGGAATCAGACCAGGGCCACAGTTTTCCTGTACTCACACTTGTACCATATTCATGAACATTTACTCCCACTTACTTGTAGTCACACTCACCGAAAAAAATGTCTTGAAATCTTACTCACACTTGTGCATGTACTCATGGCAAGGTACACAATTTACTTGTATATCAAAATGTACTCAACTACAACTATTTGCACAGATTTTACAATTGTAATGTGAAATTAATCACTGCCATATAATGGTACCTTTTCTAATTCTCAATCAAAGATATTGTTGTTGCTATTTTAAAATTGTAAATTGGACCACCACACTTGATGGGGGGGGGGCCAACCTTTTAAAAGATGGACAATCATTCCTTACTGAATGGAGAGCAGTTCTTTGACATCCAATAATATGCCTACCCTGGTAAAAACAGATAAATAAATTCTTCAGTTGACTGAAAACCAAACAATACAAAATAAAAAAAATTATAGAATTGTTTCTTTCTTGAGAATGATAAAAAAAAATAAAAAAATAAAAAAACATATACAGTAGGATTTTAAACTTTGCATGGTGTGAAAATAATCTTGACACTAAGGTTTGAAGAGACACCATGAGATAAAAGCCTCTTGTGAGCTGTAGTGGTTCTAAAAAAAAATGTTGTATCAGCGTTTTCTTCTCAGACTCACCACAAGGTATTTTATCACATGGTATCAATGCAAACCTTAGTGTCAAGATTAGTTGACATTAACACTGACTGATTATTACATCATTTTTTTCAAAGACATTAATCCTACCTTTGATAGCTAAAGTCTTGCCAATGTACAAAATGCACCGAATTCAGCAAATAGATTCACCACACTGCAGTGAATCATATTTCACATAGTACACTGTATCACACATGTGAACAGTCTAGTATACCAGTATACCTTGCACATGTATGTATCCACACACATACATGTATAAAACCTTATTAGCATAATAATTCTAGAGAATATGCAGATTTTGTTTCAGGCTGGTTTGGATTTATGCAAATGAATGTGTCTATCAGTAATCGCCATATGCCATCCTATTGATTACTCGATAGTTAGAGCTCACTCAATGAGGGTTATTGTTAACAAACAAATCAATAGTTTATGTACTACACATACGTCACTGGTTTGACGGCAGGTGCTGTTTAGACAATGTTATTCCCATCATGCATTTGTGAATCTGTGCTTTTAATTGGATAGAGAACACAGTCTTTAGTGCAAAACTGAAAAATCTTGACAGACGGGTAGTGGTCAAGAAGAAATGAAACCTGTAAGAAAATAGGTAGTTATAACCGTGGAGAAAGCTCTCTGTCTTACTTCCCTTGATGCATAGCCTGAACTACCCACTGGACCAATGGCCAGAGGCCAGTCATTTTAGCATCAGGCCGGTTAGATGCACCTCACAACCAAACAAGTCCTGCAATCTGCAGTCTTTAAAAATTTACCAGTGCACTTGTTTAATTTAGCTTCAGTCAAGTTCAAAACTCCTCATATGAAGTAGCAGTTCAGCAAATATAAAAAGAGAAACGGAATATTTTGGTCTTGTAAAAAATGCCCTTTCTGTGAAAGTTTTGAGCTAACTGTCATACAAGACCTGTGGTCAAGTGGAGATTTTCTTGAAACTTGAGGCCTTTTATGGCAAGTTCACAACTTTCAAGAATATTTGGAGGCAAGGAGAGATCTACATAAAAAAATATATTGACAAATCACAGGCTTCCTTTCTTTATTTTGTAATAATATGTACAAGGAATGAGGGATAAATGGAACATTGTTTGTTTTTTAATTTTAGGTAAACAAAGAAAAATTTACTAGACCTATAGAGTGAGATTTGAACCTGTGACCTCCAGATGTTTGTGCCAGTGTTCTACCAACTGAGCTATCAAGCCCTACGTTGATGCTCGCCCCTATTTTGACAATATCTCTGTACAACATGTACCAGGGCCAGTCAGAAGTCATAACCTTAGTTGGTAGAGCACCAGCATGTAAGGTTACAGAGGTGAGGTTACAGATTCAAATCGCACTCTAGTCAAGTTTTCTTTGTTCACCCAAAATTGATACATGTACCCAGTCAGTTTCCCTTGTGTAAATCATTACTTGTTTAACTTTTCAAAGTAGTTTTAACAGCTTTAAAAAACAACAACTTGATGGCACATCAATTACTTAAATAACAGTAGCACTGTGAAAACACAATTGTGTATGTGAGATAAAAATGTTGAAAAATCATACCTAGGGTCTATAAGGGAAGTATGATTTCTCAACAAATAGAATCACAGTGATACCATGTCTGATGTCATTACTTTAAATGCCATGTCAATATTTCCAAGAAGTGCCTCATATTGGCACAGGGTTTGTTTTAAAACAAGTAGGCTTATTAGGTCAGTTAGGTCATTATAATGTAAAATTTTTCATTGGGCAATAATGTGAGAATAAGTGTAAATTTCTACTTGGCAATAACCGGAGGCATGAAGGCAATTGCCTCCATTGCCTCGGCTGAGAATCAGGTTTGGTACAACACATGAATGGTAATTGGTTGTAAACAAAATGATGAACGATTTTTTAATCTCAACGGTTTCATAATAAAAATAAATAAATAAAAATATAAAGTTCATACCAGTACCAATCCTCATGAGAACAGAATATTTGTGTACTGTCAAATTCAAAACCATTTAAAGACTCCCCTGCCCCTCCTCCCTCCACCCCCATCCCCCCCCCCCCTCATCACCATTGCTTATAACCAGTTGCCTCCAGGATTCTTCAATTTTTTCCCGTCCAGTCCGACGGGATAATTTTCTAGGAATTGCCAGAATTGTTTTTTTTAGAGTACCCCTGGCACAAAGAAACCTTGACTTGATAAAGCCAAGAAGAGAACAAAGATTCTCTTTATTGAACCAAGATTTTTCTTTTCTCAAATGAGACAATGTCAAATTCAGTAAATGTCAAGAATTTTTTTTTGTGGTTTTACTAAAACGGAACCACTTAATTTGATTAGATTTTCACAGGTTGGTTATATAGCTCTAGTTGGATTGTGTGTTCATATCATTCAGGCACGATACTTCATGGAGGCAATAGAGGCAATCACCTCCATGCCCCTGGCCACTGCCCAGGTGCCCTTGAAATGTTCCTGTACAAATTTACAATTTCCTCATAGAGGTGCCCTTTACCACAAAGAAAATGCCTCAATGCCCTTGCCCTTTTAAGAACAAAGCACACAGGGCCTGATTATTCATTTCAGTGAACACTTATAATGCAATGATATCCATCTAAAAGATGTCCATTGCGCAGCAACACACCTTGTAAAAATTTAAGGGGGGAATGTGATGTAAAAAAACGGTAAGAACAGAGGATAGTGTTTGTTTTGAAACTGTTTATGTACAGTGTTTGTTCATTAAATGTGAGATTTAAGAGAACTTTTGAATGAAGCCAGTGATGGAGACAGTTTAATTTGTCATGCTAAATTGTTTCACTAGTCAGGGTGCAAGTCAGACCTCACAGCGGTTGAATAGGGTTTATGAAATTTAGAGGATGGAACTGAATTTACTTTTCCCAAAACAAAGCACCTTCACGATGTGCCATCGTGTTCAAGGGGCAGATTTGTTTACTTTAAACACGCGTTGCCGCCTGCGACTTGGCGCATCATCACAACACTTTAGTGAAGTTCTAGCACCCAGTCGCAGACGGCAACACGTGTTCCAAGTAAACAAATATGCCTCTTGAACAAGAGCACAAGGCAAGATAGTGCATTATGATATTTTGCTTTGGCCCTTTGTTTTTTTGGTTTTCGGTGTATGTTTATTGCTTTATAGTTTTGTCGTGGTACATACTTTTTTTTTAGTTCTTTTTATTTGCTTTGTTTCATACGTCCGTTTCATCTTGTTGTATGCATCTTATTTATGTGTCATTGTAATTCTCTATTTTATATTGTTTTGGTCGAATAAAATAATAATAATAATAATAATAAATGACATAAGTTACCATGAAAGTGCTTATTAGTCCTTATTATTTATTTATGAATTAATGAATAAGAAACAATTGGTCTATTACAACAGAACACCAGACATTCAGAACAATGGCCATTGATTTAATGGGGTAGAGGCCTTATCAATTATTATTAAAACTTATTGTTAATAATTTATATTTATTATTGTTTTTATTCATTTTACTTGACAATAAAAAAAAACGAAACAATTGAGAAGATACGATATTTATCGAAACAATAAAAAGTAATTAATTACCAACATCAAAACATAGCCATTTTGAGATAAACCCAGTAACTGGGGCGCTGTACTTTTTTGTTCTTTTTTTTTTACTTGGGCATTCGTACTAGCGCCCCAGGGAAGTATAGGTGTTACACTGTGATGAAGGTGATTTGCTATGATTGTGTGATACCCTGTCCCCAAAAATTGCCCAAATTACGACAAAGACTCAACAAAATAGCCGGAAATATGCCAACTGGCTTTTCAAGATATTATAAATTAAATAACAGGCACTTACATGTAATTCTCGTATCACACACATGCAACACATACTCTCGCAGGCATCACCGATTTCTTCACCAATTACACTGGTTACCCATTAAAAAACACATTATCTTCGAAACAGCCATTAATATGTACAAAGCACTCTCAAACACACACCCAAAGTACATAACCAATAGACTCACTAGACCTCAGAATGCCTAACCGAAGTGGCCTCTGCTCCGAGCGCAACTTAAAAATAAACTGTACATTCAAACATGCAGGGCTTTCTCAGTAGCTGGACCCAGGTGCTGGAACTTGCTACCCCTCAACATTCGTACAAGTTGCAACTCTGTACATCCGTTTCCTTCGGATTAGTCAGTCCTAGCTAAACATATTCTTTTTTTTTACCTCTATGGGTTGTTCTTTTTGGTCCTGTGTTAGCGTTGTCCTTTATTGTTTAAAGTCCTTCTGTGTTTTTGTTTGCTTAAATTATTTCAAAACTTTGGTACTTGCCAATGGTAGGATTGGAAATGCTCGTTAATTATTTCCGCTGTTCAAAATTCCAATTTGCCTACCCTACCATTAGCAAGTTCAGGGGCCATCAATACAAGCCCTATGGGTTTCCTGATGGTCCCCCACTCAGCTTTTCATTCTTTATAATATTTGTTTCTAATTTTTTGTTATAAATTGAGTGGAAACTAAATAAACCAACCAACCAACCAATTCAAACAGAAACTCAAGTCCTACCTATTTTCACCTTAAGGTTCTTGCTAACTGCATTGGTCCTCTCTGAAATGAAATTCTAAGCACATTTGCAACCATTGGAAAAAAGCGCTTTATAAATGCTTGTATTCACGATCATTTTCTGTCCTCCAAATCGATGTTTTTTAGGCCCACTAAAAATGCAGCCGCTGAGCCCGTTAGAACTTAGAAGCCAGGCAGTAGGCTATTTTCCAGCTATTTTGTTGATTCTTTGTCTAGACCCAGTAACTGGGGCGCTGTAGTCCTTTTTTGAGATTTTGACATTATCTGTCGTACTAGCGCCCCAGTAAGGAATATGTAGCAACTGCAACGGTCAGGAGGATTTAAAACACCTCTGTTCAAAAAAATGCCTTAGACTCAACAGAATTGCTCAAAATTCGCCTACTGTCTTCTCCAAGTGTTGAAGGTGAAATAAAATGCATTTAATTGTACTCACGATCATTTTCTGTCCTCAAAATCGATAACTTTTAGGGCCTCTGACAACCCTGCCGTTACAATCGCCATTTTTGTTACTAATGACGTCACGACTGTTTCCTTACTTGAAAAAAATCGCATTAACGCTGCGGGGATTGCGTGTTCGCTGATGCCTGGACTTGCATATTGTTTTGCGTAGTCAATGCAGGATACCAGTCAACGAACCCCACAAAGTTCCATTGGTCATGATTGGCCGAGAGCACGCTGTACAATGTTGCCACTGGGTCATTGACACTACACAGCTGGTATCCTTTTTTTTAACAGAGGTGATTTAAATCCTCCTGACCGTTGCAGTTACTTCGTATTCCTTACAAAAAATACTGGGGTGCTAGTATGACAGATAATGTCAAAATCTCAAAAAAGGAGTACAGCGCCCAAGTTAATGGGTCTAGTCTTTGTCATAATTTGGGTCATTTTTTCAGAACAGGGTATCACACAATCATAGCAAATCACCTTCATCACAGTTTAACACCTAACCTATGCTTCCATTCCATTGGGTGTTAATACTAACGTTAGTAGTACTACTGCATTGGCACTGCTAACTAGTGTAGTCAAAACCTCAAAAAAGGAGTAGGCCTGCTAGAGTAGTCTAGTAGTACTAGTAGTACTACTAGATTACTACAGTAGTAGTGCTACTGCTACAGGCAGTAGGCTAGCGCCCCAGTTACTACTCCTAGAACTATGAGGTTCCTTCCGCTATCGTCTCCACGAGCCTCATAGAGTGATATGTACAAAATTCTATTCAAAACTTTCTGCCCTTCACGTTTACATGGCTACAGTTCTTTTTTGAAATCAGATCTCGCCAAAACTAGGCTCTATGTGTTCTTTCAACTCTGATCGAGCGTTGCACTGGTCCAGAAAATCCACTCCGCAAAATAAAAGTTGTTAAAAAGTGATAAATTCTCACCGTAATTTAGATCCCATTCAAACAGTATTGCAACAAATATGGCGACCGGAGTTGCAAAATTAACTGGTATGCTGCTATGCGGTGCGCTGGTCCTATGGGCTGGTTCCGCGTACCAGTTAATTTAAAAATTTTTAAATTAACTGGTACGCGGAACCAGCCCATAGGACCCGCGCACGGCATAGCAGCATACCAGTTAATTTTGCAACTCCGGTCGCCATATTTGTTGCAATACTGTTTGAATGGGATCTAAATTACGGTGAGAATTTATCACTTTTTAACAACTTTTAGTTTGCGGAGTGGATTTTCTGGACCAGTGCAACGCTCGATCAGAGTTGAAAGAACACATAGAGCCTAGTTTTGGCGAGATCTGATTTCAAAAAAGAACTGTAGCCATGTAAACGTGAAGGGCAGAAAGTTTCGAATAGAATTTTGTACATATCACTCTATGAGGCTCGTGGAGACGATAGCGGAACGAACCTCATAGTTCTAGGAGTACCCAGTTACTGGGTCTAAAATATTGAGATTTGGTGGACACATTATTGGGACACTATTTGTTTTGAGTAAATTTGTCTGTATGCACCCAAAGCAAAAAGTGCACTCTTATATAGTGTCCGCCATACCTCAAAAGAGCTAATTGCGACCCAAACGAGAACAAAAAGTCTGCTTACTTACCCACCACCTGTCAAAGTCAAAGATGAAACTTATTCTGTCAAATTCAATGAAGTCTGATACCCAGCACATTAACCGTAAGTGTTAAGAAATTAGTTTCCAAACAGTTGGTCCCTGACTATCCACTAATGTAAGACAGCGCCCTCTATTCTCTTTTATAGTCAACAATCTTCTCGTATAAAATTATCTTTAAAATTCAAATGAGCAGGTTTGCAAGGGTACACATGTTTTTGATGGGTGTAGTATTATGATATTAAAATAATGTATCTTATTAATCGATATAAAATAGATTTGTTTTCAAATTCAAATTGTGCTAAATTTTTGAATAGGGAATTTACGCCGGATCTAATAGTACCCACCTCTTTGAATAATTTGTTTTATAATTAGTTCCGGGGTAAAACAATAACACTAAAAGCAGCAGTAACGACAAAATAGCAACACGGCTACAATAATGAGAAACAACAGCTATAACAATCACCAACATGGGCAGATTCAGCTTCTTTTTTGGGGGGGGGGGGGTGGGTGGATGGCTAAGAAACAAGAACGATTTTTCAATACTGCGACATACAATAAAATAATCAAAGGGTTGAAAAGTAACTTACGCAATCAAGCCCTTTACCCGGAACATCCTTTATTCTAGATGCTCTTTGGTGCGTCTCGAATCTGAGGCGATTCCAGGCCACTTTCCCCTCAACTTTTAACAAAGTTTTCAATTAAAGGAGTGAAATGAGAATTCCTTTTGATTTTCACCTTTGCGGTCTCATAAAGTTTCTTATAATATACCCACATTTCCATCTCACAAAATAGGGGAGCTATCTGGACATTTTCTGCAGGACATGATTGGTTGATTTGGCCACAAACATCTTCTAATGAAGACCACTTCATTTAATTTTAAACTTCAGGGAATTTGTGGCTATAAACAAACTTACAAATACAACTGGTTAAAAAAAATTACAAAAACACCCACACATAATATTGATAAACGGCCGTGGCCGTACCACCGCACCGTGGGCAAGGGGAAGATGAAAGTGCGGCAAAATAGTGGTTTGGTTTACGTGACTGTTGCACTTTAAATGAAAAAAAATCTTTTTTGAAGATTACACCCCCATAAACACTTTTTGATAATTAATGACTGTTTTAAATATTTTAGTATTTGTTCTAATGTCACTGAAGGTTTTACACATCCATTTAGGAAGGAAATAACTTCTTAGTGTAACCCTAATAAACCCAAACCCTAGCCCTAAACCTAACCCTAACTCTTAGGACATTTCATAAATATAAGTTGCTTGGACTGATTTTCGCTGAAAGAAATTTTTCATTCATATATTTTTCTCTCTCTCTCTGACCGATTTTTTTCCCCGTGCAATACCTGAAATGAAAGCTTACAACTTTCTCAATTCTATTAAAAATAGCTAATCAAAATTTAATATAAATTTGTGGGTCAAATCAGCAAAAAATCGGACCTAGAAACTTTTAAGTACCTACTAAAGATATTTTTCACAAGGAAAAACCTACAACTCTTCACACACACATTATTTATATTTTTTTATATGAATGCAATAAATAATTGTTAAAAACAGGAATTTCCACAATGCCTGCAGTCATGGGTAATTGTGAATTGATGTGTCTTCATAGGAAAATAAAAGTACTTCAAAGGAGTACCATACCCATGATGCAATTGCTTTTGTTTATTCATGAGTAGTCTTAGAGAAAATTAATTGAATCATACAACATAGGCTCAAAAGCTTTAAGTTGCCTGCATTTATTCAAGTTTTTAGTTTAAAACTGATGCTTTGTTATCCATTTTTTGTTAATTAAACTTATTATCAATTGAGCGTTGAAAATATTTTAATAAAAGGTTTAGATTTATTCTAATATGCATGTGTTTCATCTTTTACAAAAGTTCAGCTTAAATTTTTTATTTTTATTTATTTTATTTTTTTTAATTTATTGAATTGACAAATCCACATTTCTGGTTTTATTAATTTATTTTTTTAAATACTTTTTTACAAATTAAAATAACATGTTTTCAATAATTTAGGGTCTATGTATTTATTTGTGCTACGTTCTCACTTCTTGCCAGACAGAAATCTAGGGGTCCATTTACAAAGGAATAAAAAAAATATTTATTAAGAAAGAAAAAAAAAAGGATCGTGGCTGGAACAATTTGTTGCAAAGTTAGGTTTCTTTTGTTTACAGTTGATTTTATACATCAAAGAAAAATATTCATAATCCACGAACTAAAGAAACCTTAAACACCCCCACCCCCAACCACCACCCGAACAAAATTAAGAAGTTAAAAGTAAAACTGGGAAGAAAAGTCAAAAATATTCAATAGGTTTGTTTTGCTCTCTACTACATGTAGCAGTGTAAATAGGGTAAAATTTTAGGAAGGCACAAGGGGGTTGGGGGGGGGCACCATTTTTTTTTCTAGAGGGCACTTTTTGGCCAATTAAATGAAATTTCTATTTCTACTTCTCCTAATTTAAACAAGCCCTTCTCAGTGATTTTCTGAGGTGTTGAGGTAAAACAAAATACACTATCTGTGTGTACATATAATTTTTTTTTTTAAAACATTGACATTGCTATATAAAAGTTTATAATATAAATTATTTTGTTCTGGTAGTTTTTAATCTCAAAAATCCAGATTTCAAATGGGGGGGGGGGGGGCCCCCAGGGGCACCGACATCAGTTGGGGGAGGGTTACGCCACTGACTACATGTATCTTGGGATAAGTTCATTCATATGGGGAATACCATAAGGTCGAGATTCCCAAGCCCTCCCAGGAAGCACATCAGTAAAAATGTTCACTGAAGTTTACCCCCAAAATATGGATAAATGAATTACATAAATTGACTGGAATTGAACAGAATTTGACCAGTAATTATTCTGTTGTTCAAAATGACAGTATACGACACTTCAAAATTGCAAAGTGTAACAAGCTATTTCTCCAAACTAAATGTTGACAGTTACGTTTAGGATATTTGTCTTGAAAGCTGGTGGACTGTAATAAATAGAACTTTATTATTCTGACACCATTATTGTCTTGTTCTGTGTGCTTCAGCCATACTGAATAGTGAGTCTTCGAGCCTGACTGCAATACTCTTTGTGGAAAGTAAATCAATGACAAATCAAGTGATCAAGGTAAATAAAAGAGGACTCATGTTGTGAGATCTGTTTGCCACATTTAATCATTTCGAATAACTGCATTTTAGTCGAACATTACACTGTTTCTATAATATAAACCACTGAACAGAGAAGCAAAGTTATTACAATACTACACTTTGTGGCTGTTGCCAAACATACTACCCCAATGGGGTGATCCTTGTATCCTGTTCGGGACCAAATGAGGATATGAAAAAACCTGAATGGCAAGAAAGACGCTTGTAAACTCCTTAAGAGGATATCCTGCACAGGGGACATTTCTATATCCCCTTTGGGACCCATACTTCCAACGAGGACTAGTTGACAACACCACCTTTTGGACTAAATATAAACTATACATAATGCATGGTTTCAACCTTACACTTCTATGTATTGCAGTGGCATCGTACAATCTTAATTCAGTATTGATCTAATTTCTTATCAATCAATTATTCAAACTGCAAAGAGACCTAGGCACTTTAGAAATTAAAAGATAAAAAGGCAAAGGAAAGTTTCACAATATCCAACAATAATAATACTGCAAAATTGGTTCATTTTAAGAATGCAGAAACCCTATATGAAAGAGGGCGCCATCTAGGGGATAACGATGAATTGTCTTTAACAAACAGTTTATTATTAAATATACAAATTGATCAATAAATGTTCTGGAAATATTAAAGAATTTTAGGTACAATCACCATTTTCTAACATGTGTAAGTTACTGATGGGCCTAGCCCTGGATGGTTGGACGTCCACATCCGTTACCCTATGGAGGAAAAAAAAATGTATAATTTTCTTCCTTCCATGGTTACACTAGTGTCAGTAGCAGTGTACATCGACAGACAAGGGCTACTGATGAATCCAAGTTGACTGCCCTCAATGTTCATCCAAGGCAAGTCTCTTAGGACTTATGAATAGTCTACGTTTCAACATGGCTTTAAAATCGTCTGGTTAATTAAGGAGATAACATGCGAGAAGTAACAGATTAAAGTCATTGTGATGGAAGAATTTTACATCAGAAATCTAAAAAAATATGGAATAAAGAATACCAATGTTAAATGCACCCTGACACATTAGAAACCTCAATCTGTAAGATCTACATCCATATGTATTGCAGATTTTGTTAGTTACTTATTTGATTACAACAATTTTAGATACCTTTTTGGAATCAAAGTAATTGTAGCGACGTAGCTTTCGATGTCATCGTAGTGATTTAAACCACTCCGGTCATGATAGCAGATCATCTTATTTTATTATTCGATTTATTTACTAAATAAAACCTTGGTGGTACTTGCTAACTCTGACCACTTAAAAACAACGGAAACATTGCACTTTCAAACAAAACAAAAATATACATAGCACAGATTAGGGTACGTTTATGTTTTAAGAGGTATCGATGTCACTTTAGGGTCCCTAATTAATGACCATTACTTCCTGAACTGGGAGAACAGTGTACCCATCAGGGTAAACGTCCCAACTGGGATAGTTTGGGTGAAAAGAGCCTCGAAGCTACAACTGCCCCAGAAGATTGTTAATATTGTCACCTGTAAGGTTTCATGATTGAAGACCAGGGCTCAATTTCACAGCTTTGCTTTCGCCGAATTCTGCGCCCTACAGTCACCATTCTAAGCTTACAGGGTAAGCACCGAGTTTCTGAGCTAGCTGTGTAAGAGAAGAATGCTTATGTGAAGCATGCACGCGCACAAGCAAAGATTCCTTGATAACCTGTGGAATATGCTTACAGTAAACAGAGTCATGAAATTGGGCACTGGGGACAGTTTCATGAGAGCTGCTGCTAAGCACATCATAAAATTGTTCAATAGAAACAGGTTCCCGGCCCAAAAAAATTATGCCATTTATATTGTGTGACTGGTGCTCCTTTAATTTTTGCTCAGCAGAATTACATTTGCTTAGCAATATTTTCAGCCGAGCAGCTCTATGAAGCAGATGGGTCCACATACATCAAGGTTAAATTATGATTCAAGCTTGGTTGGTTTGGCAACAACACCCACCCCGCCCCCCAAGTATGCGTTAGCCAGCAAATTTGACCAGCCGCTACTGACTTCAGCTACTTTATTGCAACCATAAAAAAAAACTTGAGCAGGAAATGCTAAGATTGCACCTGGGAGCAAACATTTTGCTGCACCCCTTAAGCCTCTAGGGTATCTTGGGGGTTCTGGACCCCACATCATTATGACTTCACGCTTGCATCCCACAAAAGGTGATGCCAACTTTTGGTCATCTGCCTTCTACTTTAAGTATTTTTGAAACCCCCTGAACCCTGTCAGCTTTAACTAAAAATCTTGCTGAAAACAATTGAAGTGCATGTTCTTTTACAAAAATACAAACACAAAAATGCTTTTAGGCAGGTGAGATAAAAGGATTGGTAAAATTGGATCAACATGTGTATAACGTAACACTATGCACTCATGCATAAACGTATTTACAGCAAATTAAATTCACAGTACAAAACTACTGCTGAAAAACATATTTAAATGTATTCATGAAATTACTTTATCAATTACTAGAAGGCTTGATATTTCCTTCTTGTAATTTGCACCAGGGCAATGACCAGGAGCATGGAGCCAATGAGCCCTTCCCATGAAAGATGCTAATTACATTCACGCATGCGCACAGACACTATTGGTTGGCAAACGTCATAGAGATGTGCACTAGGTAGACACACAAACGCGTATGCGCACCCCAAGCCTCATAAAAAAGGCCCGATGTTCCCTCATTTTGCCAACCAGTAGTGTTAGTGTACACAGGGGATGTTTAATTGGCATATTTCATGGGATGGGTCTATTGCCTCCATTGCCTCTGTGAAGCATTAGGCCTGGCGTAGCCATTGTTGTCCCAACCAGTTTGTAAGTCCTATTTGAAATAAAGTCCAGTGTGAACAACTGGACATTTCAACCAGTACGTAGAAACACTTTTGACTGATCTTGGCTGAGTTTAAGCACTCTTTTATTTTGTTCTTCCTATAAAATCAGTATCTGAAGGTCATTGGTTGAACACTGTACCAGCAATTTCAAGAATATCTACAAAATCAATTGCATTTTTTTTCCCCGTAAATTTTAAACTCGGAATTTGCTACAAGTTTGACTTTATTGATTAACAACTATTTTTGATAATATAATGCACAGCAATGCAAATACAATTATAGTAAATGGCAGGCAGTCCAAGAGTCCAAATAACGAGTTTCTTAAAACTAGTAAACTTATCTCCATTTTGTACATATCATAGTTCACATAACTTCATCTATAATTATCGTATCTAGTCCAACATTTACACAGATTCTTTCACAGTAACATAAATAACAATTCACAACTATTAACATCAGGTATTGTCATATTTCATGTGATAAAAAAAAAGGAAAAGAAAAGAGGAACATGAGTCAAACTTTTGGTATGGGACTTCAAACGGACTGGAAGTGCCTTAACTTAAGCTGAAGCCAAAGCCATGGTGTCAGAAGAGGCTTACAAGTATGTGTCTTTTGGACACTCTGTTATTACACAGGACACCCTGATTTCAAATAGTATTATTGGCCTTGAGGTTTTTATCCCCATCAAAGTCTTTCTGGAAGGTTTATCATATTGGATAATGTGCAGCATTGTCTTCTCCAAATCAAACCACAATTTTCAAATTTCAGAATGTACTTAGTAGAATTGATTAGAAATGAGGATAGTTGCAACCAGTATGAAAAAGAGTGAAGAGTTCCCTATTTCAAAAAGGTACCCTTTAATCCTGCATAAAAATTTACTCAGCAATAAATTCACTCCATTTTTTTTCACAGATGTATATATCAATTTTTAGAGTTTTAATTGTTCAATGCAATTTGACTCATAGAGTTATTACTTTCCAGACAAATTTAGGAATGCTGTCCTTTTCTGAAAGAACACTGTAACTGGGAGAATACATAAAATTATGCAATTGGCAGTCTGACCTGAGGGTAGTCATATCAAAACCCAAACCATTCTGTTCAGATGGGCAAGTCTCAAGAAAGATATATTCATAGTATTACATAAAATCATCAGATAACCTTTAACCTCTTCGTTGACATGGAGACAGGCTCATGTTAACTTTCAGGCACTATTTCCACTGGCTGTCAAACGCAACCTCGCTACCATGGGCAGCGCGCCGTATTAATACCTCTCGTCTCTAAACCCTGGTAGGGAAGCACTGAAAAACAGCGCTGATTGGCTAACACAAATGACTGCTCTGCATGCACGCTTGTGAAAAACTTTCAAGCGCTTCTAGGGTGCTTAGTATGCCCATGTCAAAATGAGTACGAGCGTGTCTAAATGGAAGTATTTTGACGCAATCCCACTTCAAATAATCATTTTTACACGGTCACCCTAAACTGCATACAGATAGACAGGTCACAAATCAAAGAAGAATGAGAGGGGACCAGTTGCTCTATGATTAGATGCCTCTTTCGAGGGCTACCATACTTGAGGGTATGTGTAGGGTGGACTGGCCACAGGCCTAACTAAAACCTCCCATCTTTTGGGAGATATTAGTGTCCTAATTCCAGGTGTTACGATCGAGCCAACCTTGGTACCCAAACATGGCGTGCCGAGATCAATCACCCCTGGGAACGAGGTTGTATCAAATGTACCTTCACTCTTCCACATTTCTTCTCAACATGTACAAGTTAACATTAATGAAGGAAGTGATTAAACATGACTAAGTATTTTTTCAATTCAGAATACAAAAAGAACAAGGTTGCCCAGAAGATTCTTTGAGAGGAATGTTAAAACTTAATGTTATTGGAGTCAGGGAATGATATATTACTGTCAGCGTCTTGGCACATATCCAGTGATCATCGGTTCTCCTGGATGACCACCGCCCCTTCGGGTCGTTTCGTTGAGTCAAACACCCGGATGACTTCCCCCTGTTAAATGAAAAAAAAATTGAAAAGAAAATAATGTATGACGAAGGAACTTGTGCCATCTTTAGCTCTAATCGTTTTGGGAAAGTTATCACTGGGCAAGCTTCCATCAAGACAATGCACGCACAGAATTTCCAGAGTTTAGTGCCTGATCAGGCACTATACTAAAAAAACTGGTTACTGGTTACATACAGTGCCCACATAGTCAAGCGTACACTTATATGATGTGAACAGTGCACAACAACTCAAAACTAAATCTAAGGAGACTAAAATTATTCTTATAACTGAACATTAATTACTGTTGAATTGCTTATGAGTCACTTCACTCACAAACAATTCAATTGAAAACCCTAAAAAATGTTGTTATTATTTTACATTTTGGACAGAGATGTGTTATAAAACACATATTGACCTGCATAATTCAGTCACTAGTGCACGTAAATAACCAATTTCATAGAGCTGCTTTAAGCAGAAAAAATAGCTAAGCACAACAAATTCATGCTTACCAGAATAAAGTTACCAGCCAAAATAGCATGTCTTATGTACAAAATGTGACTGGCATCCTGCTTCTTTTTGCTTGGCAGATAAGTTTTAAGCAATATTTTCTGTCTAAGCAGCTCTATGAAATTGGGCCCTGGTACCAATTTCATAGAGCTGCTGCAATAAAAATATTGCTTACCAGAATAAGGTCACCAGCCAAACTACCATGTCACATGTACAATTTTTGACTGGTATCCTGCACATTTCTGATTAACAGAACATTTTTAAGCAATATTTTCTGTCTTAAGCAGCTCTATGGTATTGGGCCCGCGGAATTCTGCGCTTTTGGCAAATTTAATTACAGGATTTACAGGGCACCATAAGTGCAGTATTCTGGGGCAAGCAGAGCCGTGACATTGGGCCCAGAAGAGGGTCTTATTTTGGGCTGAGGGAAATAGGACCCTTTTTTTTAGTCCCTCAGGGCGCATAGTCCTGCACTATTGACCTCATTGCCAGTCCATATAATAGCCATGACTTACTTGTGCAATAGCTCCATGCTCTTCTTGTGAAAACGCATATCCATCTGTTGTAAGGGGTGAAAAAAGGGGCCAAAAAAAAAAAAATGTTTTAAAGAGTGTCAAAACGAGCTTCACCATCTCTTTTTTTTTCTTAAGAAATGTACAATTTTTTTCTTCCCCAAGTCTTCAAAAGCCACACCATCAAAACATCAGTATGCCAATTTTATAGAGGTGTTCCCGAACACCTAGAAAATATTGAAAACTGTTGTGACGTAATAATGATACTTGGACATGTTCTATGCAAAGGCAAATTCTCCGTCATTTTTTGGGGGAAATGGTGTCAACTTAACATGGTAAAAGAAGACTTCATTTTGTTTTCTTAAACCTTATCCTTGTCAAGATTGATAATCCTCATGATAAATTGTTGTAACAGGTAAATACTTGTTTATTTAATATAACTTACGCTGTGACAGATCATAGTTTTCAGCCACCCTCCTTGAAGAACTGGGGGTCCTCTTGAAGAGTTTGTTCAGCAATCGCGAAGTCTCATTGAAACTTGAGATAAAATGAAACAATTAAACAGAAGAATTCTCATTATTTTTGTCATGAAGTGTTCAAATCAGTGTTGTAGTCCATATCACAAAGTCCAAGACCGAACCGGGACAGAGACCTCAGAGATTCAGACCAAGACCAAGACCTTCCAATCAAGATCGAGACTGCGCTGCCCAGCCCTCAAGAAAACATTGCAGAGCGAGCTTGAAAATTAAATTTTCGATGATTCATTATTCCTTTGGGTTTCTTTTTCTATTTTAGCCTTTGAGAAAGATTCTGCTAGGGTCGAAACCTGACATTACAAATTTTTTTTCTATTTTAATATGTTTTTGGACGATTATAAAACTAAGGTCTCCAAAGGTCTCGGCACAAGACCCTGTGACCTTTGCTCCGAGACCAAGACCGAGTCTTCAACATCGAGACCTGGTGTGGATTTCACAAAGCGCTAAAACTAGTCTTATCTCCAGTTAGGATGAGTAACTAGTCCTAACTTATAGGACATGTCATCAGTTAGGACTAGTCCTAAGTTAGGACCAGTTTTATGAAATCCACCTCATGACTCAGACGAGACCTCAACAAATTGGGTGAATACTGGTCTCAATACCAAGACCGAACTACAACACTGTTTTAAATATAGTCCTGAAGTATGACATTTGGTATCTGAAAAGAAAAGGAGGTTATAAGAGCATTAAAGGTGCTACTGAGTCCCAATGAATTGTTACCTTTGACCTGTTTGTGGCTCAAAATATCAAAGCCACAGTCATATGGCATGTTTGTGTCTTGATTTGGTATACAAACTGACATTTATTATGAGGTTAGTTTTGTTGTGCAGCCATTCTTAAGTGCAAACGTGCCCTTCACCAGCATTCATCTCAGTATTTTGAGCGATGGGAAGGTAAAAAGAAAAAATGCAATGTTCTAATGAGGTAGTGGAAAAGGACAAGGTACATGAGTACATTTGGTCAATAGAATGTTAAGGCTTCAAAGGGCATGCACTCAAACACTAAACAGAAATAATTGTTGATGATTACTTCTTTAAGATGTTAAAGATGTGAATCAAAAAGCTTTGAGAGACTGTGCTACTGGTAATAAATAAAAAAACAAAATACACCCAAAAAAACCCCAGATACCACATGAATAAAAGATACTCCTAAATCATAATACAAACACAGAAAAGTTGTTTCTCCTCGCTACTGTAATATACAGGATTAAATGTGAAATGTTTCATCATTACAACGTGCACATGCAACTTGAACGCTTGTTGTTTGTTTCTTCTTCTTTTTAAATTTTACGGTAAAATGAGCCGTTTCTTGTCAAGATTTCTGAAAAAGTTCCAAAGAAAACTTGCCATATGCTAGAAAAGAAACAAAGCAACACAGAGCCCCAGTGAGCCACTGATAAGAATTAAGCCATTTATTCCCGATATTGTAGATGTTAGTATTTTCAAGCATGGAAATTTGAGGGGGAAAAAACCCACAACACCAAACCACCAAACACCGAGTTAAGTCCACTCAGAGTACAGAAATAATCCTACAAGTACGGATGCATGCACACATATCGATGGTCTTACCCTTGTGCAGCTTTGCCACCCAATGCATGTAATCTACAATCCAAGATGGCAACAAAGGTAAAAGTAATGTTTAGATTTTAGCCATTTCCTCGTAAGCATTCTTATAAATAAATAACAAAAAAAAACAAAATATAAATAAAATCACAGCAGACTTAGGGTGTGTACACTTTCAGTGTGTGGATACACATTTAACGGAGGAGTGTCAAGCCAGATTTCAAACCTTTATTCTGGTTCTGACTAGGGCATATTTTACAGAGCTGCTAAACCAATGGTAGAATCAAGGGTCAATTTCACAGAGCAAGTAAGCAGACGTTTGCTGCCTTAAGGAGTGGCCCTCAGTGCACAGTTTCTATTTCATTCACACAGCTTATCGTAAGCAAAGCAAAAGGCACGCTAACATGCTGGCAGTTCTTGTAAGCAGATGAGTGACGCAACAGTGCAAATTCATTGTGAACGCGCACACACACTACCGACTCCTGATTGTTTATGAAATAGACTTTTGCTTATGCTGATGTTTCTGCTAAAGTTAAGCATACATGTTCTGTAAGCAGCTTTATGGAATTGGGCCCAGGTTCCAGACCAAAAAGACCACGCAAGGCTTATTGTTTGTGGATGGTTTCCCGCAAGTTTCTGCATGACAATATTTCCTGTTACAAGTAAGTGCTACCATAAAATTGAAACCTTTCCTGATGACAACTGCAAACACAATGGGCAATATTTAAGCATAGGCAGGTCCAACTTCATTACTACCACCCTGGAATGGTAGACATCTAACCAGACCCTACTGGTACATCTATGTATACATCAATACTCCTTCGCTAACCACATGTCCCAAATTTTGTAAGAAATCATCAGGAGTGCTCCCACATGCATCCCAAATCAATTAGAAAAAACCCCAAGATTCTTCTGAAAAGTGGTAGATGTAACTGATGCAGTTTTGTAGGATTTAAGACTTTGCATGGTGTTAAAACACATTGTTACTTTTAATCTTATGGGTGATGATCTCTGTGTAACAGGTGATGGCTCTGAAAAGAGCCATGAATTTGGTTTTACCATCACATACATTATTATCAACTCAGTGCTTTCCAAGTCCCGCAAAAAAAAAAATCAACAAGCTACTCGGTGGAGTTCGAACCCATGACCCCTGCATTCTAGAGCAGATGTCTCAAGTACTAGACCGGTGGGCCTTCTTGGTGTCAAGAGGTCTGAATTCTGTGACTAGCAGCAGGTACTGCAAATAATTAATTAACTGATGTATTGATTGCATCAGGGATATAGAATATTATTTTGGTTTTACACCTACACCAATGTGTGATAAGCACTTTATAGTTCGTGCTTTTCAAGTCCTGCAGAAAATAATCCACAGGCAACTGGGATGGGATTCGAACCCACAGCCCCCGCATTCCAGAGCAGATGTCAAATAACCACTAGATCATCGAGCATGCCCGGTGTCAAGAGGCCAGTTGAACTCCTGTAACCAGTGTGCTCTTACCATCATTAGGGAACTGGTGCACTTTTAACTTTTGATGTTTATGGATAAAATATTGACTTTAGCTTAAATAAATATTTGTTTAAAAACTGTTTTAGTTTAGAACTGTGCAAATTTGTGCATAACTAAGAAAAAATTTGCCATCTTTCGTCCTCATGTGATGATGAATGCCATCACAATGTCACCATATTGGGAGGTTTTTTGAGACGCTGACGGCAGCAGACACAACGGTCCTTTTTGACAGCTCTGAGCATGCGTGGACGTGCTCAGTATTGCGTGCGAGGTTCTGAGCGTGCGTACTACTAGTGAGAAATGTGAAAAAGGATCGTCCAAAAGTCTCCCATTGGTAATCACCTCATTTGCAAGGGCTCTTAGCTACAAGAAATACACACAAACCTTTTAAACAGGATGGTAGTGAATGCAATAATAACAAACTGCGCCCTGTGTTTCGAAATTGTGTCCTGCTCCAATAGCAGGTGCAGGAATAACCATGGCTTTATCTACCTAAGTAACATAACCAACCAAATATCACCCTGGTGACAACCCTTACCCATACGACCGTGTGTGTCTTAAAATTTGATGTGCATTATACAGCAGGTTTTTAAAGTATTATACAACATTCCTCCATCAATGAAAGATCACCCGGATATGTAAGCATTTCATTAGAGACTAACTGCCTTACCCGTGACCAGCCGTTGCAGAAATTACACGTATACTGATAACAGTTTATAAAGAGTGAGTAAACAAAAACAAATATCAGAAACATATCACGTCTGATACTTAGCCAGTTGCCGCTGGGAATCTTCCATTTGTTCCCGTCCAGCCTGACGAGATTATTATTTCAATAATGTTATTATTATAATCACAATAACCCCTGCAAAATGGGCGAATATCAACAACATTTTGGACTGTAGCCCACACTTCGAATGGCTTACTGGCTTTGTGTGTCTGGCGACTTTCATAAAAAAAAAATCAGCTCTGATTCTCGTTCAATTTTCATCTTGCACTAACTTTACATCAGGCCAGTTTGGGTCAATGATTCAGTGTCTTAATACCTCCCCTTCACAAACCTTTCTTTCTGATGGTGGAACGTCACATTTTACAATACTCACCTCTTTCTGACTGATCGCTGTATTATTGCTGTAGGGTCAAGCAATTTGACCTCAGCTTCCTGTACCTCTTCAGCAAGGCTCTTGAATAAGGTTCGCTTGAAACTGAGAAAAAAAAACACGAAAAATCGGGATAACAACGATAAAAATATGGTAAAAAGAAACACCAGACAGCAAGTGAAAGAAAATGCACCATCCACAAGTTCATTTGTATCTCAGTAAAAGAGTTTTTGTTAGATCATATTCAGTGGAAAAGTTGGTAGAAATAGTGTTTTACAATGTTTCCTTTTCTGATGCTTTCATCTTTGAATTAAACAATCAAAAAGAAAAAGAAGATGCCTTCAGTTGTCTCTACGGTCTTTATGAGGTGTAAAATGTGTTAATTTACATGTGTTTGATCAATTCAATGAACACGATGAAGGATGAAGACAATGTTGCCAAATGCTGAAAGATTGCCCCAATACTGTTGCAGCTCATCCCTCAATCTTCATACTGACAAACCCTTTATCTTACCCCGGGAGTTGTGTCCTATAACTTACTCTTGTGCTCCTACATTTTGACAGATAAATTCCACCCATTTCTACTTCAATCAATTACTAAAAGACCTCTCTGACCTATGTTTCAGTAGGTAACTAGTTGATACTTCAACTTCAACTGCTGAGCAGCTACCAATAGGTGTACAAGCCGGGGGGTGAGAGAGGGGGGCAGGGTTCAGTACCCCCTACCACTTTCCTAAGTGTAAAATGGTTTACAGAAAATAGTCTACGATTTCGCAGAATGCTCTTTTGAAATCCAACAGGTAATTGATGTTGTTGAGGACCGACTTACGCTTTCCAGGCAACATCTCGCCACAATGCCACCACAGGTACAAGGAACAACAGCATCCAGAACAAACCACAGGAAAATACCATGTAGGCCTGCAATGCAAAAATTAACCAAGAAAAAAAACCATGAATCTCAAGTTGAGTACAGATATAGTAAAGAGTACAGATTAATAACTACATGTCAAACCACAATTTGTTTTATACAGCAGATTGTTCTTGTGAGAACGTGTCCTGTTATTAATCTACTACCGCGGAGTAGATTTCAGAGTTCGGGGGACAACTTAGTTCTGAAAAGAACTGTCCTGCTTATTAAGTACTACCTGGGGAGGTAGGAAATTTGCCGGGCCTACATCCCAAATCTACCCTGTGGTAGTAAAATAATAACAGGACAAGTTCTCACAAGAACAATCTACTGTATATAGCAAAGTACATATAATCACATGGTGTTACCGCAAACCAAATTTACATTGATACTCCCGTTTCACGAATTAAAGCCACTCAATGTTTGTTTTAAATGACATATAGATCCTTGCCATGTGATTTTTTTCACCATAAACACAAAATCAAAATAGACACCCCACACTCTGAAAAAAAAACCAAAAAAAAAAAACCTAAATAACATTTTTCTGTACTCCACGCACACGTGATAACAAATTTATCTTCAAGCAAATTTGACGCGCGCAGCTTAGAATCACGCGGAGGTAGAATAGCGCAATATGCAGGGTGTGATAATATTACAACCTTTTGCACAGATGCTCCTTTGATTTAGCAGCGGCGCTCTACTACTCAAAAACATTGGGAACAAGGATGAACTGTTGAATGGAAAATACTATTCTCACGGACTTTTGGATCGCCGATGCGTATGGGAGTAATATTGAATGTCACGTGATGTAATTTCCACCAATCAAATGACAAGGATCTGTATGTCAGTTATATCATTTAAAACAGCTGGTTTTCAACCAGCTGGATAATGTTGTTTTGTTTTGGGTTGTGTTTCTCTGGGTTTTATGCTGGGTGCTAACCCATTGCCCAGAGTGACTGTTCCCTTTATGCCTTCCTCCTCCACTGATCATCCCCCAAGATGATATTCCCATCTCTTTACCTGTCCAGCCATGTCAGCAGCCATCGTGATGGTGGGGTACATGGCAGAGTAGACACCGATGAATATAAACCAGGCGATAAGGCTAAACCACATGGAGAAGTGCACCGGCTATTGGGGGAAAGACAACACATAATAATTATAAGCAGTTCTTACACAACTTGAAAAACAAAACTGTCGTCTTTGATAAAAACTGTATGCCCAGCCTCATGCCAGGCATGTTTGGCTATGACTTTTGAGAGGCTATAAATTAGCCTAAAAGAGTTCAAATACACAAACAAACCACAAGAACTTGAATGCTTCAGGGAACAAAGGCAAGAAATATTGGAAAAAGTCTGAGGCACATAAATTATGAAACTTATGCAACTTATGAAAAACTGAAAATTCTCAGAATCCAAAATGACGAGGCAGAGGCCCCTTGTCACTCATGGCAATTTGTAAAGACAACCTGGAGGTAACCAACTACAACTGCATTCAAAATGAACACTTCGGTTTCACATCAGACATTTTTCTAACCATATCTTACAATCCCCACAAGAAAATTGCGTGAAAATCTAATGTGAATGCGCCTTCTTTGTTGAGATTGCCAGACTCTGATTACCAGCACTCATTGCCTCGTGTGACATGGCCCTTTAAAAAGGATGTGCTTGATTAGCTTGCCCGGGTTTGACCCAGGTGTGCTCCTCCATGAGAGCCCTCAACAACAGCTATTTGAACGTCAGCTTTCCTTAACATTCATACCCACAGATATTGGGACAGCCGATCGGAACTACTTTCATTGTGTGCATTACGTAGCAGACTCTTCATGGATTAAAATAGAGATCATAAAATAATTATTTTCATGGTAAAACTGCAACGTTAAATTAAGCCCAGGTTAATACAAAAAAACATGTCTTCTGATTAAACAAAATTAATGCTCACATAGTTGCTGTTTTAGGGTGAAAATGTGAGTCAAACTTTGTGAAAGTGTCCTGTTTAATAACAAAAATTGCGACCATTCAGAAAGTTTTGTTGTTGCATGTCATGCAACTGGGTCTGACCAAAGTAACCTACTCCATGAGCAGGGTACTTGGGTCAGACCAGGGTGAGCCACAAAGTCCAAGCTATGTGAATGCATCGGGGTCAGACCTGGGTTGACCCGGGGAAGCTAGTCGAATGCACCCAATGTGTGAGATTTCCATCAACTTACCCAACTCCAGGCATCCATTGTTAAACCAGCCTTTAGTGTGACTACTATCAACACATACTGAAATCAGGATGAGAAAAGAAAACTGTTATAACAAAGACGGACAAAGAAACTTTTAGGGAGAAATATTATTCATGATTCCTATTACATCAAATTTAGTCTCTGCCACACACTTTGTGTGTGATTAAGTACTATTTCCTGAATGCTTACCGAGGCCTGCAGAAAAACACAAACCACAGGCACCCTAGGTTGGAAATGACCCCACGACCTTTGCATTCTAAACAAATTTATCTTATAATTAATTTTTACCCCTCATGCAAGCATTACATCATTTACTGCACAGACTGCTACAGTGCAATGGTGACATATTCCATTCAGTCAAAAACACACTAAATTGGCATTTTTAAATATATCTAAATGTTGTATTTAATTTTTAGCAAAATCAGCTACGGAAAGGGGGAACTGTAATATCAATGTTATTTTGTGCATTACCCATACACCGGGAAGACACCACCGACCCAACCTGAATGCCCTATCAAAATCATCATTGTGTGGATATATCAACATCCTATCCGCCCTTTAAATTCTCATCTTACCGTGTAGGCCATGTTCCCCATGAACAGATGCCCCCCTAGTTGACCGTTGGAGAAAGCCACATCCTGATACAGAGCACCAACCACAAACCAGAAGATGAGCAATGAGTGATATACAGCATTGGTTGTCCACATCCAAAAGACCTAAAGGTAGAGATTGATCCAAATATATCCATTACTTTGACTGCAATCAATAAAAAACGCTACATCCTCCCCAAAACAGCATTCAAGAGACAGGTAGGTCTGAAAGTGCACAAATGTTGTTTTTTCGCGTAAGCTGTCCCGGATATACACACCAAACCTATGGTGTCAAGATACAAAGTTTCTGCACAGAGCCTCTTACATGCAGGACGATAATATACTGATTAGAGTGCCAACTCTTGTTCCTGGGAGCTGACGTGCTTGTGACGTCTACTAGACTGATGAAAGATTTTAATTTCAGAGCACATTTGGCCTGCGAATATATCCTTCATAATTTGCTTGCGTGGTAAATCTGACTTACATGTATGCGCATTTGGGTGGCTTTTGTGTAAAGCGCAAAGTCAAATTACGCTCATCAGTTTGATTCTGCGACACGCTGATAAAGAATAAAGCAATGATATAAACACAACAGTTGACCCTGCATTGCTTACATGTAAAAATGCAAGGCAAGTTAGCACTCTAGCCATAGCTATATGCTACAATCCTCTGCAAAACATATTGGCACACCATGATATGTTCGAGTACACCCATACTTGTTCCTATGTGAAGGGAACTTTCAGGTGCTTCTTCGATGCACTTTCCCAACATAGTCAATTTAATCAATACCTTCTAGAACTTGCTGCAAAAAACATAACAAGCTCACAGAACCATCATACATACACCCAATTCTTTGACATCCGAGTGGTCTTCATAATAGTTACAAGTAACAAGTTGGTTATTTGTAAGAATTTGCTCTACTTGGACCAATTTCATTAAGCCAGTAAGCAGACGTTTTCTGCTTATGGAGTGCCCATTGGCAGAATTTCTATTTCATCACCACTGCTTACCGTAGGCAAAACAAGAGGCATGCTACAATCCTGGTCATATCTCCTTGGGCCAACCCCGCTCCCCCGTTCAATGTTGGCTCCCATTGCGCCGTCTGCACTCCAGTCGGAATAAACAACATTGAAAGGGGGAGAGGGGGGACGGCGAATCAAAGGTGGTTTGAGTGTAAAACTAATGCCACATGGCCCAAGCATTTTGACCAAGATTGTAGCTTGCCGGCAGTTCTTGTAAGCAGATGAGTGGCACAACAATAAAAACCCATAGTGAACGCACACATAACCTGTCAAATCTTCTTGATCATTTTATGCAACACACTTTTCCTTACGCAATCAACGGTAAACAGCTTTATGAAATTGAACTCTGACCTGTTCAGTTACAGAGTGCCAAGGCAGGATCTGTTGCAGTACCTTTTCTAGTATCAAAGAAAAGCTTGATTCTACCAGAGTCTTAGGACCATGTCACACGAGGCAATTTACAGGCAACCAGTTCCAGGCAATCTCCAAGAAGAAAAGGCATTCACATTTGAATTTTCACCTGATTTTCTTGAGGATTATAAGACATTTTTAGAAAAATAACCCATGTGCTCCAAAAGTTTTTCTTTTGCATGCAGTGCAGTTGGTTGCCTCCAAGTTGCCAGTAAAAATTGCCCTGTGTGACATGGCCCTCAGGACGAGTAACTGCAGACAAATTCAAGTTCCTGCCTGAGACAAAAGTCGTACAAGTTGGCTCATTTAACCTGACGTCATGACCAACAAGAGAGATCTTACCTTACTATTGAAGTATTCTGAATTCTGTGATGGCTTGTACAACTGAGGGAACTTTTGCATACTCTCTACACTAATGTTACGATCAAAGAGTCCGATGGCAAACGGTGGGAGGGCAGTGAAGGCCTGAGGAATAAAAACAATGAATAATACTGGGTGGGGTGGAACTACACAGAAATTACAGGCCTTGAACTTCATTCTTGAAAAAAGCACAATTTTCCTTGGGTAAGGGGCACTTCTATAAGGAAAATGTAAACTTGTATTGGAACTTTGCAAAGAGCACCACAGCAAAAGCACAGGGCACCACGGCAATTGCTGTGGGTGCCGTGGGTTAATTCCAGGCCTGGAATTATGATACTGTACATAAAAGTTTAAGAGGGGCTCTCAGATCAAATTCAGTTTTGTGATGCGCTCGTTTTCCAATAGATAGAGTCAAAAAGTCTGAAACAAATATTTCAAGTCTCTAGTCTCATATTAAAATGGAGTAAAATGCCATTATATTTGATACCCATCCAGAGTGAAATTTGTTAACATCCAAGAACATCCATCGATGCAAATTTATAAAATATATGAATGTCTATAGACCCCTTGCAATAATGTCACATGCGGCTACAGGCTGCCATTTTCAGAGTTAAATTGCCTGTAAAGATATAGCATGTACATGTATCTCACAAGCATTGTTGCCTGAAGTACACACTGGGAACACACAGGGAATCTGACTTTCATAATAGCACAACCAAAACGTATCGCAGGTGATGCGATCAGGTGAACTGGGTCAAATACCAGAAACAAATCAACCCGTAAATTGCCACTTACAATCACAAAACAGCTTGCACTTTATGGATGAACTCACCAAGTTATAAATACCAATGCACCACTGGTTGAAGAGGATCTGTCCAGACCAACCGTTTACAACAGCGAACCAGAACTGAAAATGTCAACAGACAAAAACATTTTATTCAATTCAATTCAATTCAGATGCAGTTTCTTTCCATATGGTACAATGAAAAATCAAATCAAATTTCGGGAAAAAATCCACAAGACTTGTAGCTCAAAGTTTTAACTGGACCAGAAAATGTGTTAGAAGACCAAAATCAAATTGAGAAAAAACCATCTACACAGTGTCACAATTAAACTGTTTTTAATTGAACAATTATTAAGAAAAGATATATCTTATTAAAAGATATTTATTGGACTCAAAGTCAACCTTTGAACATAGATTTTTCAAATTAAAAGATGAGGTGAGAAATTATCATCCACATTAGACATTGGGCCAGTAAACTAACAACCGGACAAGTCCAACGCTTAAAAAGAGAAATGGCCTGAGGCCTGCGGTCCAGTGTAAATTAGGAGCCCTGTGCAAGTTGCACTATGGAACATTAAATACCAAACAAGTTACAAAGAAAGTTGTACAGTTGAAAAACCTCTCAAACTATCAGGAAACATTTATTTAAGTAATTTCAAGTAAACTCAAAGTAAAAATACCATAACTCCACCTAACTCAGTGTCTCTGAGAGACTTGGAACTTAATAAGTATTGAACATTGCCTTTTTGGTTTCATTAAACAGATACAAACTTCCACTTATATTTACCTCCATGATGTACAGACAGATGTTCTTGTAGAATGAGTAGAGTATGACTTTAGAGAGACGGTTATAGCTCCATACTCCATGCACCAGCATGAGCTTGTGAAGAAAGCGGAACTGTGCAATGGAATAATCAGAGGAGTTGGCTGCCTGTAGACCCTCCCGACCGCTGATACCTATGCCAACATCCGCTGATTGTATCATGCCTACATCATTGGCCCCATCGCCGATGGCCAATGTGATTGCCTTGACATTCTGTTTGACCAATTCCACCAGTTCAGCTTTCTGTCTTGGGGTAACCCTTCAATATTAAATCAAGGTAATATCATTAGATGGCTATCTTGAGTTTCCCTGGGACAAATCTAAGGTCCAGAATCTAGAGCAAATAATTTAGTTTAGTGTCCATTAACCCTAACCCACATTAGTCTTTGGCTAGAACCCTCCCATATCCTAAAAAATACTGAACTCTTCAGTTTCTCTTGGACAAATCTAAGGTCCAGAATCTAGACAAATCTAGAAAGCCAATAATTTGTTTCTGTGTCCATAAACCCTAACCCTCTTTAGTCTTTGGCTAGAAACCCTCTCATATCCTCAAAAATACGGCACTCTATGGTAACTCAACATCCAAGTGTTTGGACTTGGATAAGATCGGTATGCCTGTTCCAATGATATGGAATTGTTATTTGGGCCTGCAGCATCATATCCTACAAAGTCCTACAAAGTCAGACAACTTCCTGAATAGGATTTTGGAGGATTTGAGACCGTTGGGGTTAACGAAACAATGATTAGTTTTTATACAGTGCTTCTGGAATTATAAATACATGCCGTTCCTGGTCATTCCTACCTGCAGCAAACAACGGCCCTGCAAGATACTGCCAGATCTAGGAAATCCTTCCTCATGTCAAACTCCAAGGCAAACTTCAGCGTCTGTCAAGTATTAAATTAAGACACAAAGGTATTCCTTCAAACACAACTGGCTTTAATCACAACCTTGCCGTCTCATGTCTTGTTCTCTGAATACAGAGATTATGTACAAATGCAATCCTCTTTTAAACAGATGTTAAATTTGCATCGGTGATGAAGAATATTGTGTTTTTACCATAGAGATACATAAAAGAACAAGAGGGCGTACAAAACCATGGGACACGGCCCGACAAGAAGCATTTTTGACCATTGAGAAAATGGCGCTGACCAATCATATTACACTGGTCACTCATCAGTTTACACAGCAAACATTTTCTAAGTGGACATTCGTATGCAATTGACCAATAAGGAATTTTTGCCCATGGTGCGTGACATAGCGACTAATTTTGTCTGCTTGCGGGGCTGCCTTGCTTTCAAAGTATCAGCTATTTTGACAAAAAGAAAATAAAAAGCTACATTTCTAGTTCAATATTCATGATAACAGGGATGACAAAAGTGCTCGCTATTATACTATTGATAATATTCACTGATGTACGCAGTATGTTAGCTCGGGAGGGGGGTTATGACATCACACTATTGGGAAAAGTGTAGATTATTTTCGCGAATTTAAATGAAACAGTAGATTCGATTTAAATAACTGGAGATTTGTTATGATTCTGCAGAAAACTATAATTGGAAAGGGTGCACTAAAAAATACACCTTATACAAAAACACAGTCAGATTTGCTTATTTTCGAACAAGGGAAAATTTGAAGCGATATTATTGCAGGAATACAAAACATTTTGCAAGATAAATAATCAATTTGAACCAAAGTAATTTTACAAAATACATTCAAAGGGCAAAAAAGAACAGATGAAATCAATGGCTTTGGGGAAATAGGTTATGTCAGCGAATAGACACGGAAGTGTAGATTCAAGAACAGAATGTACAAGCCGAAGTTACACTTTCTTGTCCGTTCTCCTTAAAGCCCCAGGAATGCGTACAAAAATGCTGAATGTATTTTTACCATTTTCTCGCAAATGAAACAGTGAAATGAGCTGACATTTTAACAGGTTGGTTTCATTACAAGTATCTTGATTTGTCCAAAGAATGGAAGAATTTACAGAGATTTAATTTTAGGTAGGTGTTGATTTATTGCTCTGGGGTTTACAGGGTTCATAGAGGTTAATGAGGTCAAAGTTTACCTTCCCATCTATGATGAGGCCGACATCATTTTGCTTGCCGAGGTCCTCGCCAAACGTTGCGATGTGTCTACGAAGTGTTTCCCTCGTATCATCATGGCTCTCCTCGTTTATCACCACCAAGGGCATGTCCTGAGTCAGCAATTTGCAAGAATAACCTGATGGGATAAATCAAAGAACTTTATGAAGACATATTATACACACTTACATTTTGCCGCCGATAAAGTTCGAAAGAAATAACAACGTTATAGCGTGTCATGGCTGAGCAGTCTAGTGCAACGGACTCAAGTCATCAGGGTGTGGGTTCGAATCCTAGTCATGACACTTGTGTTCTTTAGCAAGACACTTGACTATATTTACTTCTCTTCACCCAGGGGTAAATGGGTACCTGTGCGGGCAGAGATGGTTCTTGCGATTGTTTTAGCTTGGTGCGCTACATACATGACAGCACAGACTGTATTTGACGAATTTGAGCATTATACAAGAAGCCAGTATTATTAATATTATCATTATTTATCCTCCTTATATTGGGCAACATACAAGTACTAATGACAGTTGACATTGTACCATAAACAACTATAACACAAATCATGCATTTGCCATTTTAGTTGTCACCTGACCATTAGAACAGAGTACAGGCTTCATGGGGTCACTCATTGTCAAATCAACATGCCTTCAAGGGTCGTTAATACAGATTTTCTATAAATTTGCTAAAATTGTTTGATCATATGAGAAAACTCCTAGGCCCATATTTGAGTGCTTTGGGTCATTTGGTTTTGGAGTTACAGGTCGTTGAACTTTTGAACCTCACGCTTTTTCACCGTAACTTTGATCTTCTGTAAATCCGGTTTGAAATGCCGGACAGAGATGATGTTTACCTTTAATCAAAGAGCTCAACAAAAAACATCCAATGTTTATTATCAATCATTTACTGTTTTTTCATATTTACAGATATCATTTGACAATCTGGGAAATTTGAGAGCTTCTGAACGTACCAACGTTGATGGCTGTTTCCTGCTTGTCTCCAGTCAGCACCCACAGTTTTATGTCTGCCTTCATCAGCGTGTCAATCGTCTCTGGGACCCCCTGAGGAGAAGAATGACAGACACAAGGGTCAAAGGTCATCTTACACACAAGCTTGTCACACTACTTCTCACATGTAAGTACTTTGAAAAAAGATGTATACAGCAACATCTTTGTCACTCCATGGTTATTATCAATATGTAAGAGGTGTCAGATTTTCTTCACTGCTATCCCCTCTCTTCCTCAGCGGATTTTTACAAAATAAAATAGTATTGATAACAGATTGCAAGTTGAATTAGACTGGCCACTTTTATGCATCAGAGCTTTAATCATAACTGCACAAAGAGAAAAAGAGAAAAAGAAAAAAATAACCAGGGCGGCACTCGGATCAAATTATCTCAACTTTTGAACGACAAGTTTCAATCAAGCATCTTAATCAATGTTGCACACTCATTTTTCTTTAGCTGAGGTTTGTCAATTATTTAGTTCATATATTCCACGATTATGTCACAGGCCTGATGTGGTTAACATTTTACACATTGTTCTCAATTAGACAAAAAAAAGAGAAGCATTTTGGGGTTAGACATTATCAGACATACATCTTGTAGTTTATCTTCGATGGCGGATGCCCCGATGAGGTTAAAGTTCATCTCAATGAGTTCAGCAGCTTCTTCTAGCTTGCCTTCCCTGTTCTGCATGGCAGTACTGGCCTTGTAGTATGTTGCACTCCACTCTTCATAATCCTCCTTAGAGATCTCTCGGAAGGCAAAGCAGAGTGTGCGAAGACCTGGTGGTAAAACAACATCTTATATCAGACTCTTAAAAACCAGTTTCGCTCCGGCATGCCCTAAATTTTTCCAGTACCACCAATGAGCTTAATTTTCAGAACACCATCCCCAAAGTTTTTTAAAATTTGTATATTGTTGTCAAAATGAAACCCTGACTTAACAAAGTAAAGACAACAAACATTCTACACGCTGTTCTTGATCAGACACCATTTTTGTTTAGCTGAGGTTTTTTCAATTATTAAGTTCATATATTCCATGATTACGTTGCAGGCCTGATGTGGTTAACATTTGACACAATGTTCTCAATTAAAATTAATTTTGGGGTTAGACATCACCAGACATACGTCTTGTAGTTTATCTTCCTCGGCAGATGCTCCGATGAGTTTAATTTACAGAACATCAACAACTATTTTTGGAATGTAATTGTCAAAATGAAACCCTGACTAAATGGAGTACAGACAACAACATTATGATATTTGGCATCGGGATTTACAGTTCTTTTGAGCACTTTAGCATGGAAGCCCTCTTTTTTTCACTGTGACTCAGCTGTCCTATCAGTCATAAGCCAAGGCTGATAATCGACCATGGCATGCTAGAATCTCACTGAACCTCAGCACTGAGAACAATGGAAAAAAATTGTGGCAGCCTGTTGATCTCTCCTAATCGTGGTTTGTCAAACAAAAGAACAAGGGTCTGGAATTGCACACATGCACCAGACGATATATCTCTCCTAATGAAACCTTTGGGTTTGTAATACGGATGCTTGTCGGGTAAAGCCAGGGGTATCCATGAGCCTTTTTGAGGTATGGCAGACACTATAAGAGTGCACTGTTTGGTTTGGGTGTTCACAGACAAATTTACCAACACCAAATAGTGTCCTAGTAATGTGTCCACCATCTCAAAATGGCTTGTAATGTGTCCACCATTAGGGCACTAATTGGTTGGGGTAAATTTGTCTGTATACACCTTAACCAAACAGTGCACTCCTATTTTTATAGTGTCCGCCATATCTCAAAAAGGCTAATTGTGTCTCCATCATATACTAGTTCTCAAAAACAAATAATGAGTGCCTTTACCTAATGGGGAAGGAAAGATTAAGTTAGTTTTTCTACCTTCAGAGGCAAATTCTCCCAAGTGGAGTAGCGTCTCATCTCTGTGCTCCTGGTTATCCCCAAGTCTCTCATAGATCACAGAATCCTGCAAACAGTAATAAACAATATCAGCTTTAAATTCTCCCTACCAACATACTCCATCAATCTCACAATAGTCAGAGAGCAGTCAAACAGGGCTAGGTTTCACACAGCACTAAAAGATTCATCTTAAGATGAGTTGTCAATATTGCCTTAGTGATTTGTATCGTGACACAATACTTTGCTTTATAGCAATTATTAGAGCAATTATTTCTGAGGCTGGTTTTTGTAGTTGTTGTTGGTTACAATTTTTTCCTTTGTGCAATTTCAACAAAATATTGTGAGCCAATCTATTTTAATTGTGATGTATTTCATTACATTTTTATTGTTGACAGGATTCTGGTTGTACACATCTTTCGATGACAGTTTTTATACTTTTGTATTTCCTTGACAGCCCCTGTTCAATTTTTAATGATTGTACAGTATGTCTAAAGATTTAAAATAAAAAATAAATAAATTAAGATTAATACACATCATAAGTTCAATCTTAGTGCTTTGTGAAATAAATTTGTATTGCGATATCACATTTTGCTTAGCAATTAAAGCTCGATACACATCTTTAAGATCAATCTTAGCTCCTTGTGAAATTCAGCCCTGTTCATTCAAATAAATGTTGCTCCTTTTTAAATTTGTAACCCTCTCACTGTTAGACCAATTGCTATTTACACGCGTAGTGTTATCATTTGAACAGTTATGACATCAAGCTGTAGGTCTACTACCTTTCAAAACCATTCATAGCATTAGCAGAAAAACAGTCAGAAATGGTATGTATGATGTAGTGTTTTGGCTGGTAAGTTTTAGTGGCATGCAAAATTGTTTTGTGCTTAGCTTAATTTTGCGCTTATTAAAGCAGCTCTATGAAATTGGGCCCAGACTGTTGGGCTTTCTTAATGGCATGAAAAGTTGATACATTTTTCCGTAATTTTTTGTGGGAAAGAGGAAATCTATAAAAAAAAAAAAAAAAAATTAACTTACAGCGCCCTTGCAGAGAAGTAATATGGTCCCATTGCTGGTCCGTACAATGACAGACATTCTCTTCCGTGCGCTGGAAATAAAAAACAAAGCCGTCAGTACAGTTGTCCATTGAGCATGAATGCATTTCAGATATCGAATGAAATCAAATTCATGAAAAGCAAATTCAGAGCCCTAAGAACAAAAGCCTCAGAACAAATGACAACTGTAACATAGATTTGTGTCAAAAAATAATCAAAATAAAAACAAACAGACAAACATACATGCAATACACATTTTATTTCCTCAGTTCTAATTACCTGGTGAAATCCAATACATTCAGGATGTCATATCTCTCCTGCTTTCCCATCTGGTAAAATAGTTATAACAAACACATTAAAAATACATAAATTTTCGTATTTCAAAAAAAGCGGGAGGGCAGGGGGGTTGGGGAGTGGAGGCCATTTTACAAGCATAAGCAAATTGGTCATCTCCCTTTCTAGTCAAAGATGTAATAGGGACTTAGTTGTATTGGCAAAACATGGTTTACCATCCTACTTTTGGGAGTGTTTTGGAGAGCATTGGTAGACCACTCAAACCATTCACATGCTTGAGTGACCGTAAATGGTGACCCATTCACTTGTGCACCTACTGCTCCCAGTGTTAAACCAATGGTCGTGGACAAAATCAATGAGGAAATTGTTATATATATCAGTAGGAGGGTTAATGAGTTTGCTGGTTATTCAGACTTTTTCTGAACTAGTTGCTGTGGGTTGATCACCAAGTTCACATGCACTGAAGGGTAGGACGCCCATAGCAAAAGCTGCAGCCTCCAATTCAAAAACGGCCTTAAAAAACAACAATATTATAAATAGATAGGCCAACATGGCAAATTCAGTAAAGTTGCCTTAAAAAACTAGCGATCCAGATGTAACTTGCTGCAAAAATGGGTAAACTTTTATAACAGGGGCATGTGATCAAGGTGCAAATATGGCCCTCAATGTTTATTGAGTGCTGTGTGTAACTTCTAAAGATGTTTCTGAGAAGTGCAGTACCCGGACTTGTGAACAATAACAGAGTTGAATATCTAGTTGGGAGACCTACCACGTTAATCTCCACATAGTCTGGTGTTCTGACATTGAACTTAAAACCCAATGAATGGGCTGCATCAATCAGGGCACCTTCATCTGTTGAGAGAAGGAACATGGTCAACCGAATTAAAATCACACTAAAAGCAAGCAAACAAACAGAAGCTGAACAAACATGTACATGTACATGTAGATACCTGACCCAACATGCATAATGCAATTATAAGGAAGCCTACTTGGTTCTGGTTTAAAACTTGAAGAACTTAAACATTTAGTGTCGTGGTCGAGCAGTCTAGTGCACCAGACTCAAGTTACCAGACTCGAGTGTGGGTTCGGGTCACTGTCATGACAACTAAGTCCTTGAACTGTCATGACAACTAAGTCCTTGAGCAAGACACATAACCATTACTGCTTTGTCCTTCGGATGGGACATAAAGCTGTAGGTCCTGTGTGTTGTGTAAATGCACTTAAAAGAACACAGTACAATTATTGCACACTAAAAAGCTCCAAAGCTCAAGACTTTAATAAATACATTTGTACCTGGTGATGAGGCCTGGTAGATTATTTCGTCACTATTTTCTTCCTTCTCCGGTATGACAGTGTGACAAACGGCCATCATGGTTAGGAACATTCGGATATGAGAGGCTGTCGGCTGGATAAAAAAAAAATTTAAAAAAAATAAAAAATGGTCACGCTAAGTCATCTCTAAGCTTTTCATAATGGAAAGCATAATCTAGGTGGTTTTCAGGTGTCATGGAAATATCATGTACTTGTTTACACAAGTACCTGGGCATTCAGGTTGGCTTAGTGGTTTCCTCTTTGCCTTTCACCTCTGTGGACCCTGGTTCGAATCCCTCCTCAGACCTGTTCCATTGCATGTGGATTGGTTTTCAGTCCCTACCTGAACGTGGGTTTCTTTTTTTCCCCTTTTCTTCCCATCAATAGCCAGCTAGACCAGTAATATTCTTGTTTGAGAAGTTCATCAGTATTTTCACTAGTTTATATTGGTTTCCTTTTAAAGTCTGTAAATGTGGCTTGAATTTTGATCAAACAAACAATCTGTGAAGTGGTTTATACCGCTTTGGGGCACCATGAACCAGCCAGCTGGATCCCATAGAGAGAAGTCCTTATAGTCCCTAAGTGTTTTAGCTGGCAATGGGAGACTATAGAGCACTAGGTGGCAGCAGACATACAAGGCAAATTTCAATTGTTCACGTAGCTCTGGGCATGCGCACATTTCCAAGAACAATGGTTTCACCCGGTAAGTCTGCCGCCATCTAGCATCCCCAAAAGTCCCCCATACACCGTTCCGGCCTGTCAATCAAACTGTGCACATTGACCAATTGGATCACGCCTTTTGGTCATGTGAGCTCGGTCAAACTCGGTCACACTTGCAGCGTAAACGCACACAAACTAGAGTGTGTGGGCGGGGCTTGTTGCCGAAGCCGGAACGGTCTATTGACAAGCAGACCCTTTTTAAGAGAGACAACTGCGTAAAACTGAATGGGGTCATGAAGAATCAGACATTCAGCATCGAATGGAACTCACATGTTTATTCTGTAGATTCTCTAGAAGTTTTGTATGGGAGAGAATGCTTCCGTCTTCTCCGTTGGACCCGTAGACCAACCCTGCCACAGTGCATCTCTTGAACTCCATGATGTTTTCAGTCAAGGTGCCAGTCTTGTCGGAGAAGACGTACTTGACTTGTCCCAACTCGTCGTTCAGATTCGAGGTACGGGCGTTGGCTGCAGTGTTGGTTTCTTTATGGAACATATCAATATCCTGAAACAGAATACACAACTGTTAATAAAATCTTTTAAAACAGACTCTTCCCTTAAACACCCCCCACCTTGTCTCCCTCTTCATTGTTCATCCCGGGCATCTTCTGACTGCATTCTGCCTCTCTCTTTTCACATCTTTCTACTTAACTGCTTCTGTTACTCCAGTATACTTGTATGTGTGTGTTGTGTTGTCATTTAGCCCTTGAGAAAGACTCTCCTAGGGTCGAAAAAGGAGGCCATTAACAATTTTTTTACAATTGTTAATAAATAATTGTTTTAAGGTCAAACAGTCAGAAAGGTTTTTCTTAAACCCAGTGGTGAGAGTCATTACTGAAAGAGAAGAGTTAAAACTAGGAACCCAAATTATGAGAGATGGTTGATATTATGGCATTTCAACTCTTTGGTAACCCTTGAAGTTATAAAACTCAAGGAGCTCCTGGGAACAGTAACCTCAGCACTAAAATGTGAAGATGCGATGCTCCCGATGCTTGACAATAGTTACCCTCGTTACTGGACTAATTGTTTTTCTTCATTATTGAAACCATTTGGGCTCTCCTGAGGAGTGAGTAGCCCCTATTGCCAATATCGTAACGCCAGTATCCACCAAGCACAGACTGTGCAAGTCAAGCGTAATCACAAACATTAAGACCCATGAAAAAAGCATGATTTTGTTTCCTTCACACATTACTAACCAAGCCTTCAAGAGTCCTTCAAAATCAACCGAATTGAGGCTGTAGGGATCCTACATAAACTCATACTGGTTGACTTTGGAGGACTGAGGCAGTTGGGATCCTACATAAACTCATGTTGGTTGAATTAGGAGGATTGAGGTGGTAGGGATCCTACATAAACTCACATTGGTTGATTTTGGAGAATTGAGGCAGTAGGCACCCTACATAAACTCATATTGGTTAATTTTGATAGATTGAGGTTGTTTCCAGCAGGGAGTGTATTGGTGCTTAGGGTTTGAATTGAAGCAATGTACACGTACATAGTCCCAAATCAGTTGCCAACATGTTCAAATATGCGCAAGACTTGCACAGTTTATTACCCCTGCCATTGGGCTGGTTTACTTCAATCTTTAGACCCATACCTGGTCCCCAGCAGCAAATAATGAAGCAACAACTTACTGAGCTAATAAACCAAGCCTGGCCAAATTTGACCAATTCCAGGGTGACCGGCAAGCTGATCGGGATGAGGTTATTATACAAGATAATAAACGTCAAGAAGTTATAGAAGAAAGAATTAGGTGCGAGATCTGTACATGAAGAGGATAGAAAGAAAGAAACAAATTAATGCGTGTTGTTTTGAAGCTCTGTGCTGAAGCACACTGCTTCAGAATATCTGATGGGGCCCTGAAGCAAATATCAGGCCCGCTACATCAGGTAGGCAATGCAACCAATAGACCCTTCCCATGAAATAGATCAATTGCAAGTCACGCGTGTACACTAACACTACTGGTGGGCAAAATGAGGGAACATCGCGCCTTTTTGTGTGGGGCTAATGGTGGCATGACGCACACGCATTTGTGTGTCTGCCTAGTGCACAACTCTATGGCGTTTGCCCACTAATAATAATATATGTACGCATGCGTGAATGTAATTGGTATATTTCCTGGGAAGGCTAATTGCCTGCATGCCCCTGGCTATTGCCTTGGTGCCCTTTGAACAAGGGCGAAACTGCCTTGTCTTACAAGAATGAAGTATCAGGCCTACAACATGGTGTGCACAAATTCTGAGAAGAAAATAATCATAGTAATAATACCGGAGTCTTATATAGCGTACGTATCTACCAGCATTTAGGTACTCATGGCACTTATTAAACCATCGGTTCTTTTCAGAACCATCCCAACCCATTAGAGATTTTCACATGGTGTCACCGCAAAAACTCACTAGATTGCACTTATTATTGTCACTTTTTCTGACAGGTTTTTGAATTATTTTTTTTTGAATTATGAAAGTCATTTATGTAGCACCTTATAAGGCTTTACAAGGTGCTGCGGCACATTCAGCAGCCACTTCCAGAAACACCGGGGCAAACCCCTTCTCTTAGCGGTAAGTGTAACTGGGTTCTTTTACGAGCATTACACAACACACGGGACCTACAGCTTTACGTCCCATCCGAAGGACGAAGCAATAATTGTTAAGTGTCTTTCTTAAGGGCACAAGTGTCAAGACCGGGACTCGAACCCACACTCTGCTGATCAGAAACACCAGGGCCCAATTTCATAGAGCTGCTTAACAGCTAATTTTGTGCTTTCTGTGCGATGTCCATTTCATAGTGCTGCTAACCGTAAGCACAAGAAAAGGCATGCTAACAATGCAAATCCATGGTGAACGGGCAAGTTGGCCTAATTTTCTTGCTAACCTGTGAAATACGCTTACGCTTAAGCACATTTTTCCGACACGCCAAAAGAAAAGATCCAGCTATTACCTTCAAATCCCAAGTACCAGTCGCGCTCTATATGTTGCCTGTTCCATATCTCTGCTGCAATGGAACTGATCAGGGAAAGCACAAGGAGTATCACAAATAGGAACAAGATCTGGAAGAAACCATTTGAAACAAAGGGATGTTGTCATTTCAACTGGCCAGCCAATCAGTGTGCCTTATATAAACAGTCAGATGATTATTCTATCACTGCTATACAATTTCTTCTTTTCAAATGACAGATTTTTTTAATTTTTTTTTTTTTTTTATGGAAGTCGCCAGACACACAAGGCCAGTAAGCCACTCGAGGTGTGGGCTAAAAATCAACTGTTTTGTCCAGGGGCCGTTGCCACCTACTCCTGGGGCTGAAACAGGGTAACCCCCTTTACAGTCCGTAAGGATGTAAGCTTAGGTATCATCTATCAGAAGCCTGACTGGTAGAGCAGAAGGCTCTACCTCCCCAACTTTTACGAAGCAATTATGGTTAAGTGCCTTGCTCAAGGACACAAGTGTCATGACCGGGACTCGAACCCACACTCCGTTGACTCAGCCACCGGAGCTTGAGTCCGATGCACTAACCACTCGGCCCAGCACGCCACGAAATACCAGTAGAAAGGAGTTGTCACGTGGCTGTTTAATGGGCATTCCTCCATCGGTACTTTTCTAACAAGGGAAGATTTAGAATTTCATGAATTACCTGAGAATTCGTTGTTCTGTCTACAGTCGATCTTTTCAAAGGTGCCGCTTTGGAATTCTGCAAAGTAAATTCACAAGTAATGTTATTGTCAACCTATAAAACGCAACAAACATTATAAAAATGTCATGTAAACTTGAAACATGTTATATAGGTTTGATTATATTTACTTTGCTATACAATAGATTGTTCTTGTGAGAACTTGTCCTGTTATTATTCCACTACCGCGGAGTAGATTTCGGAATTCGGGAGGGACTAGATTTCAGAATTCGGGGGGACAACTTAGTTCTGAAAAGAACTTTCCTGCTTATTAAGTACTAACTGGGGAGGTAGGCAATCAGCCAAGACTAATACTACTTTTGCTTAGTGGATCGAGGGGACTTCTCGGATAACTTCACTGCCGCGGAGTTAGTTTTATTAATTGGTCTCTAGTCATCTTCAGGAGACATGTTGAAATCATTTGGGAACATATTTTGAATGGGCAGGTAAGTTTCTCATAAATAGCTTCAACATGCTTCCAATCACAATGATGACCCAATTCACCTAACGTCATGACCCGTGTTAAATCTAGCTTGCACCATTTTGGGTGTCACATTCCTTGTGTGTTACTGTGCAGTGTGCACTGAAGGCGACAGGCCTGCAGTTAGACAAGCATCATATCTTGACTCCCAAAATGGCAAACCAAGGACAGAAAGCAGTGGCACCAGTGGAAGGGATCAATACACTAAATTTCCTGTTGTTCAATCATTCAAATATAAACTAATTTCACATAGCGATCAAAGGTCGAATTGTAGGAAAAGTTTACAGAGTTTAAAATAAAATAAAAACAAAATTAGAAAACATGCACAGATAAGCGCATGGAGCCTAATCAAATACATGTTACACATCACACATAAGAAGGATACAACTTTAAAATGGACATGTACTAAGAAACACATTCAACAAACAAACCAAATAAGAAAGTCACGGTAGGCACAACATATTACACGGAAAGAGAATGTTAATTTTCCATGTTGCTCAGCAAGGAAAGTTTGCTTCTGTACAATACATACTTTACTTAAGATTCCGTGCTTACGACCCTAAGTTCAAACATTGGAGGCTAAGCCTGTAAGCAGATTATGATGTAGTAAGCAAGTTTTGTCAGTGGATTTGGATAATGGCTCTGTCCTGTGAAAGCCTCTCTTGCCATTTCAGGAAACCAGCAGACATTTTTATGCTTCTAAATTTATTTGCTTATACATTTATTTTTATTTAATTGTTTGCGGTACCTGCTGCTAATAATACTGGATTCGAACTGGCCCCTCGTCACCAGGCGTGTGCGATGGTCTAGTGGTTAAGACATCTGCTCTAGTCATGCGGTAGTCGTGGGTTCGAATCCCACCCGAGTTGCCTGTGGATTTTTTTCCACAGGACTCGAAAGCACTGAGTGTATACTCAGTGCTTTCACACATCGGTGTAAGGCAAATTGAAATTTATATTCATTCCCCCGATGCGAAGATTAACATCTATCTAATTTTCATGCTTCCAAATACTGAATGATCCAAGGTGTTGGTTTGGGTTGAACCTTAGCAGTGCCCTGTATTCAATACATGTAATGCCGTACATTTTAAGCTGTAAAAACTACTTGTTTTAAGAAAGTGCAACTCAAAAGTCTAGAAATAATGACTGCAGTCAAGGCATACATACTTTCAAAGCTGACTTCACACAATCTTTATTTGGGTCGCTAAGAGAACTTTGACAGAGACCATTTTAAAGTCACATGGTGTGTTGGTGTGTTGTAACCAATACAAATGCATTTTAAACATGGCCGATTTAATAGGCCCTGCAAATACCAGGGATGAGATTTGCCAATAGTGAAAATTCCTGAAAAAATGGCTTGAAGGCCTGGGTTCCCCCTTATTCTAGACCCAGAACCTCCCAGATGTTACAATTCAGGAGGTTTATAGACTCTGTGCATCACCAGAAATACAAGAACTACAGGTTTGGACACAATGTGGACTATTTCTTTCTCCGTTTGGTGATTGCTTTACTTCTTTAAAAAAATCTTAATGCTCAAGGAGATTTTGAGAAAATCCTGAAATCAGGAAAAATTCTGAGAAATCTCATGCCTGCGATACATAGTTCGTTTAAAAAGTCAACCCGAGACACTCTGAAGGTGCACAGTAAGTAGTATACAGTGTCTTACCATAAGTAGTTTACTTTCATGACCCGTATAGATAGCTATTCCATGAATCCATTGTGTATTCTTGAGTACAGCACCCCTCAGTAGAACCTGCTCTGTACTAATGGGTACCGCCCTGGGATAAGAAGAAAAAAAAAGGAAAATAAATTACAGACAGATGTCATCTTTTCATAAAATTATGTTATTTTTCTACCATTTGCTTTGGGAGATAAGGTAATTTGGAATGTAGACATGCAACTTCAGTTTGTCACAAAGAGCGGAAAGTGCCAAGCACAGCAAGACTTTGTGCTGTGATTATCAGTTTTCAATGACACAGCTGAGAAACCAAAAGCATGGAAATCAGCCGGTCAGCTGAAAAGTTGTATGCCTGGGAATGGAAGGAAAGCCCTTTCAACGTTACAGTGCCAAATCCAAGGAAATAAAACCCCAGGAAATTCCTGGGGAGTTTCAAACCCACCGCCACCCCATGTTCGTTTCACGCTCAATGCAATTTTTCCTGGGAAGAATGAACACTCGGTACGCTAACCCCAGGTTTACCTTGCTTATAACAACAGCTTGATGGTTTTAATTAGTAGTAAAAAAAAACTCTCTAGTCTAAAAACTACAAAGACTTACATTGTCTGGTCTTGTTTAACCCTGATATTGCCAGTGAATTCATACAGGTGTCTATTGGGAGTATCACATTCTATCCTGCCATTGATCTGCATGAGTTCTTGATCGGAGACTAGATGCGCCGTTTGTGGTACACCCTGGCGTATCTTCAGATTAGTCTCCCCATCAAGCTGGGCAGTTTCTATGTAGCACATGGCCTGTGGTGCGCTGTAAACAACAACAAGAGTCAACAAAATGTTGTCCATGTGACTGCTCGAAGGTAGACAGGGGAGTTTAAGATCTTCATAAAAGCCCGACAGTCAGTAATATGAATGGGAAGAATGCTTCGAGGCGAGTTCAAAAATTAACAAAAAATGTTCAAGTATTCAATTTGCTGTCGGTAAAAAATTCTCAAATTGTGAATGTATATCCCTAATATCAGGTGTAAGGCAAATGGAGGCAATCGCTTTGGTCATTGCCTTGGTGCCCCTTGAAATTTTCCAGAAGAAATTTATATCTCCCTCAAAGAGGTGCCCTTTCCTGAAGACAAACTGCCCTGCCCTTACAAGAAAAGAGTAGCAAGTAATTTTCCCTTCCGCGGCGACATTTTTAACAACTAGTCTTGGGTTTTGCCAATATCTCCAAATACAATATTTTTCTATGTCTTCATTTTTATTGACCATGTTTGTATCCCGACATAATACACAAAATTAAACAGAAACATCGAGACTTATCTCACCTCTGGTTCTTCTCAGAAAAGAAAAGATTATTACATGGTTATCTCCCAAAAACTAGTTTATTTATATACAAACAGACTTCCTGATACGCTTTTATGAGAAATCAAAGTACTGTAAGTTCTGAGCCTCACCTGGATGCTAGAAGAACTAGATCAGCAGGAAAGAACTCTTCCCTGGAGACTTTCACAATATCCCCAACAGCTAACTGCAACAGACAAGAGGAAATCGTTTGATATAAAAAAACAAACAATGTCTAGTTCAACACAACTAGTTTAAATGCTAACCAATGGTTAAAGCATGTGGATATTCATTGATAAGATTGAAAATGTACATGTAACTGGTCACAGATTGATACAGACATACAGTGACTTACTTACACATGGAAAACTTCCCTAGATACATTTTTGCCTGAAATGCTGTAGTTTTTGAGGACTTGAAGTTTGTTACTTAAAGCCAGCAACAATGTTGTATCAATTCGTCACTGATTTTACAAAGTGAAATATGGTGCTCCACAGCCAAAAATACTTTATGCTTGGAGAAAATCGCGGTTGAAGTTTAACTGTTTTTTCAAACTGCTGTTTCGGTGACTACTCACTATTTTTATTTATTTGTTTTCTTCGGATATATGTTTTTGCACTGACACGATGATGTATGAAAGCTGTAGTTGCGAAATGTGTCATTATACTATGGAGGACATGTCCCTCTGATGTGACAAATTACACTTACCTCAACCCATGGTATTCTCATCCAAATGCCAAAACGTAGAACTGCAATGAATCAAAACAAAATGTACTGGAGCATTGTACATACAACCTTCCGTAAAAAAAGAAAAAGAAACTGACAACGGGAGAGCTGACTCTCACAGAGCTGACTCACACTTTGCTTTGAGCCCCAACTGTGGCCAATTCCCAACAACCTGTCAAATCCAGCCTGGGATTGGTCGAAATTCGATGGATTCAATAGTGCTTGGATAAACCAAGTATGGTAACAGAAATTCAGACAGAGCCCAGGCTTCTGAAGGATAAGGAAAAGTGGAGTGATTTGGAGTGACTGATCGGTCTAGAGAACTGGACTTAGTTCTGCTGGCCTGACCAACCATGACGCCTGTGTCCTTGAGCAAGACACTTTAAAACCATAAACTGCTTCTCTTCACCCAGGTACGAGGGCTGAGTTAGTATTATGTTGGATTAACCCCTCAGCACTAATTTAAGCATCTTGAGGTTTTATGCTCCCCAGTGAGTTGAGGAAGTCTGAGGAATAGTTTAAGTATGCCTGATGAACAGGGATAACAATGTTGTAAAGTGCCCTGATCTAGCTACTTGGATATGTTTGCTACATAAGAGCCTAGTGTTATTAGTAAAAGTTTCAAGCCAAAAAGCCAATAAAATTTCCTCATTTGACCAGCTGTTCTTGAGAAATAACTTTGTCAGAATCACCATCCCAGTCAAAGCATTTGTATTTAAACCCTGTCCCAAATGTATTTAATGAAGTATTTGATAATGACAAAAACAATGAAGTAAAACATCCTACACTGTTTTTTCTTGAAAAAAATGACTTATCAATCTCTCAAACGGAAGATTGCTTGTGACCATCAATCAATAAAAACATCAATCTAGAGGCTATTTCATGTACAATGTTCACCGATGTGTTTATTGTATTTCGTTATTATCACCTAAATCTCCTTATTACAGCATGTAGAAAATGCTACACATAATAGAAACACCTGCTTCAATGTTCTCCATGTACATGCAATGACCCATTGAAAGCTATGTGAATCATATTACCCAGCGACAGTGTTCAGCTCTATCTGCCAATGTAGTGCAGTATGTGTGGCTGAACATTGAGGGTGATAGGCTAATGGTACTCACACATGTATGCCCAATAAAATACCCAAGTGTCTGTTGGCACATTAACCTTCTATTCTCTCACATTTTGTATTCATTTGTAAATATTTTGTATTTTAACTATTTTTTTCTGTCCTCCCGCCTCCCCACATGACAGGCCTGATACTTCACGGAGGCAATGGAGGCAATTGCCTCCATTGTCCCTCGTCATTGCCTTGGTGCCCTTGAAATGTTCCAATAGAAATTTGCAATTTCTTCATAGAGGTGCCCTTTATCAAAAGGAAAATGCCTTGGTGCACCTAGCCCTTTCAAGAACGAAGCAATCAGGGCTGACACAATCATTATCTCCATTTGTTTTATAACAAACTATGTTAGACAAAACACTCTCCACACCGCCATCCATATTTATTTTAATCCCTGAGTATGGTTCACGTTTTTGATACACTGGAAATCAGATATTAGATTCCCCCCACCCCCTTTTTATTGGAGCTACATTTGCTCCACTCACTCATTTGAGGCTTGTTGAATTTGCATGGATACTTATACAACGTGGTACAATTGACCACATCCTTGCTCTATGATTTGACAGTCAAAAAGGACTGTCCCTACCCACTGAAAATTCTCCTAAATCCATTGCTCAGAGTATTCTTCAGGCTCAATTTCTCAGACAAGTTCATCTTCAAGGCAAGGCTCTAAAATTGACACTGGACTGGCACGCCAGAGGCCAGTAGTTTTGGGGCCAGTAAACTCATGACAGGACAAGTCTGGCAGTGTTATGATTTTTTAATTTTTTCAATTCCGTTGAGTATCAAAGTATGCAAACCCATAAGACAAAGAGGATACATTTTCTCTTAGCGCTTGTTCAAATAAAAACAGTTAAACTGTGTAAATAATTTGTTTTTCTCATTTTGATTCTAGTCTTGTAACAAATGTTGTGGTTCAGTAAACATTTTGAGCTACAAGCCCTGCAGTCTTGTTGACCCCCCCCCCCCACCCCAAATTTAAGCCCAAAGTGCCCATTTCATCAATTACTGTAGTGTTTTTTTTTAATATACAAATACAGAGCATTCTCCTTATGTATACTGTTATGTGTTCTGTAAATCAGCGTGCCTCCCTCCCTTCCCCATATACCCACTATAACGGAAATCAATTGAGGCTGTCTGAAATGCCACAGTGAAAGGTCAAACTGAACATGCATTCTATTGCTTCTACCCTCACATCCAACAGGTTTAAAGAAGGTGTCAATATTTGGTACACATGTTTAATGTATCTCCCTGTGTGCAGATGACATCGTCTCCCACTGCTGCGTCATTTTATGCACATTTTAGATTAGATCTGTGTGCGTGACTTTCATGCAACACACTCATGAATGCTGATACTTTTTTGTTTGATCTGAATCTCCACAGAAAGGCCAGAGTCGCTACATGAGAATGCATAACTGAAAGGTCCATTAAAAAAGATATTTTTTTTTTAAACAAAAAAATTTTGGTCGAGTAAGTTTTACACTGAAATTAAAGCTACTCAAAACAAACAACAGAAAAATGACATAAAGGGCCATTCCATGGTGTATAAGTATGCCTGTGGATTTTTCCTGCAGGACTTGGGAAAGCACTGAGTATACAGTGATTAACACACATCGGTGTGTGGTAAAACCCCAAATCATTTTCTTTCTGCTATATGTTTATGAAATTGTTTATGGTAACGCTGCTAATTACAGGATTAGAACTGGCCTCTCGTCACCGGGCACGCTCGGTGGTCTAGTGGATAGGATGCTCTAGAATGTGTGGGTCATGGGCTATAATTCCATCTAAGTAGTATGCCTGTAGATTTTATCTACAGAGACTCGGGGAAAGCACTGGGTATAAGTAAGGGAGTTAAAAGAGTGGCGTTGAGGTCTTAAAACGGCCGTTTACAACCGGCAGGCTCATGGCCGTATGATAAAGGATCGAGGTGAAGGCAAGGTCCTTTATCGCATGGCCACGACCCTGCAAGATTTTAATCAGGTTTAACACTGAGTCGCTACTCTTTTATTCCCATTCATAAATGCCCTTTTTGTTAATATAAGAAAATCTGTAAAAAAAATTTTGTTTGGTAATTTTTTTTTTTATTCCTGTCATGTCAAATTGCATGCGACATTCAACAGTCGTGTGTACCGGCACACACTAATAAATTTTACATTGAGTAAGGTATGTATTGATTGCGTTATGCGTAAATTAGCGCCCGCGTAAGTTAGCGTGCCAACACTCCTGCATATGGCTATGAGCACCAAACATGCGTTCACAGCTCCAGCTATGTCTTGATCAGCCATTTAAAACTGGTCTTAGACTGTCATGTGACCACCTTTCAACCAATAGGACTGCCTAAACTGTCGAGGGTATTTAGGAATAGTGCTTATCACATACTGGTTTACGGTAAAACCAAAAATATAAGCCACCATGACTCGGGTCATATTGAACACAGGTATCAGAATGTTGGTTTTCCAAATAATTTTTTTTATTTTAGTAAGTTGATATCTGTTATCGATTTTTTTGTTTACTTTAGTATGTTGATATCTGTTATTGATAGTAACAAATTTCAACATACAGCAAGTCACTAGAATCATTGAAAAAACAAATTCCTGATAACTGAGGTCAATGTACATGTAACTGTAATGGAAGTCACCGTGGAATTGTCCCAAGAGTATTTTTTTAAATTACTCAACCAAATTTAAAAATCCGTTTCATGTATGTAATGTTTAGAGACCACTGAGAACAGAATCCACCACTCACCTAATACTTTACGTCCGTTCACCTCATCATCAGCTCTGTGGCGTTTCTGCATTCAAAAAATTAATAAAAAGATTTCAAAAACTTTGTAGGCTAAAATAAAAATATGCAAGATCCAAAGGTGTGCTTTGTTGATCAACAAGATTTGTGACAGCACCTAATATATAACTCTTAAAAATAAATAGTACAACAGTAGTATTTGGAATGCTGCGTTGCCAAAGACTGTTAAAATTTAATAAAATTATTTAAATGCTAACCTGTGAAAAAACGGTGCTTATGTTTTTAATAAATCAGTCCATAAGAGTTGACTTGCAACAAGTTTTGATGACTTTAGAGCATGTCATGCTCAAGGGAAATAACAAACAAATAATTCAGTCAACACATTTCAAAACTTGAACGCAATATTTTTATGGTGCAACTTCCGTTCTTTTTTTATGGACAATATACACGTATAAAAGATCACAGGATTTCCACCTTGCTTATTTCACTTGTCTATCAGCTAGACCAGTGACTTTGAACTTTTTGAACCCACTAGTATTTGATCATGCCATTTGGCAGACATCTTTGGGTAGGTATGTGAAGGAGCATCAAAACAAGAGTTTAAAATTAAATTAACCAAATTCTCAGGATAAATTGGTCACTCTTTGTCACTAAATTGTCCCCTCAAAAAAGGAAAAAGTTCCAGACATGTTTTCTCTTGCTACAAAGCTAGTAATAGAAGGGTCAGTGAAACAATAAGCCATTTCTGAGTTACACGTAGATTTGGACAATTTAATGTCTACAAAGACAATGTTGCTACGTTAAATGGTTTTGGGGCAAGCTTTTGTATAGCAACCTCCAGATGGGCAAAGCCTGGTATCAGGGTGTTCACCATCTCTGACATAACTATGCAAATAGCCTGCCCCTGAACCATGTGACATAGCGACCAGGCCTCTAGACGGAGGAAATCAAATTTAAGCGATCATTTGTGACTAAGCAAGTCAATGTACCAGACATTATTCAAATCTAACTCGCAACTGGCTTATTAGACACACACGACTATTGAAACTTCTGTGAGATCTGACAAGTTGTTTTTTGAATCAAGTTCTTCAAAATCTCCCTCATGAAATGTACTTTTTTTCTTAACTCACCAAATCTTCCACAACTTCTTTGGCACCGGCAACAGAAAGAATAAATAGTAAAGGAACAACTGTGGTCAAATTGCCACTAGGGGAGACGCCCGGGATTTGCTAGAGAGAGAAGGGAACAAAGAAAAAGGAGGGTGTGCATGCAACATGCCGATTGGAAGACAGATCCTACCTGTGAATTAGTGGAATAATCCCAACGCTGTGCATCGGTCCATGCTTGAAATGGGTTAATCTGGGTGTTTCCATTGGTTATAGATTTGAGGGTGGGGTTGTAACTTTTTATGTTTACTTTTTTTATGTTTAAATAAAGAGAAGGTACATCATTGGTAACAAAACTTATTTCAAAATTAGTTCATTGGAAAATTTGATCTGCGTGTAAATACTGTCCATTTTTTCCTGTCCAATCATTTTCAATTTTGAGGAAACGGGAATACAATCAGCAAATGTCAAACATTCCAATTTTGATTGCAACACATGTTTAAAATCAGTAACAATACAACTGTAACTGATACCATTAATTCACATAGAACATAATAATGACTAAATGCTTTTGGTCACCAATGTTGTACCTTCCATTGATGTCATTGTTAGTTTCTTTACTTACAAAGTCCTCAACGATCTCTTTGATGGCCGATACAAACAGGATGAACAGGAGTGGAAACATGGTGGTGAATTGGCCAGTTGGGGACACACCTGGAATTTGCTGTGGTCGGAATGGGAAAACAAGATGGCCGTGGATGATGTCAATATGGGAATGAGTAGTAATGTGTAAGTTGGTTTAGATTAGACCAAAGAGACTAGAGACACAAGATAGGACACTTGTGATGTTTTGCACGGTAGCAGATGTAACGCCTTTATACGTACCAAGTGCGTGGTGGCGCCCTTCCCCGTGTGTCAATTTTGCAAGAATTATTGACACAATTTATTGCTGAACACCAAATTTTCGATCTGCCTTCACCTTTTTTTAGTTGGTTGGATCGTTTGGCGTAAGTTTTTCCATTTAGTAGGTCCTACTTATTGCTTAAACGATCTTTGGTTTTACCTACCAAACGACAGCGGGCGCCCCAATTTTGCGTTTCATGTTTCCGAATAGAGTGTCCTATCTTGGTTTTGTAGTATCTTTGTTTAGACTGAGTGACTTTGGCGATGTTTGTGGACCAATGGCTGAAGTGGTAATGCCTTGTGGAAAGTCGTTGCCGAGCCGGTCTAGTACACCGGACTCAAGCTATGGTGTTCTCAGAGTATGGGTTCAGGGTCCCTGTTATGTCACTTGTGTCCTTGAGCAAGACACTTCACCATAATTGTTTCTTCCTTTGGATGGGACGTAAAGCAGTAGGTCGCATGTGTTGCATAATGCACGTAAAAAAAAACCTTAGCTTGGTTCTCGTCCCACTGGTTAGCCACTGAAAAACTGAAGGGTAATCTTGCAGACCTAACGGTTTCATTGGATACATGCAATGACACATAACTACTAGACTTCTAGTCACACTAGATATGTGTGGGTGTGTGTGTACACAGGGTATTATGGCATGCAAGGTCAATGGTACATCTAGCAGGCAACCAGCAGGTTCTAGAAGCCGGTATCTGGCATTATTCACCCGCCTGGAAGTATGACGTCAGATGTTTGGGCTACGGCAAACCCTGCATGTTTATTTAACATTAACCTCCGTATTGTTTGAAGTTGATGCAAATTCTTAAAGATCCTGCCACATACTTGGCTACAATTAAAATTATATTCATAAAGTTCATATATTATACATGAACCTAATATTGTTCTGTTTATTGTGTATCAATACAGCACCATCTAAGTTCCTGTTGAAGGTACAGGCTCGTCGCCATTACCCGGCGGCCATTTTCATGGCACGATAGATCATGTATATGTTCATGTACAATGTGAAACAAGCAGCCTTTCTCACTGCAAGAGACACAATGTACCAGACGGCTATGTTTTTTTTCTGTCGAGCCTGTACCTTTAAATTATCTGTTGCCGCGAGGTTTTTCAAAACATGACAAACGCAGGAACTAGAAACCTAGAGAGTCGCACAGCCTCAAGCATCTTTGGTGAAAATGTCAGAATTGATGAGTAAGTGGCTTATTTGTGAACTTGCATGTAGTTACATGTACAATGTACACATGTTGTGTACTGTGTAGACATGGAAGTAATGTAAATGGAATGGAGACAATTACATGTAGGTCATCTTTATAATAACTTCTTCTTGTACAAAATAGCAAGTACTACAACATTAATTTGAATAATTGCTAAATTAGGAAGTAATTATTACTAGTAAACTTGCAGGTACTTAATCATGTGTAAATCTCTCATAGGAGGAGTGCTGGCTCTGAAAAGAGCTGTTTTGTGGTCTCAAATGGTGATGATGATGATGATGATGTTGTATGACATTTTGATCTCTTGATAAAGTCTGTAAGCTAGTTGATGGCCAGGCCCTCAGCCTGATGAAGGACTGTGATGTCACCATTAAGGCGAGTGTGTCAGGGCAGTTGGCTATCAATATGGTGCATCGTCTGGGGTTCGCCACAGTCACAAAGCAGGGATACCGAGAAGACCCACTGGTCTCAAATGGTTATGTACATTGTACCCACAAGTTTACCTGTAATAGTTACTTCCTATTATCCACACCATGCAAAGCTTCAAACATCACTTAATGGCTACATTTGAAAGAAAAATCAACAACTAAGGTAGGAAATTGGAATTATCAAAATATTGTGTTGACTTTACATATAAAAGACACTTTGTTTTTGTAAAAATAAACATGTTCTCCATAACAAACAAAATGTTCCAACCACCAACCTCTGCTTTTTCTAGGCAGTGAATTAAAGCCCCAGCTCAGCATTGGTAAGAAAAACATAAATGTTCGCAGATTTACCTTACATGGTATGAAGATAATGATGGTAGAAAACTTTCCTTGAAATATTTCTGCCTGAAGTGTTATTGTTTTTTTAATAATAAATAAAATAAGATCCAAAATTAGTTTTGGTTTCAGTGAGACAAAAACTCTGCCGATAGGAATGCGTACAAAAATGCTAAATGCATTTTACCGTTTTCTCGCACATGAAATAACGAAATGAGCTGAAATTTTCACAGGTTGGTTTAATTACAAATATCTTGATTTGTGCAAAGAATGGAAGCATTTACAGTCAGTTTACCAATGTTGAACTGGGGCTTTAATACAAAAAAAAAGCTGACAACATTTGGTTCATATCTAAACAAGACTCACCTGAAGCAGGGCGATGAAAAGAAAGAAGACGTTGGCATAGCGTCGGAATTGTTCAAACAAGAACTTGGGCAAGAATGTGACCAACGAGTACTTGCCAGTGCTATGTGGTGGTAGAGCAAAAAGCACAAATGCAGGAAATTACAAAATACAAACATTAACGAAGAAATACTCGAAAATTAAATACAAAGAACAGGATTAGTAATTACCAAAAAAAGTTAACTTTCAATAAATTGTAAAAAAGTCACTGATTAAAAAGTTCATACCAGTACCAATCCTCCAGAGAAATATTTCTGTCTGAAATACTGTCAGTCAATAAAATAGAATTTGAAGACTCCCAAATCATTGTTGCTTATTTTGACTGCGTCAATCAAAATAAACCCAATGTGATGTTGCACAAAATCGTTGATAATTTTGTTTTACAGTTTCAATCTTTCAATCTGAAAGCTCACTGACTGTAGAGAGAAAGTTTCCCATCTGAAATACTGTCAAAACTGCATTAGAACACCCCACAAATCATATTTCCTTATTTCGATAGCCACGATCGAAACAAACCCGATATGAGCTTTCACAAAAATCCCAGACAAAGCAAGAATCCATGGGAATTACTCTTCAAACAACTGTTTCAAAACTAACAGCTTTTGTCTGATCCATTGTTTTTCAGAAAACAAATTTTCAAGCTATACATTTACAATACCACAGTGTTACCACAAAAGTACACATCGTTGATCCCTTGGTTTTACAAAGTACATGTCCATTCAGAAAACCCTACTTACTTGACTTCATTGTTGCAAAACTTTGTTGCCTGTGACTGATTAAGGTAGATGATCCTGGTCTCTGGTTCAGCCGGGGGAAGGGGCGCTAGATTAATCCCATCAGTCAAATCTGCCCCCTCACCTGTAAAACAAAACAACAAGTCAAGCGCATTAAAGATTGTTAACAGGATGAAACGTAAACACACTGTAAACAATATGTCTCCTGACAAAAACGTTGAGACCAATTAATAAACTCACTCCGCGGCAGTGAAGTTATCCGAGAAGTCCCCTCGATCCCAAGGGAAGTAGTAGTAGCCCTGGCCAATTTCCTACCTCCCCAGGTAGTACTTAATGAGCAGGACAGTTCCGAAATCTACTCCGTGGTAGTAGAATAATAACAGGACAAGTTCTCACAAGAGCAATCTACTGTATATAGCAAAGTCGATATAATCACATGGTGTTACCGCAAACCAAATATACATTGATACTGCACCATGCAATACCTCAAAACCTATAAACAATATGTTCATCAGTATAAATCCTAACCCTGCAGCACTTTGGCCAAGAGTGCAGCTCCCAAATAATACAGGTCTGACACTTCACAGAGGCAATGGAGGCAATCGCCTCCATGCCCCAGGGCCATTGCCTTCATGCCCTTTGAAATGGTCCAGTACAAATTTACACTTCCCTCATAGAGGTGCACCTTGCAGAGGAAAAACTGTCTCGTCTTACAATACATCAATGAAGTATCAGCGAGGCCTGCTGTACAGCAGTTTTATAAGACAGACATCTCTTTGACACCCTGGCTTTCGCCTTCGGCCATACAGCTCAGTCCACGTTTCTGAAGCCCCATGTTGAAAACACATGATTTCAAAACTGCTGACAGAGCCCAAGCAAGGGCCAAATCAAAAGCCTTATTCTAAAAAAGACACACACCTTCAGATAACATCGGCCATTTTCTTTGCCATGTATTGCTCTCTAAGCTCTGACAGTCCAAGAAGTTGATGCAGGATGCCTGCAATATATTTTTTACTTGTTGTTTTCGAACACATATTTACCAGCCTAATACCCCCTTCCCCCTCGCAAGCCATTTATTTACTGACCCAAGTGTAGACTGTGTCATGGGGGAAATATTTCTGTCGAGCACACATTAAAACTTGAGTAGTAATTTTTCAAGTGCAGGTAAACTAGTGTTATATTCTGTTTGTAGGTTTTTTTTATGGTAGATTGAGCAGAATTTCTGTTTAGTGAAACAAAAATATCAGATGACAATAGGAAATGAAAGTTGTAATAAAAAATAATATTGAATGCCTCTCTATGAAAACAGCCACTTTGTAAATGTGACAGCCAGCGCGTAAACTGGATGCATGCAGTAACTGGATTACAGTTTATAGTTCCATGTCCAGCCACGGGCCTGCTATGATCATGATGGCAGATCCCTTTATATCTAATTATATTCGACTATCGATACACTGTGATCCAATATCTGTGTAAAACTACAAATATTAGTACACATTCATATTATATGAGACACCTTAAAAATGTATGCAAAGCTAGCAGAGAAACAGTCACATATTCAATCAGAAAACGTTTATTTCTGTGTTATTCCCAAATAATTCTAGAGTAAATAAAAAGAACAGAACAGAAAATGGAGGCATCATACATTAAAGCTTAAAAGGAATGGCTCACACATAAACAAAATAAACTGGGCCCCCCCATTTACAGAAAAGATAACGCGCTAGACAGAAACGAAGACAAACAGAGACAAACAAATGGAGGCCTGAAATCTAGAGACAATGAGTTTGGAAACATAGAGAGGACTGCGATTTGATACTAGGTTGGTCAAGCACATAGAAGGGGTCCATAGATACGGAGAGTATTCATAGTGTAGGAGGTGCGTGAGAAAGGATTAATAATTTCATGGTGCAGAATTCTATGCTTACTGCACCCTGCTGTCCCCCGGTAAGCAGTGCAATGAAATCGGTCCCCGGTATGAGGTTAGTGAATGTCATGTTCACAGACCTTGTGCAGCGGAGAGCGGCAAGGTTTGTTTGTAAGGACTACCACCAAACAAGTAGTGTCTCCTCAATGATCACCAATCTGGGGTGGAAATCCCCGGAGGAGTGCAGAGCCATTTCCAGACTTACACTCTTGTATAAATCCATCCACCACCAAGTAGCAGTTGGCATAGACTATCACAGGGATAAATCAGAAGGGGAAGGAATAGCAACACGAAAATCTTCATCAATCTCCTTCTCCCACCCATCGGCACAAAAAGACTGCCTTAAGTTCTCCTTCATACCAAGAACCATCGTGGAATGGAATCACCTGCCCGCTAACATCAGGGAGATCGCCACTACTCAAACATTCAAGTCAAAACTTGGTGACATGCAGATCTCATCTCTATTAAGGGGGGCCCACCACTAGAATCCGCTAGCCACCACGTGCCTGCAACTCAGAAGCAGAAAGCAGAAAGACTTCACCGAACGCTTGCAATCATTTTGGTGATCACCAGCACATAATTTCAGTCGCGTGCAACCGTCACAATTATCCGTTGCGCGATGCAAGATGCGGTATTAAGCCAATCACTGCAAAGAAAACTCTTCGATGTTACGCTAAATTATGTGCCTGAAAAAGTAGCCCACTGAGCAACAGAAAAGTTAACAAGGTGCTCTAGTTTTAGTAGCAGTGCTGGATTCTTTTTGTTGTATTACCATTTAACAAATGAAGAGAGCACTCATTACACCGAATAACATAATTAACAGTATTAAGTGTCATTGTAGGCTGCACATTTCATGGCCCGCTGTGAAGTTATGATATGGTTGTTACCAGACAATGTTACGTTACTAAGGCTTGTCCGTTAGGGCCATGCCACACAGGGCAACTTTTTACTGGCAACTTGGAGGCAGCCAACTGCACCGCATACACAAGGAACACTGTGGTAGCACAGGAGTTATTTTTCTAACAATGTCTAACAATCCTCAAGAAAATCAGGTGAACATTGAAATGAATGCCTTTTCTTCTTGGAGATTGCCTGGAGCTGGTTGCCTGTAAATTGCCTCGTGTGACAAGGCCCTTACCCTCTTCAGTTTTAATGGATTTCAGCATACCGTAGTATACACATTGAGTTGACGTGACATTTAACAGTGTGCAGTACCCCTTGGGGAAAACGAGGTGACACTGTATTGTAACATTCTCAGAAATTGTCAAACAAAAATCTTCACACAAAGGTTTATTTTAAAATATTCACGGGAAATTAAGTTTGCATAAAAAAGATGAGTTTACTTTTGGTCAAGTGCATGACGCACATGCATGTATGTGTGGGTACAGTTTTCTTTTTTGCTGTATATTTTCTTAATTACAGCTCTTAATTACAATTTTCATACAACATGTCATTTCTCTGAAAATGTGTGAATTTCCACACGTTTAATTTGATAATTCATTATGAGATGTCCATGCCTGCCGGCATTTTTTCCCAAATTCTTAAAGTTAACCACCAACAACAAAGACAAATTATCATGATATTTCACCGAAGCAAGAAATTATTGATTTTACACAGAGTTCCAAAGACCATCCACACAAATCATCCATGTAGAGCACACAGTAACTGATATTTTATCCATTTCTTCATTATAAATACATGGACATGTGTTAAAACCATCACACAATAGGTATTTACTTTCACGAATTGAATGTCTTACTTTTAACAAGTCAAGGTCCAAGAGCTGTCATTACAGTGCATGTAATTATTGTAGCTGACCCGAGTTCTGGGTTTGATTTCACAGAGCACTCAGGGCTCTTTCCAAACCTCGGCTAAGGTTCCAGCTCCTGCTCCGGCTCTGGCTCTTGCTCCAGGCTCAATCTGATGTTGGAAGCACCACCCAAAATGTACACTGGTCCAAAATTGATGACAGAGCCCCAGCCAGAGCCGGGGCCAGGGCCCAAGTCGAGGTTTGGAAAAGGCCCCCACCCCTGATTCATCTGTTCAAAGATGAGTTGTCTTTATTTTCATCACGGCAACTGTATTGTGACATGGAGCCTTATTTAAAAGTAAATTGATTGATTGGCTAACTCATCTTCAAGATGAATGTACATGTACATCATGACCATAGGCACTGCATGGTCTTATCATGGAGGTTGAATCTACAGCAATGGCCGTATGCACATGATACATAAAGTAGTTTATGTACTATGTACACGTACATACATGTAATGTACATGTACACAAAGCTCGAAATTAACACTGGCCCGCAGGCCCGAGGCCATTGATTTTAGCGTTGGGCCAGTAAAGTCTGGTGGTCTTGTATTTTTCAATTGAATACCTCACTGTGTATATATATTTAAACAAAAATAATAAATGTGTTCAGATGTTGACTTAAAGTCAACACACTTGAGCCAGACACTTCACCATAATTGATTTGAGCTTCGGATGGGACGTTAAGCCGTAGATCCCATGTACTAGGATGGGTAGTGCACGTTAACCAGTTCTCGCTGGGGTTCCATTTTTTCCCATCCACCTGGTGGCATTATTCTCTCGAAATTACCGGAATCATTTTTCTTTGAGAGTACCGCTGGCGCAAAGAAACCGTGACTTGACCAAGCCAAGAGAACAAAGATTCTCTTTATGTCACCGTGATTTTCGTTTTCTCAACCGAGAAAATGTCAAATTCACAAAATGTGATAGGATTGTTTCTATAACCTAAACAAAGGCTGGATACTCAGTTCACTCTGACTTACTTCCATTGTGCTGAAATACAATGAATGAACAATGGTGAAAGCCTCTCGATGTTTCGTAAACCTCTTCTTGGAACAAAAGGACAAAGGTCTGGAATCGAGGGTCACACAATAACCCCTGCATAATAGCACAAATGCTGCAAAAGATCCAAGCGCCATGTTGTGCTTTATGTGGGTGAAACGCATGCTCTGTGCACACTCCGTAGTGTAATGTGCGGGCGCCCTTAGTTCCGGGCTTGGAATTTCACACAAATATACAAAATTCACGTCAGCCATTTGCTGGCTCTGAAAATAATTGGGTTGACTCATGGCATCTGGCGCTAAATGGTTAAAGAACTCACAACATATTATTTGTGTTGACTGATGTGTGGTAAGCACTGTATATTCAGTACTTTCCCAAGTCCTGTGAAAAAAAATCCACAGGCATATTCCTCGGGTGGGATTCGAACCCACAACTCCCACCATTCCACAGCACATGTCTTACCAACTAGACTACCGAGATTGTCCGGCAGCTAGAGGCAGGTTCGAATCCTATTGGCAGCGGCTACCGCAATCATTATAATAGATGTTAATTTTTGCATCGGGGATCAAAAATTAACATCTATTAGAACCCATACCACTTGTTGTGAAAGAGTTGGGGTTTACGCTGGTGATTCTGGTTCAGATAGCAAGCATCCGTATCTGGTTTCCTCAGGCTTCCGAGCTACAGTGATTAAGTTCACTTTTGAGGCGTCCTTGGTTTCATTACCAGAAATTAATAATAATAATAATAATAATTAAAATGTATCAGAAAAACCGAGATGCGTTACTTCCTTTTTCTCCCTTTTTCTCCATCTTTCTCATGAATCTCTTACTAAGTCACGCCGACTATACATGTTGCTAATAACTGCTACTCACCAGGGTGACTTGCTTCCATTCGCCTTCCAAATTATACTTCCCGCTTAGAAATTCCTCTTAAAAACTAGGTCAACTCCTTCGGCGATAAATCAAGAACTATTTATTTAATTACAAACACGCCGTCATCTGTTCTTACGAGCAATACAATCAAATTAAAATGGAAAAAAAAAAAAAGAAAAAGCCCTTTGGCAGAAATAGTATTTAAGCGTGTTTATAGGATGCATGCAACTGTATCTGTGTACAAGGATTAAATTGTAAACAATGCTGCAGTATGTTAACGTGCCTAATGATATGCCGGCTGATAGATGATTTCAAGTCAGCCGAACGAACGTCCTCCAAGGCAGCACAGCTTGACAAATGTACACTACACATAATCCCAGTGTAAATGTCATTAGCAATTTCATTGCTTGTCACTGTGGCAAACTGTAGCAGCATATTTTCAATTCACCGACAGACGTTTTGTCGACGTCCGCTATTACGCTATCGCGACCCAAATCATTGTCCAAAGATCATACTGAACAGGGTAATTGGCTGGTCATGCATAAAATCCATATCGTGATGTTACAGTAGGGTGAATCTTTGCATTAGGGTTAGTTTAAGGGGGACATAAAACATAACAAGATTGGATCTTAAAACAGTATTGTAGGTTTAGTCAATTTGAAAAATTGGTCTAGTTTTTTAATGGGGAAGTTCAGTGTACTGTACAGGGTGATCCACATCAACAGGCCGAATACTTCATTTTTGTAAGAGCAAGGTAGATTTTCTCTCATTTAAGGGCACCTCAATGAGCGAAATGTAAATTTCTACTTGAACATTTCAAGGGGCACCAAGGCAATGGCCGAGGGCATGGAGGCAATTGCCTCTGTATGCTTCTCTGAAGTATAGGCCTGCGTATTATAAGTTGATATTGCTAAAGTCCTGAGAAGTAATTCTGTTTAGATACAGACATGGATGTTTCATTTCAATCTTGTAGCGCTTGTAGTTAAATAAAAACATGTACACATGTACAAGCTGCTTTCTCACAAATTAATGTGCACGCACATGATTCTTTTTCAGACTGGATTATCTATTTTTTGGAAAAAATCTGAAAATCTAAAAAAAAAAAAAATCACATTACGGAACTTAAAATATTTGTGTTTTACTATAACATTCCACAATTTACTTGTGGGGACAGAGCATGTCATTCATTGTGTTTTTAACAAGCTTATCAGAGTCAATAAGCTAAATGCTGGTACTCTTGAAGATGGAATGGAATGTTCAATGTCATTCAATCACTCATATTGATGAGTATAGTTTTTGCGATCATCAAACAGAAAATGTACATGTACATGCTGAATGCAGATTACACTGTATCACCTTGTAAATCCTTATGAGGTGCTATGAAAATGGGTTTCATAATTCAAAATTAGCTTGACATAAACGTACCCATCACTAAGATAATGGGCACTTAGAGACGCCCACTGGGTGTAGATAAAGTGTTCAAGAACTGTGTGTTAATACATGTAGTAGACTTGCCAGCCAAAATACCATGGTCTAGAAAGGGACAACAGGTGGAATGAATTTTCAGGATGCTTGCTACATGTATCATCCATGCAAGTACAGATTAATTTCATTAACAACTATGTGATGTACCATAACCATTAGTTTAATCACCTTTAAAGTTCAATGACCACATGTACTACCATGTACATAGTACAACCAACGCCAACTTTTCGATGGTTAATGCATCCATTTATGAACATGTAGTTCAGGTGTTTAACAGTCATGTTATTAGACTGACCATGTGGACTAAAGCACTACAGTAGCCACTGAGATCAATAAATCAAATCAATTGTAATATAATTACGAGTGTTTGATCAGATACGTGAGCTCCAAGTACACTAGCAGAGTAGAGATCGATATTCTCCCCTGGATTTGTCCCTCTCACCTTGTTTATCTTTCACTTCAACGATCCCCTCATCTTTGTTACAACAGTCCGTTTCCACTGCAACTGAACTTGCCATCGGGTCGTGCCACTCGATGAAAAACTTGTTTGGATATATATTGGGTTTTTTTCCCGTCAGCAGATGTTTTTGACTTTAGCTGTGTTTAATCAGCTACACAGAGTCAAGTGACAATTCACACTGTAGTGTAACACACTGTAGCGTTACATACTGTTCATGTCTGCAAAGAACATACTACTTTGTGGAGCTCAAAGATCAGAGAACGACAACGTGACACGTAACAGGATCTAGAAGGACTGAGTCACCCTGTACAAGACACACCTCGTGGTCGGGGACAACCCAATTAAAAAATGTTCCTGTGTTTTTGCGGGAGTCAGGAAATACAGGATTTATAGATTCCTTGTGGTTGTGTCAACTTTTTTTTTTTTGTCAACAGGGGGCCTTCTATCTGTCTGCGATTCAAAGTTGGACTCAAGCATAGAGTGTTTACGCTTTCAAGTTAATGAACTTTGTGCCTGTAGATGTAGACGTACTTAGATCTTTGCTGTATTGATGACTGCAAATGTACAAATGCAGATATGTGAATTCTTAGTACACTTCACATGAGTTGCACACGACATGGATGTTTCGCAATTGAAGCTGCAAATGAGTACATGAGCCAATTATTTGTGGAATGCGTGGATTGACACGTTGCTGATACTTTAGTGACACCTGGCTTCTCATCCTACAATTTATGCTTGTTCGACTGAGGAAACAGAATGGTATACAACCAAAGTATTTCTACCATTGGGTTGTGGGGGGGATTTTTACTTTGTGTATTCAAACACAATCTTCAAACATTCTATGCTTTCTATCTACAAAAAATGTAGTTTGCATGGTAAATTTGAGCCACTTTGCGTTGGTTGACACACATACACGCAAACAATTTCTGGGTAGAAATATGGTTGACGTGTATTAACACCCGGAACAACTTCAGAGCGCCCTCTTTTGGTTGCGGTCAGTTGACCGGCTGACGTGTAAACATGCTCCCGGACAATCCAATGCGTAGTGTGCAAAGGTACATTGTATGCACCTACCTTGCTACACTTCGTATCTCCTGTACAAAGAGGGACAAAGAGTACTGGAATTCATGCTCGAAATCTCCCTTTCTCCGGGGGTTCTGGTGTAATCCCCGATTCCAGACCTTCATCCTTTTGTTGTACAAACGAGGATTACGAGAGATCAGTTGGCTGCCACCATTATTTGTTCATTGTATTCGGCATATTGGAGACAAGTCTGAGATTTCAGTATACTATGCAAGGTTCAGGCCTATTCATGGCAGGACATTTCATAATTTCTCATAAGAGAACGAAAAAATCCTGGTGCATTTTACGAGAACGTTTTTTGTCTTTACTTAATTTAGTTAGGGGTTCATTGTGAAAATCGTTAAAACGATCTTTTCAAAAAGAAAATTACTTCGAGCATAATGCGCAGAAGCACGACAAGGATTTTGTGATACTGACATCCATTGATGCTAGACTATGTGTAATATCTTGTCTGATAACCGTTATTTGTTTTCCGAAGTTACATACTAATGTAGATAAATATCAGAATAGCTTTAAAACCTGTACTGTAGATTTTCCTGTGAATGGGAACATTTAAAGATGTACACATCTGGGGGTATTTAGATTTGAGACAGTTCTAAAAGGGGACAATGATGTTCTGAGAGGTGATCACTGTTTAAGATGTTTGCCACAATAGATCGAACCATTAAGCCCCGCCTACTAACGTATTGACCAATCACAGCCTTGACGACGCCACTGAAAGTCTGACAAAAGTCTGACACGTTAAAAATCCCATTAAAAAAGTAAACAATCCACCGCCATTGTTCTGACACACAACAGCATACACAACTGTACTAACTTTTGTGTTGTTTAAATTTTGTTCGTATTTCTGGTGGTGCAAATCCCACAGCAGTGGTCCCTGTACAGTCGTGTAGAAGTGGTTTAACAGTGTTCCTGTCTGCATTGTTCTTTGGACTCAAGGCACTGCTCAAAAGGCCATGAAACTAAATCTATACCGTTCAAGAAAAACATGTACGTGTGTGTATCTGATACGTATGTGGTCGCAACCCAAGTCACACCATGTGCTGATTATGCTAGGCAGTTGCTAAGGTAGGCAGGGCTTCGTGGATCGGTTTATTGCTCTGAAATTTCAGCACTACGGATCAATGATTTAAGTTGAAGTTAAAACCAGGAGTTTCAAATTCAAACAGTAAAGGCATTCCTGTGTTACTTTATGAATGACATCAGAATTTACAAGTTTTGAAAATAAACAATGTAAATAAAATAATAATAATATTAATAATAATGAATGCTTATATAGCACCAAAATCCATCTATATAAAAGAGATGCTCAAGGTGCTTCACAAAGACAAAAATAATAATAAGGCAAACATAATAAAAGGTAAAAATAGCACAAATTATATGACAAATTATTGATATGGCACAAGAATGGCAAGTTGTAGGTCCAACGCCCACTATTAGGCAGATCTATATGGTCAGTCATGTTGTGGTGGCAACTGCATGGGCTTGAAATGCTCGCAGATGATACAATTAATAAAGCTATTAAACCTTTACCCTCAAATAGCAAAGTGACACTTGATGACATCAATCTTGCAATGGGTCTTTCTGTAAGTAGTCAAAATCCATAGATCATTATTATGCACATCAGTCTGTGCTTTTTCTGTGTTTGTTGCGACCATCATTACCATTAGTCATGTGTGTTTTTGTGTGTTTGTCTGTGTGTTTGTTTGTTTCGTTTTTTGTGTGTGTGTGTTGTGTTCGTTTTTGTTTTTTTTATTTGGGGGGGGGGGAATGGTTTGTTTTTGTTGTTGGGTTTTGGTTTTGGGGGCTGTTGTTTTTGGGGCACAAACATACATTTGAAGCTTTAAGTGGCCTGATCGTTGGTGCCCTTTGAAAATGGAATTACACGGAGGCAAAGGAGGCCATGATCTCTGTTGCCCTGGTCTTGGCCTTGGTGCCCCTTTAAAAGTTTCCCATAGACTTTAGCATTCCAATGGAAGTGCCCATTGCAGAATGAAAATGGCCTTGCCCTCTCAAAGATGAAATACCAGACCCGTTATCATTGTTGCTATTCAGGGTTTGTCATTAACCTTTTCAGTCACTAGCCAGTGGGACAAGTTACATTAACTTGTCATTTACAATGTAACTGGTCCACAAGCTTTTTTACTGGTCGAACATTTTTTTACTGGTCAAGATTTTCAACATTGTTACTTGCATGGGACTTGTTGTAGTTTTAAGTTTAAATATGAACAATCAAGTCTACAAAGCCTGGTGCGGAACATAAGATTCACTACACCAAAGCCAGAATTCATCAAATCTGCAGCACCTCGGAAAAACCTGTCAAAACCTTTATTTAAGATCAGTGAGACAGGTACTATTTTCATATCATCCGAGGAGTTTCAGACCTCATCATGAAAAAGCTGCTCTTCATTGCCGACAAGTATCGAAAATGAGGACGCCCTGCCCCAACTCTCCTACAACAAGTCTGTGCGGACCGCCAATGTACAGTTCGACAAACTTTTTGATATGGCATGTCCATGAGCATTGTAGTTTCCTGATACGCAAGTATCCTGCCAATCGTTATTATTATTAATTCTTTATACTAGGTGTCCCATTCAGTGCTTACAAAGCACTGATCTCCTATGGGTCCTAGTAACATGATACAAACAGTTTAAAAAATACGAGTTACATTAACGAAGCAGTAAACCAGATGAGTGATGGATCACTGGTTTACAGTATGTATATAGCAGGTTGGCAAGGGCAAGTGAACCAGTGTTAAGGGAGAACACAGACTACTCTATTAGTTACAACTGATGTTAAGACTAGAATGCATGTACCACCATGGGATAACCTTGGACACTGGTGGTATATGTAGGCTCGGCGATTGCCTTTAGTTCTTATCACCAGTTATTATTGAGACAGCAGATTGCTTGCTGATAAACTACCCCTCCCAATGATACTGGTAGTAGTTACAATTAATTCCCGAGTAAAACTGTCTGTAGAATGCTGGTCGTATATAGCAATTATCTGGACAAATCTAGGATTTGGGCCATGTCCGAATCAGGCGACTTCGGGTACGGCTATGGCCGTTGGCTGCTGCGACAGCATTGAAGAACAGGCCTTTTCAGCAATCCGGCCATAGCCACTGCCGACCCAAAGCCGTTAATTCGGACACGGCCCTGGACTGTGTTAGGAATAAACCTAAAGCTGAAAAGAAAATGGACAGTTTCTGTTAAAAGTCCGTCATATCTGTGTTTTCTTTTCAAGCGATAAGCAGCCAGAAGAGTTACTGTACCCTGACCCTGTTTTAAGCAATTGCGTTAAATTCTATTCATTTTGTCAACTGGTTCACAGCTGTTAAGTGGGAATACATGTATGCTTAGCCTGACTGCTCAAGTCTGCACTAATCTCATCCTCAGCAGCTTGGTCTTACCTTACAACACATTATTGATTACTGTCAACAGTAGTACACTGCATGTAACCTAAACTGTTGAAGATGAGACTAAATTTACAAACAGGGGACAGGCTGAGAGTTCATTCTTGTAAAGGGAAAGGTAGCTTTTCTTTAGGGTACACTGTACCTCTGTTATGAGGGAAACTCAAATTTATTCTGGATGATTACAATGGGTACCAGGGCAATGGCCTCAGTTGCCTCTGTGAAGTATCATCAGGCCTGAGCTGAGGGGCAGTCAGGCTAAGCTGTGACTGTCAGTGTCAGTGTTGGCAAGTTGACGTGAGGGAAGAAACTTCCACTGTGGAACAAATTGTAATATTTAATGTGGCTGCCAAAGTCTCACACCCTATATCCAGACATTTTTGTGACCCGCTGAGATGCGTGATTTTGTTTTATTCACACACATTTTAAATTATCAAACATGGGACCAAACAAGACCCCAGAAATGTTCTGTGTGAAACTTGTTGACTGGTGGTCAGTGGTTGTTTCTATCTAGTTAGGTGTAATAATTAATCATAACCCCTTGATCCTCCCACGGTCCTCCATGATCCTCCCGACTGTTGTTGTAGGTCTATAACTTGGGATGTACAGTGCCCCAGTTACTGGGTCTAGGATGTGCCTACAATTTGCAATAATTTTATTGAAGCTACCTACATAACGTTAATACGTAATAATCTCACACTTGATTTATTTGTTTTTCTTTTTAATCTTGGTTTAATACTACTGTACTAGTACTAGTACTAGTAGTACTGTACTAAGTAGTATACTACAGTCCATACCTGGACCCAACAACACCTGTTTAAACATTTGGACATGATCTTGCACATGTACGCTAGATCACGACTAATAATTAAAAAGGCGTTGGGTCCAGTATTATACCCGGGATAGTAGTACATAGCTGTGTCAGTGTCACTGTCACTGTCAGACCATGGAGGTCTAATTCTACCTCCATGGTCAGACATAGTCCTGCAATCTGCATAATTTATATAGACCCAGTAACTTGGGAGCTGTACTCCTTCCTCGACCTTAGGTTGTCGATCATGTCGAGGATGGGATATCTTTTAGTGTAGGGTAATAATCAACGTCAATATCATCAATACAATATGCAAATATCGCCACAAATACCTGTGCAGTATTGTGTGCCATTAAATGACTGTACATACTTTGGAATGCCAATACTTTGTGTATAATTTGTTTGTATTGTAATGGCAGGCGTGGAAACTTACTTTGCAAACGCCTAAATCCTGGCATCTTGAAGACTTGTCCAGCTCCGATTTTGACGACACACCTTCACGGTCCCCACCAAACCAATTTGCAACACGATCAGACGCTCAACAATGTCTTACATCATTATTTTTGCGAACAATATTTTACATTTTCACTCATCGCGCGACTGACTATCCGCCATTTTTACTATCGTGACTTTTATTATTTATTAATGAAACGTGACGTCATCGTTGTTCTATAAATAACAGTTGGATCAATCCAAGATTTCGATCAAAACGGGGTGTGTGGACTGTTGAGAAAAACATCTGAAGGGAAAAGTTTTTTTTTTTTTACACAAAATGCGCTCTGTCTATTGTTATTGTCAGTATTGTCAAGTGCTAATCTTGAAAGTCCAAAATTTATGTAAATGATGTGCAGATATTTATGTGAAACCCCTTCTTGAAAAATGCACTTTCTTAAGTTAAATACTAATTATAATAAAAAGTTATAATGTTCGTGTTCGATTGAATACAAAATTAAAACGAATCTTTTTCTCGTAAAAAAAAGAGAGAAACGTTCTTATCTGAATCCCCTACGAGGTAAATGAAGTACAGCTTTATTTCCCTTCACGAAAATGAAAAAAAAAATAAATAAATAAATGGTAGGGCAAAAGGAATATAAAACAAGAACAATTATCCACTGTCTAAATAACAATAAACAAACCACTGACTGAAATGTATTCATTCATATGTACGTTTATTTGATATTTACACTTTTTCAATTCCTGCTTTTTTTTTTTAACTTCCCACACCACTCATCCACATTTTACAACTTACAACTTACACACTGGCAATTTTTCTGACAATTTGTATAAAGAAGGACATAGATATCTCTCAGATAGATGAACAGAAATAACATCAATGTACAAACACACACATCCACTTGTTAAATGTACTCAGCAGAAAAAATGTTGCTAAACAACAGCAAGCAGGGAACCGTTCACAGGCAATTTACAATCACATGGCATTTTGGCTGGTAACCTGCATATCTGCAAAGCAAAGCTTTTCTGTGCTAAGTAAATTTTGCTGCTTTTCTTCGGAACTGTGCAGCAAGGAAAAAAACCCTCCCTCCTCCCCAATATGAGCAGGTTGGGGAATGGTTCCCAGAAAACTCTTCCACAAAATCGTGTGTACGGCGTTCTAGGTACCAGTCTGGATTGACCAATGCTGTAAACCAAGCACTTTGTGCAGAATGTAAAATTCTTTCACAATGACCATTTTACGGATTCCTGATTCGTCATTCTGGCATACCAGTGACTTATAAAACAGACATGATAGTCATCATGTAAAATATCAAAGTTTCAGGGTGTAACCACGGGGGCCCTGCGGGGGGGGGGGGGGGGGGGGGGGCAAGAAAAAAATCCAGATGCATGTAGTTCGTTAAAAACATGGCCTCTGCCCCCCCCCCCACACTAAAAAGCAATGCCCCCATGCCTCCTGTGGAAAAAATCCTGGCTACACTGCTGAACAGTTGGGCATAAACGTACATTCTAGCGGGAATGTCTTAATTAACATGTAATTGCTTGGCCACTTTGTTCACACTTACTGGATGTGTACGTTTTTTAACATCGTGCACAGAGTGCCTAATTTAAAAGCACAGCCTTAATTCGTCTCCGGTGCCCATTTCACAGGGTTTTAAATGTTTAACATCAAAATCACCTCAGTTGAGACTAGTAAGCACTCCAAATTTGATTACCGTAAATTTAAGAGCAACCCGTCTCAAGCTTCTTAAAGTTCATATCAAAAACATATAATTATCCTGAATTCATGAACACTGATGTTTAAATGTTTTATCATTTTTAAGACATACTCCATTTTTTAAACTACAGTTATAATAATACGTATCTGATTTTTATACAAATAGTAGGTCTTCATCCATCAAAGAAGTATTTTTAAATTTTTTTTTTTTGGTTACATGTTGGATTTTGTAAAGAAGTTGTACTGAACTTGGATACCACTGCAACTAGATAACGAGGTATATAATGCTATCTTTATAAAAAAAATCATAACTACAATACTTCAGGATATATCTTTCACTACTGTATAGGAAATTGAGTATAGTCATTCTTAATCTTGCAACAGATGCAAGTGTTTTGTACTTACTATAAAAAACACAAAATTCAATACATTTTTCAACATTTCCCTCCGTATGTTCAGCAAAAATGTCAATCTTAGTATTCATACAACAGAATTGTTACCGTCTTTATTATACAATTTTATTTCTTCTCTTCCAATAATATCATCTCACTGTTAAATTGTATGGATTAAATGTACAGCTAGAGAAGAATACAACCAGGAAAAAAAAATAATAATTGTACAATTTTGAGTAGGACTTTTGCAGCAAAGTGATTTAGCTAACATTCCATAATGCTATAAATTCATCTAATCTTTATATCATAAATAAACATCGCTCCGTCATTCCTACAATTGGAAGTGTGGTTTCTACAAGCGGGAACAGATCCTCTGCGTTCCTCAACCCCATTCCCCCAGATAAAACTGTAACCAGCATACGTAATCAAGTAAATTATTTCTCCTTAAATACAAATACAGGCATGATGTTCTTCCTATTTAAAATCACTTTTTTCCGATTTTTTGAGCCCTCACAAAATCAATAAGATCGTTATTAATTTGCCTGAATTTTTTTTTTCTTCACAGGTCAAGTACCCTGCCTGTAATAGATGATTATATTACACTTATAAATACATGAAATGTAAATGCAAATGAAAAAAAAAATCCTTATAAAAACAAGTTTTATCTTCAACATCATTATCATTTAGGCCATGTGCATCCAGTGTAGGATGTAGCCCTCCCTATGTATATAATGCCTTTTATCTTGCTGTGATATAATGTTGTCCTTCATCTTCTCTTCTCCTCTCCCCTGTCCATTTGGTTGGTTGCCATTCCATTAGTCTTGTTGTCCATCTCTTGTCCGTTCTTCGGGCAGTGTGTCCAGCCCATCACCATCTAGCTTGTTTTACTGTCCTTATGTTGTCTCTAACTTCAGTTTTCTTGCATTATCTCCGTGCATCAGACTCAGTCTGTGATTGAGCTGTGAAGCATATGCCTCTCCATTGCTATTTGAGCAGCACAAACATGTGTTCTGTAGGTTTGTGCTGACCCTCTGTAGCTAGCAGCACAAATACTGTGATAGAAATGATTTCATAACTTGGATTGTCACTGTGTGTAGTATGGCACCACCTTTTATCAAGGTGCAGGTATGGTTCATTTTAAATCTACACCATCCATCAAACGGAGGCTGGAGGGAAAACAGACTGGCCCCTTTTACGTCTGTCAATGCGATCTTCATTACTACATGCATGGAACCTGACGGTCACAGCATGATAAAGATCATTGGAATCGTAGAGGATAAAAGCTACACAAGAACAGCGAAGCCAAATTGTTTTTTAAAAAGCTTAATATCATCTGAATTTTTGTTCCTCAAGTTTCCTCACCATTATAAGAGAGCTCTTTTACAAACTCCAAAAGGATTACTAGGTCATCACTACACAGACCAAACCTTTTCCTTAGATGATTTTTACACACATCTGAAAGAACTTTTCCAAATGGCATCTAAACCGTGCTACTGTCATGTCCAAATAAACCGGATTTAGCAGCAGCTCAAACTGATCGCTTCTTCTACCAATACTTCAGCAGTTCCAGGTAATATTTATCATTGGATATATTTACCTTCCACTGTCAATAGCTATAACATAACGATGCAATAATACTGCTAATATTTGTAAAGATATCAATTCCATAAATCTGAATTATACAAACCAAAAAATAAAACGGACAAAGGAGAAAAATAAAATAGAAAAATTCATTAATTAAGCATTGCACGTCATTAAAAAATATAGCAAAACAATTGTACGAAACTCAGTCCGCAAAAAAATGCACATTAGATGTACCACACCAAAGCGCTTTCATCATGGATTTGTTGCAGTTGCTTTGTCCGCCTCATTTTCCTGGACTTGTTTCATTTGCATTTTAAGCCTCACAATCATGACACAAAACCAAGGACATTCTGATGCTCACATGGACATTACTCACTGACAATAAAAAATGGATCGAATATTCTCAGAACTTATCCCAACATATAACAACAACATGCACAGGTGTTGTATCATACTTGGTAGATTATGAACTAATTCTGTTGATAAAGAAATGCTGCCATGACCTCCCAACATCCTAATATCCAACCCCATCCCCTTCCCGACCAAATACTAACCAGCTCCAACAGTCTACAGAGGCCAAAAGGAAAGTGCAGCTACCACCATTTTCTTCAGGCTTTACTAAATATCAATCAGATACCTCTACAGAACAATTGAAACTAAATTTCTCCCTTATCTAACAAAAGTACATCCCTACCCTAAGTAACCTCCATTTGATAACACAAATGCCTAAGAGCTGGGAGCTTATGATAAAATGCATTTTCTCTTTTCCAGCACAAGTGCAGATATCGTAAAAACTTCATTCTTATAAAAAATGTGTCCCACCAGGAAGTTACAGTAACCCAAATTGCAATCATGGCGCTATCTAAAAAACTTTCATAGCTCTAGTCCACCCCTCCTACTTCTGCAGCAAAAACCCCGCAGATGATCATTTAAATTTGAGTTCTACAAATAAACTACATTCGGTCATCTGTACTATTTTGGTTCGACCCTTCATAAATACACTGTATACACAGTGCTTCTGGGTCCTGTGGAAAACAAACAACACACAGGTAACCTGGTTGGGATTTAAAACCCCACATTCTAGAGCATGTTTTAACCACTTTAACACCTTACAAATACCATTCATTTTGCCCTGATGTAATTGTTACATCTATTAAATTCTGTTTTTTGTATACATTCACTTATTCAGTCAACACTGCCCCCCTGTATACGTTTGGAGGCAGCTTGAAGGAGCTTCACCGTGTAACACCAGAGGCTGAGACCTGGGCTCGATTTCGCAAAGAGTTATTATTCATGTTAACTGTGTATCAACCTTAATTGCTAAGTAAAGTGTGATGTCACAACACAAATCACTATGGTGATATCGGCAACTCATCTTAAGATCAATCTTAGCTCTTTGTTAAATCGACCTCCGGACTCAATTTCATAGAGCGCAATAAAATTATGCTTACCATGATAAGTTTACCAGTCAAAACACCATGGCACATGTACAATCTGTGACTGGTATCCTGCTAAGTTTTGCTTAGCAGAAATCTTTTAAGCAATATTTTTCTATGAAACTGGGCCCAGGCTGGTGCACCTCAACCTGAACACTTGCTAGCTCTCCATAAGAATTAGTGTTCACTATTCAGGCTACTCTTTTATACTCTTTGAATTACCGGTAAAAAGGCATGGTTGGAGATGGGAACTAGACTTAACAATACACCTATTGAGCAAAAATAAAATGCCCTTTGCTGAAATACAACTCAAAATGTTTAACTTGTTGATCAAACACTACAAAAAGCTGGTGTCACTGATACCTCAATCTGTTTACACTTTGTCTTCTTGTTGATTTTTCCTCCCTTTTTTATGATCACATCCCGATGAAACAAAAATAACAAGCGGGAAAACTTGATGTATTGACCCAATTCATGTGAAGTCGTCATCACAATAATCTTGGTTGCGCCATGTTGGAAGTCAATGTCCCTGTGTGTTACACAGTGAAGTGTTAATTTTAGGCAATGCGGCATTTACACGCTTACCCGTTGACTTCCAAAACGGCGAGCGTGGCACGGTCGCCATGTGTGAGGTGTGTGCAAGGGGTCAATGGTTAGATTTTTCTGGAAAAGAACTGTTTGGTAAATAAGTATATCTCAATTCACGTTTCAAGTTTCTCAAATATTGCCTCCTTACACAGGCATTACATTAAATTCTGATCTACAAAGTTCTGTGGGAACCAATTAAATCCTTAAAAGTTTACTGTTATTTTGACGGTGATTTTTGTTTTGTTTTATAATTGTTTCTTTTCAGGAAAGTTTTTTTAAAGCTTTTTTTGTTGTTATATCAATTTTTATTTTTTTTTCATCAATTTGTTTTTCACTGTTTTTATGTTTTATTTTTGGTTTTTTAAATGTTTTGTTACAAAAGTTCCTTTGTGCTGATACTATACTAAACAGCAATATTTATTTATTTATTTTTTTTCTAAGTACCCAAAACAAAGAATTTAAAAATTCCACTAAGCTTTCAGAAGCACAGCTAACAACTTACAGATGTGAAGCCTTCTGTACACAGAATATGAGTAGGGTCTTTTACAAAACAGACTCAATCTAAGATTTCTTTACTGCAAGACACAACTGCGGGATGCTAGCTGTGTCAATAGGATGTCCTTTACTAGAGTCAAAATACCACAACTCTCAAGTTTGCTTTGCAACGACCGATATATATCCAAATAAGAAATGATCTTGGCAGAAATTATTTGATAACTTTCTTTAGAATTGAGTGTTTCCACCACTGTTTATATTACACAAAGACTGGTAGGACCGCGGGTGAGCTCTTTAGATGTGGGAACATGAGGTCTGGTGCAAACTTCACTAACTCAAAAGCAAAAAATCGGATGTCACAATTTACATGGCAAATGTGTTTTAATTTTTGAAGAATCTTCGCACAGTTCTGACGTGAGATCTCCCTTCGTTCACTTCGTAGAAATATCATTCAGGAAGCAAGTAAAAAGTCTCCATTCAGCCATACATAAAGCCAATTAGGTAACCACTCCACACAGAATGATGTTGGACAGGTCAAAAACGTTGAGGCATTTACTCGAAGGCGATGCAGGATTCCAGTTTCACTGATCAGGAATGATTGAATCTTCAGCACCTGTTATACCGAACATCAAACCCCTCTTCACCTCTTGCAGGTAGTGTCATGGAGGGTGGGGTCAAAATGTATGAGCGTTCCGACAAACTCCACAGCCCAGTGCGAATTCTTCCCCCGTCGGTGGGTGCTCTACATGAAGAGGGCATTCATCTCCTTCAAGTTGCTTGGCCCTCGGACCTAAAACAAGAAAACAAGTTTGTGATAATTCACAGCATCTAACGCCATTTGCTAATAGGATATGCTTGTCTCTGATAGCAGAACATACCACACAAGAATTCACCCCTTCTCCCAGTCCTTTCCAATTCTCTGATTTTGCAATCCGTCCATCCATCAACATCATCTCTCCCCTTTACCATTCAAAAACTTTTCCCATCTTCATTAAACTTCCTGTTATTTAAACAGTTGCCGCCGGACGATGTGCATACACAAAAATATTTTTTTCGAGCCATCAAACAGGCAACATTTAAACACGTCATTGTGCAAAATCAGAATACCAGAACAAAGGTTCGCCTGCACATTCCACTACTGAGCGTGCTAAGGGCAAGCACACACCGTGTAATGCTTTGTTTCACACACACAAAGATGGAAAAAATGGTTTTAAATGTTTTGCAGGTTTTTGACCATGATATGGGTGTTAATGTGTAATCCCCAATTCCAGACCTTTGTCCTTTTATTCATGCAATTCTAATGCTTCCAACTACTTTTAAGTGAGACATAACATTTTTGTACTTTCAAACTTGCATATAGCATAAATGCTATTTTGGGAGAGACAACATTTTTGCACGGAACTACGATATCAAGTCACTGACAATCATTAAGGAAGTTGGATTTCTGATACCTGTAGTGTATATAATTTGAGTAACCATGGAATTCCCCCCCCCACCATCTCCAGCCTAACTCAAACTCTATTCCATCTATCCCGCCCAATGCCTTCAACTATCACTCATGTTTCACCCCCACCATCTCCAGCCTAACTCAAACTCTATTCGATCCATCCCGCCCCATGCCTTCAACTATCCCTCATGTTCCCCATCCTTCCCAACCCAACCCCTGCATTCTCTTACCAGCCGGGCAGTGAGGAAGATCTGGCTTTGGAATGCTGGTGATCCTTTGAAAGTCATCGTGGCAAGCATTGCAGAAATGTGTCCGACCGAAGCAGAAGAACACAGCGACTGAACAGCAGTAGCGGCACTTGTACTCCAGGAAATCTGTCCCATGCTTTGGACACATCTGAGGTAGAATTAAAAGGGAAAATGAAATGTTGGATTTTGTTCAATAAAAAAGCGTCAACTGTAAAAGGTTTCAATCAATGGCAGGGATGAGAGTGGATGAAAATGAAAAATCCACGAAACACCGATGGAGGGTTGGGTGGCTACCAACCATGCCATAACCCGTATCAATGGCAGCATTCTGTGCTTAAATGTAGATGGGGCAAGCACCTTGGTGTAGTCAAAATACAGCACATGTACTGTGTAAAGGCTTCACAAGGGCCTAGATGTATGTAACATTAATTTTGTAAAATCTGGTAATCTTGACAAATCCGGAGAAATCTCATCCCTGCAATGGTGTTCAAATTTTGGTAGGTGGAATCCTCCACAGCTCCAGTAAATTTAGTGTTGACTACGTAATGTTTGTCAAGTCATTTTTTGTTGACAGTTGTTTTGACCCATTTTACAGGCCTTTAGCTGCATGAGGGTGTTTGAGGGTGTCTACCCATTGAAACTGAGGACTTTAACACGAGAGATTCGGGTGTTTTGACAGAGTGAGGATGTCCAAACAATAGAAGAACAAAGAGAAGTCCTTGATTTCAGGGTTGACAAACATTGTGGGGACATTTATACAAAGGGACAATAGGGTCCCCCCCCAGTTGGATGAAGGTCTCCAGTTGGAAAGTCATGTACAAAACCAATAGATGCTGTTGCCAAAAAGTTAAAGTACAAACAAAAGAGGGACAATAAGAGGTCCCTGATTGCAGGTGTTTACACACTTGAGCGAGTGTGTACTTGCAGTGACATCCAAATCGAAGACTTATAACGAAAGGGACATAAGTTTCATGATTGTTATCACAAAGGCAAACAATGGTTTCCACGTTTGTCAGGACAAAGAGTTAAACAAAGGAGGGTCCACGATTGGAGGTCATTACACACTCGTGTGTGTCCGGGATAGGGTAGGCAGAGGTTACCCCTCCTTCAGCTTCACGCCTGCATTCTCTTCACTGGTAACAGCACCTCTTTAAAAAGCAGAGTTTCACTAAAAGGTCTACCAGGATTAAACGATACACAAATTAACAAGAAATAAAGTCTTGAAGTAAAAAGAGAAAATGACATATCATGTGTAAAAGCCATACCTGAGCCCTGGAGACATCTGAGCAGGCTCCACACACTAACTCTGTTGGGTCATAGTCACCCTGTACCCCCACCTCTTGATCACACCGGGCTTCACCTCCGTAATAAGCCTGCAGACAAGAGGAAGAAAACACCAACATTTATATCGAAATGTAACAACATAACTACATTCAGATTTTGTCCGCTGACTGCTGTGCACAGCCTCGTGAAGGTCGATCTTGACACGTCATTTTTTCCCAGCATGCCTTGCTTGATCCAACCCCTGGAATTGTGACATAAAAATGTCCCAAAATATGAGAGATTGTAATTACGCCTGGGGCTGATCTATTCTACACGCGCGCTCAAGTATGGCAGCCTGCAAAACAGGCATAAAATCATAGAGCAACTAGTCGCCTCATTCTTCTTTGATGTTTTTGACATGTCTAACTGTATGCAGTTTAGGGTGACCATGTAACCATGATTCATTTCAGCAGGATCGCGTCAAAATACTGGCATTTTAACACACTTGTAATAAGCGCCCTACAAGCGCTCGAAAGCTTTAATAAGCGTGGGCACAAAGCAGTCACTTTTGAGAGCCAATCAGTGTTGTTTTTCAGTACATCCCTACCAGTGGTTAGTGACGAGTGGTTAGTGCCCATGGCAGTGAGGTTGTGCTGTGCATTAGCCGCCATAGCTGAGATCACTGCTTACCTTTTTACATTTGAAGCACACGTAGTACGCATATCGGTTCATTGCAAACCCTGCCGTATCGTTGTAGAACCTAGCACCGGGCGTGGTGATAGCTTCACAGTTATGCAGACCTTCATACTCCAGTCTCATCAGAGCTTTACGTCTCACATCCGCCTGGAGTTCAGTGATTGGAGCTAGGACATCATGGAGGACTTTGTGCTCCATGTTGGCCTGAAAGGAGACGTAGCAATACCAGATTCTTTTTAAATAAAGGAGGGCATATATATCACATTCAGAAAAATGACTGATTCTTGTGTATTGACCCAAAGGGAGACTTTTGGGAACTCTAAGTGGCAACAGACTTACCAGGTAAAACCATCGTTGTTTGGAATTTGCACATTCTTAGAACTACGTTAACAATACAAATCTACCTGGTAGGTCTGCTGCCAGCTAGCGTTTCAACGTCTCCATTCAACTGACTGCATCACGACAATAGTTTTGGGAGGCAATGTCCCTGTGTGTTACACAGTGCAATGCGCATTTTAGGTGATGTGGCTTTTACACGCTTACCATTATTTTTAAATGCAATTTGACTCTGAAAATGGCGAGGACAGCCAGTAGCCGTGTGTGATGTTGGTGAACAGGGTCAATACAATCTCTCAGCAATTCAAGATGATGTACAGCATTGGTTATCTTTGAAAAACTGATGGTCCTGGTATGCTTACTCTCAATGAATCAAGATAAGGTAAAGCATTGGTGATGTTCCTAAGATTGCCGTTAAGGGAGTAACGGTGTATGCCTATTCTATTTGGGTCAAGATACATGTTGTACAGATTTGGTATTGCTGGCAAGTCCGTTCTGGTATGCTTACTTTATTTGAATCAAGATAGAGTACAGATTTGGTACCGCTGGCAAATTTGCTTCTGGTATGCTTACTTTATTTGAATTAAGATAGAGTACAGATTTGGTACCGCTGGCAAATCTGCTTCTGCTAAGCTTGCTCTCATTGAATAAAGATAAGGTACAGTATGGGTAATACTACAAACTGAATGTCACATCTAACATTACATTCTATCTCATATTTCATACCTTGCAGATTGGGCAGAGTGAGAAGCCAAAGGTGATGCGGGGTCCAACCCACTGTCTCTCTAATACATTCTGGCAGCAGTGTTGATGGAATACATGACCACAGTCAAGCTATATAAGAAGAGTATGAAACAAAAGACACATTGTAACGAATTCTACCTGCCGTCTGGCTCAGCATGTAGACTCATTAACCTTAAAAGCCTAAACTTAATCCTCCTTAAGGCTTCTTTTGACTTTTTTTGTCATTTTTGTGCACGCAAGACTTGCACAGTCTATATAGTTTATCTATCATTCAAAACCATGTGTATGTAAATTAAGGGAATAAAAGTGTGTTGAATCGGTTTTCAACAAGTTGTTTAAACATGTGAGGCCTGGTTCTCGATAATTTTACCTTGACTTCAGCTCCGTAAAATTATTACCTCGACTTTGTCTCGGTAAAAACACGTGAACCAGGCCTCACGTGTTTAAAAAACTTGTTCAAAATCTCTCCACACTTTTCCCATTCATAAACACCTTTCTATTAAAAACATCCAAAAACCTTTAAAAGTTGAGAACAAATCTGACGGCTCACAAAATTGCACGCGCAAGTTTCAAACTTGTGCAAGCCAAATTTGTGCGCTACCATCTTCCTCCATGTGGTTACCAATTTAAAGTAGGCAGTGCAATTTGCGCGCTCCGCACAATCGTGTGATAGCACCCTCTTTTGACTCAATTTCCTCAGTCCATGTTTAAACGCTTCATGGCATGTCTATATCGCACGTTTAAACATGGCAGCGTGACCTCTTCTCGACCAATCAGAATGGATAAACTGTCCCCGGTATTTATGAATGATCAAACGGTAGAAGGTTAAATCATCTATCAATACCTGTATAGCAGGAGCACACGCCAAGGCCTCGGTGAAGCATATCATGCACATATCATCAGCATCTTGCTTCAGGGAGACGTCCCTACTGCACCCATGGAGACAAGGTAGGCAGACGTCCTCATCTTTGACCCCTCCACATAGATGACCACAAGGCAGCGTCTTGGTGCAGGCGTTCTTGATGTGTTTCTGACAGTCCGGGTCATCACAGACGCTGCCTACGGCCAGGAGGCCACTGGTCGCTAGGGAGCCGCAGAAGCGACAAGTGCCGACAGTGCTACCTGCTGCAGCAGTAGCTGAGTTACCTGTCAGTGGTATGCCACATGATGAATACTACATGAGTGTGAACAGTGTCATACATCATTGGTTTTTTTTCCCCCATCCTCTGCTTTTAAAAATACACTACCTACAGTCGACTTGAGATAATGTCATCAACTCTGGGGGTCAAGTATTTATAAACATTTGATTTTGCAATCAACTTTGTGATATTGGGCACACTTCTTCTCTTCTTTTGGAACAAATTAACTACACAGGATAAAAATCCAAATGTCCTTTTTTCCAAATTCTAAAACTAACAAATTTGCATTTGTCACAGAGTAACACAGTTTTTGGAGAAAAGGAAAAAAGGAAGATATTTCTCTTCCTACCTGAGGCAGCTTCTTTGAATTCTACCATTGCCTTGAGTGTCTTGGAATCAGTCAACGTCATGATCCAGAAGAGTTTACTACGACCGCATCCTTCATGCAGATCCACCTTAATTGCCTCCTCCTCTTCCTTGAACACCTTCAACATCAAGAAGACAGGAAACAACATTGTTATTAAAAAAACATGTATGTTATCCTGTTTGTAATTCATTACATCACACGGGGGCGTATCTGCTGCACGCCGAAAGTTTTCGCTACTTTAGGTTCCAAAGTCTTTGTTATTTTACCGAAAAACACTCATTCCTTCGCCCAAAGACATCTCTTATGAAAGAAACCAATATTTCTGATAAGACCTAGTGACTTTGCAAGACACACGTGAAAGACAAGTCAAAAAAGTATTTTGTTCTTACATGAATCATTCAAGACAAAAAGTTCAATGCATTTCCTATGGGCTTCTGGCAATCGATGGAGTCAGGTTGTGTGAAATGGCTGTAACTTACAGTGGAATTATGTCACACTTACCGACAGGATTCAGTCCAAAAAAGAAGGAATGAGGCAAAAACAAAAGGGGGGGTAGTTTCCATGTCAAGCCTTGCTTATGAGAACAACAATTCAGAAAAAAAACTTCACGAGTCTAGACATGATGAGGGTTGAAGAAGATTGAAAAGTAAAACTGTAAATTTGATCAAGTTCAGTGTTGAGGCCAAGCGGTCCAGTGCACTGAACTTAAAGTTCTAATACTCCAAGGGTGCTGGTTCGAGTCCTAGTTGTGGCACTTGTGTTCTTGTGTAAGGGTACTTTTTTATTTGGTGCTTCTGGGGTGGATTTAACAAAATGTCCTAACTTATGATTAGTCCTGTAAGTTAGGACTAGTTGTCCTTACTCGAAATAAGACTAGTCCTAGGGCTTTGTGAAATCCACACCTGGTCAGACATTACGCTGGCAGTCCTGTATGTTGTTTAATGCTCACAAAATAACCGGGGATACTATTGTGTGAGAGAATGGGTTTGCCCTGGTGTTTCTGTGAAACTACACTCTACAGTCAGAGCATTTTTTTTTTTTTCAATCAAGCAAACGGCTCTTCCACAGTGCTACACGCCAGGGACTGACAGAGAGATCCTCTTCGATGCCTACCTTGCGTTGATGAGATCTTGTCCTGCGATGTAGATGTAAGACCTTGTCACATTCAGCGCACAGGTTAGCACATTCATTGCACAGGATAATGGCTGGTGTCTCACCATCATCATGGTTATCACAAGTCGGCTGGTCAGAAAAAAACCAGGAATACATCAAATTCTATAGAATGTACAACTTGTAAACGACCTCAATAAGGCAAGGATAAACCGGAAACAAACTTTATGGGAACATCAAGTTTCCAGAGGGAGCATTTCCCATTGGAGAGTTGTGATTAAAACACCATTAAACCCCACAGGGCATTAACCAGTTCAAGACAGGGATCTTTTTTTCTTTTTTTTCCGTGCCATCCTGACGGGATTATTTTCTCCAGAGTAATATTTCTTTGAGTGTTCCTGAAGACTATAACTTTTAAAGAAAATAAATCATGTCAAAATATACAGGAAGGCACAAAATGATTTTTTCTCAACTGAATTATTGTGTATTAACTATAAGGTGTAAAATAAAAACATCAATACTAAGTAATTCACCAAAACTTTAATTACAGACACTGTACACAAATCTCCTTGCATGGATAACATTTAAAACATTCCTGAAAATGGCTCTCATGCCTGAGTTCCCCTTTATTCTTGACTCAGAACCTCCTTGATGCTACAATTCATGAGGTTTACAGACTCTGTGCGTCATCAGAAAAATAAAACCTACAGGTTCGGACACAATGTGGACTATTTCTTTTTCGTTTCGGGGGTGACTGCTTTACTTCTTTCAAGAAAATTTAATGGCTCAAGGAGATTTTGAAAACAAATCCCGAAATTAGGAAAAGTCCTGAGAAATCACATGCCTGCTTATTAAGGTAAGAAACGTACCTTTTGTTTGATGGCTCCAGCTTCTTTACTGTGTCCCCATTGACTTGATGATAATCTCTCCACATGCTCTGTCTCCAATACACATAGTGATGATAGAGATAACCATAGCTGTGGTGAGAGGAAGGGTAAATACAAGCCATCAAAACTTGATCAAATAAACACCACAAATAAACACATCCTGGGAATAACACTCTCTCTCAAATGTTTAAGTGAGCGTGTTAAAGTCCCAGCTCAACATGGGTAAGAAAGAAAAAACATAAATGTTCACAGATTTATACACACATTACATGGTATAAAGATAATGACGGTAGAAAACTTTCCTTGAAATATTTCTGCCTGAAGTGTAATCGTTTTTGAGTTATAAATTAAATAAGATACAAAATCAATTTTCGAACGAAAAAATCCAACACATCTAACATAAATCTTATGACAAAATATAAACAAGCTTCCGCCCTTAAACCACCAGCAATGTACATTTTGTGTGTGGTGCAGTTCGCTGACAAATGTCCTTCCATGTTAGCGCCACTGGTAGGCAGTGGTTATGGTGAGTGGTGCTCAACGGACCAGTCTATTACTACAACTGGAATGTATACAAATGATGCGTGAAGACAAGACCTTAGTCCCACAACCATAAAGTAAACTCACAGTATGTGTCTTGATGCACTCTGCTGGCTGTCTCTTGGTCTCATCTAGCTTAGTCAGAGAGAGCACTGCTTCGGCTATTGCACCCTTGGTGACTGTGGCCCACACTTCAGACAGCTTACCCTGCAAACAGCATCACAAGAAACCATTGATTATTGAACATACTGGATTCAAGCAGGCCCCCCCCTCCCTTATCCACCTGGCAATCTCAGTTGTCTGTAGTAATACTGGGCATTTATATAGCACTGGTATCCGCCAACTTTGATGCTCATGACACATCAACATTATTACACCTGGTCACTGTGCAATTAGTTTCATTCCCTAATCCATCTCAGCTCCCTTGGGAGTATGCAGCCTGTGCTTCCAAGTATGTAGCACACCAAGCTAAATCAATCACAAGAACCGTCTTTGCCCTCACAGGTACCCATTAACCATTGGGTGGAGGGACACAATTATAGTCAAGTGTTTTACTCAAGCACACAAGTGTTGTGACCGGAGTTCGAACCCAGTTTTGGGGTTTTGAGGCATTGCATGGTCAAGTATGAAACTCCATGTGTATATATCTACTTTGCTGTGTATATGGTTCTTGTGAGAACTTGTCCTGCTATTTATTCTACTACCATGGAGTAGATTTCAGTCTCCAGACAATGACTAGAGCAGGCTAGTCAAAACATTGAGACCAATTAATAACTCACTCAACAGCAGTGAAGTTAATCACAAGAAGTCCCCTCAATCCACTAGTAGTCCCGGTCAATTTCCCACCTCCCCAGGTAGTACTTAATAAGCAAGACAGTTCATTTTTAGAACTAAGTAGTCCCTCCGATTTCCAAAATCTACTCCGCGAGTAGAAGAATAAATAGCAGGACACGTTCTCACAAGAACTATCTACACAGCAAAGTAGATATACACACACGGTGTTACCGCAAACTGAATATACTTAACATTCAAGTCAATATACCAAATACCTGTCAAATCAATATACACTGTTTTGCACAGAGGTATGAATGTAGATAACTCACCGCTGACATATCCTTAATAAGACCAATCACCCTCTCAGCGATGTTATGTGAGATGCTTCCCCTCATCCACCAACGTCCCTTACTGGACCTCTTGGACGGGCTCTCCTCAACAGGGTAAAGCTGCTGCAGGCGAGCCAGGGTCAGGGAGCTGGTCCCTTTACCCCCAAGCCCCGGTATCTGGCCCCCGCCTCCCTTCACCTTGCTCTGGACGGTCAACGTCTTGGCCACACAGGCCAGGAAGATGTCCAGAATGCCTACGCTCTCCTCTGAGGAGGACTCTGGGTTGGGTTTGTCGCTGGACTGGGTCAGGATGCTGAGGTCAGCGGGAGGTAGAGAGGTGACCCCGGTCAGCTTGGCGAAGTGGCTGGGAGGGATTTCTGGAAGGAGGCGTCGGATTATGGAAGTAACCTGAGAAGGAACAAGTGAAAAAAACAAAGGCAGTTAAGATAAAGCATGGTGTAAATTAATACAGAAATAAGTATTTGAGTACAAGTACAGGTACTACAACTTTGATAGGTATGCAGCAGCAACAGAAGCTTTGCAGCAAGACATAATTAAAAGCAAACACAATATCCAAAAGACCATCACATGGCCAAATATCATCAAGTGTGAACGAGCGGTCACATAGCTTGGGATTTGATTACTTACTTACCAAATTCTCACATAACTTTAATGCAATATGTTAAGAGCAAGTTGAAGTCAATGACTGTATGACATCATGCAATTATCACGGTCTGCACGCCAACCAATTAAACTACATACAACGTTCTCAAATAAACACACTTTTTGGCCATCATTCTGGACAACAAAACCTAACAAACCTGAAAATCTAATGGTACAGTTTATCGAGATGGGACTCTACTTCATACTTCATAATTGAAGTCACTAAAATAAGTTTAAAATCTGGCTTCTACCAGTTTGAAAAAAACACAAAGTTCAGTTTGCCATTTTTCTACCAGTGCGTATCGCAGGCATGTGATCAATGTGTAAATTAGATTGCTGATGTTTATGAAGAGTTGCGTATGTGGTTTATAAACCCCCTAGCCCTCAACCCCCTGCAAATAACAGACAGATCACATACCTGTCTCTGAACCCTGGGTGTCCCTGTATGCAGCAGTGACAGTAAATCTTGCAGCAAGGCGGCCTGCTGAGCGACGTAGATTCTCCCCACACTGGACCCACTCAGAGCCAGCACCATGGAGAGAAGCTCAAAGCAGTAGGCGTCCGTTGATAGGAGGGACTGGGGGTCATCAACAGGGCTGAGTACGACGGCTGCGGGCTTGGTGGCTAGGTTTGATTCCCACTCCTCTCTCATCTTGGTGGTTTCTTTGCGGATGGCTTGAACGATGTGGGAGCAAACCTTTCACAAACAAACAAAATTATTATTATTATTATTATTATATATTTCCGGTAATGAAACCAAGGATGCCTCATAAGTGAACTTAATCACTGTAGCTCTCAAGCCTGAGGAAACCTGTAGATAAAGGTGCTTGCTATGTGAACCAGAAACACCGGGGTAAACCCCTACTCTTCCACGATAAGTGTTCTGGGTTCTTTTACGTGCACTACCCATCCTAGTAGACAGGACCTACGGCTTCTGAAGGACAAAGCAATTATGGTAAAGTATCTTGCTCAAGGACACAAGTGCCTCGACCGGGATTTGAACCCACACTCTGCTGCCAACATCACCAGAACTTGAGTCCGGTGATCTTAACCGCTTGACCACGACACTTTTCTAAATGATGACATTCTTGCATCAGATAATAGATAGTTCCTGATATGAATTAGAATGCTTGACACAGAGCAAAGCCAAAATCTAAGTTGCCCAGAAAGACAGGGCAACTCAAATTTTGGCCTTGACCTGTGTCAAGCATTCTAGTTTTTTCTACACAGCCGAGTGGTTCATTAACCAATCATGCAAGGAATTGGATACAACTCCAGCATGCCGCATGTGGTATTTATGCATAATGCATGATAGTTGTGTGCTTGAAGTTGAAATCATTGCCCACAAAGATGGCCGACTTTACACTGTGTGACGTCAACTGGGAACTTTCTATCCAAACAACTGATGTCAGCTGAAGGGTTAACAATGGAGGGTTAAATTCCATCCCTGCAAGTTTGTGAGTTTCTTTTTTTACTTTTACACAATTTACATGTAGGAAGTACTAATTACTGAGTACCAAGTGTTTCTTAACTGTTTACTAAAGGCAAAATTCAAAAAGTCAAGTGGGATTTGTTTTCACTGTGGATATTTTCAAATGAGTATTGGAGTCCTATTTTACCTGTTTTTGTAGATTTGTGAGCTTGCTTCGGCTGAAGAGAATCCCAACCATATGTTCCCGAAGATCTGGATCTCCAATATCCTGAAATCATGAAAAATACATCAAATAAAACAATGAATGAAGGAATACGGAATTAAAATTATGATCCAATGTTGTAAGATGAGTCTTGAGTCCAAGCTTGGGGCAAACCGTCATACCATTTTGCAGCGTAAATTATGTTGCATCAAACATTTTGGGGCTCTGCTTACTGTTCACAGGGATTACACAATAACCCCCCCCACCCGCCCCCCTGCATAAAATAGAGAATTTCAGCATTATTTCCAGTACTATCTGTCTGTTTTGTGTGGGAGAAACAAAGCGTTGCATGGTGAGTGGATGCACTGTGCAAGCTAAACAAACGGAAAGAACCGCCATTTTTCGTTACAGTATTCGAAGTTAACACAAAAGTGGGTTTTCTTTCACGTCATCTGTAAACTGCCAAGAAAAAAATTTGGCGGTAAACGTGTCATCTGAGGTGAAGTGGTCCAGATACAAAGTTAAAAGAGAAACTTACAGCAGCATCTTCATCTTGTTTCTCTCCGTTCTCCTCCAGCCTGTCCTCCCCGGACTCCTCATCACTCAGGAGCTTCCCAAACACTTGAGACGTTAGTAGCCTGAAGACGCGTAGCGTCTCTGCCTCACAGTTCTTCTGCTGGAGGGCTTGGGCTGACTGCTGAGGGCCTGCATAGGATTCAAGAGAATGTTAACCTCGTGGCATACTGCCCTCTGGAAATGATTTTACACCCAGTGTCCAATTTCATATTGCTGTTTGCCCGAAAAAATGGTGCTTAGCAAGTTGTTCCGCTCTGTGTAAACCAGCAGGGAACCAGTCACAAACAATACACATTACATTGGTATTTTGGCTGGCAACCTGTTTCCACTAAGCAAATTCTGTCCTCGGATACCCAAAAAGATTATGAGGCCTTTTCAGATTTAAAAAAAACTATCACCAAAAACACTGTCTTAGTATGTAGGTTTTGGAATTTTAATAGTATCTACTATTGTTACCAGTAGTCATTAATTTTTGGCAGTGTTTTTTCTTAAATGAATTTTTTGCTCTTCTGCTACAATTTTGTTGTTTATTTTAATTTTTACATTTTGTTCAGCACTTTGGGATAGTTTCTACGTAAGGTGCTCTATAAATTGCACTATTATTAAGAACAAGAATCAGGTAAAATATTGCCTTGCCATTCAATTTTCTCTTATCATTACAAGTGTCCACTTTTTTAACTCTTTAAATATTTACAGCCATTTAGCTAAGAACAAGTTCCTAGCTCAGAAACAAATTGTGCCGTACCTGTGCTGAGATTCTCCCCTTCGTTCTGTCCAAGTACTTTGACCTGTCTGACCCTCAGGTGACTGTCTGGCCCCCTCAGCTCCACCTTGATGATCTTTGGACTCTCCGTACAGAGGTCCAGATTACAGGTCACCCAGCCAACGTGTCTGGCCTCCAGGTTCGAGTTGAGGGTCTTCTGAAGGTATTCAGGGTTGGCACCGATGAAGAACGTGACGCCTGTGACCTTGTTCTGTTGGGAGTAGAATGGAAATTTATATATAAAGGAGAATTGGAAACACTGCATGATGAAGAGGTTTGTGGTAAAAGCCATTGAGGTATTATGAGATATTGCAAGGCGAAACAGCGATCTCGGGAGGTTGCAGCATCCCTTCAGTAGGATTATAAAGTTATGCTGAATGCAAATTCAACAGGGATGAGATTTGCCAATTGTGAAAATTCCTGAAAAATGGCTTGCGGGCCTGGGTTCCACTTATTCTAGATCCGAAACCTCCCAGATATTTTCAGGAGGTTTACAGACCAGAAATACAAAAATACAACAGGTTTGGACACAATGTGGACTATTTCTTTCTCCCTTTGGTGATTGCTTCACTTCTTTAAAGAAAATCTGAATGCTTAAGACGCTACAAGAAGCAATGCGGTTACACAGGGTGGTATAGGAAGTCCCGTTTTTTTTAGCTTTTAGTCGCTGTTTTTAGTTTTAGATAATCTTACCCCCAAGTCTCTTGAATTATCCACATGCACAGCAACCATCCTGGCCACCAGACCATCATTGCATGTGACTGTAATAGACTTGGTCCGGTTTCGGTCTTCATCTCCAGACTCCCAGAATGTCTCTGTGGACCCATCTGTCAGGCTGGGGAGCATAGCGGCTCGACTGGAGACTAACAGCTCAGTGGCATTGGTTACATCACGTAGAAGCTCTACCTTGGCTGTGTTCTTGTATTGGCAAATAAAAACAAAAACAAAATGGCTGATTTTTATATTAACAAGAGTTTCACTAACATTTTTCCCAGTTCATCAAACACTGTACACAAATTTATAATTTTCTTTATCTTCAATTTTTACCAACAAACAAAAATTAAATTAAAAAAAAAATAGTTGTTAAAAAATGTTCAGACCAAAAAGGGGATTTATAAATGCACAGAAACACACAGCTTTGTAATATTTGTAAGCAGAATTATGTTCATGGAAAACAGAGAGAGTATGGGGGATTTTCCAGAAGCATGTAGCGACAAGAATTGGTCTAACAAACAAGCAAGACACAGTGAGCTACATTACAAAGCTGGTGAAGTCAAAAGAGGTCGCCTAATTAGGACAAACATATTCACGCACCAACAGGTGGCACAAGAGTCAAACACGTGCTATAAGGTCCTGAATTGCAATTTCATATCCCTAATAATCAAAAGGGAGTTAAATGTAAGATGTTCATATCTGAAGGGGCAAACAAATCAAAAAGCCACAAATAAATAATTTCCTCAGAAAGTGAATGTTTCTTTTGGCCCAACAATTATGTTGGAGAACACTTTTGATCAATAAACTCCATTTTCTAAGAGCTCCAAAATACGCAAAAGCAATTTTATGAAATCCATAGAGAGGACCTTATAGTACTGAGCTGACAATCAACATGGTAGATGAACATCAGTACGATTGTTCTGAACATACCAGGCTAGCTGGCAGGGAGTCGTTACTGGAAGCCACACTATCCTCCCCCTCTCCTTCCTGACTATCAGACCGTGACAAGATCTGATTGATGTTACTGAACACGTGGGAGTGATGCAAGAAGACGTGATCAGCCGGGCGGAACCGCAGGCACCAACACCTCATGGCCATCTGCTGTAGAGCGCTGCCGTGCGGGAGGAGCATCATCATGTCAGCCACTGTCTGGAGGAGGGTGTGGAAGGATGTTGGGAGAGGGTGCACCGCCTCGCCGGCAATGGAGATGTCAGAGAGAGGATGCTCACACATTAAGCCATCGATGTCTTGCTGCTTGGGAGACAGGAGAGAAATGCACCAATCAAAAAGTTGCGAAAAGAATGTGAAAAGAGAGTAAAGTGATTCATGATTCTTATCACTTTTTTTCACATCAAATCCTCTTGGTCACACATCCTTGGGCACGATTTAACCCAGTCCAGGATGATTGGTGAACCTTGAACGGAACTGAACGTTGACGTATTAAAGACTCCTTGAGGCGGAGACTATCGCATGTTAACTTCACCACATCATCATCGCAGGCTCAAATCCAGTGTAGTATCGATTCTTTTATATATTGTTATTTACACTCAGTTTAGTTTGGGCAGAAGTGCCTTTAACGAAATGGTTGTAAATTGTAAATGAACGATTAATTAACTTGGAATTGTAAAACTTAAATCAGAAAGCTTTCATCTGACTATTTATTTTGTAATGAAATTTCCCCATTGCTCTTGCTGTACATAGTTGTAAATATTGTAAATACAGAAGATATTCAAGATTCAAGTCATACAGGGTCTCATTTTGTTTCTTCATTTAGTTGTCAGTTATTGTTTTATTTTGAGCTATTCACTACCCAGAGTCATCACCTGAATTATTAGGAATTTTTGCATACAAATAAGGTGTTGACACTTTCTACTCTTTCCTTCCCTTTCCCCTTGTCTAACCTCTTATGGTTCCTTTTTTCTTCTCTTTGCCTTTGACTAACCTGTTCTGGTTCTTTCTTATCTTTCTTCTCTTCCTTCCCTTTGCCTTTATCAGCGTCTGCTACCTCTTCCTCTTTCTCAGGGCCCAGGGGTGTTAAGGCACCCACATAGTGCCATAGGAGGTCATGTAGACATGTTAGCTGGGTCACACTGCGTAGAAGCCAGTTTAGCGCCTGTTAAGAGTGTAGGATGGAAGGAAGTGAAGTTGGCAAGATTAGGAGTAAAATTTTGCAAGATGGAATTCAATAATAGGTAGCTTGTAATATCACCATGGAAAGTTTTCATTTTAAGGTATACTGTTTTTCAAAAGATCCAGTGGAAATATGTTTTTAAAACTACGGTTTGAAGTTGTGACAAATTAGAACAAGCCAACATAAACAGTTAGAGGAAATCTGCCTGCACATACTAAATTATCGTGGATATTCCTCCAAAAGCCTGCGTTTCCTTTTCTCTACACAACTTACTTCTATGCAGAGTAATTCAAAATATATGTTTTTTATAGCAAGGTGCAAATAAGAAATTTTCACGTACAATAATCACAAGACCAAAACCCTCATATTACAGTTTTATTTATTCAATTTTTTTTTAACTTATGGTCAGAATGTGCTTATTTATGAGAGGCAGTGAACCACTTGATTGACCCATCAGGGTTTTTTAAGCCTTGCTGACAAGATAAACTTTTAAGGGCCTCTTCACATGGGGCAAATTTGCAGGCAACTTGGAGTCAACCAACTGCACTTCATAAAATACCCACTTCAGCAGCATCTAGAGATATTCTTCAAACTGTAGTGACTCACTAACCCCAATAAAATAATGTGATAACTGAGATGAGAATGTTCTTCTGGGAGATCGCCTAAAATTGGTTGCCTGGACACTGCTGCAGGTGGCATGGCCCTAACTCATGTACAAAATCTCTGATGTGGCTTACTTATTTAAACACAAATATGTCCATTGGCCTGAGGATGATGTGGGGTATATTGTACTTTGCGGTAAATTAAAAATCCATCTACATTACCAGATACAAACTTATATATTTCATGCTGAATGTGTACAGTGAGCCACTGAATAGACTGGTTCCCGGTCCCTACATCGTTTACGTTCTGACTGAATAAAGGGACCGGTAGCAGGTTATGAAAATTAGCATACACCTGGCAGAATTCTGGCAGGTGTATGCTAATTATAATTAGCATATAGGTCTACGTCATCCCATAATGCAATGCGGCCTTTACACAAAACATGGTGGGCACAGAGTCTCAGAATCTCCCATCGTGCAGACTAACATCGGTAAGATGTTGTCTAAAGTTAACTTAGCTTTTGATGTTGAAGGTTGGTTCACTATATGTCCAGGTGAAGGGTTACGATACATACGTGTGCTAGTGTCAAACAAAAACATGCACACGTCACAAACGTCATCTCTAAAACTAGAAAATTATTACTGCTCCCGCGCAATCGAGGGCCTATCAAAAGCGCCATATCGGTAGTAGCTACCGGTCCCTATATACAGAGGAGAACGATGTAGGGACCGGGAACCAGTCTAGCCACTGAAATGAGAGGTTTTGAAACACTAGGTGGCAGTAGATTGATCGAGTAAATTTCCATTGTTTACGTAGTTCTGAGTATGCGCACATGCGCACATTTTCTGAGCAAAGTGGATTTACCTGGTAAGTCTGCCGCCACCTAGCAATTTACTTGCTGAAAGCAGCAAGACAGACTACCTCAAGTTTGTTTGGGCATGGGAGATAATTTGTACAGTAACTTGCATTACCAGTCAGGGTGTAAGACATCAAGGATGTATACTTACCTGTAGTGCATAGACCCGACAGGATGCTTTGCGTAGCGCCTGCTTCATGGCCAGCTGTAGCCCTTCAAGATCATGGCGTTGTACAATGAAAGACATGACTGGTCGATGGAGGGCCCGGCAGCCTTTACTACCCCCTTCCATCAGCTTGGCTAGTAGGGCTGACGGCCGGCGTAGTAATGATGAACCATCTTCTGTAAACATCAACAGACAAGATCTTGAATATATACACTCTTTTTCTTATACTAAACCAATACCGCTATTACATGGTGTAGTCCTTAGATAGTTGAATGCCACAAGTTCAACTCTTGCCCTATAGATCTTTCTTTTGTTTACAAACGTTGACCACCATTTTGCATGAGAGGCCTTGAATATCACAAAATGTACAAACTGGCTTGGCAAATATTTGCCCTTTTTAGTGAACAAAAAAAGAAACTATTTTTTCTGAAGTTTACTTTTTGTTTCAGATAGTAAATTTTATTCGTTAGCAAGTTGGGTATTCATTTTTGTTGCCAACTGCCCGTATTGATCACATCAACTGAAGTATTCTGTACGATAAATCCAATCTCACCTGAGGAGCTGCTACTGTTGTTGCGCCTTCTCATCTTGGTCTTAGTCTCAGCTTGATTACCAACCTGCCCCGTCATGGAGATGGAACGGAAGTAGGCCACACGCTTGGAGCTATCCAAACCCTGATCCACTACGATTTCAAGTTATTGCAGGGAATAAAACAAAATCAAGATTTTACTCAAAGTTGAGTTGACCAAATTGAAGCTGTGCACCGAGGTGTGATTTTGCACAAGTAAAAATCCTTTCAAAAGTGAGTGAAGGGACTTTGTCTCACCTCGAATTTAGAAAGATGAGGCCCCATGAGCGTCCCCCATGTGAAAAATAAAAGCCTATCTACATCATCAAAAATACAATCCAAAAGGTGTAGACACAATACAGAATTCTTCTCCTTGGGTCCCTTCCTTACTCCATTTTTGTAACGCATGGTCATGAGGTTTGTTTCTAATAAAATAAACATAACTTAAATTTTACTCAAGAGTCATCTTGAAGCACCACTTTAAAAGCATTTTAATGCCACTGTTATCACTTTTTTTTTTTTCAGTCCATCTGGGCCCAATTTCATAGAGCTGCTTAACGGCCGATTTTGTGCTTACTCTGCGTTTCCATTTCATAGCGCTGCTAACTGTGAGGACAGGAAAAGGCATGCTAACCTTCTAGGGCTTACTGTAAAAAAATGAATGATGTAACCATGCAAATCCTTGGTGAACGCACGAGCTGGCCGCCTACTTTTCTTGCTAACCTATGAAATACGGTTACACTTAAGCGAAATGTTCTGCTATAACTAGCATGAAAATTTGCTTACCGTTAAGCAGCGCTTTAAGCAGCGCTATGAAATTGGCCCCAGATTGTAAAGTAACACAAAGAAATGTCTATAAACTTCTATCAGTTAATTCATAAACTGATAATTTGTTTGACTTTCTCTTAGCTTACCTAATCTTTTACCATCAACTGAGGCAGACTTGATGAGAGGTACTGGAATGTCATGATCTGTCCGAGACATCATGTGGATGGACCGTCCCTCCACCAGCAAGGTATGGCAGTCTGACACAGACCCGCGTCTCATCAGCTTCACAAACTGAAACGGCACCGGTGGAAACTGAGAGCTCAGCGCTTCCGTCTCGCTCAGGATGGGGAGATCAAAGCGTGTGGTCTTCCTCATCGGGCTGGTTCCTGGGTAAGTAGGACCCGCAGCGCTGGCAAGGTCTAGAAGAAACATGGCATTGGCTTTCATGACGTGGTGGGCTTCGAGCGGGGGGAGCATTTTGGGGGTTTTCAGTGGGGGCAGTTTTTTCCTTTGCTTCTTCACTTTGTCTTTGAGTTTGTCCTGCCGCTCACGGATGTACTTTTCGCGACAGCGTTCACACATCAGGTACCAACTGCTTCCCCCGACACCTCCATCGCCGCAGTTTCCAGCCCATCCACCACAGTAGTGTCCACTGCTGTTGTACCCTTGTCCCCCAGCATGGCGTCCGCAGCCTGGGTGGGATTGCCTCATGTGGTACGTCACAGGGTGAGGGAAGACTCCATGACAAAGATCACAGACAGTTTCTCGGTCACTTCCGCCAACCGGTACACCAGCAGCCTCGCCAAAAAGGTTTCCACGTCCACCGCGTACAGATTTGTCGCGTCGCTTCTTGCCCTTCGGATCTTTTTCCTTATCCCTGATTTTAGATTCTATCCGGCTGCGTGATTTGGTTATCGGAGCAGGGCTTGGTAGAACGAGTTGCTGGGAGGCAATGTTGATAGTTGCCTGAGTCAACTCCTCCCAGAAGGAGAGGAGAAATTTAAGGGTTACGGGCAATGTTGATGGAAGCTGGACTTCCATGGGTGGCTTCAGGCTCTCTGAGTCCCGAACAGCATTCCTGTGATTGACTGAATCAGCCCCTGTACTTGAAGCCCTCTCTCGCTGATCAGAGTCACTGGACGAGATCCCGTTTTCTCCCTTGATTAGTACTGTGCCCTGTTGTTTCCTAACCTTAGGGCTATGGGAAGGAGAGCCCTTCGGGAAGTGCTTTGGTGAATGCTTGGGGGAAGAAAGCGGAGAAGCCTTGGCTAGCTTTTCTGCAAGATGCTGCAATGCTGGAGTAGACTTTGGGCTTTCTTCTACGGGTGCTCCAGCAATGTCCTGAACATGTTCTCTCTGTTCGCCTAAATTAACAGGTCCTGGAGAGCTGGGCAAGTCTGCCTCATTTTGATTCAAGATGTCTCGATTTGAGTTCCTGGTCTCTGAAAAGAACATTCCATCATTCAAACTTTTTGAGAAATCCATGGAGTGTCTGTTCTTCAACTTGGCTTCCCTCTGGGCGTCTTTCGGCTGATGGGAAGTCTGTTTGCCGAGGTGGGGGTTGAACTTGAGGAAGGAGGCACACGCCATGGCATCGTGTACCAAGCCTTCATGCCACAGGAAGGCTGCAAACACACATCTCGCACACTCCGCTACGGAGGTTGCAATGGCTGCCTGGGCACTCTCTTTAATTTCTGTTTTGGCAGTGCTGGCTTTGATCCTGGCAGGAGATCTATCCTTTGAAGATGGCGATGCAGTACGATCTCGCTTCCCAAATACAGTTCGTGATTTCCTGCCTTGCTTTGGTGACATTCCACTCTTTGGTGAACCTTGTCCATCGCTCACACCAATTGAGAAATGACCCTTTGAAGTCCACTGTGTGTTTCCTGCAACTGCTGCCCCGTCCGATCCTGAAGCCTGTTGATCCTTTGATTGCTGAGTCCCTGTATCTGCCTTAAATGGAGAAGGGCTCTCCCCATCTAGGGTAGACATTCCTTCAGGAATACTGTTTGAATTAATAATATCCCTGTGATTGGAGTTCTGGAAAGGTGAAGGCTCCTCAGCCCCCGTTTCGGAATCAATACTAGGACGTTTGAAGTTTCCCTGGTGACCTCCTGCACCGGGTACCGACAAGCTAGGCATGTCTGCATGGTGACGAGGGCTGAGAATGGCCTCTCCACCACCCGCCCCAAAATCATCCAAGGGGTCAATTCCGTTGCCAGCGAAACCATTTGCCATGCCAACGCCTCCGTGCGGCCAGGGACCTTGGGCTTTGTGCTTGGGAGTATCTAGGACCGAGTTGGACATCCTTGGTCCTCTCTCAACAATACCAACCTGTTCTTCCTCTCCATTTTGGTCAAACGATGGACGTGGCTTAGAGGCTCCAAACATAAAGGGAGTTAGATCTAGAATAGAGAAAGGGCCAAATCTTTAAATCATGTGTTCAAAAGATCACAAAATTCCTCCAAAGGGTTATGTCCGAAAAAGGCAATTAGATTGATTTTCAGAGAGAATGCATTCTTTCCTTTCTTCAAAATATATATCAATACTTTAATCACAACATATTCTCAAATCATTCAGAATTTAATAAATACTAGGTTAATGATTTTACATGTTGTAAAATCTTTTTCAAAAACCATTTTGCTCAATCAAGTGCACACAAAGTGGTTTTCTGTACTTATTTCAAAGTTATTGTTACCAATTTCTGAAATGAAACTAAAACCGTAGTATACTAGCAGTCTTTTTCTGTAGTTGAAATTCAACGATGATTCACTTACTAGTTGGTGCAAACCCCATGGCCGGCGTGGCCTGTGCATTCTTGAAGTCAAAGCCTGAGGGTTTGTTACGCTGCTTGCTGCTGTCGCCGAAGAACAAGAACGGTCGTGACTTGCGTGCCTTCTCCCTGTCTGCAGAGGTCAGGTCAGCTTCATGGATGAGGTACATGAGCCCCTTACCCTGGGCCAGGGACCACGCTTCACCCTCGGTGTTCTCACAGTAGTGGGCCATGCTCTCCTTGTCTAACTTCACCCATACCGAGCCATCACCTTGAGCCATCTGAGGGTTGGGGGAGGGAGGAAGGGAGGAGTGAGTTTCACAAATGACACTCCATCTTCAATTGATAACTGTTTTCTTCTACATCAATCCTATGCAACCACCATCAAATACATTCTCCTTTTGAATATTTGGCAGTAGTTAATAAACTCTTTCACTTCTAAAACAAATTATGGCTGTTCCCCCTCCTCATTTTATCATATTTTTGAACTGTTTATTTAAAGACCACAGTTTGTAACGTCAGTGCATCGACGTCATATCTCAATTGCACAACATCACATCTTGCACAGAAAATGCTTTGAGCAAAAACATCTCAGCACCTATTGGTTCCGTGTGTACATCCGAGTTATTTTAAGTGAGATACAATGTTTTGACACTTTCAAACTAGAGTGTAAATGTAAATGCCATTTCAGGAGATATGCCGTTGTTGCACTGAAGGGACGAGTTAGATCATATAAAGTTTCAAGGTGTTCCTAAAACAGTACTAATATTGGATCAGGTATGCACTGGAGTATTACAGCTCAATTTTTTGTACACATAACACAACAAGTAATCAATACACTATTTTTTTCATAGAGTGCAACACTGTTGCATTGCAAAGTTCAATAGACGAGTTCTATGGTATTTTTTCTTCAAGAACTACAGGATTTAAATGCACACTTTCAGTTTAAATGCAGCATCTTTTATTATAATTCTATGTATTGATCTATGTTGCCTGTCGTGGCCAAGCAGTCTAGTGCACCGGACTCAAGTTCTGGTGGTCAAGTCATCGGGATGTGGGTTCGAATCCAGGTCATGACACTTGCGCCCTGAATCAAGATGATTTACTACAATTGCTTCTCTTCTCCCAGGGGTATAAATGGGTACCCGCGAGGGTAGAGGTTGATTTTGTGTTTGAAAAAGCCACGGCAGCTTGGGGCTGTATACTGCCCAGGGAGCTGAGAAAGATTACAGGAATGTTATTGGCCCAATGACCAGTGCACTAATGTAAAGGGCACTGAAACGTGATTGTAAAATGTGCTATATAAGAACTAGCTATTATGATTATTATTGTATTTTCCAGGGAAAAAGTGGTGGCTCTGAAAAGAGCCGGTAGGTTTGTTTTCAATATTTCAATTAGTGTGCTCTAGGCGTTACAGTTTCTTGAAGACGATTAGAGCACACTAGGTAAAACACTTGAAACAAATAAACCACCTCTTTTTCAGCCCAACCACTTCTTCCAAGAAGAGATCAATAATAAGAACAATAATAGGCATTTATTAGGCGTTTTTAAACATTGTCTCAAAGCGCCTGACACTATTACTACCCCAGTTCATAGGGCCTTAAGCATTCCTGAAATCATGTCAACTCCAAAAAAATGTCACAAACGGGATTCGATCCCACATTCTGATGAATCAGCCATAAGAACTTGAGTTGGATGCTCTAGACAGCTCAGCCATGACAAGCATTACATTGTATACCTGAAAGAATTATCATAATATCTATTTTTTTCAAACTCTACATAACTAAACCAAACCTTTCAGATGTAAGAGAGTTACATACCTCTTGTGTGACGCTGACTTGGTTGCCTAGCACCATCATACCGATAGGGGTGGCTTTGATGCTGGCCCTGCACCTAATGTTGTGGCCCGAGGCCCCACAGTTTGTGACCTGATACATCCCAGGTCCCCCTGTCAATGGCCTGGTGGGTAGACGGCTAATGTGGGTTGTTGCCTTTGGAGATACAGCTGCTGCTGCTGCTGCTCCTGCAGCTGCAGCTGATGAAGGTGATGCTGATGCTGCTGCTGCTACCGCTACTGCTGCTGCTGCTGCGGATGATGGAGTTTGCACCTGTGTGGACGTCAACGTACCTTTGTTTTCTTTTGGCTTCTCATCATAAATTGACTTGGGTTCCTGAATAAATATTAAAAGTGACAGCCTTCAGAAACTCAAATCGTGTTTTGTATTTGACAATGAAACTGAATACTCCTGCTGAAGTCTCCAACTGCAACCACAACACACCTCAAGCCTGAACTCAGATCCTCTTTGAATTACGCTACCCTTTGACGTCACTCAGTAACTAAATTTATGCAAAACATGATGCATCATACACCAGGCAAGCAGTTTTCAAAAGAGGGCGGCTTAGATGCGAACAAAAATGAACATGGCCTTGGTTTTGTTTTTCCCTTTTGATGAGTGTATAAAACCTCCTTGTTTATGTGATGAGTTCAAAAGGTAACTCCTTTCATTGTTAGCAGCTGGTACATTGAGCCCTACCGTCCTCCAAGGGCCATTTTTTTCTACCCAGTGTCTGTCACAAAACCTTTCAAAATCTATTTCAGCTCGAATGCACAAGCATGCTCAGGGGCTCATATCCTAACAAGCTTTGCTTCTTTATTGGTCCCTCCGCAGTTTCATCAATTTACCATACTTATTCTTTTATAATGATAATAATAATCACAAGACTTGTATAGCGCTGGTATCTAGAAAACTATTCACTGCGTTAAGACCTAGGGAAATTAATGATACGCTGATTGAAAAGGTAAGTTTTAGGAGATATAATCTGAAGGAAGCATTGTCAGGTTGTGTTTCTAAGACTTATTGGCAAACTGTTCTAAAGGCCAGGGGCTGTCACGGAGAATTTCTATCTCCGTAAGCTTTCCTCTTGGCAGATGGAACCACAAGCAAGTGTGCACTACTTGAACGTACTTGGCACACTGGGTTATAGGGTGATACAAGTTGCTACAGGTACTGGAGAGTTGAGCCGTTGACACATTGGTAGGTAAATGAAGGATTCTGACTTGACTTCAGCTTTATCAAATAATTCTAACTTCTTTTAACTTCCCATTAACATTGTCTTTGATTTTGATACTGTGGAAAGAGACTGAACTGAAACTGAACTGGCAGACACTTTGAAAACACTTTTAGTAGAGAGTGGTGTGCACTAGATTGGTCAGCCTCACCTCTACAGGGACCAGCATGGTCTTCCCTATGTGTTGGTTATACTGCAGACACCATCCCTCCCTGTGTCCATTACTCCTACAGTACTTCTCAATGGTCTCTGGGTTAAGACGGACCCACACACCATCCTCATTGTGAACCTGAATTCAAAAACAATAATAATACAGTTCTTACATAGCGCATCACACAAACATAACAGGCAATAGAGTTATCCATTAAGCCCCGCCTACTAACAAATTGACCAATCACAGCCTTGACAACACCACTAAAAGTCTGACACGCTAAAAGTAAACAAACTGCCGCCATTGTTCTGACACACAACAGCACACACAACTGTATTAACTTTTGTTTTGTTAAATTTTTTTTCCGTATTTCTGGTGGTGCAAATCCCACAGCAGTGGTCCCTGTAAAAGTGATTTAACAGTGTTCCTGTCTGCATTGTTCCTGTCTGTATTGTTCTTTGGACTCAAGGCACTGCTCAAAAGGCCACGAAACTATTCCACACCATTCACAAAAACCATGTACATGTGTGTGTCGTATCCGATAAATGTGTGTCGTATCCGATACGTGTGGGCCGCAACCGAACCACTGCTGCGATCGTGGCAAGAAAGTCACTCCAAGTGCTGTTGCTAGGCAGTTGCTAAGGTAGGCGGGGCTTAATGGATCGCTCTGTTAAACAAACAGGTAATTTAAATTCTATGCGGGAGAGATTTCCAGAGAGAAGGTGATGAATGCATGAAGGACTGATGCCCGTATGCAGACACGGCCATTGATTCAATTCATATTTAGTTTGTCTGTTTAGTTTTGCCTTATCAATACACTTTAACAATTTCAGATCGCCTGAATGTGGTTGATGGAACATTACTCCCAAACTTCCCTCATTCCCTCATTTGAAATACTGAAAATCTTATGACCTCGATGACCTCCACACTGACCTCATCAATGAATGTGATGACACCGTTGACCTCTACGATACCTATCTCTTCACTCTGGAGTGATGGACTGCTCCGAATACGAAGGCCTCTGCTCTGCTTCATCACAAACTTACGCACCTGTTGGTGAAAATCAATTATGTTTTTCTCTTAATATTCACATTGATTTTTAGAACATTTTGTCAATGATTTCATAAAGTGCAAATTCATTAAAAATCTTGCATTTTCCTCAAGATTAAAGTCATAAACATTGACGATTCATAGTACACTTGTAAGCACAAGGATAATTTACACATCGTGAAAATGGTGACAATTTGTTGAGTCAGTGCATTGCGATGCAACCTTGAGCAAGTTCGGGTGCTGACTTTTAGTCAATTTGTGATGTAAACCACGCATGCGTGATCTGCTCTTCACTCGAATGCGTCTAGTCGAGGGACTAGTCAATATAGTAAATTAGTAAGTTAATGTATGCTTGTTGAGCAGACGATAGGATTTAGCAAGTTAACACGTCATTTTCAAGTTCACTTTCTATGTTTTCTCCCTCCTATTTTTATCTCTACATGTAATAATTAACTAAATATTTCACTGCAAAGACAAATTATTGTCATATTCAACCAAATCCCTCTGTTATCGTTGAACTACTCATTTATTGTGACGTAGCACGGGAATTGACTAGAGGAACAGTGCTCCGGGGCTAGGTTTATTCAGTTGGACTAGCTAGTCAAACCACGTAGCGTTCGGCTCTCATCTAGATCGACTATGGTTAAGTCTAGTGGACTCTTGTCACCTGCCCGAACTTGCTCCTTGATGCAATGTTCTTGTACAAGCACAAAGTCTTAATTTCTTATCATAAATAAAAAATGATAAAAATGATTGCTTGAGTTATGACCAGGAGTGTGATCATACAAAAATTAAAAATCCTGAAAAATCAACAACAGTCTCTTGTTCTAGAGTGAAACTACCTTCCTGGGTGTTACATTTTAGAGAATTTACTCCAGACTCTCCACATCAATACAAATGTAAAAGGCAATCTTGAAGAATAAAAGACATTTTGTATTTCAATTTACATATAATGTTCTTGGAAGTAGTAAAACACTTAAAGAAAGGCTCCAAGGTCAAATTCAGTTTTGTGATGCAGTCATTTTCCAATATATAGAGTCCTTATGAAAAGTGGAAAAAATACAAGTCTCTGAACTCACGTTAAAACGGTGTAAAGTGCCATTGTCTTTGATACCCTTCCAGCACAAATTTTTTTCAAAATCCAATAACATCTATTACGACACAGTTCAAATGGGTCTGTACCTTTTTGTTTAGGATAAATTTAAGTTTATTCCTAAATTTCAAACAAAGGAGCATTAAATATAACCTATTGACAGAGGCAAAAACTCATATTTGGCTTGTACAGACCTATATGTTGTTGATATTCTATGACGTCAATTTCACTCTGAAAGAGCATCAAATAAAATGACGTTTTTACACCATTTTAACATGAGGTTAGAGATTTGAAATTCTTTCCCTCACTTTCACAAGGACTTTATCTATTAAAATATGAGTGCTTCACAAAACTGATTTGACCATGATCCCCTCTTTTCAGCATGTCTATCATGATACTGAAGGTGTTTGCTTTGCAAGCAGTGAAGTCATCGCCTGTAAAAGTTGCCTCATGCCGCATGGCCCCTTAGACTAACCTTGCTGGTTGCTTGCACTGGTTTCTTGGCTGTTGGATTTGGCGGTAGCACTCCCTGTGGAGGCTCACTAACTTCAATCTGGGGCACCTCATCTGAAAAGTTAACAAAGGAAGAAAACATATAATAAAAAAAAAACTGATTCACTATTTAGGTTAAATCCCATGTTTTGATAAAATTCAAACTGAATTTAAGAATCAAGTCTGGGCCCAAGTTTACGACACTGTATGCCCTATTCCGAGTAGCCCATCCATGGTGATTTGCACCACGACAGCTATGGATGGTGCATACGCTAGTCGACACACACGCAATGTGAATCCTAAATGCTGCTTGATACATATGCGCGGCTAAGTTCACACCAGTACCAATCTTCCATAGAAATGTTTCCGTGTAAAATATTGTCAAAATTGAGAAAATAGAACTTGAACGCGCAGTTTTAAATTTGGTTGTAACAATCGAAATTAAGATCAATGTGTTTACATGCTGAAGAGTGTACACAATTTTTCACTATTTTCTCCTGACTCGGGTAACGGATTGAGCTCAAATTTGTACTTTTTTCCCCTCTATGTATAAATTGAATCACACAAAGTAAAAACACTGCAATATCACGTTTACCAATCCTAGAATTTACCCTTAACAGTGTAACCTAAACAAATGCACATGACCACTGGTAACAAGTTCTCCTTACGAAAACACTAAATGTTTAAATTGGGATATGCAGCCCTAAACGCTTTTATAGGTAGACCTACCTAGCTGGTACCCATCGATAGTAACATGTATGGCATACAGGCCCATTGAGCTTGGTGTCCAGTTAGCACTGTAGCATCCGTCACTGTTATCTCTTACAAGCATGCTCTCATGAGGCCTGGAATTGGAGGGAACCAACATGAACAAAAGTAACTGGAAATGTTCCTTTTTACCCAGGACCTGTGAATACACAGCGATACTTTGACCAAATTCCTTTCCGAGCTTTTTTATTGCTTGCTTTTCTTTTTGTTCTTATGTAAAAGCGCTGTAGTACTAAGCATAACAAGTACTATACACGTGCCTATTACTGTTATAGACCTTAAGCGTTTGCCGCCATCTTTGAGGTCAAACGCATCATCAAATGTGCATTGTAGCTGTTTTGACCTCAGCGCGATGGTGTCCTTTCCTGTAGTAAATGCTCATAGTGACGTCATTCGCATAAGGTCTATTATCATCATTATTACTATTACTAACACTTAATGGCCTGTTGTGGCAGAGAGGTCTAGAGCATCAGTTCTGATGGCCTATGTCATCTGAGTGTGGGTTTGATTCCCAATCAAAAAACTTGTGTCCTCGAGCAAGACACTTAACCATAATCGCTTCTCTTTATCCAGGTGTATAAATGGGAACCTGCGAGGGCTGAGAAGGTATAACCCTATATCCCTAATCAGCAGCTTGGGGTTGTATGCTCCCCATGGAGTTGAGAAAGTTTGAGGAATGGTTGAAGTATGCCTGATGAACAGGGATAATAATGTTGTAAAGCGCCTTGATATGTGCGCTAAATAGCAACCTAGTAGTTTTATTTTTGCTACTATAGGTTTTCCTGGTCATTTTCAGCAAATAAGCGGCTAATAATGGGTTATTCTATATCGGGCAAAACTGAAAGCTACTATAGGTTTTCCTGGTCATTTTCAGCAAATAAGCGGCTAATAATGGGTTATTCTATATCGGGCAAAACTGAAAGCTCCTAAAAACAGTCATTCCATTCACTTAATGAGTAAGCAATTGTGCGATTAAAAAAGATAACCATTCAATTTGACAATCCACTCGAAGGGCATTCAAATTCGCAGCAGCTTTTTCCCAGAAATCGCTCCTTGTGCCTACTCTGCTAAGTTGCATTCCGAGTTCACATGGCTAAATGGAACACCTTTTAAGTTTATTTGAATAAGATACTGCATACATTTGCAAGCCTCAAAATAAAACAGAAAGGCCCCTTCCAACTGAAGAGGCAATCGCTTTAAAATGGATGCATGAAAGTGAAAAAGGCCGCATTTTTGCCAGAAATGACCGGGAAAACCTATATTAATATCGTCACCATTTTCACGAACAGCGAATCTGCCTACCAAAAAAAATTTTTGAAAGTTTTTTGTTTTTCCAATTTTCTAAATGTATTTGGTGTTCCTTGACGTTTCTGCAAAGTTTTATGTCTTGAAAGTGATTAGTTTGCTTATTACGCTAATTGCTAAAAAGGCAAATGATTGTACTTCTCTGATTTGCGTTTTCACGAAGTGACATATTTGCGCAATGTGTGTATAAACGAATGGCGGCTGTGTGGGGCAAATAATGTTGTACTAAGCGTTTTGCGTTTTCACGAAGGGACAAATCCGCGCGTGGTGTGAAAACGAATGGCGCGCTAGTGGGGCAAAACTGCTGTGCTCAGCATTTTGCGTTTTCACGAAGTGACAATTCTTTTCTGAGCTTAGCAGCTGTTAAACAAAGCACCAAAAGAAATAAAAAGGTGTCTGTTCATGTTATTTAACTTATACACCACCGTATCACAGGAAGATATTACATACTTTCGATAAAAAGACCGGTCAAAAAACAATTTTCAAAAGGCGAAAACTTCAAAAGCGCTTTTCTCAAAATGCTGTTTTGCTGCTGTGTACGCGAATTTGCCTGTTCGTGAAAACGGTGAGGATATGAGCTATTGCTTATCCTTTACACATATATAGGACTTTCCTGGCTAACTCCTCTCACCTTGTGACTGGCAGTGAAGCATATCTCAACTCTTCAAATGAATACAGCTCATACTCCTTCATCATGGTAATGGAGTTATACGCCATGCTGTCCTTACGTATCGTGGCCTCATACGGAGCCTCCAGCTTAGGAGGAGGGTGTCCCCCGAACGTCAGGTCCTTCTCCCCAGGGGGAGTGGCTTTGAAGAGTTTTGCCCCATGATAGGTCTTCTCTCTCTTGCCAAGTGGTACGGCTTCAACTTCCACCTAATATAGGAAGAAGTGATATTGTTAGAGGGCTGATAACACAGGGATGAGAGTGGACCAAAATGAAAAATCCAAGAAACACTTGTGGAGGTTTTGGGTGCTACCATAACCCCTACCTATATATCATCGGCAGCATTCTGTGCTTACATGTGTACAGAGATGCAAATCACTATTGGAAAACAAATTCAGACAAATTCAACGGTAACAAAATGCTTGTAAGGACATTGGGCAACATGTCTTTGTCCAGAATCTGGGCAAGGCGACAAGGTGTGTCAGCGCCCGCACTCGGTGTGAACCCAACTGGCGGTAGACCTGCCTTGGTTGCAAATTGTTTGTTGGGACTGCACTGTTGAAGTGATCATGCTTACTATAGTTCCAATAGACCTTTATCATGCTGCCACCATCTTGGTCATGTGCCCTGCATCCAATAACAGTAATGGATGCTGATGTTCGTTGTTCAAAAAGGAACCTGACTTTTTGCCATTCCAGCCTCGGTTTGGTTACATTGATTTGAATGGGAGAAAAACAAGATGGCTGCACCATGATAAAGATCTATAGTCGAGGAGTCCCAACAGTTTAGGGGTCCAGTAATCACATGCTGCTAGACTTTGTTAGATTGAGGAAGGATCCCAGTAAATAACCCAAGTGATTTGGAACAATGGTTTTGAATAAGGGAGTTTTGGACACATAGAGTGTGCAAGTCTTGTAAATATTTGAACATCTTTGAAAGTGTTTTCTCATGTGAAACACACAAAGTTGTGTACAACTACCGATGCCAATATTGGCATAAACAAAGTCTGTTGCTGTGTCTTAGGAAGCAAAGAAAATGCTTCCAACTGTTTATATTTGTGTAACCACCTTCCGCCCCATGACAATGTGCATGACCAAAATGAGGTTCGACACAAAATAGTCTGTGTCCTTTAATGACTCATTGCTATAACCACCTTGGGGGGAAAAGGGAAACAAACAAGGTATGGCCATGGTGTGAACAAGATCTATATCCCAATCTGGAGGCTCCTTGTGGAATAAAAATAAGCTTTGTCTTGTCACTCCTGCCCATAGATCCACTATAAGAGCATACCTACCTTAAGATTAGAGACACAAACCAGACTACCATACTGATCTCTACTCATGATGGTGACTATGGTAGGCATACTACATCGGATGTCATCACGCTGGAATACAATATCACACTGTCTGGGATCGACGTATGACTCAGGCTGCATCCATCTACAGAAAAAAAAGGACAAACGGCTCAACCTTATTGACCTCAACAAATCTTGTTACCAATCAAACGTAAATTATTATCCCAAACAATTTGATGTTTACAATTCTAAACCTTCCGCTACCATAATGGCGTGTCATGACCGAGCGGTTTATTGCAATGGACTCAAGTTCTGGTGGCCAAGTCATCAGGGTGTGGGTTCGAATCCTGGTCATGACACTTGTGTCCTTGAGCAAGACACTCAACTACAATCGCTTCTCTTCTCCTCAGGGGTTAATGAGTACCTTGTGAGGGCAGAGAGAGGGTTCTTGTGATTGATTTAGCGTGGTGTGCTAAATACCTGGCAGCACAGGCTGTATACTCACAAGAGAGTTGAGATGATTTAAGGAATGAAATAAATGGTCCAGTGACCAAGGGTATTAATGCTGGAGCGCCATGAAAGTCACTGAGTGATGGATTTAAGAGCTTTATAAGAATCCACAATTATCATTAATTATTATTGCAAAAAGATGAGGTATGCAATTTAGTGGTGTGTGTGGGCCTTTTGCCAGCTCTGTCTTCAATACTGTCTTAAGAATTGCTTCTGAAAAAAAATGCTGGAACTCAAGTACAATTAAATATGAATGTAATAGATAGATTAGTAGATCACTGTCACAATTTTTTTAGATAATATCCTCCCAACAAATGTACATGCTTTTTGTGATCTGTTCTACATACCTTGCTAGTCGTCCACCACTTGTGCCGTGTGTACACTGCACAAAGTCTTTAAGGAATGCCCTCTCGTTGGACTGCGTGCTCAGTGGAAGACTGCCCTCTAGTGCTTGGTGGATGGTAGGCGAATGCGACAGCGCAAAACCTTTGCCGAGAAGTCCTGAGTGTGCCCCAAATACCTGCACATGTAATAAATGACAGATTAATTCCCTGTATATTTAAACGTCTTAAACAGCACCAGGATTGCTGTCAGTGCTCCCTTGTAAAGAAAGCAAGAGGTATTTGAATCAGTGGCCCGGGGGTTATCCTACCAGTGCCCTTTCAACTGAGCTTCCTTACTCAGAGATTTCAGCGACCGTTTTGCTTCAAAACAATTCAACTTATTGCAAACTGTACACTGACCTCAAACCATACTCACATAACAAATCTAGAATGAAAACTGTAGCATATCCAAATGAATTCAATAATCAGTCTTTGCCAAGCTGTTAATCTCAAACTGACCTGTTGAGCAACCTCTGCAATCGGTTCAACCTCCTCTTCCCCGTCCTCTCCCAGTATCGGAGGCAGGACAATATCCTTCCTGAGGAGCGACCCGGCACACATACCACCAAGGTATGCAAGCTCCTTCTCTAGTTGTACCAGACCCTTGAGACAGAAGAATATAATAACATAAACCATGTTTCTTTAGAACGATCCATTAAGCCCCACCCCCTAACATAATGACCAATCACAGCATTGGCTTCATCAACACTGTACAAGTGGGCAGCAAAATGTAAGTCTCTTCAATGCCACACTGCATGACAGGAACGTGCACACTATAAGTAAGCGCACACATGTTTACATTTTCCAATAGGATTTTATCGTGTCGGACTTTCGGTGGCATAGCCAAGGCTGTGATTGGTCAACATGTTAGAGGGCAAGGCTTAATAGATCGGTCCATTATAAGAGAAGTATATTCAGTTTGTAGTTACATGATGTGATAATATCTACCTTGTTGTGTACAATTGTTCTTATAATAACTTGTCCTGCTGTTTATCTACTTCCGCGGAGAAGATTGGGGAAATCAGGTGGGCTTCAACTTTTGCTTAGTGGATCAGGGGACATCTTGTAATTATCTTCACTACAGAGAGATGAGATATATTGGTCTAACCATTTCAACTAGCCTGCTATAGTCATTGTCAGGAGACTGATGAGCGTTTCAGAGTCTGGTTTCTATATAGAAAATATAGAAAGAGTTAGGATCCAGTGTTGAATGAACACTACTCTGATTGGTGCCTCTGAATGGTTGGTCATGATTGGTTGGCTCAGGGGCACAGTGTAGGTTTCCAACTGCATAGGAGACTTCTAAATAATAACCACCCCCAACCCCGCCCAGGTTCAACTTCCTTTCCCCATATTTTCCTAGAACCGGAGGCAAGACTATCCTACTTCTTAAAAAACTTGTCAGGGAAAACAAATATTCAGGTTTTAATTCATCTCTTTCTCAGCACTGAGCTGGCAGCTTTTCCAAATTTTTTAAAATGAATAGGAGAGACATATTTCTGTTGTTGTCCTTTTTATAGTTTCTATACAATACCTCTTCATCTGAAGACCATTCATAACCGACTACAGCACACTTGAAGCCAAACGTTGTCGCTTTCTCATCTTTCATGTAGTCCGAGGCAGTCTCCAATGAAAACGTTACTTCATTACCTACGACCAAAAGGAAAAACATTGTGACGTCCCATGCACTTCTTGGGAATGGTCAAATGGCATTCAAAGTGAAGCCAACCGAAACATCAGCCTTAATATTAATGTGATGTGACGTCTTAAACATTCTACATGTTGAGAAATACTTGCCTTCTGGACCCAATTAAGTGTTATTTGAAAGCTCTTACTCTTATCTACTTGATAAACAAATAAAACCAGTTATGAGTTTTGGCAGGATGTACGTGTTTTGGCGTGGAGTATCACAAATTTTGTTAATCAGAGCCTTCTCCGCCCCCCCCCCCCCCCGCCCCCCAAAAAAGATATGAAATAACCCTCACCTGGCAAGATAAGAGCTGACGTTGGCCAATTACTGCTCCCATGGAAACGGCCGAGTACTGGCCAATGAGTGAGTTGTAAATCGTCCGACGTCTCCTCTCCCTTCTTTTTGGGTCGGGTCACCCCCCTGGCTGGGATGTAGAGCTGGAGGCCGTCCTCTGGCTGAGCCGTGCCACACTGAGAATCAAACTCAAGTAGCATCCACTGGACATGCTCTGGGAAGGCAACCTGTGGCAAAGGAATGGAAAGGTTTCACTTAATGAAATGGATTATTTTCTCATTACCACAAAGTACATCTCAGACACCTCTGAATGTTAACCTTCCTACTTTCCATAACATTTGCCACTCAGTTGACCACCGATTCAAAATGTATCAACTGCCTGCGGTGGATTTCACAAAACTAGTCCTAACTTACGACTAGTCCTAACTTAAGACTAGTCCTATAAGTTAAGACACAGCAAGAAAATGTTTCCATTGTTTTCCAAGCTTAGATGTCATTTTTGGTGTGCCCATCCATATTTATTTGATGATTGTACATTTCAAACGAGAAAACATGTCCATAGTTCAAATCAAGAAAAAACGATAAGAACATTTCCGCAGAACAAATGTTTTTTAATTACCCTGTAGTTGGCGACAGTTGCCGGCTTGTACGGGTGGTCACTCTCCACCACGGCGTAATGAGGTGATGTGGTGACTCCGCCCACCTCTCCTGATTGGCTGCCTGCACTATCCATGGAATGATTGGCAGTGGCCGAGGCAGTGATGATGGGCGGGGAAAACTGGAGATTGACATCTGCAACCGGGGGGAGGAGCTCCTGTATAAGGTCTAGGATTTGCACGGCACTCTACGGAAACAAATAAAATTGTGAAACTATTAAAATTTTGTTGTATGATTATATACCAAAACTAGAGAGAGCACTCGCTATGTCATGCTTGGAAATATGCTGACCCACCTTGGGCAAAAATCCCTATGGGTCAGTTGCATACAAATGTCCACTTGGAAAATGTTTGCTGTGTATTAATGAGTGACCGGTGTATTATGATTGGTCAGCACCATTGTCTCAATGGTTAAAAATGCTTCTTGTCGGGCCGTGTCGCATGGTTTTGTACACCCTCTAGTTATTACATACAACTCTATGGTATGAATAGTGTAATTATTCTGTGCGTTTTGATTGCTTTGCTTTTTCTTTTTACCAGTGTGGTTGTTACATCTGCCAAGTGCCCTGAGCCTTATAAAGTCAACAGTCACCTGCGCTGTACAAATTTACATTATCGTTATTATTTATTATTAAATACAAGTTACTTGTTTATTAAATACAAGTTACTGTTTTTGTGTAAGGATGTTATAAAATACATCTAAATCACTGAAATTGACAAACTACATACCTTAGGATCTGATATAGCAACAGGCCCAATATGGGCCAATACAAGGGGTAGTAGGCTGGTGAACAGATGCGCTGAGCCTAAGATCTCTGACAACTCTGCATCTATACGGGATTATAAAGAAAAGATCAACTTAGCAGTGTTAGTAGAGCAAATTGACCCAATTCACATGACGTCTTCTTCACAATATTCTTGCTTGCACCATTTTGGGAGTCAATGTCCCTATCAGTGAAGTGCACATTTTTACGTAGAACATGAGTCCCAAAATGGCGAGCATGCCAGACAGTAGTTGCGTGCGACGTTGGTGCAATGGGTCCATAGATCGACTAATTAGACCCCTTTGCGCATTAACCCTGGTTCATACTTCTCATGTGATGCAAGAAAAACTTGCTCCGCTTTCTCAATTTGTGTGAAGTACGAACCAGGCTCTTGGCAATCACAACCGTTCTAGAGTTTCTAACAACAGTTCCAGAGGTTAACTTCACATTACAAAATGTAAACAAGCTACCATCACTGATAGCTACGCTGTGCATTTTGTGAGTGTTCCAGTTCACCTCTCTGCAAAGCGGATATGCACATGCCATACATGTTACTAATGTGGACTGTGTTGATAGACAGTTGCTAGGGTGGGTGTCGCTTCACAGATTGATGTAATACTATAATCTATGCAAGTCTCAAGCGAATTCAAACACTCTTAAACTTCACGACTTTGCTTACTTCACATATAAGTATAATTTCATGCTCCTTCGCTGTGCTCATACGCATGAAAAACAGTTTCAATCTATTGGACTACTTGTAAATCACACTTAGAGAAAAGCAAAGTTTTGTTTCTTTAAGTTGATTAAAGCATGGGAGTGTGCCGGTGCGAAGCTGTTTTGAGCAGGAGAAAGCAAGAACAAATCTAAAAAACATTAAAACTTGGGTGAAACCAAAGAAGCATACTGTAGGCATACGGGAAAAAGGGTAACACTCAACGGCATAAAGCAAGCGGCCTCAACAGTTGCGTCTACGCAAGAATGCCACTTACATAGGATCACGCTTCAGTGCGCTGATTTGAATATAACGTACCTCATCACGTGATACAACGGCAGGAAATTGCGCATTTGTTATACGTTATCCAAACGAATAAAACCAAATTTAACATTGGTACCCAAGTTTGACAGAAATGTTCAAATACATTCAAGACTTCCTTGGTCTATTAAAATTTACATTTTCATGTTTTTCTTTTTTTTTTCTTTCATGACGCACAGTGTTGTTGCTTTAATAAATTCTTAAGTTCATTTCAAGAAATGATTGATGAGTTGTTTACCTTGCAATCCCTGGGCTTGATATAGGAGTTCAGTAGCAGCCTTTATGATGGTACTGGTGATGGATAATGCACTCTTCCTGGCCTGACGTTCAATGACTACAGACCTGGACTCGGTCTGTGTGTGCTCACTGTCTGCTGCAGAACTGCCAAGAGAAATACCAACAGCAATAAATAACTAAATGCATAAAACACTCTTCCTGGCCTGTCGCTCAATGACTACAGACCTGGTGTGGATTTCACAAAGCGCTAGGACTAGTCTTTTCTCGAGTTAGGACGAGTAACTAGTCCTAACTTATAGGACTAGTCATAAGTTAAGACTAGTCCTAAGTTAGGACTAGTTTTGTGAAATCCACCCCCTGGACTCGGTCTGTGTGTGCTCCCTGTCTGCTGCAGAACTGCCAAGAGAAATACAACAGCGATCAATAAATAAAGGCAAAATGCACACTTCCTGGCCTGTCGCTCAACGACTACAGACCCGGACTCAGTTTGTGTGTGCTCACTATCTACGTCGAGAAAACAGCATTCAAAAACCTCTCTTTCTGTTACTATAAGGCAATAATCAACATGACCATGCATAAGAATGTGCAGAGATTTGTTTGGATACACTTTTCACAGGGTGATCGTACAGTGCAATTGCCGAATGTAAATGATGGGAATGAATTCACTCTTCCTAAAACCAAGGACGTAGCATCCCTTTGAACTTACTTGAAGTACAGGATTTGTGGGACCTGTCCTCTAGTCTGACTGGTGCCATTGCTACTCAGTGGGCAGGTGCTGAATGTGTACACTACTCCGTCGTGGCATTTGACGTGGGTCGTGCCACCGTCCCCATTCACCGTTCTGTTACCGTGGTTTCTTAACCTCACTGCGTACTTTACTCCCTCCTGCATTGACATCGACATCAAGAATTACAGTTTTATTTCATTTGTTAAAAGAAGAAAAAAAAAGCAGGATTGGTAATTATAAAAAATTATAAGTTTCAATCTAAAAGCTCACTAATTATTATTAATCATACGTGCACTCGTGGAATACTGGGGGGGGGGACCGCTTTTGTGCCCCATATCCAACGAGGCCATCAGGTGGCAGGAAAAACTTTTGAGAACGCCGGCACTAAGTGAATTAAGTGTATTCAGAAGCAAACACGATGACAGAGAAAATAACCTTAAACTGACCAATTCCCCATTTCTTAATTAGTTTACCAACCATTTGAAACCATTCACCTGACCGGGTTGTGTATGGTAGAACAACTGTGCATAGAACTACCTGTACACTGTGTACATTCACCACATGATATCATATTGCAGGCTGGCATAGTTTATCTACCATTCAAAACCACACTGAATGGTCAGACAGTAGAAGGGTTGACTGTGTACTGTTTAGATGCATTCACCACATGATATCATATTGCAGGCTGGCATAGTTTATCTACCATTCAAAACCACATTGAATGGTCAGACAGTAGAAGGGTTGACTGTGTACTGTTTAGATGCATTTACAACATGATATCATATTGCAGGCTGGCATAGTTTATCTACCATTCAAAACCACATTGAATGGTCAGACAGTAGAAGGGTTGACAATGTACTGTTTAGATGCATTTACAACATTATATCATACTGCAGGCTGGCATAGTTTATCTACCATTCAAAAACCACAGTGGATGACATTGAATGGTCAGACAGCAGGAGGGCTGACCGTGTACTGTTTAAATGCATTCACCAAATGGTATATTACAGGCTGGAATAGTTTTTCCGTCATTCAAAACCATGTGGTTGATATGGAATGGTTTCAAAGGAATGCTCAAGCAGATTTATTTGTATTTCTTCAAAGTTGATGCTTAGACAAAAACTATAAAAAAAAGTGCTGAAGTAAAAGACTGTATTCGAACTATTAGTTTTTAAAATGATTGTACAGTGCTTGCAAAAAATGTTTTGCACAAACCATAGAGGCCAAGATGTCTTGATTGAAACTTTACCTTAATTGGTACAGGTCTATCGAACTTGATTTCAGCAACATCATTAATGAGATCATTGGGGCCATAGGATCCCTTGACTATCTCTAGAGAGTTCCAGCGATGGCTGTGACCATCTGCTCCCGTCTCACTCTAAAGAAAAAGAAAAAACAAAGCTTCTAGTAGGATTTGCGGTAACACCACGGAAAATAATCTCTCTACAAGTTGTGGTGGTTCTGAAAAGAACGGTGGTGTAACAACTCAATGTTTCGATAAGTATGCTCCGATTATCTTCAATACCTGTCAACACTTGAAATCTGGTAAAAGGAACACATAGCGGAGTGAGAGGCCCGAGCAGGTTGTCCAACGGCGGCCCACGCCCCCCGGCAGGGTCCAGGATTTGTGCTTATTTAGATCTGAAGCAGCTGCCCACAGCCTCTGGCTTGTGAATTAGCACCCTCATGTTACAGCACTTGGTCTATACAGCATCCTCTATTTGAGATGGTGTCCGGCTCAGACTGCCATTTTTGTTGGGTTATATTTCTCCCCTGAAAATTGGGACGCCCTGGAAATCAGGACAGTCCCGGCCGAAATGGGACAGTTGGCAGGTATGGTCTTGAGGAGAAAGCTGCATGCTGAAACAAAGTTTTTGTCAACTTACAAACAATATCTTATTCTTCATCCCCTATGCAATCATTAAATCTATTGTATTTGCATAACTTGTTATTGTGTACATAAATTACCATCACAATCAAGAGAATGCTCGGAACTGAAAGGTCATAATCTAAATATACAACATGGTTAACCCAAAGGCAATAGACAATCAAGCATACCCCATCCAGCAGCTCCAACTCATAGTTGTAGTGACCCCCTCCTCCATACACACAGAATCCAGCAATGAGTATCCCTGGCTTGTCCACGCTGAAGCACACTGCATCTGGTGTACCATTCCCTGTGCTCCATCCCCTGCCCTGGCTCACCCTGGTGTAGCGGGAGGGAGTGCAGAATAGAGGCCGCCCTGTGGCTTGGCTCTCCCCCTGCATGAAATGACCATCATTAAATACATTTACAGACATTAAATTGAGTATAAGGTTTTAAACAACATGGCACCAGAATGTCTGAATTTCTGCACAGCGGTCTGGTCCCTCAAACTTAAGTTCTGTTGTTTACAGAATCTAGGACTTGTGTCCTTGAGCAAGACACTTTACCGTAATTGCTTTGTCCTTCGGATGGGAAGTTAAGCCATAGATCCCGTGTACTAGGATGGGTAGTGCCTGTTAACGAACCCAGGGGTGGATTTCACAAAGCGCTGGGACTGGTGTTATCAGGAGTTAGGATGAGTAACTAGTCCTAACTTTTATGACTTGTCATAAGTTAGGACCAGTCCTAAGTTAGGACTGTGAAATCCACCCCAGAGCACTTATCGTGAAAGAGTAGGGGTTTACCCTGGTGTTTCTGGTTCATATAGCAAGCATCCATATCTACAGGTTTCCTCAGGCTTCCGTGCCACAGTGATTAAGTTTGCTTTTGAGGCTTCGTTGGTTTCATTCCCAGAAATTAGTCATAATAATAATAATAACATGAACGACTTAAAACCCTCTGCGGCAAGAAACACGATTGCAAAATCTGCACTGGTTGGCAGCTCTGTTACAGGCTTTATGTAATCGGGCCCATGTTGGGAGACTGAACAGTGCATGCTTGACTACATGAAATGTGATAGCAGAAGAAAGAGCCATTGAAATCTGGCTCTTTTCTGGATACTTACATCTGAGGAGATTGCTGAAGCAGACAGTTCTGCAATGACACACGCAAGAAGACGGCTGGTATTGGAGACTAGAAGAGGGTAACTGGTTGACTGCTTCTGTGAATGACGCAAACATGACAAACAAAATCAGAAATGATCAAGAAAATCTCAAGGGGAAGTTTGCAGAGGTACCATGTCGGAATTTCTTGACAGTAGCAGATGCTCTGATAAGAGTCGGAGGTGTTAGCAACTCAACATTGTGAGTTTGGTATGAGCGGCTTACTCCTGAAGATGATCAGAGCATATACACTAATCCAAGCAGCTCGTTCATGGTGGTTAGCACCGCCGCAGCTATGGCCGCTGCACGTGTGCGTCGACGCACACACACACTGTAAATCCTCCATTCTGATTGGTACATATGCGCGGCTGACACGTTAATGGCGCATCCCACAGGTGTGCTGCAGCCATGGCAGAGGTGGTGCAAACCACCATGAACGAGCTGCTCAAATTACTGTACACATCAAAATATTGACTAATTACACAACTCTTCAATGACTGCTTACATGGTGCTTTGTAAACTCCCCCCTTTATTGTCACTCCACAACACAGAGTTTCTTAGGGGCCATCCACAAAAGTTTCAACACGTTCATGGTCATACAAAGAATGTAATGGGGGAGGGGAATCAGAGACTGTGTAGGAATTCAAAAAAGGTGTTTTAAAGTTTTGATATTTCTACAGTAAAATCAAAACAGGCAACGTAAAAAATTGGGGGGAAAAAATTACTGAAAAATCGAGCAGGCAAATCGAACAGTTTGTTTGGGGGGGGGGTGGTGATTGGACCATAAATGTTATATTAATGCACATTTGTACTGACACACAAACAAATGTTGATCAGTCCTACTTTAAGGGGAGGGAGGGGGTCTTAAAAACCTTGAAAACTTTGGACGACCCCTTTATGAACACGCACAAAAAATTCCTTTCTTTCTAACAAAATTGATGGTCATTCTTACCTTTTCCATGGCTTGTTGTACAGGACTGATGAGAACGTTTAAAAGCCTGTCGAGAATGTCGTGAAAGTTTGGACTTGGTCTTACACCATCCAACTGAAAACAGAAACACACAACGACAATTGGAAACACATCAAACCAATTTCTGATCAAACAGTTCCTGCGCCAATTTTCCATAAAAGTCAGAAAGAGAAAATACCAGGGTACCAGTTAAAAGTCACTTTCTTCGCTAGGTAATATGGATGGCAAGCAGTTTCTGTTCAGCAAAAATCTATTCAAGCTTAGCAAATGTCTGTTCTTAACACCTCATGAAATTACCATTTTATGTGTGAATTGACTAGAATTTTGGTTTTTCAAGAGGTGCATGAAAATTCGTCAACATGACGTTAAATTATGTCAGTTCTATAAAATAAAAAAATAGAAGCCGGACAATTTTGTGTATCTGCTTAGATGCAGTTTGTGCATACTGCAATTTCTTTGCCTGTATGGCAGATTTAAGCTTTTAAAAAACACTTTTTTTAGTGCAAGTCAAATGGTAATGACACTTTTCGTCCACAACTTATCTAGAGTGCATCCACAGCACACACAGATGACAACTGAGCTCACCATTCTCTGGGTTCTACTGTATTCTTATGGGTTATAGTTCTTACTCTACAACAGAGTGAGATATACTAGTTCCCACAAATTACGCGCGTACAACGTCTTGAAGGGCGTCTAGTTCACAGTGGCGCAAATCTGCACTATTAACCTATATTAGTCAGCCCCATGTGACCGTGTTTCAGCCAACCAGAATACAGAACCAGCAAGAGATGTGTTATAATATGGAATGTGCTAAATTTCACATGTGCTTGTGTAATGTTAGTAAGGATCAGTATGATGTTAGTAGTAATGACATCAACAGGATGAGGGTTTCTAATTAGATTAGGGAGATTGCTATCAAGAGGGCCCGGCAATAGACCATATGCATAAAACATTACTATGGGTATTTAGTTACTGAAATGGCGCCCTCGCCCCGAGGTAAAAACAGCCACAGCGCACATTCGTTGCTGCATTTGACCTCACATACGGCGGCAAACGCACATGTGGGTGATCTTTCTAACAACAGTGAATGTAAACAGACAAATTCATTTTGTTTTCAGCATGTAATTTGTACTTTTGTATTGACTGTCTTTATCCATTGTGCTTCATGAGAATATAAGACACTGAAATAAACTGTTAGTGGCTGTGAAGCAGACTTTCAACTGTCTACCTACATGAGAATTATCATCAAGTGAGTTTAGAATCATGCAGAAAATGCAGAAGTAAACTGTGTTAATATTTTGAATTCCAACAACAAAACCACAGGGCCCAACTTCATAGATTGTTTTTAACCAGTGAATAACTTTGTGTGCCTGTTACAACAAGAAATGTTTTGCATCACCTTTGTCAGCAGAAAACATCGGCTTACAGGCTTTATGAAAGTGGGCCTTGATTACATCCTTGTCAGGGCTCACCCTTAGCACTAGCCCGGCGTACATTGTCTAGTAAAAACTGTTATGGGCTAGTAAACACCACTTCTCAACTTGCCCTGTGGGCTACTAAAAACTGTGCAACTTACTTGTTTATAATGCTCATATTTCTTCCTTTTCAGATATGAGTAATACATTTTAGAAATGTGTTAATTTATTTTTTGAGTGTGTGAATGTAACTTCATTTGACCGCTATAAACTGGTTGTGATCGCTACCATTAGTATCAGGAAGATACATTTATGACAATACACGTTTAAAATTTGGGCAACAAAAACTTTCTGGGGGCAAGTAAAATGTACAGTTTACTAGCCCCTTGGGCTACTCTACAAAAAGCTTAAGCGCAAGGCCTGCTTGTTATACCATGGATTAGTGTGTATTTCAAACGTCAACTAACAGCATGCTGTTTGTGCAGTCTCAACCTGTGCACAATACACAATTATTGCAAATCTGATAAGGGGTGAGGTTAGTTTGGGTTAATAACAGCATGAGTGATGAGTTTTTTTGAGACACAGGTTGAGTTAATCTACTTATCCACAGCACTCGACATAGAGGGTTAGTGCATGCAAACCTGAATTCGTTCCTCCATTAAGGTAACAAGTTCCACTGGGTTAGCACTCACATCGGTGCCGGAGGTGGCGGCAGACGGTGACGCGTCCTCCATGGAGCATTGCTTGGTCAGGACGATGCTGGGCTCACTGTCTCTGTCCCTGAGGATTGGGAGAACGCTGGAGAGATGAACGGAGGGATGACAGAGGGCCTCCAGAACGGCCGCTAAGAGGTTACCATTGGGCTCCAGTTGATCAGCCTGGAAGATGGGGGAGGAACAAATTATCAATAAGGTACCTGTTGGCATGTCACTGTGTGTCAAAATGACAAGTGCTTTCCTTATAAAAAAAAAACAGTTAGACCAAAAGATAAATGACTACTTAATAAATAATAACAATAATACTGAGTCTTATCTAGCACATGTATCTACCAACAATTAGGTACTCAAGGCACTTATTTTTTATAAGACAGGCTTTTAATTTTTTTTGAATTACGAGAGCCATTTATAAAGCACCTTATAAGGTGCTGCGTTGCACTCAGCAGCCACTGCCAGAAACACCGGGGAAAACTCCTTCTCTTAGCGATAAGCACTTTGGCTACCCAGTAGTTTTCATCTTACTTATACCAGGCATGATACTTTATGGAGGCAACAGGGGTAATTGCCTCCGTTGCCCCTGGTCATTGCCTTGGTGCCCTTGAACTATTCCAATAGAAATTAACAATTTTCTCATAGAGGTGTGCTTTATCAATAAGAAAATGCCTTGATGCCCTTGCCCTTTCAGGAACGAAGTAATCGGGCATGTAACATAACATATTTAAAGGGCCGTCTGCTGAATTCATTAAAACCAGTATAAATATGAAAATTCATCACCATTTGGTAAATTTAACTCTACATACAAACAAGTATGTAAATCTATACTTTTCAATAAAAACAGATACACAAGACAAACTTACAGTGCTCATTGACCCAAGCAAGTCACACAGGAACAGCCACTTCAGCTGAGATGATGGGTAGAAGGCATGGAAGCAGGCCACAAAGGTTCGATGGCACTCGGCCAAGATGCTCTCCCACAGCACCCGGAAGCGCTGAGTCTCCATCGCCACCCTGTTCATGAGATGCTGGATCGATGGCTGCGTGGAGTTAGACAGGATGACGCGCAGGAGATCACAGCACGATGCGATGGACTCCGGGAGCTGAGAACTATCTTGAGCGTGTTTCTTTGAGATGGATGCTGGATGTGGGTAAATACAAATTACTCTTAAGATAAATGCTCTACTGTCACGGCTCAACTCTAAATCTCTTGAGTGATTTAATACTTGGATCCTTCTATACTCTAACAAAATCCAACACCATATGGTGACTCAACACCCAACGTGCTGAACTCTTGTTATGATGGTATACCTGATACCATGTAAAGCATGGTCAGTTTACTGGTGAAGTCTTCAGTCTAATAGAATCAAACAAAGCATGCAGTTGGGTTGGGCGTGGTTAGAGTTAATGGAATAGCCATGGAAGGCTGACGTTACGAAGTCAGGTGATGAGAGTTATCCCAAAGTGAGTCAGGGATTCTCACAGTCTTGTCTGGTAAAAAGGTCTGAATGTGGGATCCAATTTTTAGAAGATATGTTGAAATGCTGGCATTTCCACCTTTTGGTAATCCCATGAATTCAATATTTCAAGGTGATTTTAGGAACAGTATCCTCAGCACTAGAGTAGATCAAAGTATATCAAAGAGCATGATTTTTTGGACCTAAAAAATAACCTTTTTTCATTAAGTATACACAAAAAAGTCTGAATTCAGAGAAAATGTTCATCCCAGATTTTTAAGTAATGACAAGATTTCTTACAAGGGCTTGGGTAGACCTCACACACATAGCTCCGTAGCAATCGTAGGCAAGCCGTAGCAATGTACATGAGCCTCTCTAGATCCAGAGTAAAGTCCACCAGCTTCTTCCCTCCTTGCTTCAAGGCGACGAGGATGCCTTCAGCTAGCTTGTTCCAGCTCCAGTTGAGGAGACGGAGGAGTGACTTGAAGACTTCCTGTAGATTGATAGATACAGATAGAGCACAGATCAATGGTTACTCTCCATGGAGTGGCACCGGTGGCTAGTGAGTAAAGTGCTCGCTTCTCATCACTGTGGCCCTGGTTCGATTCCCTGCTAGGGCATGGGTGAGTAAAGTTGTGCGCTGGTTTTCTGCTGTGCCACAAGGGTTTTTCTCTGGGCCCATCTAGTATCGTATTCGATGAGTATTATAATAACATTACATCGGTTATCCCAAAAAAAAAGTGGTACCAACTGCTAATATAGGATTCAAACTGGCTTCTTGTCACCAGGCACACTCAGTGGTCTAGCGGTAAAGACAACTGCTTTAGAATGCAGGGTCATGGGTTCAAATCCCAGCCGAGTGGCTTGTGGATTTTTTCACGTAGGTCTTGGAAAATACCGATTATACAGTGCTTATCACAAGATCGGTGTAAGGGTAAAACCCAAATAACATCAAGAACCGGAGTCCAGCCTATAAAAAACAAGCTGACAGATGTACAGTGCTTGGTCAAATTCATCTGTGAAAAGTGAAGAATGGCAGAAAGGGAAATCTTTACCGAGGTAACAGTGTTGCTGAACCTTGATGTCAGGATGTGGACAGGTTCTGTCTGAGATGCCACTCCTCCTGATGAGCTAACGTCGAGTTGAGGTAGCCTAAACATGGTAGGAGAGGAAGCAGAACATCGACTGAAAGTGACTGATATGTGATTTAATCCCCTTCCATATGATTATATTTAACTGCAGATTTTTTTTGTAGAGCTTAACGGCATGTTAAGGGTGGTCATCACTCACCTTTGTTCTACTTTTTCAATTTTTTGTTTTCAGAACACTTCAATCATTTCCATTTTAAGAAATCAGTCCTACAAATTCAGAACTATAGCATTTTGTGTAATCCAAAGAATTATCATTTGTTTTTGCAAACTTTACCTCGTGCTTTGTTATCCCATTTGTATCTGGTTAAACCATACACACAGAAATCTGAAAATGCCCAATAGTACTTTTCTAATTAAAAACTTGCATTTTAGGTGAAGCGTGTGCACCTATTTGTATACACAATTTAATTCCCAAAATGGCAGGCCATGGGCCGACAGCAGACATGTGTGACATCAGTGCACCTTTATAAATTTTGGGATGAATAAAGAAAAAATGGACTACAGTGGGATTTAAACCTGCGACCCACAGATTAACGTACCAGCACTCTTAACAACTGAGCTATCCAGCCCTAATGTTGGCAGTCTACATATTTTGTCAATATCTTTGTTCGGGGGTGCCAGTCAGGTTGTATTGGTAATATGGCGTTGATCCCTGACTATAAAGCAGTTTCAGGTTGAATAGCTTCTGACTGGCACCCACGGACAAAGATACTGACAAAATAGGGAGGCCGTTAACATAAGGGCTGGATAGCTCAGTTGGTAGAGCACTAGCACGTTAACCAGGGGCCCCTGGTTTGAATCCCACTCCAGTCAATTTTTCTCAGTCCACCCCAAAATTGAATTAAAATTTACCCAGTCAGTTTCCCTTGTGGTTTATTGCCCAAACTTTATAAATTGTCATTTCTGAATACCCCCTCCCAATCTACCAATGGAAACACATTTATCAATCATTTACAGAGATCTCCATCTTTTTTTATTTTTGTTAGTATCCACAACAGAAATCTTCCTACTGAACTTCTAGACGACTATTTTTCAAATAGTTTTGCCAATACCTACCTATAGAGTAACTGGGGGATCTGGCCAGCGTTGATATCTGTACCATTGTTGGACTTCTTGGAACTCATGAACTGGAACGTCACTCTGAAATAAGACAAGATCGTAATGAAGAACGTTAGGAAATAAGAGAGAGGAAAATGTAGGTTACTTTTCCGTCTTCTCTTCAAAGGTTAAACTAATTTTCATCTTCAAAACATTGCTTATTCATTATACTTCGGCTCAATGGAGGAAAGTCAGAGTGAATTGTGTTTCCAGCCTTGATTCCAGATTTAGTACCATTCCTTGGTTATAGCTCACAGCTGAGGTTTTGCAAATCACGGTGAGTGAATTTGACATTTTCTTGATGGAGAAACCAAAAATCTATTTCAGCACTATTTTTTTATGCTTTGCTAGATTTTTGTGCTTGAGCACTTCCATGAGATTTGGTTGTGCCATGTTTTGGACACTTTCTGGTTTTTTCATTTGGACGCCTCGCTTAATCTGTCAATTAAATGTAAAAGTATTAAAAGTGAACAATTTGAACACCTTTGAATTTTCAGCAAAAATTGGGGAACCCAATTTTCAGCTCCTGGCCATTGTCTAGTTCATACGTACAGTGCTAGTCATTCTTTAGGATCCCTTGGTTTCATTACTAGTAAGCTATCAGAACTAATTACAAACAGGGATGTAAATTTCAATTCATTGAATTCTACTCACTGGTCGTCTGTCGTGATGGACGTCTGCCCCCCTGATCCACAATCGCTGCTGGGACCGTTAACCCTGGCCCAGGCTACATACCAACACCCCGCAGTCAGAGGAACTGGCTCGTCAAACAGCACTGGGAACTTTTCACTGTAAAAACACAAACAAATGAACAAGTCACAACATGTTGTTTCTATGGACTTCAGTTAAAACAACCAGGCTGTGGATATGAGTCATGATAACATTGCATAACTATCTTATAGGAGATGAGTCCAATAACGTGGGTGTTAACGTACCATTGACTGGCACTGGTTGAGTTTGATTGATTCAATACTGCATAGCTAAACCTACCATACTGTGTATGTGGCCAGGTGAATTGGGCCCACTTTCATGGCTCTGCTTACCATGGAATTCTGCGCTTACAGCCAATAGAACCAGGACTAGGTGCTTTGCAGGGCGCAGTAAGCGCGGAATTCCCCGGTAAGCAGAGCCGTGACATTGGACCCTGATTTTCTCAGAAACCAAGGTGTAACTGTAAGTGTTGAATTACCATGAGCTACTATGGTAGACTTTGGAACGATAAGTGGCAGCGAGACTTACCAGGTAAATTTCAATTGTTTACGTAGTTCTGAGCATGTGCACATTTCCAAGAACAATGGAAATACCCAGTAAGTCTGCTGCCATCTAGCGTCCTCAGAAGCCTCCCATTGAAATAAGATGGTTTCAGAACTGCACAGTCCAACTAACCAATATGCAAAGCAAGTAGCCTGGCAAACCATTCTTCTCGGGGTCAGAGGTTAGGATGTTGAGTTACCAAACAACACCTAGAGGACTTCAATGGGTTCGAATAGTTTGTATCCAAAATGCTTATGAGGTTTTTTTTTTACACTGTGTGAAAAGCAATGTATACTCGATGCTTTCCAAAACCAGCAGGACAAATAAAACCACAACCGTACTACCTGAGTGGGATTCAAGACATCTCCCCTAGATTGCAGGGGTCTTGGGTTCGAATCCTGAGTTGCCTGTGGATTTTTTTTCCCCCTCAAGACTAGCAAAGCACCAGGTATACAGTGCTTATCACATATCAGTGTTCAGAGTTAAACTAAAAATTAAAAATAATACTCTTTATCCCCGATGCAATGATTACATCTTATTAAAAATTTAAAAATATGGGGTTTTGTTTCAGCCCATCAAACAAAGGCGGCTTCGATGACCATTTTGTACGATTCCATCCTTTAAAATCTAAGCCTATTTTCTAAGATAATTTCCTAACATCAATGGGAAACCCTCTCTTACCGTGCTCCACACTCAAAGGTGATATCATCACTCTCTGCTAGTGGGTCGCCATCAGGCTCGTACTCTGATGCCTTGGTGCCTAGCTCATAAAGCTGTCAGAGAGCAAATAATGATAGTATAGCATAAGAGTACCTCACACAAAAGCGAATAAGAAGCGAATTTTGGTGATGCAACAATCCTGTACGCGCTGTTTTCAAATTGTGACGTAAGGCATTCGCCTGAAGTATGAACCGGGCTCAACAGCCATTCTCAAGTTCTCGAGTCAGAACAGAAATTCAAATCTGCTGATGTACATATGTGAGGCAAAACTGGGTTTATCTGCTCATCAAATAAATGAGAATGATAGCTTTCAAATAACGCCTAGTTAGGCCTATAAGGTAAGTATTTTTCAACATATAGAATCACATCACATAGATATCATGGCTTATGTTTCCATAGACCCTTTGCATTGACGTCATCACGCCGCCATCTTAGAGGTAAATCGATGATGTAACAATGGAAACGCAGAGATTTGTACGCGCGGCGCACAGGATTGGCCAATGAACAACCTCATTTTGACCTCTAGATGAGGGCGCCCTTCTCAAATGACGTCATGTGCATAAGGTCTATTGTCTTCACTATAAATGCCATTTCACTGTTTTCAAAGAAATGCATGATTTTAGCATGGGGCGTCACATACAGAGGTGGCAAGCAATGCTCATTACTATCACTAAACCGCAACACAACAGTAAACCTAAAGATATTTTTATTCTCCACATTGTCCCCAGTTTCAAAAGCTGTAAATGCTTCTAAAGAATCCTCCATCAGTTATTAACTGCAATAAAGATACAGTGTAATAGAGCTGCTTAAGCACAAAATTATGCTTACCAGAATAAGGCTACCAGCCAAAATACCATCTCACATGTACCATCGGTGACTGGTATCCTGCTTGTTTTTGCTAAGCAGATAACTTTTTTACTGCCGCATCCCAGGTTGTATCGTAAACTTGGGTGTGATCCCTGGTTATACGGCAGTTTCAGGTTGAATGGCTTCTGATTCAAAGATATTGACAAACTAGGGAGACACCAACATTAGGGCTATATAGCTCAGTCGGTAGAGCGCTGGTTCGTTAATCCGGAGGTCACAGGTTCAAGTCCCATTCTGATCAATTTTTCTTTGTTCAATCTCAAAACAGAGAATTTTTAAGCAATATTTTCTGCTTAAGCAGCTACATAAAATTTGGCCAAGATCTCATGAGATCCAAGTAGGCCAGATGTACATAAGGTTTGAACATTGTTCCCTTACCTTAATCTTAGCATTGTATTCACCTCGTCCACCAAATAGTCCCAGACCACCGAGTACAACATCTGTGTCTACGCTGAACCTGAGAGCTTCAACAGAATGACCAGAATACCCCCAGCCTCCACCATAACCTGAGGTAGGAAAAAACAAATTATCAGTCCCTAACAAACATCTTTGCTCCTCACTGGTGCCTCATCTAGCAAGCTGTCCAGGCATCCTTTTGGACAGCTTAGGAAGAATTTGGGATGGCTGGTTGGACAGCCGACCGGCTGTTAAGCAGATTGGCCGCCAACCAAATCCCAGGAAAATAATTTTTTTTGCCATATTGAATCAGTTTACCAATACTTAGAATATAAAAAACAAAAAACATCAAGGAAAATTATCAACTTGTCTAAGCAATGCAATGCGCTACAGCATTACATGTAACTAAGAGAATAAACATTCACAATGTGCTCTTTTCCAGAGAGTTTTCAAGTGGGGGGAGGGGTAAATCTCACATCCCACGCATGACTTTTCAGGAGGAGAAATGTGGATGGCCACCTTTTCAATCCTAGATGAGACTCTGCTCTTAATATCTGTAAAAATTTCAATATTGATCTCACACATAGCATTTCAGATAAAAAATGAAATGTGTAAATGTTTGGATTTGTTTTCCCTTTTTTATGCAAGTTGTCCATCACAAGGCCTAAAGGCCACTCGAGGTGTGGGCTAGAAACCTGCCCAATGTGCAAAAACAAGACACGGCGAGATGCAAGTCTCTTCACAACACAGCTAACAACAGGGTGGGGTAAATGAATCAGTTGTGAGACAAACATAACTGCCTCTGCCCCTATATGAAGCAATTATAGTCAAGTGTCTTACTCAAGGAAGTGTCATGACCAGGATTCGAACCCACATGCTGATGACTTAGCCACCAGAACTGGAGTTCGATGCACTTAACCGTTCGGCCAAGACACGCTACCAAAATGGGTGAGTAAAAAAGCCCCCATCCTTCCTGAAGATTACCTGAAACTGGCTACCAGTTAAATTCTCTCTTACCTTCAAATCTGTTGACTGCATTGAAATCCTCCTTGGTGTAGACTTTGGTGATGCACTGCTTTTCAGTCTGCGCCGCAGTGACAGTCAACTGAGCCTCCTGGGAGGCAGTCAACGTATCCAGACATGCCAGCATGTGAAGGGCACAGTGAGAGCGAGATACCAAGATGGATGGGGTAGAAGGGAGGGCTAGCTCAGGGGTCAGGACCGAGGCGGAGGAGGGTAGGGTGGGGATTGGACGCACGCAGGGCTTGATGACACTGTGGCAGGTGATTCTGCCTGTGGATGGCTGGAAGCTGATAACAAGAAAACAAAACAAAAATTGAAAAGTTGAAAATTGTCTTTTATCCAATCAAAGAAGCAATTGGTAAAGCTGTGTCGATCAATCAATTAAAAACATTTCCTTTTTGTTCTCCCTTTGATTCTTGTGGGAAGATTCAAATTCACTACTGTTCATTCACTCATCACACTTTGTTGCAAGTTGTTACTCACCACCACAGTACATTATACAGTGGGTCCAGACAGACACTTGAGTCACCGAAGTTGAAAGATGATTCTTGCTCGCTGTAGCTATTGCATGTGCCATCCACTCTGCTCAGCATGAGGCACTTGACACCTGTTAATCCATTCCGTGGTACTACACCTGTAACAACATTTTCAAAAATCATTAGGGCCAAAGGGAAATGTCTCAGTAGCATGTCATGTTTCAATAACTTCTCATTTAAGTTGAAGTTTAAATTGTCTCTCTGAAGAGCCAATTAGTTGACTGATTAAAGTTTGGATGCCACTGATCAAAGATATGATGGTCATGGCTTTTATGGATTGTAAAAAATGGTCCAATATTGTGCCCCTGGGGTTGTTGACATTAAACCCGGGGCATTTTAGGTACACTAGGCCCCCCCCCCCCCACCTCCCGAAAAATGGCCCTATTTTGCTCACAAGCATAGAGCCCTTTTTCCAAAATGAAATCTGGCCAGTTTACTCATTCAGGGACGATTTCGTTTTGGATGGGCAAAGCTCAAAAATTCAACGTCAAACCTCCCAAAAACTAAAAAAGAAAAGTGACATTTAGTTGCCAGCGAATATTTTTGCTTTGATTTCAAGAGGCTGAGAGACTTACAAAGATAATTTGAGTTATTTTTACTATTTATCATTTAGCATTGGTTGATATGGGCATCTTGATTAGTGTGGTGCACCCATAATGTTGATATCGATGACGATGAGTGAACAAATAACCAAAAGGCACTAGTGGGGATCAGGATAGCTCAGTGGTTTCTTTCCCTGCCTTTTCACCTTTGTGACCCCAGTTCAAATCCCACCTCGGATCGAAGCCTTCCATGTGGATTGTATTTTCAGTCCCTACCTGATTATGCGTGGTTTTTCCCCATTTGGGGTTTTCCTCCCACATCTAAAGCTGAAATTTTCTTTTCATTTCCTTGTCACCATCAAGTTATTTATTTATTTATTTATTTATTTATTTATTGACCAAACCAACAGCGGACAAGCCGCAAATTACAGGAATGGATGAAAAACAAGAATTTAAATATATATACTGTGAAATAAATATTCATATACATATATAAAAGTAAATAGAAGGGTTAAAACAAAAAGAAAATTAAATGAATTACTAGAAGTATAACAAATTAAACATAAAAAGGGGCACAACAATGTGGCAAATAGAGAAATATAAATAAATAAAGAAATGAATGAATACACAGTAAAAACACAAAGAAATACACTGTAGTACATAAGTACAATAAACACAAGAATATAAATATATATATATATAAAACAAATATGTAAATTAATAAAAATAAAAATATATATATAAAAATATTAAAAAAAAAAAAAAATTAATAAACGCATAAATAAATAAATAATTGACAAAAAGAAAAAGATAAATAAATAAATAAATAAATAAATAAATAAATAAATGTTGGGTGTGTAATGAAATAAATAGTGACTCACCTATGACACTCTGATTTGCAAACACCAGTGAGTTCTCCAACATCCTTGGGTTGATCAATGCCTCATCTACCTTGATGAACGTCTGATCCCCGCTGGCTCCTATCCACGTAGCCTTACGCCCATACTGTGGACCCATGTCAGGAACAGGGCCCGGCCTGGAGTGTGACACTGCCCCTGGGGCATTAGATTCCTCCAGGATGGCCCGGCAGAGCTGACCCTTCTGGTGATGGAAAGAAGAGATGGGACAGATTGTTCACCACTTACCGCCGGGGTTTCCCAGAAAACAAAGTCAATGCCCCCTGACTGGATTAATTTTTCAGAATAATTTGTTTTTGAAAATATCGTTGTCACAATGAAACCCTGACTAAACAAAGCCAAGACAACAAAGGTTCTCATAGAAAGCACCTGGATTTCTTGTTCTCTTTCAAGAACATATGAAGTCTGTTCAGCATGAATTGTAAAACCTCAGCCGTAATCCACAGCCGATAATCGGCCCCATGGCCGGAATTTATGCTGGAATATGTTCACTTAGACTTATCTCCCATTGAGTGGAATATACAATGATATACAATTTTTTTCAAAAAATTTGCTTCAAGAAGTTGTTGAAAATATTCCAAGCCCGTATTTTTGAGTCCACAGATGATATGAAAGAAAATTTTTGTGGGTTTGTGTGCATGAAATAAACTTTGAACCGTGACCTCTTTATATACACTAATGATGACTTCATCAAAAGCGCCCTCTGGTGACTTTTTGGGGTTAACATTTATTATTACCGAACATCTAGTGTTTGTGATGTCACAAAACACTGCCTTTCCAGTTTCTATTTATTTTTTATTACAATAAAACCAAATTCCAAACCTGGAAGTTTCCGCAGGTATAGACGTTCCCTGATGTACCAAGCAGGACAGTGTGATTACTCCCAGCGGCTACCTGGATGACAGTCTCTGGAACCTGTAGCTGCACTGGGGCAGTCCTGGTGTCAAGAATGACCGGGAAGAATTACACATACATTACCCTTGCCTTAATAACCAATGTAACTTTTGGAAAAGGTGCAATAGAAACTTAATACAATCATCTGAGAAAATATGGACACTAAATGACTACAGTTATCTCGAAGGATGAAACAACTGTAGGATTGTGGCTACAGATAATAATGGGCATCACCTTTGGTGGGGTCCATTATTTCTTAAGGCTACAACTCTACTCGTCATTCATAAGTACCCCAGACAGCTTAAGCAATCCTATTGTTGAAAGGCAGTCATATGATCATATTTACTCTTAAACGGCTGATTATGACAAAGCTGGAACTGTTTAAGACTGGTTGGCATTCAGGCATTCTACTCTCATAGCCATGTGCATGTTGGCGAGCATGCTTACATGTTACACAATACATACCAGTACTCAATTCAAAACCCGAGAATGCACGACCAAAATGCAAAATGGTTTGTGAGGCCCGAATTCAAACTTTACAAAACAGGAAAAGCAAAGTTTTTCCTACTTTGTTTTTAACGCTTTTAACAAAAATGGTTTAAGATCAGCAGGGTCATGGCAAGGTGATGAAGTACCTCGCCTTTGCCAGGGGTGTGAGTGGCCACAAACAAACAAAAACTGAAAAAGCTAGCAAAAAGCTGATATTTAAGAAGTTCCCATAGTTTTGTACAGAGCAGGTGTACAAAAAAGCTGAAATTCAGAGTAAAAATCTGAACAAAAAAAGCTGAAATCAGCTTAAAAGCTGAATTCTCACACCCCTGCTTCGCCTTCAGCGAGGTCCTTTATCACACGGCCGCGACCCTGCCAGTCTTAAACTGCTGTTTAAGACCTTGTCACTACTCATTTATTCCCATACTAAAGACCAAGTTTCACTATAATTTCCTCAATAAAGACCCAGCATTATTCTGGGATTGATACAAGATGGTGATTTTACCTGCTTCCAGAATCTCCCTGGCCCAGCTGGCCATGGTTACCCAGACCAAAGCCATACACCTCACCATTCTTCAATAGTACCACTGCAAAATATATAAACAGCAAAAATCACAATCAACCATGTATGTAGGAGTCTAACAGGAAGCCAAATTTCCACTTAGGGTGGGCAGTAGTAGAGAAACAAGAAACAAAAAAACATAAGAAAGATAAATACAACGCTTTTTGGTACATCACTAAACCAGTCAACACAGCTGTCAGGTATACATGTTCCACACTACATCCACAAATCTTGTATAAAATTGCAGGAAGGAAAACAAAACTACATGTATAACTGTACACTTTGCTTGTAGAAATCTTTTCCCTATTCGATTGGGAAATATTCAAATTAAGATAAATTATAGCAAAACAATGAAATTTGCACTGGGCTCGATTTCACAAAGATTGGTCTTAACTGCGAATCAGTCTTAATAGGAGACTTTTGAAAGCTAGATGGCAGCACACTTACCAGGTAAATTCCCATTGTTTTTTGTAGTTCTGAGCATGCGCACATTTCCGAGAACAATGGATTTACCTGTAACTCTGCTGCCACCTAGTGTCCTCTAAAGTCTCCCACTGCTAAGCTAAGTGTGATGTCACAATACAAATCACTATAGTGATATTGACAACTCATCATAAGATGAATCGAAGTGCTTTGTGAAATCGACCCCTGGAAATCTTAAGAATGTCTGGTGGGGAACGAAAACCATCACAGAGGCTCCAGCGATGATTTCAGAAACCCCCATGGTTAATGTAGGAAGTGAAGCCATATGACTATGACACCAAGCCGTCATCAAGAAGATGTTTTTTTACAAAACACCAAGCTGGCTCAGTTATCACAACTTCCGTCTAATATCAATACTGGGAATACCAAAATTTAGATTGCAGGGAGAGGTGGTTTAAATATGAATTCTCTGACGTAATTATTTGTTCAGGTTAATCTATACGGTTTAATATTGCTCACTGCAGAAGATGAAAAAATAGCTTACAATTCAATACTTTCTGAATGGCAAGTTACACTTAGAACTTTGAGAAATATTAAATTTAAAACCAATGTAAGACTACTGAAACACTTGACACAACGCAAACTATACCAAGACACAATTTCATAGCGCTGCTAAAGCACAAAAAACAGCAAAGCACAAAAAACAGCAAAGCACAAAAACAATTTTGCATACCGGGAAAAAGTTTCCAGCCAAAATACTATCTCACATTTACAACTTGCGACTGGTTTTCTGCTTATTTTTGCTTAATAGCAGAACTTTGCTAAGCAGTATTATCTGCTTAACCAGTTAACGCCAGATGAAGTGTATACATGCCATTATTTTCCCTGCCAGAAATCGAATGAAGTGAACTCTACATTTTTGTGTGAATTCTGAAGACCGCAATGAAGGTAGCCCGGACATTCCATTCAGAAGCGCACAGCACAAGCACCGTGCAACGCTTAGTTTCCCCCACACACAGAGGACAGATGGTGACGGAAACAATGCTGAAATTCTCCCTTTATACGGGGGTTATTGTATAATCCCTGATTCCAGACCTTTGTTCTTTTGTTACAAGAGGATTATGAGACATCGCGAGGCTTCCACCATTTTTTATCTACGTATTGCAGCTCAATGGAGGTAAGTACAAGTGAACCAAGATTCCAGTCTTGGTTCTGGCCGTTGGTCCAATTATGAGACGTGTCTCACGACCAAGATTTTGCAATTTATGCTGAATGAATCTAACATCTGAATGAATCTAACATCTGAATGTATCTTATTCCTGTCAGGTGGCACGAATAAATTTCGGCATTAACTGGTAAAGCAGCTCTATAAAATTGGGCCCAGATAAGACCAATCATTCTCAAAAATGGCGCACTCCAAGCATTGCTTAAACAATGGACCCAGTATGTTTAATAACACCAAGGACAGGTTTCGGGGGATCACTTTTGCTGAGCACACCGGGGAAAAAAACAAATAATTTTGAACCAATCTTGAATCGTTTCTTCCAAATTTCACTTCATACCTGAATGGTGCAAGCCACAGGCTACCTGGGTTGCAGCTGATGGCAGGGTGACAGGCCCTGCTGGATGCATTACATGCTGGCCGTAGTCTCTCTCTACCTCACGATCATCACCGCTGGTGCTACCCTCATCTGTTGAAAAAAAAATCAACACAAGATTTGAACAGAGAACCTGATACAGTCGACTCTCGTTAATACGAGGTCCGCCGGACTGGCCCGTTTTTCTCGTATTAACCGAACCTCGTATTATCCGAGCGCGGTATTAACAATGCACAGTGCATGACATAATGGACGCACGTGTACATGTATATAAATGTACCCGTACTGCAATGGACACTGCATAACTGTGATCATATACATGTACATGTACCATGCAAACACATTTGGGGCAAATAAAACTGTTTTGATTTAATTAATTTATTTTGAAAGTCAATTTATGAAAACAATTTACATTTTTTGTGACTGAAAAAAGAGCGCATATGACTTAAACTTGCCGTTCTTGGCAGCCAAGTTTCGGTCGCAACGGCCAACATGACAAGTTGAATGTTGATTTTCATTGGTTTTCACACCTTAGTAAGGTCACAGTAGTGTGAGATAGCGCATTGCTAAGGCGGGATACCAGCGAACAATAAACGGTCTGGTGTCCACCTCTCATCTGCATTGTACTACCATTCAATAGACTGGTATCATTGCCAACGCTCAAATAGCACCTCTATTGATCATGATCAACGGAGCGGTAGCACGTTTTGAAAGGCTGGGACTTCAATTTTTCACCTCAATGAAGGTAAACTGTCGATGCCCAACAATTCATTCCCCAAACTCGCTATAAATGTAAGACAAACAATACATTTGCTCGTTACGGGGCTGCAAGAATACCTCGTATTAACCATGTTCTCGTTATGACCGTGCTCGTATCATCCGTATTTAAATGCATTCAAACACGCACGGGGCAGTTCGGGACCGGCAAAATACCTCGTATAAACCGGAACCTCGTAACATCTGAGCTCGTATTAACGAGAGTCGACTGTATATCATCTATGTTATTTTTTTTATTTTTTTTTTTTCACCCATTCAAATCAACGTAGCCCAACCGAGGCTGGAAGGGAAAAAAGGTAGTCTGGCCCCTTTTTGGAATACTGATTATCAGTTTTCATAGCTTATAATAGCACGCTGAGAACTTGACCAAGATGGTCACAGCAAGATAAAAGAACAGACCATAACACATTACAAAGCGTACAAAGTAAAACTGGTTTCATGTGAAGTTTTTTCCCAAGTTGCACTACATTTGTTGCAACAAACATGCACCCACTGCAACATTCACCCAATGAAGCACCTTCTTTTAAGGGCTAAAGCTTGCACTTATCCAAGTGGTTCCTTCAAGATAAACCCCAAACTGTAGTAATGTACCTTTTCCTTTGTCCTGATTCATGATAAACCCGAGTCGTCGATGCTTCCCATCCTGCTGCTTGTTCATCCCGTACCGTAGCTGTGCCAGCAGCTTGTGTTGCAAGATGTTACCGTGCTGAACTAGGGCCCCAAAGAAGTTACCCCCGCCGGGTACTGCACCCGGTATGGCAGCCTGAAGAGCGCCCCCTTGGCCACGGCGATGCTCCTGGGACTCACCAGCGCATACTTTACAGCAGCCGCACTTGGTACAGCCCGAATCGCCAGAACCACACCCACAAACCCTGCAAATGAAAAAACGATAATGAATGATATAACTATTTATTCAACAACCATGCAGATCCCTGTCGCTTGATTGGAGGATTGTAGGTCATATGGCATTCCATTCATCAAACCATTACATGGCCTATGCCAAAAAACATGCATTTAGGTTCAATTCACAGATTCACAGTACATTCTTCATTCCATCCCATTTGATCTATTGCTTGCTAGACCACACCATGCATTACACACAGCAGTACAAAATACCCTCGCAGTTGATGCCAGAATACAATCACATACATTTTGTTCATTCCGATAGTTTTATCCTCCAGTCAACTGTACTGTGCAATTCCCACAAAAATGCAATATTTTCAGTTTCCTCCACTGAGTTGTGTACAAATCCTGCCTGCAGGAAGTCCAGACTCTGTGGCCCTTTTGTTAACATTTGACGTCACAGGTTACAAAGTCTAAACCAAGCCCCTACAGGCATTTTAAGAGTACTTCCTGAAAATATGAATATGTACAGAATGCAACAAGATCCTTTACTACAACAAACAGATTTTGTCTCTGTTTTCAGTAGATAGCAACATAAGCTATAATTAGGTGGCCAGTACCACATACCCTACCGGACACCTCTCGTTTTATTTATAATTATTCTTTCAGCATCCTGTTGCATTGAGCATGATTCGGGTGCCAGTTTTGTCTTGAGGTTAAATTCCATAAAGTAGAAACGTTTCTTACATTCCGGGATTCCTGCCTGGCTGGTAGGTGTTGACGCACGCATCACCGTATCCTGTACAGAGTCCACACAGCGAACAGATCATGCACTGATCTGCCTTCCATTCATGATCACATTGCTCATCATCTCTCTCGTCTTCTTCTGCATCATCTTCGGCGCCAGGAGCAAGGATGTCGGCTACTGCTTCACCTAAGATGAATAAGGACAAACTAGATAGTTAGCATCAATGAAGAAATCTGCCTTCCGTTTATAATCACATTGATTATCATCTTTCTTGTTTTCTTCTGCATCGTCTTCAGCTCCAGGAGCAAAGATGTCGGCTACTGCTTCATCTAAGATGGTGATCTAGGAAAAGATTATTAGTTAGCATCAGTGAAGAAATCTGCCTTTCATTCATGATCACGATGATTATCATCCCTCTCATCTTCTTCTGCATCGTCTTCGGCGCCTCGAGCAAGTCTGTCTGATACTGAAGTAAAAATATACCCTGAGATGCAGATTTTATTCCCACTACCTAGACGAGATAGTTTTGTGAAGGTGGATGATGAACCATGTCTATTAAGATTCTGTGTTTAATGTGAAAAAAATTCAAATGACAAGGATCTATGTCAGTTATATAAAACAATTATTGAGTGGCATTCGTTCGTAAAATGGGAGGAATATTATCGCTCGGTAAAATTTGGGCTGTTTATTTCACTTGGCTTTGCCTTCTGAAAGGGAACATTGCGATAATATTCCTCCTATTGCACTCTGAGCCCCTCAATATTTGTATACTAGTGTGTTACAGAATCAATATGGGAATACAATGAACAATAAATCAGTTGATATTTGCAACTTCGCTGCACGCATAATGCAAAACCCAGCCACCAATTTACACAGTCAGGTTTTGACAAGCATGTAAAATGAAAACAATACACTCCCTGGAAAAATGTTCACTGAAAATAAAATTGTTCCTCAATCACGAACATACCACAAACATGTCCGGGCTAAGAAGGCTTTAGAACAATGGTACGTCTAGAATCAGAGAGTTGGTGCTCTGGTCAAGGTCTATGGTTACTGGTTGTTTTCAATCCTGGTTTAAGTTGGCATTGCTGTAGGCAATGGACATTAAGAAATGCTGGTAGGATGTTGTTTTATGAAATTGGGATTACGGTAAATAGCGAAAGACAGAGGATTGGTTTCTGAGGGTTACTTGCCTTCTGTGACCAGTCTTCCCATGAACTGCGCAACCGCCGATTCACCACCCTGTGGCTGTACACCGTTACCGCACACGTCGTCTGGACTCACTGCTTCCTTCCCAGCGATGTTGGCGTTCTTACCGTCTTTCCCCGTGCCCTGTCCCAGTGAAGGGCCCCTGCCGCACTGCCCCTTGTTGTTGATGCCCATGGTGTAGACGATGCCATTATTGGTCAAGATGCAGGTGTGTGCTTTGCCTAAGGCAACTCCTGTGACCCTTACATTCTTAAGATCAGCCAATAAGCCTATAGAGGTGACATAAGGTGAGTACAGAATGAGTAACGCTGTCCAAAGATATTACCACACCTCATATATATTCATGTAAATCGGCTTGAGCACAGATCATATATCTCAAAGGCCTGATGAACATGGGTAACAATAGTGTAAGGCCCCTTTGAGAGGCCAAATTGGCTTTAAAAAGTGGATAATAAACACACATTACACACATTTATAAATACCCCTGAAAGTTTGGGACAATTTGGGCAGTCCTATTGGTTGAAAGGTTGTCACATTACTGTTTAACAGTGGTTTTAGACGGATGATAAAGGCACAGCTGGAGCTGTCAATGCGCGTTATGCCCTCACATAGCCACACACGTTTGTGCACTAGCTGACGCGGATGCTAATTTACGCGTAACGCAATCAACACACAGTGGTACTCGAAGTCCATTAGTACGTGCGCGTAAAGGCAATCGTTGATCAATTTGACCCTTCACAAATTGGAGCCCGAGGACGTGACAGAAATTGAAAAATAAATTTGAAATACAGAACAGTTATGGATTTTCCTACATTATAATACTTTTTAACGAAAAGGGAATTTATGAATGGGAATAAAAGAGTAGTGGCTCGGTCTTAAAGATACCCGCTCGTCACCATTTCCCGAGGACTATTTCTGTGGCACAGAACGATCATGTACCCACACATAGTTTACGCACAATGCATGGTCAAAGGTCAAAGGTCAAAGGTGATCTTTCGTGGCACAAATTTGTTTGTCATGCCTTGATAAGTGGGCGTCTTTAAACGGCCATTGAAAAACTTAACAGGGTCGAGTGATAAAGGACCTCGCCTTCGGCTTGGTTCTTTATCACATGGCCACGACCCTGCCAGTTTTAAACGGCCGTTTCAGACCTCACTCTTTTATTCCCTTACTATTAACTGTCATGTTATTCATTTCTCACCAGTACTTGTGGTTTAGTCAATGCTTAATACAATTTAGTTCTTTCTTACCTGTGCTATTATCAGCATTGTGGGTGTCCTTGCCAAACACATACAGCTCTCCTTCCTTAGTGACTACTGCTGTACTGCCGTTATTACACGCTACATATACTGCACATTTCCCGTCCATCTTCAGCATCTTCTTGGGCTTGGATGGTTTCAGTTGACGCCGTCCCTTCACTGAAAAAAAAAAAGAGGAAAAAAAAGGTTCTTCAAAATTTGAGGCGCTCCATGCCAAAATATCTTTTTGCCAAAACTCAAACTGGGTTTATTTGCTCATGAATAGCTGAGAACAAGAGCTTTTGAAATAACACCTAAGTAGGGTCTACAAGGTATTTCTCAACATATAGAATGTTTTAGACATCACAACACATTAATATTAAGGCTGATGTTTCAGTTGTCTTTGCATTTAATTCTATGCCATTGAATACTTTTTTGTGTTAACCTATACATCAATGCTTGTCAAGCACTGTGTACTCCGTACTTTCCTGAGTCCTGTGACAAAAAGAAAAAAAGGATTTTAACTTCCTCTAGCTAACGGGCAAGCTCTAGAATGCTAAAGGTCTAGGGTTCAAATCTCACCCGAGTAATATGCCTGTGGATTTTTGTTCACAGGAAAGTACTGAGTATAGTTGGTGTACAGGTGAACACAAACAATAAACATGATGAAGCCATGTTCCAATACACACCCTGATCCCCATCTTCCCCCTTCCTGGCTGTCCCTGCAAAGTAAACACTTCCGTCATCCCCAAGTAAGGCAGCGTGGTATCCATCGTGTCCAATGCTGCATTGCACAATCTTAGGTGACTTAGTGATAGGGAGCTCTGACCACTTGGTGCTGGTTTGACTACTCTGCTTGATGCCCAGACTCTGTGCTTTCCCTGCAAACAGCATCTGGAAAATGGAATTGTATCATCAATTATATTAAATTCTGGTGATAAAACCAAGGATGCTTCAACCTGAAGCCTGTGGAAACCTGTGAACCAAAAACAAAATAACAGGTCAAAACAATAGACTCATCCATTAAAGATGCTAGTCCCAATATTTGACCAAGTTGACCCGAAAATTTTGATTTAAATTTTAAATAGCCATTTTGATAGATTCGACAAAGTTATGATTTCATTTAAAGTATTGCACGAAAAAATCTGCCAATACTAAATGGTAGTTCATTAGAAACACAAAATGAATTACTGTCGGGATCCCAACATTATCTCACGCCCATCAGCCATTTACAAACAATTTGGCATTTTACATGTATTTTATGCATTGTCTGTGGCATAATTCAAAAGTTTTTGTGTGTTTTTCGTTTTGAAACAGCAACATTTCTCTAAATTCTTTCTGAGTAAAAAGTCCCCCCCAAAAAAATAAAATTGCCATACAACTTTAAGCTCCAACCCTTTTATTGCACTGACCAACAACAACCACAAACACATGCCCCTAAGTCTGTCATATTAAATGTTGTGACTGCCTGTTCACAGTCCGTGATATTCGGCCATGTATGCCATTGCATACAAACAAACCAATGTAATAAACACTTTTACTGACAATCCAAGGGGAAAAAATGGAAATCACATTTTAATTGGAAGCACATTATGACTGTACATAATTGACATTATTTTTAAAGATCAAACTCATGAATTACCTTTCCAGAGAGAGTCCTGATGAGAGTGAATTCTTTACCAGCTGCTATATACATGCATTCATCAGTTACTCCAGTTTCTACACAGTCAAAACAGACAACGAAATGACCACATTGTATCAATGACATAAACTGAGCCGGGAACATGCTATAACATAGTATTATTGGACCCCTCACTGGAGACCACAGAGGCCGCCAAGAGGCTTGCACCAAAATGCTCAAAGCAGCTTTAAACATACAACCAAAGAGGTCCAAATAAAGGTCAGGTCCTACGTTGACATTTTCCAATGTTTCCCATGTTAAACAAAACCATATTTCTGTTTTGTATTCTTTGCCAGACACTTTTTACTGAAAAAACATTGTGTCATAAAATCAACAATACCAGCCATGTCTGGGTATATGATGAAGACTCTACAAAAATGAATGGTTCCCTAAAACAAGTACATGTAGCAGCAGAGAGAGCAGTGCCTGAGCGGGGGCCGTATCCAAAGAAAGGCAGTTGATTATGTGAGCAGAAAGTTGCATTTCACAAAATGAAAAATCATTTCAAAGTCTCAAATATCGATACGTATGTACTGTTTACAGTCTTCAGCTTTATTTTTGTCAACATCTACATACATATAATATAAATACAATGGAAAGGATGTCGAGATATTTCACCATAATAAATCTTCAGGGCATACTCTTTAAAGCGCACCATACAGCAAATCGCCCCAAAATTTAAAAATCTACTTATATCTTTGCCTGAAAGAACAAACAGACAATATTTTGAGTCCTTACCAATCTCTTGTTTCTCTATGTTGGCCTCTTTGCCGCTACCGTTCATCGACGGGCCGTAAGCGAGTAAAGATTTCCTGGCAAGTTTCACTGGGAGCTCTCCGGTCTTAGACATTGGGGAACTCTGAGGGTTGAAGCTTTGGACTACAAAGGAATCCTGGAATAACCAAGAAAAATAAGAAGAATACTAACACTGGGTTCTTATAGAGCCCTTTATCACACGCCTTTGGGCGTATGTTTTTATACCCGTTTATTCAGCACCCTGTAAGGATTTACAGGGTGCTGCGGCATAATCTGGTGCCAACTATGCCACAAACACTGGGGCAAACCCCTTCTCTTAACAGTGCAATGTTTTTTGGGTTTTTTTTTTTACGTGCTTTACACAACAAATGGGACCTACGGCTTTTCGTCCCATCCGAAGGACAAAGCAATTATAGTAAAGAGTCTTGCTTCAAGACACAAGCTTCAAGACCAGGACTCAAACCCACACTCTGCTGATCACAAACACCAGAGCTTGGGTTCGGAGCACTAAACCACTCAGCCACGACACGCCACCATAGGTAGACAAGACACTTCGAATTTCAAGTATAAGTTCAAGTATAGACTAATCCGAGTAGCTTGTTCATGGGCATTTACACCTCCGCAGCTATGGCCGCCGCAAGTGAGCATCTACGCACACACACTGTGAATCCTCCATGCTGAGTGGTTCATAAGCATGCTGACATGCTATTGTCTCGTTGCCCGCACTGTGGTGGTGTAGCTGCGGTGGTGTAAAACACTACAAACGAGCGCTGCTGGAATTAGTGTATACTGTTTGCAAGTGACTCCATGTATGAAAACTTACCACTAAAAACTGTCCCAGGAGGGACTGGGTGTATTGCTATTCCAAGATATCGGTTTTCTTTTCACTGCACCCATATACCCCAACTAACAACCTAACCATTCACTGACTTAGTCCATTTGATCCTATCCAAATTGCAGCAGAGTGCAAGCCTTTGGAGGAAGCTAACATGGTGGCCAGGCCGCAGGGCAGTATGGTTAGATCCAGAGAGGGCACTATTGGGAATAAAACTCTTAAGGATCTAGACGTGTGACCTTAAACAATTGTGTGCCACACAATGTCGAAAGCATAGGGCCATTTCCATAATTTTACGTTCCCTCAGGGAGTGTCATGACCGGGATTCGCACCCACACCCTGATGACTTAGCCACCAGATTTTGAGTCTGATGCACTCAACCACTCAGCCACAACACGCCGCAAGAGCAGATGTCTTAACTGCCAGACCACTTAGCATACAAACAGGCAGATGCTTGGGAGCAACTCCACGATTACAGATATTACAGTTTCGTGATTAGATATGTTGAGATTTGTTACCTAGCGATAACAGTCAGGTCTGGAATTTCATCTTTGAGAGGACAAGGCAATTTTCATTTTGCAAAGGACACCTCCATAGAAAAATCTTCAAGTCTATGGAAAAGTTTTGAAGGGGCACCACGGCCAAAACCAGGGCAACAAAGGCCATGGCCTCCGTGGCCTTTGCATAAAACCACGCATGCAAAGTATAACATTCCATGTCAGGAAATTTATTTATCCAACCAGATTTCTGATATCTGTGGTCAATGTAATGTGAGTAACCAAGGAGTTGCCCCTTTAACTTTTTGGGGCATCTTAGTCATGGGTGATGTCTTACATATGGTATCACTTAAAAGCCATTACTGTGTGTTCCACACTTTAGGGACTTACATCATTTAGCGCTGATACACATCCGATGTTTTCCCCGTCACTGAATAGTAGTGATGCAGATGTGCTCCCTGAAGAGAGAAATTAAATTCAGGATGGATTTAAATTGATATTTTTTATGTATTTTGTTTGTGTTATTTTATTTCTGATGGTATCAATTTGTGGGCGGATTGTGAAAAAATTTAGAACATAAATATCTATGTTACCATCACCAAACAAGCGGTCATGAAGGTAGGCATATGATTGGCTACCGCAGCCATTAAGCAATTTGTACCAGTCAGTTGAAGTCAATGACCGTATCGCACCTCGATTTATCACAAACTACATGCACTATAACTGAATCACGTAAAACATCATTGATATTTTTTATGTATTTTGTTTGTGTCATTTTTATTTCTGATGGTTTTCTATTCTTCATCCAGTTTTGACCTTGATTAAAACCCTACTACTATCAGTGCACTCTCTTGCCCAACTGGCTCTCTCCACACAATACCACAGGAGACTGTGGAGACCATCACCAAACAAGCGGTCATGAAGCTAGCCATCTGATTAGCTACCTCAGTCTACCAAAGCTATTAAGCAATTTGTACCAGTTGAAGTCAATGACCGTATCGCACCTAGAATTATCACAAACTGCATGCTCTATAACTGAATCACGTATAACATCATTGGGTCAACACAACATTTTGGGCTACAAAAGCCAACAAACTAGAAAATATAACTCCACAGATTATCAGTTGCAGAGATGTGACTCTACGACAGGTTGAATACAGAAAATTTAGCTTCAAATCTTGCGTCTACTAGTTTGAAAAAAGACGAAGTTCACGATGCCATTTTTCTACCAGTGCAGGCCAACTCTTGCAACAATGGCATGTGATCAATATGTACATTAGGTGTTCCAATGTTTACCGAGCACTGTGTGTAATGGTCTACAAATAAATTTTCTACAAATAGTTCATACCACCATCCTTGTTATGTTTCTCACAATTCTCAACACACACAAAAAGGGACCAGTCTATTCTCTTTCCAGCCTCAGTTTGGTACTATGGCTGTGTCTGAACCAAGGGGTTTTGGCTTCGGCTTGGAAGGTTTACAACAATGGAGAATAGGAGTTTTCAGCAATCCAGCCATAGCCACTCAGCACTGTCAATTCAGACATGGCGTATTAGTTCAATAAACCGATCCATCAAGCCACACCCACTAAACATATTGACCAATCACAGCATTGGCTACATCACCAGTGTACACATGGGCAGTACCATGTGCGTATCTTCAATGCAACACTGCACGACATGAACGCGTGCTATAAGTACGCGCACGCATGCTTACATTTTTCAATATGATTTTTATCGTGTCGGGCTTTTGTCGGACTTTCGGTGGCGTACCCAAGGCTGTGATTGGTTAAGACGCATGGGGCGGGGCTTAATGGATCGGTCTATTGGAGAAAAAGCTTGATAACTCAGCCGTACCAGTGGCAGGAATGTCGACCGACCCCGTCTCCACCAGGGTCTCTGTGTTCACCGTGACCACCGTGTTGACCACTGATGATGACCCACTGTGATCCAACGTTGTGGGTTTGTAAAGAAGCTGCCCCTTCGCTACACCCAGCCAGCCTCGCTCATGAAGATGAAAATCTCTGTTGACTGCATATATGTGACCCTAAAATAAAACAGGGGAAAACTGTTTAAAACCAACAGTGACCAGAAACACAGTAAGGGACCACTTTTCTACCGCTTTTTTTGTTGTTGCTTTTTGTACCTGAAACCATCATAAGTGTTTCAAAATTTGAATGGACATGCAGGCTTATACTGAAAGTATTTTGAGTAGATTACAACTGTTTAACTATTAAAAAACAATATTTTAAAACATCAAATGAATCAACTCCAATTATTTTCAGGAAAAGCCTGCATGCCATTCACATGTTGAAACACATTTGGGTGGTTTCAGGTACTCAATTAAAAGTTACAACCATTGGGAAAACAGCAAACATGACAGTTGCATAGTGATCCCCTTTGTTGCGTATCCTGTCAAGTACTTTTCAAGTTATCTTGATTGGGAGGTACATGTACTTAACTAGTACATGTGACATGTTTTAGCAAAATCAGACAGACCTACAAACTGATCAAATAGAAAAATGTATTTTCAATACATCCAAGTACTTGGTGACCCTTCAAACGTTTTGCATAGTCTTTAAAATTGGAAGTGCCCCTTGCAAAATGAAGATGGCCTTGCCCTCTCAAAGCTGAAATTCAAGGCCTGAGTTTGTACAATTACATTAGATTTGAACTAAACAAGGAGCGGACCAATTTTGGTCTTAATGCTGAAACTACACACAAAGAATAAAAACTCCCTTCTTTAGAATAGAAAAATGTATTTTCAATACATTCAAGTACTTGGTGACACTTCAAACGTTTTGCATAGTCTTTAAAATTGGAAGTGCCCCTTGCAAAATGAAGATGGCCTTGCCCTCTCAAAGCTGAAATTCAAGGCCTGAGTTTGTACAATTACATTAGATTTGAACTAAACAAGGAGCGGACCAATTTGGTCTTAATGATGAAACTACACACAAAGAATAAAAACTCCCTTCTTTAGAACTTAAAATGGTCAGACAACCAAACAATCTCCCACAATACCTCCCCTCCCCCTCCCTCCTCCTCTTACTCAACGAAACAAATTAATAAGCAACACCCACATAAACAACTCCCAATCCTTTTCACACACAACAAATTTCTCCAATAGGTTTTAATCACTTTTTTGCCCTTTTATCCAGAAGAAATTACCTCCAGGCATATCTGACATGGAGTGACTCATTTCCATCGATATTGTTTTATAAACTCGGACAGGTGTTTTCATCATACTTTTCACCCATCCATAGACTGCAAGCGGAGACAGTTCTCAGAGCTGACAGCTTACATGTTCCACTAACAACTTGTCATCAAGTGAGCTTTTAAAAACTTCTCCATAATCTGTTTCCTCCGTTCAACCCCAAGGGATTTAATATTTCCATCTTCTTATCACATGCCAACAGACATTTTGCTCACTTGAAAACCCTCCCGTTACCAAATTATTTTGGCAAAGACAACCTCAGTTGACCGAAGTGTTTGACCACTCAAGCATGAAGTACATTTTCTTACAAAATATCACGCGTGTGTTCAGATGCCAATTTTACAAACTCTATTAATTAGCACCCTGAAAAAAATCATTTAAGTGCATCTTAATTAATTACATTCCCTTTCATGTAAAAAAAAATTCAAAGAGCAGGCCTTGATCTTAACCGAGGCCACCGAGGCCACCGAGGCCACTGGCCTCATGCCCTGTCGAGTTGGCCAGCATGCCCTTCAGAAAAATTGCACTGTCACTACCAACTTGGCCAACATGCCCTTGTTCGATTTCTCTGATTTAGCCAGCAAAGACCTGCCCCCGTTTTTCTTAAGATCAAGGCCTGAAAGAGACTGGTCAATAAACATCCAGGATCTCAATCGTACTTTTTCTTTGTAACCAATTAACACTGGATAACGTGTATACATGGTCATTACTTGCCGTACCAGAAAACGGGTGACGTGTACTTTGTTTTTGTGTGAATTTTGGAAGATGAAAATGAAGGTCCCCTGGACATTCCATTCCAAAGCGTGCACAGCATGCTCTCACTGTGCAACGCTTCATTTCACCAACACAAAGAGGACAGATGGTACTGAAACAAATTCTTAAATTCTCCCTTCATGCCGGGGTTGTGTAATCCCCTGATTCCAGAGCTTTGTCCTTTTGTTGTAAGAGGATTACGAGACATTGAGAGGCTTCCACCATTGTTTATCGATGTATTTCAGCTCAATGGAAGTAAGTCAGAGTTAACCGAGATTCCAGACCTGGTTTCGGCCTTGGAACCAATCTCAAGCCGTGTCTCACGACCGAGATTTTGCAATTCACGGTGCCTGAATATGACATTGCCTCGATAGATAAACAACAAATCCAGGTGTTTCAAAGAGAATCTTTGTTCTATTAGCTTTGTCAAGTCAGGGTTTGTGGCAGCGGTACTCTCAAAGAAAAGTGATTCCGGCAATTCCGAGAAAATAATCCCGTCAAGCTGGACAGGAAAAGAATGGAAGATTCCCTGCAACTGGTTAAGTATGATCTGAAAACCCGAACAATTTCGTGTACACAAGAATGTGGTTTTGGTCTTTCAGATCCTTCCACTCTACTTTGAAAGTCTTGCATTTATTGACCCCTTGCGGGCACGTCACACGCTGCGACTGTTCCTCGCTCACTATTTTGGAAGTAAACAGGTATACATGTATGTGTATACAGGTAAATGCCCTGTCGCCTAAAAATTTGCACCACACTGTACAACACACAGGGACATTGACTTCCAAAATGGCGCAACCAAGATTAATGTGATGATGACGTCAGGTAAATGGGCGACTTTTGAGACGATAGCAGGCATCCCACAGACCGGTCCTTTTCCATTGTTTTCATCGCTGAGAACAATGGAAAAGGACCGGTCTGTGGGATGCCCGCTATCGTCTCAAAAGTCTCCCATTGGGTCAACAACAACAATCTTATTTGATTTTACCATTTGGAAGATCTTCCTCTTTCCAACCATTATTAGCTAAGAGGATGAACATGGACAAAACCACAGCTCTATAAAAAATAATAAAGCCTTTGTGCTCAGGCTCGAGTGTTTTTGTGTGTGATCTTGGTCAAATGAAGTCCCCTATGGTAAGAAAGGGTTCATACAGACCTTTCCCCAAAGCTGTTCACAGGGTCCAATTTCATGAAGCTGTTAAGCAGAAAATACTGCTTAGTGAATATTTTTGCTAAGCAAAAAAGGGGTGGGGCACCAGTTGAAACAATGTAAACTATATGGAATTTCAGCTGGTAACCTGTTTCAGCTAAGCAAGTTTGTTCTATGCTTAGCAAGTTTTAGTGCTCACAGGCTTTATGAAATTGGGCCCTGGTGAGCCCATTTTGTGCTTACTTTAACATAAAAGCACCATTGGTGTTACAAACAATAAGTTAATTTGCACTGTTGTGACACCCGTATGCTTGCTTACAAGAACCGCCGGCAAATTAGGGTGCCTTTAGCGGGGTGGGTTCCTTTACAAAGTAAAGCTGTTAGTGACAATCTTACCTTGATCGTACTGGAGTATCCTGAGCCTATCTTATACAGGCCAGTGCCAGTGTGTATGTAGAGATAAGAGCCATCGCTCGCTATTGCACTGTTGTTGTCACAGCAAGCATCTGCAACAGAGTAGAAGATTGTTCGAATGTTGTTTTAGTATTTACAAAGGTGTACGTGGTGCCGGCCTGGAGACCATAGGTGTACATGGTGCTGGCCTACAGGCTACGAAGGCAATGGGAGACTTATGAGGACGCTAGGTGGCGGCAGACTTACCAGATACATCCATTGCTCTTGGAAATGTGCGCATGCTCATAACTTCGTAAACAACGACAATTTATCTGGTCAAGTCTGCTGCTGCCTATCGTTCCAAAGTCTCCCATTCCCTCAATATGCCCCTGGCCATTGCCTTGGAGCCCTCTGAAATGTTCCAATTACAATTTTTCCTGATAGAATTTTTTTTCCAAGTTTCCCTAATAGAAGTGCCCTTTTACAACAACGAAACATCTGGCCTAATGGTGGTCACTAGAACAATAAGAATGAATGCGTACATCAGAGGTATAAAACAGTGGTACCTTCCAAGACTTCAAAAAGGTGGCTTTAGACTTTAATCTGAATCAAAATATGTCCCAAAATTTGTAGAAAAAGTTTGACCATTGTAGTCTGCTAAAATTATCAAAATCTGATTCTCAACTAATGACAACTGTAATACAAATAGAGCAGTTTAAAAAAAGGATTTTGAGGGCTTTGATCATAAGAAATGGAGCCTATATGAAAATCTTGCAACGACAACGTCACTGAGAGTTAATTAACCCTCCTACTGCCTGACCATTCAGTCTAAGGCACTGTGGTTTTGAATGATATGTTAACTATGCCAGACTGCAATATGATATCATGTGCTGAATACATCTACACAGTACACAGTCAACCCTCCTACTGTGTGACCATTCAGTATCATCTACTGGGGTTTTGGTACAAAGATAGTTCAGGGTGGTTTGTTTACAGTTGTTTCACCTTGCTCAACTCATGCAGTTGTTTCAAGTGGTTGATAAACTTGATGGAGAATATTATCTATGCAACTTGGTATTTTGCAAACCAAAACAATAGTAAACTGCCCTGGACATCATTATTTGTACAGTGTTTTTCAGCTGTCTTTGGCACACATCATACAAGTTGTATGCCTGATTTATGAATGAAGAGAGCTGAAGTTGTTATCTTCAAAGTCACATCAACATAAAAAATAAAACTTGGCTTACCAAGCAAGATGTGGAGACAGAAAAGCCATGTGCCTGCCAGGCTATAACACACTTTTTATTATGCTGCCACCAACACAATCATGTTCCTCATGTACACAATAGCAATAACGAATACCGACTTGCAATCACTAAAAAAAGAGGCCAGTCTATTTTTTCTCCAAGCCTCAGTTTGGTTTGACTTGAATGAAAACAAAAGAAACGGCTGTACTATGAATAAAAAACTTAACAGAACTGCCGTTGTCGCAACTTTCCCAGAGGAACATATTCGAAGCTCAGCGAACCCCAAGACATAAGTGCACCCCTCCTTTGACTAACAAGCCACTCACCGATATCGATTTCCTTGACCTGCCAAGAGTCGAGCTGCGACTGAGTGGGGATTCCCGACGTCAACCAATCAGGAAAGTGGGTTTTGCCTAGAAGAACAGCGAGTACGCTGCGCTGCAAAGCCGACAGGATGGAGGGGACCTAAAGAATGGGAAATGGGAATTGAAATTTGAAGCAAGATGAATTTCCTCTACTTGGAAATATTCTGTTGTGTATCAGATCTTCCTTTGTTGGTAAAATGAAACTAAATCTGACTTGGTCATCCCCCTAACTTCCCCTCTTTTCCAAAGTCAAGTAACATTGCCTTACAGCACCAAAGATGCTCATCGTCATCACAAGAAAACGGACTGGTGTCAGCTTTCCTTTAGTTTGATCAGTGTTGATAAAGTGTAACTTTCTTTTGTAGCCAACATCTCCTATGCTTCTGCTGAACAGGCCCTGTCACACAGGACAATTGTTACAGCCAACTTGGGAGGCAACCGACTCCACTGCATGCAAAAGGAGCACTTTGATAGTACAACTGATGTTTGTCTACACTATCTTAATGTCCCCAAGAAAATTATGTGGAAATTGACTATTTGTTTTCTCTTTTTGGAGATTACCTCGAACCAGTTGCCTGTAAATTGCCACATGTGAAAGTTGTGCCACACTGCCCAAACCTCGAGCAGTGTTGATAAAAATGCAACTTTCTACCATTGCTAACATCCCCTATGCTTCTGTAAGACTCCAAAGCCATTGATTTGGGTCCAATGGCATTGTCCTGCTTATCACAGACGTCTGGCCCATAGAATAGTGCTTCAGAGGCCATGGTAAGCGCAGAATTGTGTGATAAGTGGCACCAAGACATTAGCACAAAACAGCATTGGTAGTTTTCCAGTAAATATTTCTCAAAGTTTGACACAAACTGGTGACATTATCTTCTTTAACTCTCCTACTGATACATCAGTTGAACCCATTCAAATATCCCATAATGTACCAATTTCCTCATTGGTTTTTGTACACGGCCATTGGTTTAACACTGGTAGCATTGTGTGCACAAGTGAATGGGTCACTATTCAAGGTTACTCAAGTGTATTGATGGTATTGGTTCCTCAGTGCCCGATGGGCCTTAGAGTAGGAGGGTTAATCATAAAATTCTACATTTAACTATTACCGATTTGCTGAGCAAAGGTTTTGAACATAACCTCTTACAACCAGCCATATAACTGGCAAATTTTGTTGTTCTTACAAACACTTGATCTACATTTGGAATTTCATGGAGAGACCACTTTTGCCCTTATGACCTTTTGACCCTATTGCCCTTGGCCACAGACTTTTTCAAACGGACGTGCCCTTTTCAAAAAAGCCTTGCCCCTTAATGAACTACATCCACAGGGCCAACTTCATATACATGTAGCTGTTCAACAGAAAATATCGCTAAGCAAATCTACACCTCAGCAAATAATTTGCAGGGAACCCGCCTTAACAAATTGATTATTGATTGACATGGCATTTTAGAGGGTAACCCGTTTGTGCTAAGCAAGACTTTTCTGTGTTGCGAGAAATTTTCTTGCTGAACAGTTTGATGAAATTCAGCCTTGGTATTTTATATAGACCAATCCATGGTTAGTTCCATCTCATATGTCCTGTACCAGTGCTTTCCGCCATTACTGGGATGCATTTATGCTCGCGTTTGCATCAGGCGCAGTCTTTAACTCACGTCACGCTGGTGTTTTGTATAGTCACATCAGTATCATTGGTCGAAGATGCCCATGATACGTTAAATATATGAACGCTGGGTGTATTTGCTCCTAGTAATGGCAGAAAGCATTGATGAAGGACACCCCCAATGGATTTGTCTATACGCTGAGCAAATATTTGGTAATTAACAGCTTAGTGATAGTGATATCCCGACACCAATTTCATAACTCTGCTTATCAGGGAATTCTGCGCTTACAGTCAACAGTCTCAGCTTACAGGGTTAGTGACAAACTCCTGCTCTAGCTGTTTAGTGAAGTATCGTTAAGCACATTAAGCACAGATTTTCCCGATTGACTTACCTTGAATGCTTGCTGAGAGAGCCTCCCGGTGCCCATGAGGATTGCAGCTATCCCAGACAGCATCTTGCCCGTGTTGCCGCTGGCGATGATGAGACTGAGAAGGCAGGCACAGCTCAAGGAGGAGATGGAGAGTGTGCCTGGGGGCTCTTGACTCTCCAATCTGTGGTCTATCGAGAGATCCAAGAGCAACTCAAACAAAGAATCTGAAAGGAAATTGTTCAAAACTTGTTTTACAAAGAGAAGGAAAATGATAAATGATAGTTACAGGAGAAATTACTCCAACTATGATGAAACGAATCAAGTGATCTTGACCATAATTCAATATAATAATAGATGTTCCCATTGTTATTGGTTTTTTCAACATAAATTATGTCAAAAAAAATTGGGGGAATATTGACAAGCCAATAAAGTCTTAAATATACCCACAAATCAAACATTTACATGTAGCTATTGAAAAACATGTAATATACAGTACTGGTTAAAAAAAACAATCAATCACTAAACAAATGAAAAGAAAGTTTTCAATATTAAACCATTTTCACCAAATAGGGTACACAACTTTTTTTACCAGGCAGTCCATCACATACATTGTACTGTACATGTACTGAACATACTGTACATGTACTGTATAGTGTACATACTGTAAGTAAACAGAGTACATGTCCATGTATATATGTGTCATGGCAGGTTGTGGCCGAGCGATCAATCACACTTGACTCCAAGCTCTGGTGTTTCTGATCAGCAGAGTATGGGTTCAAGTCCTGGTCTTGACACTTGTGTTCTTATGCACAACACTACTGGGACGTAAAGCCGTAGGTCCCATGTATTGTGTAATACACACTAAAAAAAAACAAAAAAAAAAACAGTTCTCCTACTGCTAAGGGGAGGGGTTTGCCCTGGAGTTTCTGGTTAACAAGGTGCTACATAAGTGGACCACGTAATTAAAAAACTTCATAAAATAAATAAGGCACTATATCAAAACTAGCCATGGAGATCTGGCATGCCTTGTGTTGTAAAGCACGAGAAGATTGAATAGACAGATTTGGGAAACCGCTTGAAATCTGAATCATACTTAACCCAGATAAAAAAAAAGCTGAAGCATTCTTGAACCTAACACCATGTGGGTGTACCAGCTGATCATTGGAGATATAAGTAGCCCATATTGATTGACACACACACTAGAAGGATACATGTATGTAGTGCATTCAAAGCAACAGGAACCAACAGCTGTTTGCAACAGTACTACATACATGTACGAGAGCTCTAAACCACCACAAACTTTTTCATGCCTGATTGCTTCATTCTTGAAATGGCTAGGGCACCAAGGCATTTTCTTCTTGATAAAGGGCACCTCTATGAGGAAATTGTAAATTTCTATTGGAACATTTCAAGGGCACCAAGGCAATGACCAAGGGCAATGGAGGCAATTGCCTCTGTTGTCTCCGTGAAGTATCGGGCCTGCTTTTCAGCTTTACACAATGACTGTTGGATGCAATTTTACAACAAAGTACAGTAATTATAATCACATGGCTCAAATTTTTGGGGAAAGTCCACAAGACTACAGGGCTTGTAGCTCAAAAGTTTTTCCTGGACCACAAAATGTTTTACAAGACCAGAATCAAAATGAGAACAAAACTATCTACACAGATTTACATAAAAACTGTACTTATCTGAACAAGCACTAATAGAAGATTTATTTCATTTGTATTATGGGTAAGTATACTTTGATACTCAACAGAATTGAAAGATTTGAACATAATTTTTGTTTCATTTCATTACTACACATATTGCACCAATGTGATGACCTAATGTGGAAAAAGTTCCACAAGTTGCTTGTACAGGTGTATGGTGTATTCATTGAAAACCAGGATTGATATGACTTTACTCTTCCAAAAACCAATGATGGTATTACCCCTTTAAAGGTACTTTGTGTACTACTGCCATCTTTACATATATTTCTTCACAAATTCTCCCTAGAATTGTTTTATTTTATTCCCATCTAATGCCCTTTCTTTTTCAGTCCGTCATTTTAAGAAATACAAGGAGAGCTATAAACTGCTCTCCTTAAATTGAGGAGAGCTCTTTGCACTCCTCAGAACCAAACTTCAGTAGTCTAAACAGTGAAATTAAAACACGATTCTTACAAAGTCCGACTGTATATGATGTTTAATTTAAGTGTGTAAGTATCTCTGATGATTCATATGCACATACTGGATGGCAGGATTGGATTGGCTGATTGCAACTATCACTACAAACACTGCATTGGTCGTTGATTGGTAGTTGATTTCCTTCCGTGATTTAAATAGTTTCTTCCCCCAATTTTTGTCAAATCCACTTTAAATTTTAGGGACTCCTCGGATAAGGTTAAGAAGTGCGGAGGAGGGGGATTGCATTCACACTCCTTAAAAATGATGGTCTACCCTTTGTAGGGAGCTCAGCACATTTTCTTCCCAGCTTTGATTTCAGTGAGCTTTTGATTAACGAAAAGGTTATCAGGTGAGAAATACATTTAAGTCTTTCTTTCTCAATTTCCCGCCACACCCCTCCCACTTCTGGATTCCAGCTCAACGTTAACTGCCTGGGTAATTCCCACTGGCATTATCTCTGTTGACCTTTTGATTGCAAAAGGGTACAAACTGATGAGGAATAGGTACTATGTGTTTAGCTTTGTTTTTCTTCTTTTAGGGGTTGCTGATAAAAGTTATCAATGAACATCGTCAAGTACGATTTGAAGCCTTGCTTTGTGTAGGAAGTGTGAAATAAACTAGTTTACTGGAGACGACCATGTGATAATCTCTTCTTGAAATAAGGGGTGGCTATGAGGAAGAGCCAGAGGTGAGATAAGTGTTGACTTTTCGTACAGGTTGCTCTTTTTGATATCAGAAGAGGAGCAGGAGCAGAGCACACCGTTCGAAACGTCAAGAATTATCTTACCTCTGGTTCTTCTCAGTGTATTGCCTGGTTGTCTCCCTTAAATTAGTTTACTCAAACATTTATCATGTTTAGATATCCATACACATCAAACATGTACAGCTTCTTAAACAGTAGACGCCGGATGTTGTGTGTAAACGCAAATATTGTCTGAGCAAGCACACGGGCAACGTTTAAACAAGTCATTGTGTAAAATCGGAATACCAGAACAAAGGTTGCCCGAACATTTAGATACATGTCATCCATTAAAAAAACATGGTACCTGGCCCCCTCCCACCCCATTGAAAACCAATGCCAAAACCGGCAGACTTAAAGATTTGTATCCATAGCCGCACATATACCAACTTCAACTAAAGTAAGCAAAACCTACATGTATAGTTTGACTTTGATGGACTTAAGGTAGTGAAAAGTGGAATTCACTTATGGTGCAATCCAGTGTGCCTTAATACTGTCCCAGTTTTTTGCCTTGAGGTTTTTGCCTGAATTCAACTGATTCATAACCTCAAAGTAAAACCATGTTTTGCCAGACATACCAAAGAAACTTCAGGTACAACACTGAGCTGTCAGTTGAAGAGGGAATTCCTCTCTAAATTGCCCAGGGAGTGACTGTCCAGTTGGATTAAAACTTAAAGTTTCACTGATGCACAGTAATATTTTATCTACATTACCGATCATGTCATCTGGCTCCTTGGCCAGTCCCTCAGGTGTCTGTCCCTGTAGCATATCCAAGAGGGCCTGAAGTGCCCTAGCGCACAACATGGGATGGGAGCTGTGAGTATCACGGATCAGAACAAACACACTGCGTAATCCAATACCAACCACCTGTGGAATAAATGAAGAAGTATTGGATACAGGACTTGTCGCATTGACTAGTTGGAAAAGATAAATAAAAGTGTACATCATGTATAGGCTTTCCTTCGAACATTCTACAGGTCTTGTTAAGTTAGTATGTAACAAGGGGACAAAAGTGTGGTGAGGAGGTTTTCAAGTAGTTGTTTAAACACAGTGAGGACTGATTCGCGACAATTTTTCCGAGATTAAGTAAAGGCTTCACCGCCGTTAAACAACTTGTTGAAAACTGATTCAACACAATTTTATTCAGAGTCATAAATACCTTTCTGTTAAAAACGTCCCAAAACCTTTAAAAGTGGAGAGAAAATCTGACACTGATAGCTCACCTTGAGTCTGCATAATAATGAGTGCCTCGCGCAAGTTTCAAAATTGCGCGTACAAGTTTGAAACTTGCGTGAGCGCGAGCCAAATTTGCATGCTACCATCCACCTCAATGAGGCTACCAATTTAAATTGGGCCATGCAATTTGCGCACTCTGCACAATCGTCTAATAGCGCCCTCTTTTGACTCAATTTTCATGTTTAAACACTTTGCACCATGTCTATACCGTACATTTAAATATGACCACGTGATCTCCTCTTGTCCAATCAGAATGGATAAACTGTCCGAAGAATTTATGAATGTATGTAAACTGTGTTCAATTTGAGAGAAATTCAAATTCTAATACAAGAAAGGTGTTTGGGGGAGCATGTTGTAACCCACATTGAGATTCATGAAAATCTCCATGAATAATAAATGGCTGAAGTTGAGTGTATTTACTTGTAACCTTTAGCCACTTCCATCTGAAGCAGTCTTCCACATTGTGTCAAACTGACAGTTGACATTTTCAATCAGTGGTTTTTCCAAGTGCAGGTATAATTTTTGAATTTCGAGTCCGACTTGCCAAACTATTTGGTAACTTATAAAACTATGGTCCAAAAAAACTGTTTATCATAAAATTACTACTCAATAGCCGACTCCTAAAATGTTCACATCCCTTGGGAAAGCTGGGTTTAATAGCGACCTCCCAAAAGATAGTCCATACAGAAGAGCAATAGAAGTAATCTCTGCACCAAAAGAGAATATAGTTCAATTGTTCGACAGAGTTAACTTCAGTTGACTTTGTGGTATCTTTCCATGGATGCCTTTCATCTCTGTGGACCCCGGTGTGAATTTGAGAGAAATTCCTACACCTTGTGAACTGGGTTTTCAGTCCCTACCTGATTCCTCCCACATCCTAAACTGAACGAGACACTTTTGAGGACTCCGTGGTATCACTAGCAGAAAGATATAAGTAACAATATCGCAACAATAACCTTTGGTAATCGGAAAGCATCTTCCATCTTGCCGATGTCTTCGTCTTCATGACCCGCCTCATCGCTCTTGCTAGCAGCAGAGTTTGCTCGTATCAGGATAAGCGCCCGTTCCATCATGTCCCTCTCCAGGACGTACTCCCGAACCGTGGCATAGATGCTGAAGGCGGACGCATTCCCCTGGAGCTCGATGTTGGGTGGCTGGAATCGTACAGAGTCTGAATTGATCTCCTTCTGCAGGGGAAAGGGGAAAAAAGGGGAAAAACTATGAAATGTCTTGAATATTAAAAAGTACACCGAAGTGCTTTTGCAATATTTAAATTCACATCTGTGACTGTTTTTGTTTTTTTGTTTTTGTTTTTTTGTTTTTTTGTTTTTTTTTTCCCGTCAGCATCCATTTTTGACTCATACTCTGCACTTATATAACATGTCGTTGTACTTGTACCAAAGTAGCATTCACAGGCATTATCTGGACACAAATTTAAAATTCTGGTTTCTGACAGAGGTTTAGTCGGTATTCTGGATTCATACATCAAAGCATTACATTGATTGTTTGCACAAATATTTCCCCTACCAATCTATTCCTAAATGACCTCTGGAGCTTGTGTATGGAAAGAATAGACCTTCATCATGTAGCACTAGTAGTCATTTTTGTTTCAAACACAGAGATTATGGCTAGTATGACAGCCCAGCATCATCGCAACCCTCTCTTTTGCGCTCAAAACTTGTCTTTGACTTTGAAAAGGAAAATCAGATGGACGGTGAAAGATAAAAGTCTACATCCTGTCAAACTAAACCATGCGCTTAAAAAGAAGGGGGGGGAAAAGAAGAAAAAAAGAACACCAGACACCAGGTGAAGATCTGTTGGTTATTAATAGATTGGGGAGTATTACGTCACTCTATGTTACCAGGTAGTTTCGGTCAGTTCGGCGGTGATAAGATCAGTATTAAAGCAGAGCGGACACAGTGAGTCAGAGGTGCATTCATATGTCCACATGCGGTGACATATCACTAGCCTTTAAGCCTTTACTCTGGTACCAGACAGAGAATGCACTTTCCAAAGTTTCACTTTGATTATTATAAGCCCATATTCTTTGATCCCGGAGTTTTGAATATGCGCAAGCACAGTTGATACTGTTCATGGGATGAAATTGAGGCTGGGAGTGGTGAATATACACTGTATTGTAGAAAGGCCTCACTTTTATTTATTAGTCTTGTTGTTAAGACATTGACTCTTAGTGGAAGATTGTTGGTGTCAACCAGCATTTCACATGAAAAATTAGAACATCGGTGAAGAAAAAAAACGAAATTAATATTCCGACTCCTCATGCATCCTTAAAAGTTTTTTAAAGCTCACATTTGTACTGTGAGTAAAGTGTAATTTACCAATCGCTCCAAAATGTTTCCACTTCAGGAACATACGTATGCTCATCTTTTTAAAATGATAATTAAAGATGTCGGAGTAAAAATAAAACTCTTGTGCACTTAAACAAAGACCCACATAAATGTTACTGATATCCTGTTGGTACTCTATGTCAATGAATCTTAAATACTTACATTTCCTGGGGTGGATTTCACAAAACTAGTCCTAACTTAGGACTGGTCCGAACTTATGACTAGTCCTACTAGTTACTCTTCCTAACTCAGAATAAGACTAGTCCTAGCGCTTTGTGAAATCCACCCCTCGACGTATGCAGGGTTGTTTTTACTTCTGGTGCCCAAACCAGATATGTCCCATATGTTTGTGTGTGATTTAGAAAACAATCACTTTATTTGCAGTTCAAAAATAATCTTAAGACAGTAACTGTCATCTAGAGCTATTGCAGCATGTACAATGTATGTTTACACTTTTCTTGCAAAATACCTAAAATAATTCCTTCATAATGCGCATACATGTGCAGTGTATTCCATATGGGACTGTGATAATTGTTTGTGCCAGTCGGCATACTGCGAGGCGTGGTTTGAAGTGGAATACTGAAAAACTTGACCAAAGGTTTAATCCATCTTCTCAAAATATAAAGACTGTAAAAAAAAATTTACACATGGTATTTGTGACACAGGTGTACTAGTTCTTTTTAAAGAATAGACGATCTGAATAAACTTAACTGCTCCCAAAAGCTAACGTTTTCTGTGTACGTACATTTATTCGCTTTAAGCATATTGAGAGAACACAACTGTGGGTGAATGTTTACGATCAAAGGATAATGTTGTTGTAGACATGAAGCTCACTTTAATCCTGGATTGAATCTGTGCTTTAATTGGCAGACACTTTAAGCAGGCAGTGAGGTAGAGAGAGAGTTTGTAGCCGGGGTCGCACACTAAAACTGCCAGGCTTTATAGTCAGAATGAGTCAGCTTGCGGCATTGTTGCTGTACACACGCTGACCGTACTGTGTATGTAATATGAACTCCTTCATAAACCATACTGAATAAATTAGGGCTTGTAAAGGTCACTTAGGCACACATCTCTCATGTTGGAAATGATGACGTCTGAGAAAGACCTCTTCCTTTGTACTCTTGCCTTTCTGGACTCCATTTGATACGGACAAAGTACATTTACTTTCTCATTTTGTTCGTCCATTCTCAGAACATAGGACCAAAAAAAAACATGTACAGGTAAAATGTAACTACACGTGTTGTTGTTTTTCTCCTGGTTGGTGGGTTAAAAGAGTGAAGACGCGGTCCTAAAGGGTCTTAAAACTGGCAGGGTGATTGAACGGCCACAACCCTGCAAGGTTTTAAACGGCCATTTAAAACCTTTTTGTTGAAAAGCGTAATAATGTAGGAAAATCTGTAAAAAAAAAAGAAAAAAAAAGATTTGTAAATATTCAATTTCTGTCACATCATCATGCTCCATTTCACTAAGGGTCAGACATGCGGTGCTCAACAGTTGTGTCCGCGCGTACTAATATATTTTACATGAGTAATGGTATGTATTGATTGCGTTACGCATAAATTAGCACCTGCGTAAGTTAGCGCGCCAACACGCATATATGGCTATGAGCGCCAAACACACCTTCACAGCTCCAGCTATATCTTTATCAGCTGTTCAAAACCGATCTTGAACAGCCAAATGACACCTTTCAACCAATAGAACTACCTGAACTGTCTGGGGTGTTAATAGATAAGTACATTTTTTTATGTATGTTAATGATCCAAATCAACATATCATCTGTAGCAGAAGCAAGACGCCTGGCCAAGAACAGAGAGCTATGAGGGCGAAAGGTTGTTGGGAAGCCATCTCCGAGATTAACCCCAGGAGGACAGCTGTAGTAGTAGTAGTAGTAAGTAGTAAGATCCAAACCAAACCAACTGAATCGTCGTCATCATCATCAACTTTACCATCAATCAACTATCCTCAAGTAATATCTAACCAGTGCTTATGATAGAAACTCCAGCATGATGAATCCTCTCTGGCTCTTGCTTGGATGTTTATGACGCTTCTTCATCGCTCCAACTACATGTACATGTATACGATCCGCCCTGTTTGGTTTACACTTACAGCACAAACACTGCATTATATACCCTCAAACTCAAATAGCAATACATGCGGTTGATACTCCGTCACTTACAAGGATACTCAGGGCCCAATTTCATAGAGCTGCTTAACCCTGGTGTCAGCGGGGAGGTTAAAAAATAATCCAATTGTTACCAAATATGGTCATAATTTTTTTTTTAAGTAAGAAGATTAGCTTAGCACAAAACAATTTTGCTTACAAGAATAAGGTCACATGCCAAAATACCATGTCACACGTACCATCTGCAACAGGTTTCCTGCTAAGTTTTGCTCAGTAGAAATGTTTTAAGCATTGTTGTCTGCATTTATTGACAGAAACTGATAATTCTGAAAGGAGCTACAGACTTTGCCCAAAAAAAAGGCAAGTCCAATGCATTTGCTGTGTGGGCTTCTGGTAGTCTTTGGAGCCAGTTTGTGTGGAACGGGTATGGCTTAGAGTGGAGTACATCAGGCTGACAGATATATGAACATGATAGTCTTTTTTATCCCTCCCTGTATTTAAAGAAATACTAACATGTAATGTACGTCGTCACTGTTTTCACAAAGTGGCAAACCCGTCCCACAGCCCGAAATCCATGTTCTGAGAAAAGTTCATGTTGTGAGAAAATACAACCTACATGTACATACGTGTACATTTACATGTAAATATTTGTCCACAAATAGAGTATTAATAATACATCACATCACATTGATGTCAAAGTTGATGTTTCGGTTGGCTTCACTTTGAATGCCATTTCACTATTTTCCAGAAGTGCCTGTTTTTGGCGTGGGCATCACATTTTCATATATGTATTTCATTGTTGCGCTGATACACTCTGATGACTGAGGTTGACACAAGACATCAGGTATTTGCACAGCATAATTCATGAAAGGCAAGTCTAGAACTTTACAGCTTCTTGCACAAATTCGAAACGAAAACCTTGCTCAATGCATTTCTAACGGGCTTCTGATAATGAAAGGAGCTGAACCGTGAAAAGCAGGCGTGGTTCACTATGGAATTACGTCACACTTACGTGTCCTCATTAGGATTAAAGAGTGGCATACGACGTCCTTTCAAAGGATGTCAAACTCTCCCTCATTCATGCCCCTAAGGAAGTAGAGGTTCCCGACAGACTGTACAAGTGTGATGCAAGGAAACTAACATTAATATGATTATCAAATATGCTTGGTTTGATTGCAAATCCAAATCACACATACATGTACACTGCATAGTGATGTTCACCACCATCACTGTCCACTTTATTTGCGCTCAGGGTTCATGGGGAGGGCAGAAGGAAATTGCACAGTGCATTCATTCCTCCAGTGCCATCTCAGGTGGAAATACCCCCAAGTTCTGTAAATCAATGATGTGGTGGTTTTTTTTTTTCCCCCTTTCCCTCACTCCATTCCTTCAGGCACGCCCCATTACCGAATCAGTCTATTCATTCATCATTCCACCTGGGCTAAAAAAAAAACCACATGCATGCATGAATAGAACAATCACATTACATCTACCTCAAGTGTACATATATACGGATTATTTGCGTGATTTGAATTCATTCTTTGCTAGTTGTTCGTGGGCACAATATTGAGCAAGAGGTGAAACCGCCAAGCAAGCAAGCAAGAATGCGTTTCAAGGCTTTCTGATTTGGTAACTGCATAGCAAAATTTACACATTTTGTATGAGATATTTGTACAGGAGTGGCTTTTTTTAAGAGCACTGTACAGTGCCGTATGTGGACACGAAAATGCATAATCATGCCACTTACGCACACATACATGTACATGTACAGTGTGGTGCAGTGATGTACATGAAATACTGCCCAATAGAAAAATTTGCAGGGCTACACATCATGTACACTCGTACACACACAAAAATAATTGCATTACATCATTTGTTATAAACACGTATCAAGTACACTGCACACATGTAAATGTGGTAATATTTGCAGATATTTTGTCTTCAAACCAACTGTAAATCAGCGTTTGCAATCTTTAACTTTAAAGAAATTATGGAGCACATTAAAGCAACATTCAAAGCAATTTTTCAGCATCAATGCACATGTATATCGTAATATATATGAATCAAGTCCAGTATGGACTTCAGCGACGTGACATGTACTACGTGTGTATACACCTGAAGTAAGGTCAGGCTTGGGTAAGATTATATTGTGTTTGTGTTCATACTACATGTTTATCCAGTTTAACAGAATTACATGTAGGTCACTTCATTTTCCTTTGCCATCTCTACCTTTTATAACTAGTACTACTGTGCAAGTGCACGTAATCGCAAATTATCAAAATTTCATCATTTTCCCCTATTATTCCCATGGCGACAAATGACTTCCTTGATGTATGACATCTCATGCTCCTCACCCTGGCTGGGCGAGGTCACTCTATCATTACCACTGTGTCACACACACTGAATGTTGCTGCTGTACACGTACTCCACCGCGCAATTCATTCCCTAACACTGTAATAATGTTATCAAATTGGCCATGACAATATTGAAGTATTTCATCCAATACAAGATTGTGTGGTTCTGGAACACACAGGACAATTTTTACTTGTGTACATGTAATTATGGCATCAGGGGTAAAGAACGACACAGCGTATAGTTCATGTGAGTCTGGCCGCGCACAAATCATGCCTGTATACTACAAAATACCCTCATCAACATGTGGCCATCAATATTGTCAGGGTCCTTGTAAACAAACTGCTTGTTGTAAAGTGCTGATTTCAAGCACAAGCATGGGAACCAGACTATTTGTCCCCTCCAACCTCATTATGGTTGTGTGTATTTTCCATATTAACCCCAACTCCCTCGAGTGATTCCCTAGGATCCATCCTCTAACAAAATCCAACACCATATGGTAACTCAACACCTAAACTGATTATGGTGGTATGCCTGATCCCATTTAATGCAATCAGTTTACTAGTGCAGTCCTCAGTCCAACAAAATCGAACAAAACATGTGGTTAGATTTTGATGGGTTTGGTGGTTGTGCATAACTACCAAAACGTTTATTACAGCACCATTAAAAAAGGCGATTTTGAAGAGCCAAGATGATCATATACATGTATGCTGTAAAGAAATCAAGATACATGTAAATGTTCCCCCCTTTTTCTGCCATTCTCCGTAACTGTACATGTGTGGCCTATTAGGGAAATCCCGTCCTGATGCGTAATTAGAATTTGTTTTCATTTTAAATGAGTGATGATCTTTTCCAAATTAATCATCCATACTTCAGGTTCAACACACAAAAAAATATTGCAATGTGTATAAATGTTTACATGTAAGTTCTCGGTTGGGGGTTAAATGGGGTCAGTTACATGTGGAGTCCAGGTGTCACATACATAAAACTGACCCAAGAACGATTACATTTAATGAGGATAAACCTACGTGGCGCCAAAATCAAGCAGATCTCGGAAATAGTGAAATGGCATTGAAAGTGAAGCCAACCAAAACATCAGCTTTGATTGATGTGGTGTCTTATACATTCTACATGTTGAGAAATGCTTACCATAGGCCCTAATTAGGCATTATTTGAAAGCTCTTATTCTCATCTACTTGATGAGCAAATAACAGTTTTGAGTTTTGGCAGGAAGTGCCTGGTTTTGGCATAGTGTCACCTAATGAACGTTGAATCAATACAATAATGAACGTGGGTAAAAAAGATGTTAAATAAACATTTACAGTACAGACAATCAGGTACACATTGGAATATCGGGACTTTCCATTTTCAAGTCTAACACTTGCAAAGGCCTGATACTTCATTGTTGTAATGTAAGGGCATGGCCATTTTTACTTAGTACAGTTAAAGGGTACAGTGTATTCTAATTTCTACTGGAACATTTCAAGGGGCACCAACGCATTGACCAGGGGCATGGAGGCATTTGCCTCCGTCGCCTCCAGGAAGCATCAGGAAGGAATCCAAATAAACCTGCCTCATCCAAACGTACAAACTGTTCTCCTTTTTATACTCCCAGGGTGACATGTGACATGCCACTGAGACGATCAGCCAAACAGGGCGAGGCTGCCCTCTCATTATCACTGTATCACCCTCACTGAATGACAACCCGTCGCCTCTGACTGCAGTCCTGACAAACACATTTTGGTCAGTCACACGAGATGCTTGCCCCCCCGAAAAAAACATGACAAAATGAATCACTGTGAATCACTCATCTGCTGTGTTGGACAGGGTGCCAATTATATTCACACGCAGTTAGCTTAAAGAATCTAGCCTTTATTGTACAAGTTGCCAGCCGCAATCATGGATACATAGGGCCTACATGTAATGTACATACTTCTTCTTGTCATTGTTTTATCTTATTTATTTATTTATTTCTGAGGGGGATGTCCTTGTTATGAACAATAGATTGAAAACCACTGATGTAATAGTGCTTTTTTCTTTTTTTATTTAATTATCAATTATTCAACCCTTTGTCAATGAAAAATAAAAAGTACTTCAACACTTCAAACACAAGAACCACAAAATTAATCTAAGTGTCTGTTGATCATAATGGTGCCTTTGTAATAATGACTGTGGCTGTGCTCACTTAAGTTGTCAGGGTGTTAAGTTTTGAAGATTGATCTACATGTTAGGGGAAAAGGCCTGGAATTTCATCTTTGAAGAGGCAAGGCCATTTTTATTTTGCAGATGGCACTTCCACTGGAAAATCCATAATGTATGAGGGCCACTCTGAATGGGGCAAGAAAGTCAAGACAAGGGCAATAGAAGCAAGACAAGGGCAATTGAAGCATCAGCCTTATTGGGGCAGGCAAGCCATGACCCCCGCAATAGAAGCAAAGGCCTTATGAGGCAGGAAGGTCAAGACAAGGGCAATAGAGGCAATGGCTTTGAGTTTCAAATAACTTTGAATCTTGTACAAAATGTGATTTAAGCAAAAGGTTGTACAAAATTAAAAATCAACATGAACAAACATGTATTAGCGTGGAGCCAAAAAGGGATGAAATACATACATGTTGTACACTATGGCAACACAAGGTCCCATTACAATCACTGATCTCTATTATACTGTCTAGATACAAAATCATCCCACTGGTCCATAACAACGTCTTGAGGGTACCATGGCGACATTTTACTACTCTCAATCAAAAAGAACCCAGTGTTAATACTCATACAGGAACACAAAGAGGACACTTGAGGAATGTAACTAGTCCATGTACATGTACATGTATATATAGACCTTAACTGCATCTGACGTCACAAATCCCATAGAGATATGTACAACAGCGCCCTCAATGAGGTCAAAATGGCTGTAAGTTTACTGTAGGAAAACGGCTGTGCATACCCTCTATTGAACAGTTTATAGTATACAAGTACAGCAAGTCACATGAACACATAATAGAGAGGGTTTTTATGACAGCCAGTAATGACATACAACTACATGGCTCATTGGTGTAGCAACATACTATAGCAACCAGTGCCTCCAGGGTGCGGGCATATAAATTAAGCAATTATCCAGCTCCCCTCCTGAAGTCAGTTCACTTTGTTCAAAAAACAATTTATTGCACAGCATTCCGCAAAATTGTCATTTTGTGAAATTTTGAAGAGCATGTGCATTGCTGTATTGATGTAATGCACTTCCACCCAATACCACAGCTGATTGTGGAACTTTGAAGAACATGTATACGAGTTAAGCCTGGTTCATACTTCACGCGAATGCGAAGCGAATTTGTTGTCACAAATTCGCAATGAACAATTTGCTCAAGTTCAGCTGTGTTGAACTTTTTGCGAAATTGTAGGAGAGTGACGACAAATTGACGTTCGCATGAGAGTGACGTTCGCATACGCGTGAAGTATGAACCGGGCTTTAGACAAACAAATTCAACTTCCACCAAATACCACAGCAGACTGGAATTTTGAAAACCAAGATACAGTGTATGTCTATGGGCCTAATCCACTTAGTACCATGGCCTCTGGAAAACAAACATGACGTTCTGCGCACACTGAAGTCCAGTTCCACATAGTCCTGTAGTAGTCTGTGGGAACTCTTCAGTGTATGGAACTTAGTTTATATCACAGTGGAACTTTGTGGTAGTTTTTTAAGAACATGTAAAAGTTTTCTGGAGAGCATGCAATTGTTGCACAAACATAACAGGAAGGCAATTTTGTTGAATTTTGTTTTGTATCATACAAACATGTACAGTGTAGGAGGGTAAAAAATTGCTGTACAATTAGTATTATAGAGACCCCTTGATTAAAACACACCTACATGAATTATTTTCTATCATGCGTGGTACCTTTTGGACGATGAGTCAATAAAGTATATAATACATAATTATCAACAGTGGACACACCCCTTTAAGATTTAGTTTGCAAATTGCATATTCTTGATGACATTGATGTATTGATAAAGTCAAGACAACCACTACACTCCACATCCCTTTATGTTTCCTGGGGCCAATTTCATAGCGCTGCTTAACGGTAAGCAAATTTTCGTGCTAACTATAGCAGAAAAAAATGCTAAAAGTATAAGCTTATTTCACAGGTTAGCAAGAAAATTTGGGCGGCCAACTTGCGCGTTCACCATGGATTTGCACTGTTACGTCATTCATTTTCCTACAGTAAGCACCGGAAGGTTAGCATGCCTTTTCGTGTGCTTACAGTTAGCTGGTTAGCAGCGCTATGAAATGGAAATCGCACAGTAAGCACAAAATCGGCCGCTAAGCAGCTCTATGAAATTGGGCCCTGATGACTAGAGCACACTTAGTAGAGTGGTTGAGAATAAAAAAATTAAGCTCTATTCAGTGCCACCACCTCTTTAAAAAAGAGATTAAATATTTGATGTGCCTGTATAATTTAACTGATAAATTGACTCATTCAGGGTTCTCCTAAGGATTTTTCAAAACTGTAGGGCAATCTAGAGCCAAATCTTGAAAATTTGGCCGAAGCACGCTGAATTGATACGAGATTCTTGGAATGGTTTTCACTAGATGTTTGTATTTGGTATTAAAAGCTCTAAAAGTACAATCTTAAACGGTTTTATTTTATGATTTTTGTGAATTTGATCCATTTATTTATTTTATTTTGTTTTATTATTATTTTGTATCGGTCCCTTATTTATGCATATTGGCGCGATAGGCCAGCTTGTGCATGGGGAGAACCCAACAGCAATGAGATTTTTTTTTTCCTCAGATTATTTGAACATACATGTACATTATGTAATCTTGATTAGGTTTGAGGCTGATTGTGTGTGCTAGAATTAACACATCTGGAACAGATACACAAAAAGCTTTTGTATGACAACTGATGTATTTCCAGTCATCAACAATTTGAATGCAGTAATTAATGCACACCATGAGAGTAATAGAATTTCTTTCCCAATAACTTTACATTCATCCGTAACATAACTTCTGGGTTTTTCTCTTCCGTTCGGCGTGAGAAGATGACACAGAGAAACAATTAACCAGATTATTTCAAGGGAAATGAACATTAGCTCAAAGTGCACTGCATGTCACTCTTATCGCGCTCTGCCTCTGCAACTCTCAGCTTAGTCACTCATTCTGAAGGTATCCCCCCCTCCTTTCACGGAGCCGGAGAGAAAGAGAGGAAACAAACTGGAGAAGTCTTAACACACTCTGGTTTAAATGTAAATTGATTGCCAATAAAACTATTACGCTGAAGGGAAAACCAGGCGCGCTGATGGGAAACATACACAGACAAGTATTGGTATGCACAGAGAATTTCAGGCCATTTTTTCCAGAGAAAGAAATCGAACAAATCTTTTTAAAAAAAATGATATCTTAGATAAATTATCAGAATGTATACAGTAGCCTACATCTCAAGATTTATGTAGAGAAACCAAGGCGAAGCCCTAGGCAAGGGAAGCAATGACCTCCGTGAACTTTTGAAAATCCAAGCTTTGGTAATGTTTGTTTCAATAAACGTGTTGTTTATATTTGTACATTATAATAATTTTAAATGTTCACATCATGAAATTTAATAAAATTTAGCATGTGATATATAATTTTTTGTGTGCCACTGACGTATTTACAAAACTTGCAAAGGTTTCAAGCTGTTTTGTCTGTGTGCTTTTGTTCCATAAAAAAAACGCTAGAAAAACTGTTGTTTTTTGTTGATTTTTTCAGTTCATAAGTCCTGAGTGTTTATCCATCGATTAAAATAATGAATATGTGGCGGTCTTCATGAAGTAAGGTTGGGGCAAATAAGGCCCTTGTTTCTAGTCCCTTGATATTACTAATTAAAACTTCGCTGCATTGACACTTCCACTAGACTCAAAACACACACAAGACGTAAGGGAGGCAGCTAGTCAGGCGATGCACAGGCAACAGAACCTCCTGACCCTTACGTCACAAATTTGCTTATGTTTATGCAAATTAATGCCCCCACTGGAGGGGCGGGGTCGGTACTTGAAAATCTTCAAAATTAATTGAAATAGACCGATTGCGCAACAATGTTTACATGCGGTCACGTGACCCCCTATCGGGGATGACGTCATACAGCTGGTGAAAAAATACGTGTAAAGAGATAGGCCGTGACACAGAGTGAGTTCGAAAACAGTCGATTACACTTTCGTTAAGCGATGAATTAGTTAATCAGCCCCTTTATTTAAAGTAGTATGGTGTGACATTAATTTAAATCACATCTCTGTTTCATAATTTAACAGAATTCTTCTGAAAAGAGGTTTTTTAAGCCATGCACTACCGGCGTCAGACGACTATTATGTAGCCACCTGTCTGTTATTTTGTTTGTAATGTTGGCCTAAATCACTGTAAAAAAGGATAAACAACGTTGGAAAAGTGAGCATTAATACCTAGCCTTGCAGAATTTCAAATAGGCAAAGGAATCACACAGTTTTGGAAAGCAATTTCTTTGGAGGATTTCAGCTTCAAAACTTTGAAATTTTTGTGTTGAAAAGTGTGTGGTGATCGCGGTCGTCTGGCCTAACGTTCCGTCGCGCGCTGTACACATCGTGCACATTTATACGGTACAAAAAAAAGCCTCGATCTAATTAACTAAATGCATTAATCATCGTGTACCGTACCACCCTTTCCTACGGAGGATTACGTGTGTGTTTACATTTTTAACCCAACAGGGGTCACGTGACGCGGGTCGCGCAATCGGTCTATTAGGTTTGAACAAACCGTCACTTTCTGGGGACAATCAGTGTTGTTGGTCAGTGCTTCCCTTCCAGGGGTTAGTGACAAAAGGGATGGATACGACATGCTGCCCATGGTACAGAGGCTGGTCAATCACTGTAAATATAGGTCAAAGGTCAAAGTTCATTCCAATTACCTTGGCCTTTTCAGTATTTTTCGCCTTATCAGCTCCATCCTTCTTACTCTTCTTGGCTTGTGTTGGCTTTTTCCTTCAATACAAAAACAAAAAAGGAAAACCAATTAAACTTTAAAGTTCACAAAACATTCAGCCAATGATTTTCCATTTATGAAAAGTGCTTTTCTCATAACAAAATCATTAGACTCCTCTGTTCCTACCAATATCTCTATTAAAGGATGGTTAATACGTATACAAATGAATCTTTATTCACATACATTGTACATGTAGACACCAGCCTGCTATGCTTAAAACTCTGAGCCTAATGTGGTAACATTAACCACATCTCGTCATTGGTTCTTTGGCTTCCCCTATGATCTACATTTTTCATTCAATCAAAGAGCAGGCCAGGAAATGTAAAGTACATTGTACATGGAGGTCATGACCTCCGTAGCCACAGGTCTTGGCATTGGTGCCCTCTTCAAAGTATTCACATGGATTTCATAATGGAAGTGCCCTTTGCAAAATCAAAATGGCCTTGCCCCTTCAAAGATAAAATTCAAGGCCTGAGTCAGTGGATTATTTTTTATTTTTTTATAGTTCTATATGATCTGACTGTTGATTCAAAAGCAGACTTGTTCAACATCAACTATGCAGATTCCCTCACATGTTTTCTGTAATCCATGAAAATCAAAGCCATAAACAGTGGTTATGAACAAGTAAACTTATAATACTATGCAGGGTTTACCCTGAACTTTTTCAGGGACTGGCCGGCATGACCAGTTACCTTGTCATTTCACTAGTCCAACAGCTTTTTCACTGGTCCATATTTCATATTAAATAGGGACATGTTTTAACACTGAACTTGCCAGCCAGACCACTTGGAGAGAATTTTGACTGGTCCTCAAGTGTTTTAACTAGCATTTGGCCAGCGGACCACTGATATGGAAGAGCGCTGCTGTGGGACCAGATTGTTGATGTTTCCCTTTAAATCACAGGCATGTGTCAACAGACAAACATAGTGTGAAAAATGGATCACTGCTTTTCCTTTCCCAATTGATCCACATCTGTCTGTTTGATTTTAATTGGCAAATCTCAACAACAACAAAAACAGGCCAGGAAAAAAATGACTTTACGGGGAAAAAAGGGATCTTGTTGAAATCAAAGTAAAAAATATCAACATTTCAGGGGAAATCAAAAAATAAGTTGAATGGAAATTTGAGCTGGGGCTATGGTTTGCTCCTTCTGGAAGTCAAATTGCTTCCTTCCCAAGGAAATTGGTTAAGCCCAGGGTGGAACACCATCAACAACTACGTGGTCTGTCAAAAGATTTCCCCACGCTGTGATCATACTGCAGGAATTTTATGACACGGTCCTCAGAGAATTTGGCCAAATCGTGACATTTTGACTGAAGTGTACGGTTTAAAGATTAAAAATAAATAGATTTTTCATGGAAAATAAACCATTGACTTTTATATGTCTAGTCTAGACATTTTTTTCAGTTTGGGTTATAATGGATTGTATTTATAATAATATTGTATTTATTTTACCTTATACAATAACTTAAGTACATGTATGATGTGCATAGTACATAGTGTAGAAGTGTCATGAATCTTGCCTGAGCAAATTGCATGTAAGTGAAAAAACCTGCAAGTATTCTAAACCACAAAATGCCTTCAGAAACCACTGGATTTGCACCAGTTGCGGTCCCCGATCAGAAGGGCATTGACTAATTATGACTTGTCATTTTGCCGGGAATAAGCCAGGCTCATGGACGGCACCAACTGTTTGAGGGGCTTCTAGATGCTTGTCATATAATCCCACAGACGCAGACACGAGTGGTTGTGGGAAACTTTCATGTTTCACTTTGTTGCCAGTTGCTTTCAACAGTAATGCCATCTTGGAAGTACTTGAACGTGACTGGTTAAAGAGGGGGCACAGATTCAAGCTATCACTTTGATACTTTAGTTGTGGCTTTTTGATTGGAATATCATTCTTGTGGTGGGGGTGGAAGAGGGGGGGGGGGAGGGAGGTAACCCTGGTGTAATAAAGATGTTCATCATGTTCTTGATGTTATAATTGGTCAGGCAGACTTGACTCACAGTAAGCAATTTTAGAAATCGTTAGGTTTTGTGGTGGAACTATTGGAATTTCTTCAATGAGTTCTGGTGGCTGTGGAAAGAGCAGGTGGTGCAACAACTCAAGCCTTATAATGTATCCATGTAGCAGTACAGGTGCTTCTATGTGCACGTATAATCATTACTTGATTGGTTAATTAACCAGTTGCCGCCAGGATTCTTTTTTTTGGGGGGGTCCCGTCCCCCTGGCGGGATTCTTTTGGCGGAATTGCCGGAATCTTTTTTCTCTGACGGTACCGCTGGCACATGGAACCCTGACTTGACAATGCCAAGAAAACAAAGATGCTCTTTATTGGATTGTCCGTTTTGTTTTCTCAACCGAGAAAATGTCAAATTCATGCACCGTGAGTTGCAAAACATCGGTCATTGCCTACGGCATAGGAGTGGAAATAAACGCAGAACCATGGCTCGATTGCCGGCTCACTCTGACTTACCTCTATTGACCCGAAATGCAATGAATGAACAATGGTGGAAGCCTCTCTCTGTCTCGTAATCCTCTTTTTGGAACAAAAGGACTAAGGTCTGTAATCGGGGATTACACAAAAACTACCTCTCAATTGCGAGAAAACTCCAAAATATTCTGGACTTTTTTGGTCTTTGTGTGGTTGAAACAAAGCATCAGACGGCATGTGTGTGGTCTTTACATGCTGAGCAGTGGAATGTTCGGGCGACCTTTGCTTCCGTATTCCCGTATTAGTGTCTTAAGATGGTTTCCGTTTCCAGGAAGGGGAAAAATTTGCGTGTTCACATGCCATCCAGTGCAAACTGGTTAACAGACTGGTTGCAGCCTCTCAATTGTCCTTCAGATTTTGAATGTAAGCGTATGCGATGTACACCGGGAACTATAAACCAGACTGTGAACAGACATGTAGTCGCTCGTGATTATGCAAGTTTTTGTTTTTTTCACAAGTTGAACCATACAAGTTTGAACCAAATATGTACAAGGAATTTTGGCTGTGGTGTAGAATCATCACTTTGTGAAAACAGTGATGATTTGGTTGCATGATGTTTGAATGTAGCCAGTGCATGGGAGTGAACATAAGGAGGGGGGGGAGTAGCATAAAGATTCGCATACACTAACATGAAACAATTCTTTGAATGATAATGGACAGTGTACATGTATAATCAGTCATTGGTAACTCGATACAGAAATTGCGACATGTTCTGTACACATGTAATTTTCTTTGTGCAGCCGTTTTGTTATTAAGACATTGCACATGATGTAAGTAAGCAGTTCTTAATATAGCACTTTATCGCACCCAAGGGGTGTCTTAAAGCACTAATTACTTTTAAAACAGGTGCCCAGAGCTACATGTATGTTTGAATTATCAGATCCATTACAACAACCCCCAACCAGGCCAGCACTGGGTCATATTCCTTCTCGAACAATGAAGTTTACTCGGTCCTTCAGCGCGCATTACACAACACACTGGACCTACATGTACGACTTAACATCCTCTCCGAATGACAAAGCAAACACGGTTAAGTGTCTTGCTTAAGGACACGAGTGCCATGACCGGGACCCCAACCCACACTCTGACAGCCATGACACCACCACAACAGTTTCCATTATGGTATTGACACAGTTGCAAATCAACTCTTACAAGTAGTTCCCATTGACCTCATGTGTAAAACATTCTTCGCAGTTTTGCACAATGTGTCAGAAGCACAAAAGTATGATGTACAAACACACCAAACTCCGGGCTGACGGAAAATGGCAAAAGCCTGCTAAAACAACAAATGTTCCATACAGGAAGCAATCTGTACATTTCATTAATTCCTACATGCTTACTTATTTGACAGGATGCATAATGCGTGACTTCTGAAATTTCCAAACTACTTAAAACAAAAATCACAATGGTACATGCACATGTACAATTCACGTCTGCATGTGCAACTACATACATGTATTTTGGCAACTGTTGTGCAACTGATATTCAACAATTTCTTATGTATAGAAAAGCAAAATGCTACATGGAATGTCATCGCCGAGCATTCCATTCAAACATGGTTATGCGTACCTGGCGTAAAATTTAGGAGGGTTTTGAGATGGCCGTCAGGGGCTATATTATAAGAACTACCTATATCAATTGCTACTCAAAATCATCAGTTGCTACTCAATATTCCATGTACATCAATGTGCACAAAACAAGTTCAGTCTAAATGATTTTCCTATGCAGAAATTCTGGACGGAATTGTTCCCTACAGTATTTAGTCATTGTTTAAAGTACCAGGGTAACACAAGAAAACCAAATGCCTGATTTGATGTTTTAATACATCTCAATGCACATTTGATTAATAGAAGGGAGGGCACATCATTGAATTCCATTGGAGGGTAGCATTCATTCAAATCATCCTCCTTTTTTTTGTAGAGAATTTTCTTTTTGTTTCCAAAAATCTCAACTCTCAAAATACTACATTGTGGGCATAGACCGTGCAGAGGGACAGATGGTACTGTAATTCATGCTCGAAATCTCCCTTTTTTCCGGGAGATGTTGTGTAATCCCCAATTCCAGACCTTTGACCTTTTATTATACAAAGCGGCTTATGAGAGATTGATAGGCTGCCACCATTGATTATCTCTATATTCGGCTAAATGGGAGGTAATTCCAAGTGAACCGAGATTCCAGCATATAGCATGTTTCGGCCATGGGGGCCGATTATCAACCGTGGCTTCTGGTCAAGGTTTTTTGCGATTTACGCTGAACATCTCACATTTTCTCTAAAGAGAATAATAAATCCAGGTGCTTTCTATGAGAACCATTGTTGCCTTTGCCTTGTTTAATCAGGGTTTTTTCTTTGTGAAAACGATGTTGTCAAAAACAATACTTCCTGTCAATGCCTGTACTTCCGAAAAAAACAAGACCTCGGGGAAGCACGGAAAACATTTTTACCGGCATGAAGTGGTAAACACTCTGATTCATACACAAATTTCAGCAAGAACTCAGAGTTTATTACAGGTTATTGCAAACTCTGTAAAATACATACAAAACAGAACCTTACGGGCATAATTATGTACACTGTATGTAAGTGAAAAAAAATCATAGGAAAGTGACATATTGTATAAAATAACACATCATCCTTATACTAAAAGTGTAGAAAAACAAATATAAAAGTGGCAAATCAATAGAAAGCTAACTAATTAAACTTGACAATCATATCCCTGAGCATCCCACTTGATGATTTATATGTGTGAATTATAGTTGATGTTGTGCCAGTAATAGTTCCTGCTGTACTTCACGGTTCCCCTATGAGCTGTTACATTGTCAAACTGTGTGACATCATTCATGTACATAGACGTGAGTAACGCAAACATTACACACATATCTAGCATTAAGAACAGTTACTGTACAGTGCACACTATGCACGCACTATTATTAAGAGCAGTACATGTTTGTATGTGTATTTTCAGCAACTTGCTGAAATGTGAACTGCACACTTGTGTCAGTTCGATTCTGCATGTTCCATTACAAATGTTCAGATTATTACCCAGTTTAAATCAATCAAACTCAACGATGGTAAAAGAAGTTTGTCTCTCCCTTTAAATAAAACAGATGTCTTATTCCGTTTGTTTAAAGTGCGCGAGCTTGTCAAAGAAAACACTCCAAAAAATGAGTTGAAACTAAAACTTTTTGAAAATCTGTTATGACAATTCTCCGAGGGGAAAATACTTTTCTGTATATATAATGTTGCATAGCAGTTGGTTATTTGCTGCTGAAGTAAACATGATTTTCATTTTGATATAAATAAAGCATGCTATAATTTTGTTGAAGCGCATGTAGAAATAATGTACTGTCAAAGATCAGCATGATAAAACTGTATACAAATGTATATAGAAGAAAGTATCAGATATTGCAATTTGTGAAGATGCAAGTGTACTCTACCAGTGTTAGATGTGAGGCTAAAGGGTACATTTCATATCTTAACTTAGGCAAGACACTTAACCATTATTGCTTTGTCCTTCAGATGGGACGTAAAGCCATAGGTCCCATGTGTTGTGTAATGCATGTAAAAGAACCCAGTGCAATTATCACACAGAAAAGGGCTTCGCCCCAGTTTTCCTAGTTTGATCCTGGCATATTGCGCATAGCACCTTGTAAACCGACACATGGTGCTTTGTAAAAAAAACAGGTCTCATATTTCAAAACGTAACTCCACATAACTTGCAGGAAAAACATACTGAGCGCTTTGAGATGCCCGTTGCGTGTGATAAAGCGCTGAGAACTGCATATTATTATCATTTTATTATTAAACTGTGCCTTTTATTCAGGCCGGGGTGTATGCTAACCCTGGAGACCTATGCTTTCATATAAAGTACTACAGTGACGATCTGGATATGTATGAGGGCCCATTTCCAGCTACTAATCTCACTGGATTAACATTCCATGGCCGCATTCATTTTTTGGCGAATTGTTTTAGAAGATAATCCCCATAAGTCCTTCATTTTTGTGTAAAATTCAGCTCTCTATGTTAAACATTTCTGCAAACTTTAAACACAGTTCATCACGCAAACATAGTACGCATGTTTGCGAGTCAAGTACACTGACAGCACAGCACTATACATACGAACAAAATACGTGCAACCATCCTGCACCAACACGCTACCCGTACGCATCAAAGGCATGTTTGAGAGAACAAACAAAACGGAAAGATTTTAACGTTGAGATCTGCGACTTGCCAGCAATGACCAAGCAGTCATCGAGAGAAAAATTTTGGCAAAAAAATGTAAGTCTCAACTCGAAAGTTGATGTCACATTTTGGGGGCTAATCATCGTAGGGCCAAGAAGCGGAGGTAGTCCAGTGTATTGGCACTATTTATGGGGCTACTACATGTAGGTGCTAATACTTAATAGTATAACCCCATAAATAGTGTCATTACGCTGGACGACCCCCGCTTCTTGGCCCTACGAAGCCTCTGGCCCACAATGTGACATCAGCTTTCAAATTGAGACTAACATTAAGAGATGTAACTGGATATTGAAAAAAAAATCGAAAAATCTAACGCTCAAAAATACATGTCCGGATTTTGGGCAATGTCCGGAATGTGGGCAATGTGATACATGTATCTTATCTTAAAAAGCTACAGTAATGATCTTTCGAATTTGTAATCCATTATCCATGCGTCGGTCATGTTAGAATTTTTTTTATATTTTTCGTTACCTGTGATAAGCGTTGTGACCCATTCACCACTAAAACTTGTTCTTCAAACACTTTTTAGTATCTTCAAGATTATCTTGAGAGTTTAAAAGACCGTAGCACCGTAGAAAAATATAAGAAAATAATCTGCAAACGTTGATGTTTCTCCACACACGTGCATCGGACACACACCATCTCGAAATTTCTGCCAGGTCATAGGTCGATGTAGACCCAGTAACTGGGGCGCTGTACTCCTTTTTTGAGATTTTGACATTATCTGTCGTACTAGCGCCCCAGTAAGGAATATGTAGTAACTGCGACGGTCAGGAGGATTTAAATCACCTCTGTTAAAAAAAATGCCTTAGACTCAACAGAATTGCTCAAAATTCGCCTACTGTCTTCTCCACGTGTTTATGGTGTAATAAAATGCATTTAATTGTACTCACGATCATTTTCTGTCCTCCAAATCGATGTTTTTAGGGCCTCTGACAACCCTGCCGTTACAATCGCCATTTTGATTAGTAATGTTACGACTGTTTTCTGACTTGAAATAAGTCGTATTAACGCTGCGGGATCATGTGTTCGCTGATGCCCGGACTTGAATATTGTTTTGCGCAGTCAAAGCAGGATACCAGCTGTGTCAACGACCCCCCCCCCCCACAAAGTCAACATTGTACAGCACGCGCTTGGCAATCATGACCAATGGAACTTTGTGGTGTTCGTTGACTGGTATCCTGCGTTGACTGTGCAAAACAATATTAAAGTCCGGGCATCAGCGCAAACGTGATCCCACAGCGTTAATACGACTTTTTTCAAGTCAGAAAATAGTCGTAACATTAGTAATCAAAATGGCGATTGTAACGGTAGGGTTGTCAGAGGCCCTAAAAATCATCGATTTGGAGGACAGAAAATGATCGTGAGTACAATTAAATGCATTTTATTACACCATAAACACTTGGAAAAGACAGTAGGCGAATTTTGAGCAATTCTGTTGAGTCTAAGGCATTTTTTTTTAACAGAGGTGATTTAAATCCTCCTGACCGTCGCAGTTACTACATATTCTTTACTGGGGCGCTAGTACGACAGATAATGTCAAAATCTCAAAAAAAGGAGTACAGCGCCCCAGTTACTGGGTCTAACTACTACTAGTACTTTTACTAGTACTAGTAGGCCTAGTAAAAAAAGTAGGCTAGTATAGTAATTAATAGTATACAATCTGCCCGCTTAAAGTCTTATTTCAGTTTGCAAACAAACTTTTATAAAAGAAAGATGGTTCCGGTAAAAATTATAAAACAAACAAAAAATTATAAAAGGAACCAAATTTTAAAAAAACAGGGTGGGGTGTGAAAATTGTGGTGGTGGGTAGTTATCTACTAGTACTACTACTAGTAGGCCTAATTATGTAATGAAAACCTACAGATTTATTTTAACTTGCATATTTTCATGATGGGATGTTTGCTACTCTAGTCTAACGAACGTTACTGTAACGTTTTTCTGTAGAGGGTAGGCCTCTAATTTTCCCTGCTGTGCCGGTACGTGTATGAAAGTTGAAACAGACTGGGACATATTCTAAGCATGTTCGGTATTATTATGTATTTCCTTTCAAAAACCATCTATTAATGTTAAAACATTCCTCTATAATATTATAAGCTTACTTTTCCTGGTCCTCGGGCTGTGCGAACAACTGATGAAAGATCAAACCAGCCGAATCACGCCCATGCAAGAACTCCTGAACTCGACCTCCCTGTTCCAAAACAACAGCCATGTCTGACCTCTTTCCTGCCAAAATATCACCCTTTTGGAGGAGAAGAGGCTCAGGTTTTAACCTTCAGACCTGTATCTTTTCAGTGTTTTCCTTTTCAAAAAGAAATGGGTTACAAAACATATGCAATTTATGATATCATATTCCGAGTTATCGCAATATTTTTTCCTCGACTCACTGTCGCCATGTTGGATTGCAATTGTTGGGGGCATTATGGGTAAATGTTAATGAAACGAAAGAGGGCGGGCGATTTAAAACACGGTGGCTCTAAAGATTGTCGGGCTGGGCTGGGAGGGAATTTTCCTGGGCGGGGTTACAATCATCGCAAGTGTTTACAGACTTTAGAGATGGAATATTTCTGGGTTTTTTTTTTAATAAGTTGTGATTGACTGATCCCTTATCGATGTATTTATGTCATAAAATACATTTAGGTGATGAGTTTCCGATGGCAACTACAACAAGTCTACAGTACAGCACACAAAAAAAGAAAAGGGTATAGTTTAGTATTAATACTAATCTATGTGAGTAGCATCAGTCTTTTTCAGATTTGAAATAAATAATAAATCTGGCCCGATGAGCATATTGATTGTTTTTAATAATAGTTAACAAGTAATTAGTCTTCTTCCATTCAATTTTTTTTATGGGAAAGGTATTACGTATTGTTCTTTGGAATCAGTGGTTTAAAACCACATTCTAATAGTGAATACAACAACAAACGATTCATATCTTGTAGTTGTAAGAGAACTTTTGCACGTTCATTGTGGGCTTATTTCGATGGCTTCAATCGAAATAAACAACAGTAATTTGTAGGGTATTCAATTTCTTTTGGACTTCTCTGGCAAGATGGTGTAATGTTTCCTAATGGATGTTTAGCCAAATTCAGAAGTGTGGTTATTTGTTTCGATGACTGGGACTAATATTAGAATTTTTAGATTGTACACCCCTCCCCTCTTGGCCCCTACCTTGCGGGGTCATCTCCTTTTCTTTACTTTAATATTCATATATTTTGTCAGCTAGACATACGTATACAGATATTCAAATAATTGTCATCATATGTTTAGCACACGTCAAATGGTTATAATATTTAAATTTAAGTTGTCCCTACCTTGTTTTGAGATTGAATAAACACGCTTTGTACCATTATGTTATAGGGGTGTGTGCTTTTAAGAAGTTGCAAATGTAAAAGTTTGCTCCCCCCTCACCACTGCCTCTCACCACTCCCAAAACTATTTAATTCAGTCGATACTGTCCTTTATTGTATCTTTAAGCTGAAAAGCAAATATAATTGTAGTAAATTTAGGTTAACATTGTTTTATTTTCATCATACCCATAAAAAAATAGTCCCTTTCGTGACTAAATGACATGGTTCAGCTCTGATGCAAATTACCCAAAGGGGTGGGGTCTTTCGTGAGCACCGCGCGCGCACCCTCAAGAAAGATAATGGCCGATCTCCGAAGACTCCTGTCCCAAGGTATTTCGGCAATTCTTTTCACAATTTATGTGGATTGAGCGGACAAAATCTCCACAAACTGAGCAAGGTGAGTTTACAGTTATCTATACCTTCTTGTGAAGATCTCTTGCTGTGAATGTGGGGATTTGAAACAGTCAAAATGAAGCAAACATGAGGATTTACTGACCGGTTGGCTTGGCGGCCATTTTTAAAAACACGTGTCCTGGCTAGTAAAATTGTACCTGTATCCAGCCCGTACCATGCGTACTTCTACTTTCTACTTTGTTACTCGGCAGGATCCTCAAGTTAGGATATAAACGCCAATGAGCAATTATAGTTAAGTGTCTTGCTCAAGGACACAAGTGCTGGGACCGAGACTCGAACCCACATTGTGATGACTAAGCCACCAGAACTTGACCGCTCGGCTACAACACGCCAAAGGCAGTGCTGTAGTCGAGTCCCTGTTGTCCGAGTCCTCCCCACCGAGTCCCTTTTTGTTTGAGTCCGAGTCCGAGTCCGAGTCCCTTATGTCTCTGTAAAGTTAGTCTTTGTTGATAAGTCATTGCGTCACACACGCGCGAAGCTGCTGGACACCCTAAGTTTTCTGTACTTCCGGCTCCCAAGCTGGCATGTATGTTGTATGTAATTTTTACAACAAATCACCAATTGCGTCGTTCAAAAGCATTTCTTGTGAAAGAAACTTTTAATTCTGAGAAGATCTTTAGCCAAGTCTCAGGGTTGAGTCTGAGTCCGAGTCAACAAAAAATGGTCTTGAGACCGGTCTCAAGTCCGAGACTAGTCTCAAGTCCTACAGCACTGGCCAAGGGGCCTTTGCATGCCTGCAGCTCGAACACGTGGTACAGTCATTTGACCAGTTCGGGATCATTGACCAGTTCCGGATCACTTTAACTTTGCATTGCCCCTCGATCATTAGTAAATTACTCTTCATGTGACCAATTTAATAATTGCAAAGACTAACATCCAATAAGATAACACACCAAAATTCAAGTGTATAACATCATTGTTGAATAAATTATGGCAAATTTTCTGAAGTTTGTCAGTGACAATCATTGTTATTTTTGCAACAAAATGATGGTTCAAAAACGCTGTTGAAACTTCTCACCTTTCATATTTGAAGGTATGAGCAGATAAAGTTCATTTAAATGGTTCATGTGCATGAACAGTGTTAAATGTAAATTTACTGAGCAGTCGTCTTTTCTCTTTTGATGAAAAAAAATCATTTTTTGAGTCATTGCACCCTTGACCAGTTCTGGATCACTCAACATTAAAGCAGTGTAAATCTGGTAAAATCATACTTTTTAGAGCACTCAACACATACATGCTTACATGTCCAGAAGTATAAAACTATTTGAATAAATACCAGTTAATAATATTACTTGTATTTTCAAGATGGAGGACAACATGTGCATTGATCCACGACAACTTTATGAATAGGAATGAGGGTTTGCAATAAAGGTTCCGCTACTGATCCAGAATAGAAGCAACTGATCCAGAACTGGTCAAAAAGATGTCAATTCTTTTCTCAAAGCCCCTTCCAAGATATACATATTTTTGGTCATTTTGACACTTGGTGACTTTTATGGCCTGTGTAGGTAAACTAATTTACATACTTCATTTAAAATTGTCAAAAAAGCTGCGATGGCACAGCGCGAATTCATAAAAATGATCCAGAACTGGTCAAAGGACTGTGGCAGCTTCCTGCGCAATGCTGCTTCTCAGCTGCAAGTAAGGATAATTAGCCTTCCAAATTATTATATTATTATTACCCCTGGCTTATGTACTGTTGACTTTGATTGTATATAGACCTGAAAAAGTAAAAACTGAAAGAGTTGTCAGATACATTTGTCCAAAAGATGAGCCCCCAACAACATAATATGTATTGGGTTTTATTCTGTGTCAAGTAACTTTTTTTGTGATTGGGTTTTGTCCAACTGTGAATGGTTGGCCTTGAAAGGCAAAAATAAACAACAGATATTACTTGTAAAACTTTGTTTTTTTCATTGTGCACTTTGATTGACTACGGCTACTTCTTGTGGAGAGTAATGAAGTAAATTTGCCCCAAATTAACTGATCTTAAGAAGTGAATTGGTTTTATTCTGTATCAAATTAGTGTTATTATTGTAATGTGTATCTTTTCCAATTTGGAATGTTTGTCTTGCAGACAAATTAACACCTTTAATATTATTTGTCCAAAAGAGTTGTCCTGTTGAGTTTCTATTATTTGTTTAGTACAATACGACTTAGATAATGGACAACCCCTTTGCAGATTAAGGAAGTAATTTTGCCCCCCCCCCTTAGAAAAAAAAAATGAATGAAAGCTATGACCCCCAACAAATAAATTTGTTGGTGTTAGCCTCAAATCCGCCAAAATCTCATTCAAGTAGTTGTCTGATTTTTTATAATTTAAGATTTTAGGCTAGAACAACAATAGTTTGTCAATGGAACAGGCATAATATTCTTTTTAACTCCAAACATTCCAGTGTTGAGCATAGAGTAGAGTATTTTGTGGGATATGGGAAGGTCTCTAGCCAAAGACACTAGGGGTTATGGTTAAGGAAATAAATTTGACCCCAAAAACTATGACCCCAACAAGTGAACTGGTTTTATTCTGTGTCAGTACCATTTTTGTTATGTCCAGATGTGAATGTTTGTGTTGCAGGCAAATTAACACCACATGTTATTTGTCAATAAGAGTTTCCTTGTTGAGTTTTCATTAGTTATTTGCTGCTACATCAGACCCTGAAAAATTCATTATTTTTATGTATTGTAAGGAACTACATTTCCCCAAAAGTGATGAGGTTTCACTCTGTATCAAATTATTTGTGATGTGTGTGTTTTGTCCAACTGCGAATAGTTGTCTTGTCAGAGTAAGGAAATAAATGCCCTAAAGTAACTGACCCCAAGAAGTGAATTTTTTTTATTCTGTGTCAATGAGTTGAGTCAACTTTACTGTCTGATGCGGAAACCTGGATGCTCGCTATCCCAGCAGGAGAAGACCTTGGGTGGGACATACGCCCATTTACTGAGGATGGCCTTGGATTTGTCATGGACTGACTATACAAGGAACGTGGCGGTCTATTGATGAGAGGGATGAGACTTGCAAGGCTTTGATATCCTGAAGAGAGACACAGAAGTCCCCACGACTGAAGACCTGCACTCCTGTATGAAGGACTGATCCAACTGGAGGAGAGGATCAGATGGGCCTGTGTTGATGGAGGACTTCTCCGATCCCAGCCACCACAACCTTACTGTCTGATGCGGAAACCTGGATGCTCGCTATCCCAGCAGGAGAAGACCTTGGGTGGGACATACGCCCATTTACTGAGGATGGCCTTGGATTTGTCATGGACTGACTATACAAGGAACGTGGCTGTCTATTGATGAGAGGGATGAGACTTGCAAGGCTTTGATATCCTGAAGAGAGACACAGAAGTCCCCATGACTGAAGACCTGCACTCCTGTATGAAGGACTGATCCAACTGGAGGAGAGAATCAGATGTGCATGTGTCGATGGAGGACATCTCCGATCCCAGCCACCACAACCTGATTGATTTATATCGTGTCAAATTGTAGACCTATTAATGTAAGGTTTTTTTTCAAACTGTACTTGGTTGTAGTGAAGGCAAATAACACCAGAAACTATTTGTTTAAAAATGTAAGACTCATGTTTAATCTTTTGCTCATTGATTGTCTGTTGATTTGTCAGTGTACTGCAGTGTTCAACTTATGTAACAATGAATTAATTTGAATCATGGTGTTCGAATGTTACATTGAAGGAGCAATCTCTTTTAGCTGCCAACTGGAAGGACTGGTAGTGATCCAGCTATGCTGAGGTGTATTCAAGCATTCACTCTGAGAGATATACTTCTGAGAGTGATGTAAGGAATGGAGTTGATGGCTACCCTACCATCTCGCCAGAGTGGTGAAGTACGACTGTTCAGATCTGGATGAGATCTGAAGGACTACCTTATCCTGCGTATCATAGACCAGGAAAGATGCCTTGAATTGCTTTGCAATGATGAGCAACCAGCAAGTGATGTTGTAAAGTTCAAGACAGAGACTTGATGGTCCAGGACAGAGGTTGAGACAATGCTTAGGACAAGTTGATGATATTTAAAACACTCACCTCTCCGAGTCTTTGAAACTCAACCAGAGGATTAGGATGATTTTGGAACACTGAGCCATATTTGACATTCACCTACATGTAGATGAAGTTACAGAGTCATACACAATTGGTTTAATGGTGAAGATGGCGACCAAGGTGCAATGATTGTAGTCTAAATATTCTTGTGCATGATGGCAAAATGGAAAGGTCTTTTTAAATGGAAGGGTAATGTTTATCTAGGCAGTTAATCTGTTGATGTATTTAACAAGGGACACACATTTTTAGGCACTTCTTGAGACGTGATACCAGGTTTGTAGGGTTTTTGCCATTCATAAAATTTGCAGGTCAAAGATTTTGGCACTTTATGAAAACACAAAAGTAGGAGCACTAATCGTTGGCACTGTGCCAACATTGTAATCCATGTGGTTGCATATTCAAGAGGCAAGATTTTTGGCATTTTTTATGAAAATGTGGTTCCAGGTTCTTGTTTTTTTTTTGCCGTTCATCAACTTAATAGCATAATTTAGAAACTAGATGATTTTGAGACGTATAACTTGACAAATTGTTAGATACTGATCAACTGAATCGAAACCACCCAAATACTTTAATGAGTTTTCCTATCGATGTTTGCATGTTTTTGGCATTTCATGATGTTGCTGATGTGGGTATCCAAACTGAGTTTCATTGGCGAAAACAATTATTAATGGCTAGAAAAAAAACAGTTACTATTTTACTTAAAATAATCTCACATGGGTAACGAGTTAAGGATTTTTATTCTCAAAGCAATGGTTAAAAGATACTTTTCTGTTTAAGATACTTTGCAGGCTGTCATCACTCAGTGTAGTCACTGTTGGGCAGATGCAATGCTGGAGCTGCCCTCTGAGCAAAAGATGTACCCCACCCCCAATTCAACCATCACATGACAGACAAACATTGCAATAATGTGAAACAACAAGCCATGCTGATTTGACTCAAGATGGATCATGTGGAGAAGTTTGATTGTCCTGCATCTTTACAAAGTAAGAACAAAAGACTTAAATCAGTAAATGCAGTATTTCAAGTTTAAAGATTGATGGAGAATAGATGGCAGCACTGCAGCTGGTGTCCAAACATGTTTTAAAATGACATGAAATGACCACGTCTTCCTAAAAAGTGTGTAAAGTTGATTAGCTCACTGGTTGAATCCTCCAGAGAAATATTTTCATTCCACAGTCAAAGTTGAAAAATTTGCATTTAAAACCCTCCATTTAAAACACTGTTGTTCGGTTTGGTTGTCGCAGTCCAAAAAGTACTACATTTATATAAACAGCACAAAATCCAGCACAATCACAAGTTGTTTGTATGTTGTGCTAACCACTGGTTGGTGCTGGATGCCCTGTATATATGCAAAAATATTGTCAAAGCCAGCAAATGGGCAACGTTTAAACTCGCCATTGTGTAAAATCCACCCTGACATTCCACTACTGAGCGTGCACAGAGTACACTCACGTCTTGTAACGTTTGGTTTCACCCTCCGCAAATATTCTCGTCAGGCTCTAAGGGAAGAAATGGACGATTCCCGGCTGCAACTGGTTAACAAAGAGAATCAGAATGAGTGTACTCTTTCAGTAACCAATGGCCAATTTAAGAGGTGGAGTTTTTTTTCTTTCTGATGGCCGGTCATGATACCCACCACCTCTTGTTTTAGCATGGTCAAGTAGACAAACCGTCTATACAGTTAATCAGTTGGGATGTCCTCCTAAAGGAATGGAAAATGACACCAGGGACATCGGACAGGGATCTTGACCTCTTCTTTGTGGAGTCCAGACATTCCTAATAAATGCCTTCCACTTAACTTTTTTGTTTGGCTGAGACTTAATTTGGATAAATAGTCCTCACAGATAAGACAATCTCCTGATTAAAGTCAGTGATTGAAATAATAGGATTGTTGCTGTTTATCACTATCTCTTAGTATCAATACTCAATGTGTGATTTTGTTTTACCTTTGCTTTGTCTCAAGGGAAGGTGCCTTAATGATACCTTATACAATTTCATTTTCACTTCCAGCTGACAGGGATAATCTTGGTAGTCAACCCTCACATTCAAGATGTCTTAACCAACTGAATACAGATGATGAGGTCTGAGACAAGGAGAGGATGCGATGGGATATGTTTATGGTGAGTTAAACGTAACAAAATTAGCTAACCTGTAGCTAATTGTAATGACTTCAACCCTCACAGGTACTGAAAAGTAGTTGTAGATAAGAGACATGACCAACCACACTTGGGGAACATACCCATCAGGCTCTTTTTCACTAGACTGGTGCACAAACATTAAGAATGCTAAGGGCTAGTTAAACCTGCTTCTTAGGTAGCCCTACAGGCTAATGAAAAATATCAAGGAACCTGCTGGTGTGAAACTGTCTAATTTCCCATGAAAATATTACACAAGTATCACTCGGGATTTTTCTGTCAGGTGTTAATCTTTTTATGGAAAGTCCCAAAGGAAGCTTCCTCTTCAACGAATATCAAGAAAAATTCTTAGCTTTTAGTAATTCAAGTTTTGTTATGTCATTTGATAGATATGATTTATTCTGTGAGAGCTCGCTCACTGCTAAGAAATAGAGTTCATACCAGCACCAATCTTCAAGAGAACTGTTTCAGGCTTGTGACGTTGCACAGAATTACTGTTGCTTATTTTGATTGATGTAACTGGCCGAGCAGTATAGTGCAGTGGACTCTAGATCTATTGCCAAGGCATCAGGGTGGGTTCGAATCCCGGTCATGACACTTTCATGTCCTTGAGCAAGAAACTTAACTATGATCACTTTTCTTCCTTCACTTCATCCAGGGGTAAATGGGTACTTTAAAGGACAGAGATGGTCCATGTGATTAATTTAGTTTGGTGCACTACATACTTGGCAGCACTGGCTGTATACTCCTCCGGGAGCTGAGATTGTTTAAGGAATAAAATAAATGGCCCAGTGACCAGGGGTAATATTGTTCAAAGCGCAATGATAATTTCTTTGGAATTGCGCTATATAAAAGCTGTTATTATTATTAATAATTGCAACAATCCAAATGATCCTGATGTGCATGAGCTCCTCCAAACAGTTTTTGCTGTTTTCACTGTTGTTTTTTTCCACTCATATAGAAAAAAGTCTAAGGTAAAAGTTATTTAAATGAACCTACCTGTTTTACTGATGGATAACAATCTTAAACACTATTTTAAGCAATTTGTTTGTGTTGCAGTCAGACTTGGCATCTCCAAAGAGATCTAGCCGTCAACAAGTAGATGCCCAAGACCAGCCTATGATAAAGGAGCTGCACTCTCCAGTAAAAGGTGAATTCCAAAAAAGAAATTTTTTAATATTATTAACCCCTGGTCCAAATTGGAGTTCTGCAATAATTGTACAAAGTGCATGTTGTTACTCTAATATCAGTCATTTTCTTGTAGCATTACAATTCATTCAAAGATATTTGTATGTTGTTTGGCAATCATTTCAGAGTGGACAGGCAAAGTTGTGTATTTCTACTGTTGGGTTTTGAAGATTTTTAAATAGTGTTGCTTTTTTTAATTCCAACAACAAAAATATTCTTGATGTGCATAGTGCCACCAACCATTTTGTTGCTGCTTACAGTATTTTGAATTTGCCTTCATTAGTTTTGATTGAAAGTATAAAAAAAATCTAACTGAACCTAACTGTTTTACTGACAGTGGATAATTTTTTTAAACACTAAATGATGTAAATTGTGCAATTTGTTTGTGTTGCAGAAAGGCTTTAGCATCTCCAAAGAGATCTACCCGTCAACAAGTAGATGTCTGAGACCAGCCTATGATAAAGGAGCTGCACTCTCCAGTAAAAGGTGAATTAACAAAAATATATCTAACATAATAAGAGCGAAACCTTCAAATGTTTGTCGCACATAGCGTCCGAAACGGCTGGGTCCTGCGGCTCGGGAGGGGAACCCACATATTGGGAAAAATCCAGAGAGTGTCGTCGTCACCCTTCCGGCTCCATAGATGATGTCGGTTTCGCGTCACAGGCAAATCGCCGCTTTTCTGCATTATTCAGTGCTTTTTGTCATGCAGCGACCGTCGTTCGGGACCATTCAGTTTTGCACATACTCCCTCTGTTTTCTCTTAGGTGCTGTGTTATTCTTGACCCGTGTGCTTAATTACCGCATCGACCACACTTTCGTGGTGCTTTTTAAATCTTACATGCAGCAGCCGTTAGTTTGTTTGCGAACCTCCTCACAGAGTCGTTTATCCGGACGGATTCGTTTGCACAGAGTCTACTGTGCACATGATCCCCATTGTTCTATATCCACGACGATCAACGTTGGACTATAATTATACCATAGCCCATCACAGTTGCTGACTTTCACTGGACCCAACAACGCTTTTATTAACACCGCACATTATCTGGAGTATAGCATGTACAGGGTCCAACCTAGTGAATGCTCATGTGTTTGTTGGTACCCGTGTAATGCCTTAAAAAATCAAATTTAAAAAAACAGGCATTAACAAAAAACTGCTCCAAAGACCTTGACAATATACTTTAAAATTACCTGAACTACGATGGAGATGTAGCCGGTTATGATGGTATGATTGTGTCAGATTAGACTAGCCACTTTATACCCCAACTTTCTATACCCTTCAACCCCGCCCCCTTCATTTCACCCAACACCGACCGCTCCAAGCCCGATCTTCAGATCGGGCAACTTGGCTTGTACTTTTATGTACCCCTGGTCCCATGAATGTGCAGAATGCCTGTTGTTGCTCTTGTTAAGTTATTTTCTTGTAGTTTTTTTCTTTTGGAATTGGAAGATTTTTAAACACTGTTGCTTTTTTTAATTGCAAGAATAAAAATATTCCTGATGTGCATGAGTGCCGCCAACCATTTTGTTGCTGCTTTCAGTATTTTGCCTTCATTAGTTTTGATTGAAAGTATAGAAGAAATTTTAAGGTGATAGAGAATGTTAAGGTTTATAGTTTAACTGAACCTAATAGTTGTACTGACAACGGATAATGTTCAAAAACACTAAATGTTGCAAAAAGAGCTGCACTCTCCAGTAAAAGATAATTCCAAAAAAGTATACTTTTAATATTTACCCCTGATCCCAAATGGAGCTCTGTAGAAAAATTGTGGACATTGCACTGCTCTTATTTAAACAGAAGTTTAAATCAGTCTTTTCTTGTAGCAATCTTTTACAATTCAATAAAATATATTTGTATGTTTGGCAATCATTTCAGAGTTGACAAGCCATTTAAGGCATTAGACTTTCCCCAGAATTATTGTTACTTCAAAAACAATTCATCTAAAAGATCCTGATGTGCATGAGTTTCTGCAAACAGTCTTTTGCTGTTTTGTTTGTTGTTGTTGTTGCTTTGGGGATGTTTTTTGTTTATGTCAGTAATATATTTTTGTAAATGTAAAAGAAATTCAAGGTAAAAGCAATTTATTTGAACCTAACTGTTTTATTGATGGATAATGTTTTTAAACACTAAATGTTGCAAATTGTGCAATTTGTTTCTGTTGCAGTCAGGCTTAGCATCTCCAAAGAGATCTACCCGTCAACAAGTAGATGTCCAAGACCAGCATATGATAAAGGAGCCTCACTCTCCAGTAAAAGGTGAATTCAAAAAAAGTATACTTTTAATATTATGTATCCTTTGTCCCAAATGAAGCTCTGCAATAATTGTACAGAATACATGTTGTTGCTCTCTTGCATACATTTGAGAGTTGACAGGCTGGGTTGTTTTTTCAGTTGGGTTTTAAAGATTTTTAAGTAATGTTGCTTTTTGGTATTTGTTTGTGTTGCAGTCAGGCTTAGTGTCTCCAGAGTGATCTACCAGTCAACAAGTAGATGTCCAAGACCAGACTATGATAAAGGAGCTGTACTCTCCAGTAAAAGGTGATTTCCTAAAATGTTTACATTTAATATTTACCAAGGTGGGAGTTTGTGGTGGACGTGGTCAAAAGTAAGGTGCGCCATCAATTTTGGTACCTTCTAATTCATGAACAAGCTGCACGAGTGTGCAGAGCCCAAATATCTGTTGTTGCTCTTGTTTTAATATCAGTCATTTTCTTGTAGCATTTTACGTCATTCAAAGATATTTATGTGGTGTTTGGCAATCATTTCAGAGTTGACAGGTTGGGTTGTGTTTTTATGTCAGGTTTTAAAGATTTTTAAATACTGTTGTTTCTTTTGATCGTAACAATTAAACTAATCCTGATGTGCATGGATTCCTCAAACCATCATGTCCCCAGGTAACAGCAATTCACCTGAAACTAACTGTTTTAATGATAGGTAATATTTAAAACACTAAATGTTTCAAATTGTGCGATTGTTTGTGTTGGAGAAAGGTTAAGCAACTCCAAGAGATCTACCTGTCAACAAGTAGATGTCCAAGACCAGCCCAAGATATAGGAGCTGCACTCACCTTTGTATGTATCTGATTTTACAAAAAAAAATGCAAGTTATGTAATCATAATTTTTGGGAAATAGGTTGACCCTTTCAAGATTAAAACCAAATACATGTACTCAATTGGTACTTGTACAAATAGTGTCACTGCAGAAGTTATGCCAGCTTCAAGGAAACCAGGTGCATGACAAGCGAGATAAGCAGTTTAAACAAAACAAACTGTTTTCCTGTTTTTCCAGCTTTCAAAAGGTGCATCAATCAGTGTAATACTTTTTAGACTTAATGATTTGAAAAAATGAAAATAAATAATTTAACTATGGTCTAACCTTGCCCTAATTATAATTGTAACTTCAAAAATAAAATTTGAAAGAGAACTATGGTATACTTTTAGCAAAAACAACGGATAAGAAAAGTTATGGTTTAAAAATCAAGTAAAACAACCAATGATGACTTTTCACATTGTAATTTTTAATCACCAAGGGATTTTGCACATTAATTGTTGGCTTGCATACAATTTCTTATCTGTAAATTTGACCCTTCAGAGCCAGAGATGTATCTAACAGTTTGCTTAAATCGAGTGCCAAGGGAATCGCCTCTACTGACATCTTGAAGGCTACAGGGTATAAAGGAGAGCAACGCGTATGTAAACATCAGTATCATCAAGACATCCTAGCAGTTCATCTAGGGATCATGAATGAACAACCAAGCATTATGTTGTCTTCAAATGTAAGATATTGTAGTATGTGTTAGTTTGATGTTTTGATGTTTTGATGTATTTTGTTATCGTCGTATAGTGGGCTGTTTTTGCAGCACTATACAGTTTTAATCTTGTAGATAAGTACACCATTGCAAGCAAGCACTTACGCATTTTTTAAGCTATGAAATTTGAAATCTTAAGAGCCTTGGTAGTGCGGAGATTCGATTGGTGGTGCGGAGATATGATTGGTTGTGCGGAGATTTGATTGGTGGTGCGGATATTCGATTTGTTGTGCGGAGATTCGATTTGTTGTGCGGAGATCCGATTGGAAGTGCTGAGATTCGATTGGTGGTGCGGAGATTCGATTGGTGGTGCGGAGATTCGATTGGAAGTGCGGGGATTCGATTCGGAATCGATATGGTGGTAAACACGGGAAATTCTGAATAGTTAAAGGGACCTGGACACATGCACGTGGCATGTGGGGTCCTACTGCCGGCCAGGGTGACAGCTGGTTGTTGATCTTAAAGATGCATCAGGCTGCACCATCGGAAGGAGCATGGTTCTGGTGTGATCACAAATGGTTGGCAAACGGCAGTAGTCCCTAGTCTTGGCCGTGGGGGCTATGGGACCGCGTTACTACAGCTAGGGGACTGCCTCGGGGTTCCGCCTTGGGGTGGCGGACCGGACCCTGCCGAAAGGTGGGTGAAATGGCTCTGACGATGCTAGAAAGCGTGTGGGGCTGGTATCCTGGGACCTGCACGTGGTGGCCCTGCTTTAAACTAACCTTACCAGGATGATTATTGGCAAAATTTAGAACTGATTTAATTAAAATGCTTGCAATGGTGTACTTATAAAATATTTGTTATTTTTAATTCCAAGTGCATTTTGATATCTCTGTTGATCAATCACCTCATGGATTCAAATCAAAAACTGCATGTTGGGTATTACTATTTATGATGTTAAAGATGCCTTGTCCGATTTTAGGCTGATTTGGGTTCAAAAATTTATTATACTTTCATTTGGTACTTTGAACAAAAAAATCCGTCAAGGATTAGTGGCAATTAATTTGCAGCAGAGAGCCGCTGATGGTTTATCACTCGGATCGCACACTTAATGTATGTACATTGCACATACACCATGTACATTGTATGTATGCGCACAGCGAGCCATGTGGGCCGGTAGTGGCTGAGAGTATCGCAGGGGACCTGCCACGACCCGTATTAAAAAAGGTCACAAGAATCATGAATATTCATTATCTTGCAGTTTCTTCTGATTAGCCGCTGGGAAACCAGTCAAATTGAACATTGAAAATTGAACACAAACATTTAAACTTTTTTAATTCGTTTGCTCAAGGAAAATGACTGTTTTAGCCCTGGGCCCCAAATCGGACAATGCATCTTTAAACTTTATCAGTGGTACATTAAGTAACTGTGCAATCACCCCCCCCCCCATTTAATACATCGTGTCTATGTCACTCTACTTACCTGTAGAGCCACTACTTATGCATACTTAGCTGCCAGCAGGTACAGTTTTGCTAAGATTTACACACAATAGCGCCCCTAGCTACTGATCCACCCAAAATGCCGCGTGGCATGAGCACCATGTTATCTGCCTCTTTTTCTAAGAACAGACAGCTCCGTCACTTGCAATGATTTTTTGTTAACACTGTCATAGAATATGATAACGGAGTTTCATCCAGTATATTCTAATGGTGAAGCGAGGTAATGAGTTTGTCCACAACCCGTAACAGGGAAATATCCTCTCCCTGGGCCGAGCCAATTCCTTGGGGGTACTGTACCGGTGATAATATCCTGCCACCACATCAGCCCCCGTTCCAGCACTCCACACCAGTAGAGGCCCCGATCGCTGGCAGTTCTTTTGATCGGAAAGGAACACTATCCAGCCTTCAATCCCGGCCAGTGTACAAGACGGTACAGCCGTCAACAACATGGTAGTCGTCCTGGCAAGGGTAAATCCAAAAAAAACTCCGGTGCCGGGACTAGCTCTGAAAAGAAGAGCAGGTAGTGCAAACACAACCCATTTTTGGGCTCGTTACACCACTCCCTGCTCCATGGCATTTGTCATAGGGGCTCATGTGCAGGCAGACAAGCCATGACACACTCAATCTCCTGGGTGTACAATGCTTCATGGTCAGAGTGGGGCTCCGACGATGTTGGGCACCACTGTCATTGTCGGATTTTCCCCCAGAATTGGGCAATCCTTCCAGGCCAATAGTGTCTTCTGAATTACCTTCAGATTTGACCCATTGCTGCTCCCATTTAAAAGATACGACAAGCCCACGTCCTCTTTGCCGCGCTTTTTCAAGTCAGGCAAATCATGCAGGGACAAGAAACATTATGACCAGCAATATTGCTGATGCCTCTGTGGGGCAGATTGTCCCTACAGAGTGGACCCTACTCCCCTTGGTGGTTCACCTGTTTGCGACTTCTCACAACAGTCAATGCATGGCAGACAGATGTGCTGTTGGTTCAGTGGGACAGACTGTTTGCTTACGCATTGTAGCTCTTCTCCCTCATTCAAACCAAAATAGAGCAAGAGGATTGCAGGATTCTCCTTGTAGCACAGTTTTGGTCCCGGCAACCGTGGTCCGTGACCTTTGGTCAAACTCCTGGTCCACCAGGCTGTGATTCTCCCACAGAGGTTGGACATTCTCTTCCAACCCTGCACCCACCTCCCCAGGGTCTTCACCTGACGTGCTTAGTATTGTTGGTAGATCAGTAGGGAGTGCATTTGTGTGTAATTCTAAGCGTTTATTGTACCTCCTGGTAGGGAAAAAGCCTGCATAAGTAGTGGCTCTACAAGTAAGTATTTGTTTGTAGACCCAAACCATACTACTATGGGGAGGATTTTAATTTTTGATTATATAACACGATTACGTTAATTACTGAAATGAGGCAGCTGCTGATGGGTTGTAGTGCGAGCCGGCGGACGTAAAGTAATTCACATTGACGATATTGCAGGCAATTTAAAAGAAAGACGGCACAGAAAGATCATGTAATTGTTCGGCCACGAGACCCATGAAAATACACTGAAATGTGTTTTTATTTCTCCATAATTCACTTGAACATATTACAAAATGTCACAAGTAACAAGAGTATGACAATATAAAATGAAAATACTAAACCACATAAAAGATGTAATTATGGAGAAGGCTAGAATAAAGGGTTGGGGAATAAATTTCCAAAGTTTGGAATCAAACAAGGAATTAATAGTAATAAAACATATATAAAAATTGTGAACATTATTAAAAATAGTTAAATGATTTGTAGTTAGGATGTTTGTTTTACATAACCACTTATTCTGATTGATTTATTAAAATGCCATTAAATTTCTCTACTGACATATGAAAAGAAATAACGTATATGATTTAATTAAAATGACTCAATACAAATGACAGCATTACAAGTAGCAAATTTGTGTTTTAATCACAAGAGAAATTACAGCTAATAAATTAAAAATTCATAATAAAACATGTTAAAATATTTCCATTGTGCTAATTACTTCCTATACAAATTTTAAAGATAGATTCCCTTAAAAAGAAACTGACGCAATTTTAACTCAAATAAAAATAAGTTTATATGTATGTTATGTTGTAGTGTCTCCTACTAGCTTTCCATTAGAATAAATTAGGTTTTGAATTAAAATTCATAATAATAATTAAACATTAACATCCTATGATGACTTTTTTTCTGAATATGTTTTTATCTCCAAAATACAAATGTAAATCTAAAAGAAATTATGTGTTTTTAATTATTTAAGTTTTTAAACTTTAACAAAGTCTATCATTGTGTTACTTCATTTAAGATGATTAACACATGAGAAAATTAAAATATTTATATGAACTAAATTAACATTAAATAAATACATCTAACTCTAATTGGAATAACTATAACTGTGTACATCTAATAAATCACTAACTTGAAATGAGTTTTCAGAACTCGCTATAAACAATAGTGTTTAAAATGTGACAATAAATTATATGCTGACACCCAGTTGTCAGTTTTTATGTAAGCTACAACAAGTGGTTAATAAATCAATATGTATTTTTACATTAACATAAGTAACATGTAAGCCAAATGAAATTAATGTTGGGAATCGGTGTCCCTTTAATGCCGCTTTAATTACATACACATTTTTTTTACAGTGTAAATTAACAAATTTTATGATTAGTATTTATGCTATTTGAATTTGTTATATCACTATTGGGTGGGTGGTTCTTTTGGGGTTCAAGCTCTCTTACATAAGTCAGGCCTACATGGACATGTAGATTAACACCTTAACAATTATGATTACTAACAATAATAAAAGCTATCACAGATACAAAATTTATTATCAGTAAGAACACATCAGGCCTACATGTAGATTAATGTTTTATTTTATATGAAATAAGTTGTAGCGCTAAGGGGGGTGGCTCTTAATTCTAGTTCTATTGAATAAGTTAGACCTACATGTATGTGTAGACTTACTCTCTTTAAATAAAAATTATCAATTATGGTAAACAAATATAATGAAACTATCACCAATGGATTACTTCCTATTTTTAACAGTTCATAATTTTAATCTTAGTGAAACAAAGAAATTATCTAACATATATTCTCATAACTCTTCTTTTCACAAAAAAGATATTGTATTATATATGTATGAAATGAATTACTCAAAATGATGTCATTCATAGCTTGAGGGTCAAACTCAAACCTCACATGCTGTTTTAATTACTACAAACAATAAAAACTAACAACATACTTGAATAAATGTGTAAATTACTCTTTCCAATTTTTGCACTACATTTAATTGCGTTGAGAAATTCATGTGATAATAACAAACTATGATTAAAAATTAAGTTATTTTATTAAACATAAAACTATAAAAATCTGGAGTGAAACAAATTATTATATTTTAACCTTTTTTTAATAAATGGGGCGCTGCAGAGATTGAACGCTAGTTTGTATTTTACATTCGATCGGTGCATCTATTAAGTCGTGCAAAAATGCAGCCTCATTTCAGAAACATATCGTTTAATACTTGAACTGTGATAAGAAAATGTTTATCTTAGTTGCAGTGAATTTAAGTGTTCAAAGATCAGAATGATCCCACATTTTACTTTGTGATAATAAAATAAAATTACAGTAATGTTTAATGTTATAAAGCTACTTTTATCATATGTAAAGAATTATTACTCTTAACAATTTATTTGAGGCTGTGTAGAAGTTTGATTTCAGTAAATGACTAAAATAATGAGAGGCTAGATAGTGATAGCCCCCTCTAGCAGTGACCAAATGAAACTTAAAGAATAATTGCTATAATTACTGAAGTATAATATTTGATATAGGCACTGGGTAGTGTTCAAGGGTTTTCATTTTACAAATTGAAATAAAGTGAATTTTAAACTCTGCTGATGAAGGTAAATCAAGGGAGGGGGGTGCTGACGGGGCTGACCTTACCCTCAAGAGAATGCAATATTTTGAATATGTTTCACAAGTAATGCCAGTTTATAGTTTACAGCATAATAAAGTAGTTAATATTGTAATTAAAAGTTTATTCTGTTCTATTCGAGACTATGACAACAAGGATCGTATTTTTGCTGAAAGAAATTGATACTTTTGACTAGAAAAATAAGAACTACATGGTGAAATGTTATGAACAATCTAAATGACACTTAAAATAAATGACACATCTCAGTTAAATAATTTTGGTTATATATTAAGTAGCTTCTAAATGTTAAATTACTTTTATTGCAATAAAGTTTGTAGTATTAATAGTGTTAACTTTTACTCATTAAGCACATTTTGTATCTATGTAATATCATGTTTTTGTTCCACAATTAAACTATTTTCAATCAGAAACCAACAGATACTTCATTTTCATTTTTCTTCTGAGCTGAGGTCATAGGTTATAACCTTTGACCTTTTTAATTTTTTTTCGGCCAATCTTTCCTGAGGTTTATATATAACGTCCGAGCACAATTTTTCAAGCGGCGATTTAGCCCAGTGGGCTAGCTCACAGCTCCCAGAATTCTGGGGCTGTGAGCTCGGGGGTTCAAATCCTGGTGGACCCCTTTTTTACCAGTAAAAAAAGACTTTTTTTTAATTCTTGTAAAAATTGGTAGGGCTTGAACCTGGTACCTTCAGCTCTGTAACCTCTATCTCTCACCACTCTGCTACTGAGCTTTCATGAAAATCTAACGGTTTTTGACCTGATGAATATTAGAATGGCCCGACTTAGAAAATTTTTCTAAATAATTTCTCCCTGGCTAGACCCTTGGATTTCAAGCTGATCTGAGGGTTGACCAAGGGCCTTGGAGCTAAGACTTGGGAGCAAAATTTCTAAGTGCTGAGGGGCCAGAGGCTGGGGGTTGCTGGGCAGTCAGTCAGCCAGTGGGTTGAGCTGGTTGGATTGAAGGCTTGGAGTGAGGGAAAGGGAGATGGACATGCTGGGGGTGATGGCTGGCTAGACATGGGCATGATGATGCTGGGTTGAGGACTAGAGTGAGGGTGGGGTTGCTGGGCTGAAGATGGTGGGTTGAGCTGGTTGGACTGAAGCCATGGGGGTGAGGGTAGGGATATAGTGGTGTGTTTAGTCGGGTATGGCTGGCTGGACACTATGGGTATGATCAAGCTGGGTAGAGGACTGGGGCCTGGGGTTGGAAGGGTTGATACTTGGAGTAGTCTTGTTAGGTGGGTATAGGGTTCATGGGACCTCACTGTTGGGTGGAATTGATTTAAATGAAGTTTAAATTGTAATGAATGAATCCCAGTACATGTACATGTAACTGTGATTTAAAAGTATTGGTATAAGCTATGGACTTTTTTAAAATATCTATTTAACTCTCAAATGTTTATGTAAAGATAGGGTACTTTTTAGGTGTAATACATTCACATTAAATTGATTTATCATGCTTTGATTGAAAGGTAAAGTATGGAACTTTTTGTTATGAGGAGTTATAGCGCTTTACAAATAAATTTAAAGGTGTGGTACATTTTTATATTTAAGGTATAACTGGGCATTTAGAAAGTTTTTAAAGGTTTGGTACTTTTTGGATAAAATGAGTGATGGTATATTAAAAATGTGTATTTAACAAGGGAAAACAAATGTTTTGCTTAAGCGATTTTTGTTGGGTTCCCTGTGTACTCATACAATATTGGATTATACGTACTAGGTTATTAATAGGGACCTGTCTATTTATTTGCGCAAGGTTTTGTAAATTTAGGTGTGGGGTAGAGTCAAATGACTTCGGTAGGTTCTAGCCCAAGTGGGTTTTGTTAACAATAAAAAGAGCTATTTGTTCCAGGTCTTTCTTAATTAAAAAAACATAACCATTAAAAATTCCTTGCACAATAATCCCACATAAAGTAAGGAAATGAAACATTTCTTGTTCTTAATTGATATATTTATAGAATCATTTTATTTGACAGCTCCAAATAATACAATATAAACAAAATTTTAACATTAGCATAAGAGCAATAATTTTTCTGTAATTTAACTAACCTGAAAAAGAGTAAATTTTAAAACTTTTGAAGAATATTTTCTGTGGACACAGTTCTTTTGGAACTTTTGGAAGACTTATACTTTCTTGTACTAATCGCTACTTATCAATAAATAAGCTATGCCGCTAAGCTGTGAAAACTTCATTGTTAATTCACCATATTTTTGACCGCATGATGGCACTTTCAACTGCTAATTTCCTTGCATAGCAACTACACTTTCATCTTATTTTGACTGCCTGTATGATGTTTTCTTGTACTAAACGCTATATGGTAATACTTTACAGAGGAGAAATTTCATCAGGATTAGTGATTCTGGTGTACAGTTATGCTTTGTTTAAGTGTTTTAAAGGAAACAAGTTGCTTTTTGGAAAAAATAAATTTATTCAACTGAACCTTTAAAATTGAGCCAAATTAGGAATTAATATCAAGATACTAGGATTTCTTCATGCTATACCGAGATCCCCAAAATAATTAATTTTTAGTTTTTAAGTAACTACCACTGATCATTAGCGGATTGTTTTCATGCTGTACCACAAATGAAAGCTTATAACTTTCTTGAATCTATAAAAATAGCTATTTAAAATTTCAGTCCTAAATTTGGGGTCAAACCGGCAGAAAATCAGATCTAGTATCTTTTAATTTCAATACAAAAATCTTGTCTGGTTTTTTTTTTTAATTGAGTCAAAGTTTACGGTTTTGCCAGAGCTACTCGCAAATAAGACCAAACTTGTGACGGACGAATTTTTCAAATATAAGCTTTTGAATTAAAATGTATTTAATTTACTTTTATGATCTTTGTCAATATGGCATGTACATACATATTACACCTCTGAAATCAAGACCAATAAATGCAACGAAATACGAGTACTTGATATTATTTATTTTATAATATGGGCTTTTTTGTAAAATAAATGCACCTTGCGACAGCCATTTGTGATAACAACAGCACCACTGCTCCCCGGTAGAGCAGCCAATAACGATCAATATCCAACTATTACCCTAGCCTAGACTCCACATGCTACGATGCAATGTGTCCAATGGCCCTTATGCAGGTTCAGAATCTTCCCCGTTTTAATGCCACCAAAGAGATTGAACCACCCCACAGCCACTAATCGAACTGTTGCACCACCATTGCTATAACTTCAGTCAAAGCAATATTGTAGGGATAGCCACTCATCTGGGTTAGGCTGATGCCATCATGGAGTCCCCAGAGTGTTGTGGCATGTGATGTAGGGGAGCTGTTTGTAAAGTGCTGCAAAAACAGCCCACTTTTTGATGTTAGTCTAAATAAAAAAAATATGTAACCAACACACCTCTGTTTGGACATTCACACATCTAAGTTGGTGATGGGTAGACATTGGGCTGATGATTGGCACTTGCAGGTCTAAGGAATCTACTTTTTGTGACAGGTAGATATCATCTACAGATGGCACAACGAAACGAAGGAATAAAAACAAAAAAATGTATTTATTTAAAGCACTAATTATGCAGCCATGCAAATTTTAATTGACCCAGCATGTTTTGTAAAAGTATGATCGTCCGTCATCTCTCATTGCGCACCCACCACCTCCACCTGACATGATCCAAACCTGTCATTTTGTGTTTCTTGGGATGTCCCAAACATAAAAAATTGTTGAACATTGCCACTTTAGGGATGCCTAGCCTACCCTTACTTTCACCCATGAATGTTGTAATGTCAACAGTCTCTCATGAACTTCATTTGATACCCTTGGCAGTGACAACCTACAGGTTTTCTTTGCAAGTCAGAGTGCATCGGCACATTGTAGTGCACTGCCCATGAAGAGAAAAGTAAAATACTTTAGGTTTTCGTAATCACACCATACAACCAACCTGTGCAAGTTTCAATAAGTCCACCATGTTTAAAAAAAAACACTGCATAACCATTTATGACTTGTCAGTGTTTTTGTGCACATTCTTGAAGGGCTTATTGTGATTTGGCATACTGAAATGACAAGTCCAAGGTTGGGGAACAATTTTCTTCCCTATGGCAGTATTTCACAACCATTGGTATTGGTATCACATTCATGAAAAATTTTTTTAAACAAATTCTTCAGTTTTTTTAATCATCAAAAATCAAGTGTCTTACCTTTCAATATGAAGTTGATTTATTTGATGTACTGGATAAAGATCTGACACTTTCTATCTGGATTAGTTGATCTGTAGATGATAAAACAAAGGAATATTAAAGTAGATAGCTGATTAACGGATTAGCTGATATTAGCTGATTATATCAACTGCATACAGCAAACTATTACAAACCCAATTTTTGTCAAGGGGTGATAATCTGTGGGCTAGAGAGCTCTGAAATTGCCATGACCCAAACCTGTATACTTTGTTGAAGATATCCTCAACACAAAAACTAATGTAAACATTGCCAATTAAGGGATACAGCCTACCCCTACCTCTCACCCAAAAATGGTGTTAACAATGGATATTTCTAAGGTAACAGTCTGTAATGACCAATATTTGATACCCTTGGTAGTGAGCCTCTTAACCAGTTGCCGCCGGGATTCTTTTTTTTTTTATGTGCCGTCCCCCTGGCGGGATTCTTTTGGCAGAATCGCCCGAGTCTGTTTTCTTTGAGGGTACTGCAGGCACTAAAGAAAAATAACTCAACAATGCCATGATGGAAAAGATTCTTTTTATTGGATCGTCCGTTTTGTTTCTCGACCGAGAAAATGTAAAATTCACGCACTGTGAATTGCAAAACATTGCCTGTTACCTATGGCATAGGAGTGGAACTAAACACGGAACCATGGCTCGATTGCCGGCTCACTCTGACAGGTTGAGCCGAAATACAATGAATGAACAATGGTGGAAGCCTCTCGATAGCTCGTAATCCTCTTCTTGGAACAAAAGGAAAAAGGTCTATAATCGGGGATTACACAAAAACCGCCTCTCAATGGCAACAAATGCCAATATATTCAGGAACTTTTTTTGTCCTTGTGTGGGTGAAATGAAGCATGAGACGCATGTGTATGCTCTGTGCATGCTCCGCAGTTGAATGACCGGACGACCTTTGGTCAACTGGTGTCAACTGGTTAAGAAGGGTGTGGGGGCACTTCCGTGATATATTATTTCAAGAAAACAGTGAACAATTGTTTATGACCTGTCAGGGATTTTGTGCACAATCAAAAAAGACAAATTATGCTTTGGCATTCTGAAATAACAAATCAAAGGTTGGGGAACAATTGTTTCAGTATTTTACAACAATTGGTACTTGGCGAAAGTTTACAAAAGCAAACTTCGATATTAAATGAGTTTATACATTTTTTTTATCATTGCCACTCATGTTTCATACCTTGAAATATAAAGTTGTTATTTCTTGAGGTTGACTTTTGGAGGCATCTCTACTTAGTGTGCTGGACGGACAGTCACTCTGAATAAGGCGGACTTCTGGAGGTACCAGAGCTGGGTCACAGGTTGAGAGGTTGAGGCATCTCTGCTCAGTGTGCTGGACAGACAACCACTCTGATTGAGGCTTACTTCTGGAGGTACCAGAGCTGGCCCTCAGATTGAGAGGTTGAGGCATCTCTGCTCAGTGTGATGGATGGACAGCCACTCTGAATGAGGCTGACTTCTGGAGGAACCAGAGCTGGGCCTCAGGTTGAGGCATCTCTGCTCAGTGTGATGAATGGACAGCCACTCTGAATGAGGCTGACTTCTGGAGGTACCAGAGCTGGGCCTCAGGTTGAGGTATCTCTGCTCAGTGTGATGGATGGACAGCCACTCTGAATGAGGCTGACTTCTGGAGGTACCAGACCTAAGGTTGAGAGGTTGAGGCATCTCTGCTCAGTGTGATGGATGGACAGTCACTCTGAATGAGGCTGACTTATGGAGGTACCAGAGCTGGGCCTAAGGTTGAGAGGTTGAGGCATCTCTGCTCAGTGTGATGGATGGACAGCCACTCTGAATGAGGCTGACTTCTGGAGGTACCAGAGCTGGGCCTCAGGTTGAGGTATCTATGCTCAGTGTGCTGGGTGGACAGCCACTCTGAATGAGGCGGACTTCTGCAGGTACCAGAGCTAGGCCTCAGGTTGAGAGGTTGAGGCATCTCTGCTCAGTGTGCTGGATGGACAGCCACTCTGAATGAAGCTGATTGAAGGTCCAATACTGTCTTTAGGGTTTGTATGATCTGTAGTAAATGAAAAAGAAAGGAAAAAAAGGATAATTACTTGTTTAATTATTTACAGAATCAAATAAATCGTGCAGTTGAATTTTGAAGAGTTGGGCACCAGCAGCAGAACTGCCCCCTCCCTCGCACACTTTTGAAAAGGTAGCAATTTTGCATTCCCAATTTTTGCCCGGCCCTTGATTTCAGAACTAACCTTATACACCGTAAATCAGTTTTCACATACAAATTGGGACTTTCAAGTGCTACAAAATGACAGGAAGCAGTGTCTGTCACAGAGACGAGATCGTCAAAAAGTGAGTAGCAATTAGCTGTTTCATGTTTGAATGCAATGGCACTGTGACATTACACTGTACAGCCGTCGCCATTCAATCACATGTTACCAGCTAGCAAGCGCGCACGTAAGAACCAAGTCAGTCGACAATAAATAGAGAATCTAAAATACATGATAATACCATTTTTTACATTACACTTGTTTATTTACACCAAAAATCTCTGGCCCGATGCTCTTTCCTTTTTTATATTTACATGCCTCAAAATTAAAGTAAAATCGACAATAATGACATGAGAGTTACACTCACAATCTTAGCTTCACTGAAAGCTCAAATGCACTACCAGCATTTCACAAACTGTGACAGGTACCCGGGTACCCAACCTATTGTCCGGGCAGCTGGTTCCAATTTTTCGGTTCCATTACCCGCTAAAAACTGTTCACCACACACACAAAAACAGCCCCCAAAAAAAACACACACAATGTTTCCAACTGTGCAGCTAATTTTCTGACAATGAGACATATATGTAACAGTCATTTCAGCTGCCTAAGTTGGAGTTTTCCAATTGGGCAAGCCTGATTATTACATGGCATTTACTTTGTATTTTAACTTGTACAAATCACTAATCCAATTTAAACAGGCAATGCATTCCAGTTGTGGTGTCTCAGCCATTGACTTTTTCAAAACATTGGGAAAATGCAACTTTGATTTTTAGCTGATTTTATTGGCTCCACTATTAAATGCATAATGTTTTGGACGCTCTTCTATCTTTTAGCACTTAATAAAGGAGTTGTTGTTTTTATTCTTTTTTTCGTTAAGAATTTTCTTCAAGAATCAACTGAATATCTGTCTTTTAATCTTTTTAATACTTTAATCAAGTACTGCCAAACGCACGTCTCTCTACCCCTCAGTTTCTTTGCTGCTTGTGGTTTTATGTCTCCATGCAGAGCATTGGCAGCCCAATTTGGCTACAAGTCAATGAAACACGTCCACCTGCACAATCACCAAATAAGGAAAACCAGTGCACTGTCTGTGCATGAACAGCAAACACGTGGTCTTCATGTATGAGTACTGATGTACATGTACATACACAACAACACTGAGTTACTGTGACTGGTGGTTGCATGCTTTCACTAACGACTTTGATATGAAGAGTGACTTCAAAATGGTTGCAATACCGCGAGAGTAAATATCTTCTATGACAGCGAAATATTTGTGTTTCAATAAAATAAAGAAAACTGACAGGTTTGGCAGTTATGAAATGGCCTTGCTGCCAATCACCAGCCCAAAGTCTTAATGGTAGCTGGAAATGCTAATATTAATAAACGTCTCTCTGCTGAGCTGGCTAAAATGCCGTCCCGTAGCCTATCCGGCTGTCACTTTAAATCCATGGAATTTAAGTAAACTTTGAATTTGATCCTTACCTATCTAGAAGGGTTGAAGAATGTATCCAGCTAGGAACAGGAAGTTTGAACAATTCTAAAGGGTTGAAAACGTTTTCATGGTCGAGAGCAAGGATCCCCAAATCATCCTGCGTAAACAATCTTCGTTTCAAATGTGACAGCAGCTGCCGCGGTAAATCAACAAGAGTTTTAAAAAAATATACGACCGCCCTCCCCCGGCGCCCTTTATCTAGTCTTACCCTCCTTTTCGTTTTGCCAGTGACCTCCTTCCTACGGCTCATAATTCGTGATTTCTTACTGGTGGCCCTCCTCCACGGCCCGAGTTAATTATAATAATTGTGCAGCGCCCTCCTCGTTTTGCGACTTCTTATTGGCTACTATTTTGCGGGCAACCAATGGTCAAGACGGCTATGTTGCGCGCTCCTCTTTTCGTGACCTGATTGGTTATTAGGGGTCACCGGGTTAGACGAATAGGAAGCGCGCTTTCATAACTGATTGGGCCCATCATTTTGAGGGTTAGGGTTTGGGCTTTAGGGTTAGGGTTAGGGTTTTAGGGTTAGGGTTAGGGTTAGGGTTTTAGGGTTAGGGTTAGGGTTAGTATTTTTTTTAGGAATATGAAGCGCACTTCAATGACATGATTGGCCTTCATTTTTACGGTTAGGGTTAGGGTTTTAGGGTTATGGCTATTAGGGTTAGGGTTATTTTTTTTTTTACTTTTTTTTTACTAGTTTTACTTCATTTATTTAATTCAAGGGATAAATAAAGCAGTAACATGATATAAATATAAACATTGTTAGGGACAGGGTTAGTGTTAGGGTTTTAGGGTAAGGGTTAGGCCAGGGTTAGTTTTTCTTTTTCTTTTTTTTACTTATACAATTTCATTGATTAATGTCAAGGGATAAAACAATAACATGATATCAAAATAAAAATTGTTAAGGTTAGAGTCAGAGTTAGAGTTAGGTTATAAAACGGTTATTTATAAATAATGGTTAGTGGGTATTGTTCTGTTGCATTTTTATTTTTTTCCGTTGCATTTGTATAAATATAAATGCGACAGAAAACATCAAAATAATCATATGAAACACCATAGTAAATAATTATTATTTATAAATAATGGTTATAATGTAAAAAATGGTTATTTATAAATAAGCATTATTTATAATAATGCATTATTTATAAAATAGCTATTTATAAATAATGCTTAAGTTAAATAATGCTTAATTATAAATATTGAAATAAAGGATTTAAATGTACCTTTTTAAGTTGTAAAGTTGTACAATCCCTTTGTTAGATTTGTCAGTAGCATAATAGTTCTTCAAATAAAGTTATTTTTGAGTCATAATAAAACAAAACGTGTGGATATGAAATCAGTTAATGGAGTAAATGTTAAATTTTTTTACCCGTTTTAATTAGTGTTTTATTTTTATATTATTTTTATTTATTTATTTATTTATTTATTTATTTTTTTTTTTTTGGGGGGGGAGATTTTTTAATGATAATCTTTTTCATCTGGATCATCTTTGCCATCTGGAAAAGATGTGCTCTATTAAGATTTTCAAACTTTCTGATTAAATAATGTCTGTTTTTGTATGTTCCCTTTTTTGTTGCCTGTGATCAGCCTACAAATCTTGGTATAATTGCTCACAAGTATCACTTCTTTAGTATGTCACTACATTTGTTGTGCTCCCTGCCTGCATCACGCAATAATGAATACAGATTCACATACATCAAAAAGGCCCCAGACCATTTGGGCATGAATGCACGAAAGTTCCGGCCGCGCGCTGAAATGTCCGCCTTGGTTTTTTTTTATAATTTGCGTTTTAGCTACTAATACCTGGAGAGGAATATTAAAAAAAGGGGGAAATTAAAGCCAACATCAATTTAAAAAAAAAAAAAAAAAGTAGAAAGTGGCAGTCGGATATGGAAACTTTTCCCTCTCTGCCGCCGTGTTGGATTGCTATTGATGGGGGCATTATGGGTAAGTGTTAATGAAACGAAAGAGGGCGGCGATTTAAAGACCGTAGAGCTGGTCCTGGGAGGGAATTTCCCTACACTGATGTTTACAGACTGCAGCTGTGTTGTACATCTCTCCACCTTGCTATTATGCTTTATAATATAAAAAAGGAATATTTCCTGTTTTTTTTTTTTTTAAGTGGGATTGCCTGGCCATTCACCAATGTGTTTATGTAAAAATGAAATTTAAGGTGATGAGTCATGAGTTTCCGATGACAAATAGTCTAGAAAAAAAGAGGACATCTCGAAAAACGGGTAACTATAAACTGGTCCTCTGTTCCTTGCTCTATGGTCCTAGTTAGTAGTTTTAGTATACAAACAATAATTCATCAATAGCAGTGTTATTTTTAGATTTTAAGATTTGAAGAAAAAAACAAGTCTGGCCGGATAAGCATATTGATTGTTGTTACTAAATAGTAGCATGACAGTAGACCCAGTAACTGGGGCGCTGTACTCCTTTTTTAAAATTTTGACATTGTCGGTCGTACTAGCTAGTACGACCGACAATGTCAAAATTAAAAAAAAAGGAGTACAGCGCCCCAGTTACTGGGTCTTGCATGATAGTAACAATTATTATCAATTTTAGTCCATTCAATGGTAAAACTTTTTCCACTGAAATTAATTTCATATCGTCAAGACATTGGATATGAATGGATATGGAGTGGCAGTCACTACATTTTAGCCAAGCTATAAATACTAGTGGTGTCCAAAGTTTATATGAGTTTGATGTTAATCACTTTGAGGTATTTTACAAAAGATATGTATTTTATTTATGGTGTATTGCTTGTTATTTATAGCTGTTTAACTTTATATGATGATATCGCTCCCATTTGGAACTCCTTTAAAGACCCAGCTCAACATTGGTGAACTGACCGTAAATGCTTCCTAGACCCAGTAACTGGGGCGCTGAACTCCTTTTTTGAGATTTTGACATTATCGGTCATCTCAAAATAGGAGTACAACCAATAATGTCAAAATGTCAAAATGTCAAAATGTCAAAATGCATTCAGCATTTTTGTTTGCATTCCTATCGGCAGAGTTTTTTGTCTCACTGAAACAAAAACTCATTTTGGATCTTATTTAATTTATTATTTAAAAACGATATCACTTCAGGCAGAAATATTTCAAGGAAAGTTTTTTACCATCATTATCTTCATACCATGTAAGGTATATGTAAATCTGTGGACATTTATGTTTTTCTTCTTACCCGTGTTGAGCTTGGGATTTCAGAGTTTCAACCAATGGCTGGTACTTTTACAAATTTTTGCCTTATAATGGTTTCAATCATTGGCTTGTCCAGTTTTAGCTTTAATGTTTTATGTCATATTTTAATCCTTAGTTTATTCTTTTGTTTGGTGCCAGTTTAATTTCCACAGCGCTTTGAGAGCCAGTCATGGATAAATGCAATTTATTATTGTTATTATTTATTTATTTTTGTTTCATTCACACTGACACTGGACTGTCTGTGCATGGGTGGTCACCTGTCTCCTCCTAGGAACAACCCAGAACCCCGCCTTCAATTAGTATTGCAGTAGATAAAAACAAAAAATTAATCAAGGGTGCGGGTGATGAGGGTACAGAGAAGATTTTTTTTTATTTATTTATTTTTTTTATTACAGAGGAGTTTTTTTTACGTCAACCTCGTTGATGTGTGAGGGAGGTCTTAAATTAAGGGGCTAACTGTTTCAGTTCAAAATAATTAAGATGACAAGAATTTCAAACAAAAACAACAGATACTATATCATTAGCTTTTATTTAGTGTTCATCCAAGCATCAATGTCTAATATGTGGGTTTGAACCCACTAGAGTAGCCTCCAGTCTGTGGATTACTTTAATTGCAGGACTAGGAGAGCACCGAGTAATGCAGTGCTTATCGCACATCGGTGCAAAACTGCAAGTACCCAATTTCATAAAGCTGCTTATTGAAGCACAAAAAGTAGCTAAGAACAAACAAAGTATGCTTACCAAAATAAGTTACCAGGCAAAGAACCATGTCACTGTCACATGTACCACTTGTGTCTGGTTTCCTGCTTATATTTGCCGAGCAGTAAATTTTTAAGCAATACTTTCTGCTTAAAGCAGCTCTATGAAATTGGGCCGAGGTAAAATAATAATATTAATAATAATAAAATACAAATAATAACTTCCTTCATGTCTAATTCCATTTTTTCCCCTTAATTGTTCATTCCCCAAACAGTCAAGACTTGAAGTATATTGAAGTGAATTCAATATGGTATTGTGAAAATTTTTCAGATAAAACAAAGACAATGATTCCTACACATTTAAGACAAAATTCATCAATCACATTAAATATCTTACTTCCTCAGGAAGGAGTTACAATCAGTAATACTATGTAACCTCAATGTCATAGTATTTGTTTCCGTTTGTTTCCGTTTTGGGGGTGTTTATCGAAGATCAGTTCCACGTGATGGTGAGCGGTGACGTCACTCCTGTTCCAATGTTCTCGACCCGCAGTTCCTGTTTTGGTTTGATATAGATTGTAAACTAAGATTTGAGAAATATGTGGTATTAGCATTATGACTGTTCTAGTCAATTTATTCACAGCTTTTACCCAAATCTTGGCTTAACTAATAATGTTGTGTAACCAGAAAAAGGTTGTAAGCAATTATAAACGTGCAAAATTGTGGTTCAAGAAAACTGAGGCGAGAAGTTTGATCAGTTTTCTGCCATTCTCAAAGGTTAAATTCCGGATGGTAATGGGACACATATCTTTGTGGGTAATTCTAGAAACAAAAATTTAAAACAGCAATGCCATTTCTTTTTTAAGGGGCTAGTTTATTGCTTACAACCTTCTGTTGCTGGGACAGCACTTTGTGCCTGGAAGAAGGTCACACAGCCTTACACCCTTTTGCCGGGCCCCCAACGATAATAGAGAAGACAATGAGGACAAGTTTTGGTTGTGGGGTGGATGTAGGTAAAACACACAGAATCTAGTGGGAACTACAGACAGATTATGAAACAAGTTTCCAGTCCTCTTTGGCCTCTTCTGTTCATTTAAATTTTCCTACCAAAATAATGCTAGCTTCGTAATTCATACAGAACTGTCAATATGTTCTTAGTCTTGCAACTGTTTTGATGAGTTATTAATTCTTAAGCACAATCGTCACTTCATGAAAATGAAAAAAACAAACTTGCACTAAGAGCGCTGTGTACAAATCAATGCATATTGAGATTTGTCACTTCGTAAAAATGATAAACTTAAATAGGTCAAGAGACTTGTCACTTTGTGAAAATGCAAAAGCCAGACCACTCATGTTTGGCACCGTACCAGCGCTGTGTACTTTAATGGGTATAGTGGCGAATCTTGATTTGTCACTTTTTAAAAATCCAAAATAGCAAATTTAGTGCTTCATCGGTCATGCTAATTAGTGTTATTATGAAACTATTACGACTTAGGTCCTTAAATTTGCTGAAAATGTTAACAGCAATGAGTATGTCAAGAATTTGTACAAAAACTGATTTGCAAAATGTTGTGATTTTTGACACAGTCGTCACTTCGTCAACAGTGACAAAATGGCAAGCCTACATTTTCAACAGGTTGTCTGGGTTCTTCCAGACACAAATTTGTTGACATCTTAAAAAGGGTTTCCAATAAGGCCTACATAAAAATCAAATGTGTACTTCACCTTGGTGTTGGGATCAAAGGTGAAATCAAGATGACTAACGCCGTTCACCGTGACACCGGACACAGAGGGTACCCCAAAAATGCGAAGAGTCCCCCACGACAGACTGCTTGCTCCACTGTAAGCGTTCCTGTTAATCATACTAGTCAGCAGGCCCTGAAAATGAATTCAGTTTAAAAATATTCTTAAAAGTGGATAAAATTGTCACTTAAAGCATGCGGACAACATTGGTAATTTGACAAAAATCAGTATCCGCACTTTATGTGACCCAACATACATAAAATAACAAACCTGTGAAAGTTCAAAAGCTCAGTCATCACTAACACACATGAAAATAATGACACCCCTCCCCATGTAGTGGTTTTCACTACATTTTCAAACGTTGGGATTTGGATTCGCGAGATTAAAACTAATTGTTTTACTCATTTCTCAAAAACTATAGACCATGTAACCTGTGACATCACATGTTTACAAAAGAGCCACAGAGCCTGGACTTCCTGCAGGCAAAAATTGTACACATAATTAAAAAACATACAAAAATTATATTTTGTAGAGATTGCACTGTCTGATTTTTGATATGAAGAAAGGGGGCACACCACAAAACTTGTGCAGCAGTTATCTTTTTTACTCTTAGATTTATGTGGAAATTATGACACAAATGTTAAATTTCCCAGACGACCAGTGTAGTATCTTGCCTGCCAGGAAGGCCTTGGAATGTGTCAAGGGAAGTTTTCCTGACCATCTTTATACCTTGTAAGTTATCTGAATATCTGTGAACATTTATATTTTCAATCTTACCAACATGTTGTTCACACCCTTTAAACAAAACCAAATAATTTTCAAGAAGCCTGAAGAAAAAAATTACCTCAGTTGCATTGAATTCCATAAGGAAGTAATCTCCTTTATCGTAGGTATCTGGGGGAAAAAATCAACATGTGCTTAGATTGACTTTTAAACAATAATCTCATTGGGAACTTAATGAACAAACAAGTTTGTTTGTTTCTTAAAAACAGCTTAATGTGACGCACCTATAGAGTCTCCATCATCCCAGAACAACTTGCCACTCGCTTCATTGTTATCATCAAGAGCTACAATAAGACCCATCGGGTTGGTTCGGCTAAAAAGACGAAGAGAGATTAGACAGATTTTGTGACACGGGAGGAAATTGGTACAAACAAAACTGTTACTGTAAACATAGTGCTACAAAAAGTCATTGTGGCGTTTACGATTGTCATTGTCATTGTCATCTCATTTCAAAGGAATTGAATCAGATGTTGTTTTGCACTTTTTGATGTCATCATTTACATTGCAATGTAGCCATTGAGTAGAGTTGCTCTTTGTCGTGCCCACATGTTTACATTTGCCATCGTCATTGTCAATGTCACCCCATTGCAAGTCGCAGTATATTTGATCGTGTGAGAGTGTGTTTGAACCAAATTTGCATGATGCAAAACAAGTGAAACTGGTTTTTTTTTTCCATTGGCGTTATTACTATTACTTTTTATTTGGCAGTTGATACAAAAAAAAGAACATAATGCCAGTCAAAATAAGATAAACTGTAATTGTGATGCAAGGAATAGCAGTTGAAAGTGCCCTCGTGTGGTCGAAAATACATCAAATTAGAGTGATTGACTGATGTACCTTTTCACTGTGTTAACGGCTGGTTCTTGGGTCGGTAAGATATACCCTCCCCTCACATGGAGTGGCATATAGTCCATTGGAGCAGACAGAGTGACAAAGGTACCACGTGATGCATACGCCATCTCTTTACCCTTTTAGTTCAGAGACAAGTGTCACATGACAATTTATTTGGATTAATAAAAACCCTTACACCCTCCCAGATCATTCTACATGTATCTTCTTTGCCAAAAGGAAGGATTCAGAAGGACTGATAAGGGTTGTAGGTCCCCCAAAAAATTCAAATCTTATCTAAGTCCAAACAATTTGGTGTGAAGTGACATAGGAGGGGAGGATATTGGAGGATTGAGGCTTACAGAGTTTTGTTTTCACTTTGTTTCAGGTTGATTGAGGGAAATGCCAATGAAGGGAGTTAGTAACAATAAGAGTAGAGACAGGAAACACAATAAAGGGGGCCACTTTGCATCTGTCACATTAGCTTTTTTTTCTCCAATGGTTGTAAAAAACATTTTAAGCATCTGAAACCACCCAAAAGTGTTTCAACATGTGAAGGAGCATGCAGGCTTACACTGAAAATATTTTGAGTTGATTCATTTGATGTTTGTACTTTTTTATTTTTTGTTAAATCACCCTAAAAATTTCATCAAAATCTACTCTCTTAATGTAAAAGAGTGAAAACATCACTCTCTTGCCCGAGTGGTGGTGTAATTTTCACTCTTTTCAGAGTGCAATTCATTCTAGCTTGCTCTTTTAGAGTGAAATTTGAGTAAACTTCACTCTGAATCGAGTGAAAAAGAAAATCTTTCCACTCTAAAAAGAGTTGTCCCCCATACCACTCTTTTAAAAGAGCCATATGGCGGACAAGTCTTTTTAGAGTGGAAACATTTTCTTTTTCACTCGATTCAGAGTGAAGTTTACTCAAATTTCACTCTAAAAGATCAAACTAGAGATAATTGCACTCTAAAAAGAGTGAAAATTACACCACCACTCGGGCAAGAGAGTGAATTCCAAAGTCTAGTGCTGTGCTGAAAAACATTTATGTTCTTGATTTTATTTTGTATCTCTCATGCGCCAGGGAAGTGGTTTTGACAGAATGGTGCATTCTGTCCACTATTATTTATTATTATAATTATTATATCCTGTTGAGAAAATGTGTAACAAACCCTGAATTCTTTTCTGCTTAAAAGCTATTTGACATTGGACCCATAAAGATTATAAAGTGTTAAAAGATGACTGGTGATGTTTTAATGAGGACACCAGCTCTTAACAGTTCTTAACAGTTTTTAACAGTTCTTAACCCAACGTCATTCTTACCGTGTAGTAGTCATACCAACGGCAATCGGGAAAGTATCCTTCGACTGTGACATAACCCTGCATATTGCCAAACACAAGTATGATCAAACATGAATGTAGATTTTCTTTCCTCTACTGAAAACCATTAGATTGTACAGATGGAAACGTCAAGTTGTTACAGCGCTGGTACTTTTCAGAACCAGCACAGCTCATAAGATAAACTACAACAATGCGATGGTGTTCTGTAATCTAAGTTTCTAGATGATTTATTTATTATTAATATCACTCGTACATATTCATGATCAAGAGCCGAATTCTCACTGGTCCATTCGGCATCATGTGCCAGACGCTACTTTTGCTGTTTACCAAGCGTGCGTGCCAGTATTCGCGCACATGGTAAATATGCATGCAAAGTAGACTGTCGCATCTGTAACAGTCTACTACGCACACACTTTACGAAGCACTCCTGGGGTCGATTTCACAATGGGCTAAGGGTTCATCTTAAGATGAGTTGTCAGTATTGCCATAGTGATCTGTATTGTGACATCACACTTTGCTAAGCAATCAGGATTGATACACAGTTAAGATCAATCTTAGCTCTTTGTGAAATCGGCCCCTGGGAACTGTCGCACGTGTGTAGTGCACACGCACAAACATCCCCCAAGCTACATACACATGAAAATATGGCAGAACACGTAAATGTCAATCTGCGTTTTCTCAAGCTCAATGATGTCAAACTAGAAGCTCAATAATGTCAAACTAGAAGCTCAATGATGTCAAACTAGAAGCTCAATGATTCCGAACTAGAGAAGTTATGAGGTATAGTAAAACAAATATAACATGGTTTATTTAGGGTGGACAGTCGATATTAGCTCCCCTCGGTATTGGAAGTTGACAAACTAGTTCCCTTGGCTTCGCCTCGGGAACTAGTAGTTGACAAACTAGTTCCCTTGGCTTCGCCTCGGGAACTAGTTTGTCAACTTCCAGGGGAGCTAATATCGACTGTCCATCCTCAAATCATGTTATATTTGTACACTGTCTAACTTAGAATGTGTTCTAATTTAATATGAACTTGAGTCTGAAGATTTTGTTGAGCAGGGTCCAAACTCATGTCTCTGCTTACAGCGTAATTCTGTGCTTACTGCCCACCATAGAATAACACATTGATAGGGTGTTGTAAGCACAGAATTCACTGCTAAGCAGTGCCATGAAATTGGGGCCAGGTTAGCAATACAAAATTGACCGTGCGCGATTATTTTGAATTTAGGAAAAGTGATTTGAATATGAACTTTTAAGATGCACTCTTATTAATCTTAACTGATTTATTTTCAAAACCTACCCACTTGTCAAAATCTAGAAGAATAAAATGTGGTTCTACCCTCAAACTCCCAACAGAATCATGCTGATGAACTTACCTCATCTAAGACGGGTGTGATAAGAAGGGCGGGGCCCCACAGAAACTGCCTGTCAATTACATGCGTCTCCTTTTCACTCACAAACCTTTATTCAATTACAAACAAATAAATGATATTAAATCATGACCCTATTCCAGAGACACTTCATTGTTCCAAAGCATACATGTGCATATTTTTTAAAAGAACCACAGACTGATAGATCAAATTGAGAAATATAGTCAAGCTGTTTGGGTACTCATTGAAGGAGAACCATCATTTGATACACAAATCGGTCAGGCCATTTTGAGTTGTCATAAACAAAAGGGCCAGGTGTGGATTTCACAAAGCACTAGGACTAGTCTTGTCTTGAGTTAGGACGAGTATCTAGTCCTAACTTATAGGACTAGTCATAAGTTTGGCTAGTCCTAAGTTAGGACTAGTTTTGTGAAATCCAACCTGGTTACTATACAATAATTACTAAGAGTAAAATAAACCACTGGTGCTTGTGCTGGCGAGTCTGAGATTAGAATGGTCATCTGCTCCCTTGTGCCAACATTACTCTGTCAAAATCTCGCCAAACAGTGTGTCAAGAAAATTGCGCGTATTAGCATATTAAGCGTCCTTCTGGCCACCTGATTTGTGGCCCTTCAGTGGAGGGCCATGATGAATGATCATGAGGGGTGATCAGAAGCAAAGATTACAGAGCCCCGAAGCCGCAAGATGGGGAACTGGAGCTTTATCTATTGTTGGAAAGTGAAATATGCATGGGCACCATTTCAGCAAGTGAATGTTTTGTTTCCCATTGATAGCAATGGTCATTGTCTGCACTGATCTATTGTTGTATCAGAAGAGTTACTTGCTGAAATGGCGTCCAGTGAGATTTCACATTTCAGCCTGAGTTCCCCATCTTGTGCCTTCGGCGCTCTATAATCTTTGGTCAGAAGGCACCCACATCATATGGAAAATAACTGAAGAGGAGTCATTATGATTTTTTCAAAAGCAAAATCATATTTCAATGGTTCAGTGGAAAGGTCTTTAACTGCAATTTCATATACTTCATGATCAAAAGGGCATTGACAACAAAATTGAAAAAATACATCAAAATCCACAAATAACTATTTTTTCTTAAAATGAATAGTTCTTTTTGCCCCCCCCCCCCAAAAAAAATAAAATTGTTGGAGACCAATGTTGATCAATAAACTCCATTACCAGGAGCTCCAAAATGTGCAAAAGCAATTTTATGAAATCCCTACAAACTGCACTAACGACCTTACAGTCATGAGCCGACGGTTTGATTTTGAAAATAAATGTAAATTTTCATGACAATTAAAATAGTTTGATTACTCATGCATGAGAGGTCGCATCACAGTTGATCCCAGTGTGTGAGCTTCATAGAACAGTGTGTACAGGAAGGGTAGCAGCGTGTATCGAACCTCCAGTATCTCACGACTCACACGAGCAACCTCGTCCCCAAAGGCGGCAGGGTCTTGCTCCTTTCAAGACAAATGAACAATGACATTTTTAATATAATGAAACTGGATTTCAGGGGTTCATTTTGGCAGCTGATTCTTACTATGACTGCCAAATCGCATGTATATTGGTTTAAAATTTACTTTAAGTGGTATGTCTTAAGGCTCTGTGGTTGCTTAGCAACAACCCCCATTTGATACCAATTTTTTGCCTTGAGAAAATGAAAAAAAAACTTGAACGGTCCTGCCTGGGTTCCCTCCCCCCCCCCCCCCACTAAAGTTATCCGTCAGATTAAACTGCATGTAATTTCAGAGTTCATTCTTCAAAGACCCACCTGATATCCGAGCCCATTATGGTTACGGGAGAACGTGTAAAAAGCCCCAAGCTGCATCCATCGTTGGCATAACTTATCGTTGGCAACGCCATTAAATCCGCAGATGTCAGCACCAATCTACACCACAACCAAAATTAAATAATAATAATAATGATAATACCGGAGTCTTACACAGCACCGCATTTATCTTCCAACAATTAGGTACTCAAGGCACTGATTAGTATTTCTGAAGACAGGTTTCTGAAGGTTTTTTTTATTATGAGGCCCTAAACCCTCTATATCCTCACAGGTACCCATTTACCCCTGGGTGAAGAGAAGCAATTGTAATGAAGTGTCTTGCTCTAGGACACAAGTGTCATGACTGGGATTCCAACCCACACCCTGATGACTTAGCCACCAGAACTTGAGTCCGATGCACTATACCACTTGGCCATGATAGACCTTAGGGGTTTGCCCTTTTTTAGTGACTGGCTGCGGGATTGGTCACTTTGTCATTTCAATCGTCCCCCAGCTTTGTCATTGGTCTATATCTTTAAAGTTTTCTTTCAACATTGTCATTTTGTTTGTTACTTGAGTTTGAACTATACAAACAGTCAGTGAAGTCAGTGGTTTAAACATATCATTTGGACGCAACATGAACTAGCCAGCAGGAACACCTGCAAGACAGAATTTTGACTGGTCCTCAGAATTTATAACTTCCATTTGCACCAGCGGACCACTGTTAAGGGAGAATGCTGGTGAAGTAAGCACCTTATTGCAATGTGTGAAATGTATGCTAAGAATAAGTTTGAACTGTAACAGGGAATGTATACTTACATATGGAATACCAAACATGTTGAATTCGAGCGAACCTTAGAGGGGAGGGGGGGGGGGTGGCGAACAAGAAAAAGGTTAGTCCTGGCTAAATGATACTTTTCCATATTATCACTATTACAATTTTAATAATGAAAAACAAAGATCCCTTCAGTTATGTAGCCTTTATTAGCCATTTATTATTGAGAACTATAAATTGGTAAATTACCGATGATGGAGTAGTGTAGATTGCTCCATTGACTGTAGTTGTCTCCAAGCCAATGACCGGCATATTTTCCACTACCTGGGAATGTGGAGCGGCTGATGACAATGCTACGTTTGCCTGTTGCGGCCTGGGCTGCCCTGACAGATTAAAAAAATAATGCTTTTCAGTTTTGACAACAAAAAGGATTATTTCTTTTAATGAATAGTTTATTTCTAAACAAAGCTTGTGTCGGTCTGTTCATGCAATGGATCAGAGAGCATAACCAGAGGAGGTAGGGGTACCCCCTGCTCAGAACCCTTGCCCCCCCCCTCCCCAAACCCCAGTGGCATAGCCAGCATCCTTTTTGTAGGGTGGAAAAGCTGGGCACGGATATTTGTAGAGGGGGCAATTTCAATTAAAATTGCCTGATTATAGCAAATTTCATGGGGTCCAGAGACGGATGGGGTTGGGGGCAAGCAGGGGTGCAAGAAGTTCTGCATGGAGGGGAACAGGACAGCTGCCCCCCTTGGCTACACCACTTCCCCCCTATGCCCCCCCCCCCCCCACCAAAGTGAGATTGAAAACATTTACAAATGAATGGTTCGGTACATTAAATAGCAAAATTTTGTCTATGCCCCCGCTTGTTCCCCACAAATGAAGATGTCTGGTTATGCCACTGCAAAGCTGAAACAATGGTGACATGCTATTTATCAAATTAGGAACTTTCATATCCAGGGTTCAGGTCCTAATGGTCAAAAATTATCCCAGAATGATCAGAAAAGTATTCCAGCTGTATATGAATGTAAACTGCTCAGTGGATTACTGCGCAGGTCTTTTGTTTTAGTCACTTTTTCATGTGGAACTGTATAACGGTGAACAACATTTTGAAAAATGGCGGCACCGTAAAGTTTTTCATGCATGTAGACCGTGTCCGAAAATGAACATTTTTGCTATGACTTCATGACTGTTGGTCGCATGCACCGGTAGTGAAGAAGAATAGGCAGTCAAAGTGGTGTTTAGCTTAAGCCATAGCCAATGTCATACTTACGGTAGTGATTGAATAGACTGGCTCCAACCAAATAGACTGTGTAGGTCATAGTGACTGCCGAGGTATTGGCAGGCATCGGGGCACATGGTCTTGTCAGCCAACACGTTGCCAAATATTTCTGGGGAAGAAATAATAAAAAAAGTACATAAATCAGAAGTATCAGAATATTTTGTGAAAAAAATTTAGTTACAAAAAGTTTTAATGGCCTCATGTTTCGACCCTAGCAGAGTGTTTCTCAAATTACTTCTTTGTAATTTTAGTTCGCAAGTTGTTCATGCGCAGATTGGGAATCACAAAAAGATGGCAGACTTCTTTCAACTGCCAGCCTCATTATGACAAAGTTCGGCTACACACATTTGTGACACAACGATCAAAGCTTTGACACTTTGTCAAAACTACTTAGTCTCCTCTACTTACCTTGTATATTGACTTAATGCATTGACGCCATCACGACATCATCTTAGAGATAAAACGGTTGCACACAAGATACGCCAATGAGCAATCTTCATTTGACCTCTAGCTGAGGATGTTCTGCTCAAATGAGGCAATGTGCTTAAGGTCTATTGAAAGTTCCCAATAAATGCCATCTTTTCCATCTTTATGGGCAACTTGGGTTTTGTCAAGTGTTTTATTTTTTCTACACAGCAATGGTTCACCGACCAATCATGCAAGGAATTGAACAAAACTCCTGCGTACCGCATGCAGTATTTACGCATAACTTATTATAGTTGTGGATATAAAATTCATATCATTGCCCATAAAGATGGCCAACTTTATACTGTGTGACATCAAGTGGAAACTATCAATTACACCATGACCCAATATACTTCTTCAATTAAAGAACTTGTTTCTGTCCTCTTACTTGGTAGGTACGGAGGGTTATTCCATTTGTTGATGGCACAGCCAGTCACAGAACCTGTCACAAAGTTAGCTGGCTCATTCATGTCCTAAACATAAACAAAACAAAAAGCACTATCAACAATAAAGTCGTTTGATTAGCCATGAAGGAAAGTTTAGAGTCCTTAAAAGCTGTTAATGTAAATGGTTTAGGCCCAGTACAAGAACTGAAGTAAATTACCAGATGTAATTGTTGTTAAATTCGCAAACAAAAATGGTCCAATTCTAAGGAGCTCTAGAAGTGCCATCCTGTCGATTATGTCGATATCCTAATCTAATGGGAGACTTTTGAGGACACTAGATGGCAGCAGACTTACCAGGTATATCCAATGTCCTCGGAAATGTGCGCATGCTCATAACAACGTAAACAATGACAGTTTACCTGGTGAAGTCTGCTGCCACCTATCATTCCAAAGTCTCCCATTAGCATACTGGAAGTAGGATAAAGGCTTCCAGAGATAACTTTTCTAAGAATGACGACTTTCCTTCATCCCGGGAAGTCTTCATACTGAGCTTCAGAATGTCGACACATCGAGATAAAGTTTTATCTGGAAGTCCGCATCGGTGACTGTAAGGTGTCATCACCCAGACTCATCCCCAGATGTTTATCCTGGGTTGTTGAAATTATTTACCCTTATAGGATATTGTCAATCTGAGACAGTTATCCCATGACCTCTACAAGTCAGATGGCACTTCTGGATATCAGTCAATTCAACAGATTTTCAACCCCATTAAAAAGAAATCTACGTACAATCCACAGTCCGTCATATTCGATGACTCCATGAAATTTGACGCATTCGTCGGTCCACCACTCACCGGTGATGGGGTTTGTGTAGTCTGGGAAGACTGAGTTCTCTGGTGGCCATACCTTGACGACAAAATTTATGAATTATAAGCGGCTTGATAAATGAAATTTGAAAAGAAGTAGACAATTTGAGGACCAATTTAAAAGATAGTGCCCAGTAAGTTTTGAAGATTTGTGTACCAAAGAGGGGCAACATCTTATTCGCAATAGTCGCATATTGGAATATGTAATTGTGGGGTCAGCACAAGTACTATTTTGGCGAGAAAAAAATGCTGATTGTAGCAAATTAATTACTGAGAAATAGAAGTAAATGTTTTGAGTAAAATATGTAAAAAAAAAACAGGTCATGGACAAATCTTAACCCTCATCTTACTTTCTCCCAGTTCAATGGTGAAATTTTAGCATTTGTAAGCAATATTAATGATTACAATGCATCATCCATCCAATGTCATTTGTGAAGTGTGAATTAATTTTATGATTAATTTGTTTTAAAAGATCTTTCTAATTTCTTTTCTTCCCTTCGTCCAACCTTTCCCACAGCAGGAGTGGAACAATCGCTTTCAGTGATCCAGACATTCTTGGCATTGCCGGAATCGTAGGCTGCATACTTCCCTGGTGCAAGGTCGTTACCTATACATGGATCCTGATTGGTTAAAAGTAACAAAAACAATGCGCTATTTACAGGACAATGGTTTGAGTATGGATTTCTCTTCTTCATTTAAATAAACATTTTCTTTCCAATAAAACTTACACTAGTTTGTCTCATCAAAGCAACACCTCTGTTGGTCAAGTTGACGTAGCGTGTCTTGGCCAAGCAGTTTGGTGCACCGGACTAAAGTTCTGGTGGTTAAGTCATCGAGGTGAAGTGACTTCCATTAAAACTCAGAACCTCAAAACTTAAAGGGGCTGTGTCATCATGATTATAGTGCGCGCCGGCGGTCACATCACAGTTTGACAAAGGCGGCACCCTTTGTGATTTGACCGCAAGCGTGAGCGTGTGCAGTGTCTGGGTGAGAGTTCATCTTTCCATGCACAGCCACAGGCCGGCTACAATCATGATGACACAGCCCCTCTAAGCCACTGAAGGACATATCTCACTCGTTTTGAAATGCAGCAAAATGGACTATAGGTTTGCTGTAATAACATACATGATTTTTAGAAGGTGTTTCGGTGGTATAAGAACTGAACATTTTGATGAGCATCGGAAAGCCCTCAATGATTATAAGGTTGACACCAATTCAATCCTTCAGACAAATGTTTCCGAAATATGTGTACCTTCAAAGTCAAATATTATTTCAAGACTAAGCGGCATCGCCAGGGGGGGTGGGGCCTGGGGGACACGTGCCCCCCCTACAAATTTCCAGTGCCCTCCCAGGTGCCTCCCCCCATACAAAAATGTAGAAACATGTATATTCATTAAAAAAAAAAAAAAAGGTACCTGGCCCCCCCCCTCCACTGAAAAGCAATGCCCCCCTGAGCCTCCCAGTAAAAAAATCCTATCTATGCCGCTGGAAGACTTACATCCTCACCATTGCTTATTTTGATTGCACCAATCAAAATAAGCATGCATAAAATCCCATACAATAAACAAAAAGTTTTTCCCGTATGGAGACAGACACTATTGTATTAATTTACCAGAATGATGATGTAATGCAATCCCTGTGCCTTCAGCTCTTGCACATACTCAGGGAGGTCGTTATAGTTGACAACGTCATACGTGAAATCTCTCTGCTCATCCATGTAATCAATATCACCATATTGGACATCCTGTGCAAAAGAGCCATGAACATTCTCAGAATATTTTGTAAAACTAAAATACTGTCTCAAACCAAAGGTCATTTTTCTAAGCCATGGCTTTAGGTTTTGGCCCAGGCTTAGGCACCGTCCGCCTGATTAGAAGCTCTGTACCATAAGAGTACGTTTTCAAAATTAAAGCTGTGATTTCGGAAAGGGCCTTACAACCATAAAATTTTTAAATTTTTCTTTTATTTGGGCCGATTGGCGTTTTATCAAACGAATTAAACAATTATTTGTTTATGAGCTATAGTTTATTTTGAATCTTTGATGCATTTTGTTTTGTAAATATTTTCGATCAAAATACATTGTTATGGGCTGTCTCCTGACAATGGACAGAGTACACTCTCCAAAACGTTGAGTCAACTGGTTCCTCCGGAATGTATTCAAGAGAGAGATTTAACCACATGGTGTCACCGCAATTTCTTACTATAAACCTCCCACCATGCAAACCTTCAAGTCTCATATTGTTATGTTTGTTTACAGAGCGCTGAAGGACCAAGAAGGGGAACTGGAGCTCTATTTAATGTTGGAACGTGGGTGCTCATGGGTGCCATTTCAGCAAGTAAATGTTTTGTTATACCATTGATGGCAATGGTCATTATCTGCAATGATCTGCACTGATCTATTGTTGTATCAAAAAAAGTTACTTGCTGAAATGGCGTCCAGTGGGATTTCACATTTCAGCCTGAGTTCCCCATCTTGCACCATCAGCGCTCTATAATATTTGGTTTGTACATTTTGTATCATGCTGTGCTGTAAACTGCACCAGCCTGAAATTATGCTAAAAAATATTTTGGGTCATGCTCTCTTCATCAAAGCTGCAAACAAACAAAAATCAGATATTTTTCTTATAAGTAAATTACAGGTTAAAAATCGGCCTTTTCAAAACCACAACTTAGGCTTACCAGTGTTTGAAAATCTGCACTTTTGGTACAACCTAGGCTACAAACAGGCAGATGGAGCCTTGATTTAAAGAAGGGCCATTGGATAGGGATCAGGGTGTTGATCAGGCCTGTGATTTCTCCCAACATTTTCCTGATTTCAGGAATGTTTGTCTTTTACCTTTAGAGTTCCTTTTCCAAGACATGAACTGACAGAGTAAAAGAGAGACCTAGCCCATTTCATTTCCAAACATCTAGTATTCCATTTAAGTTAATTTAGAGTGCAGTAAGATCATCTAAAATGTTACACTCTGAAAGCTTTATGCACCAAGAGAAGACCCTCTAACCATTTTTAAAGATTTTCCTCTTTTTTTTGGGCGATCACACCGATTGATTCATAATTGTGTCTGGTGGTTTTCTAAGGCCTCATTTAAATCAAGCCATTATTACTACGGCTATGAGTTTTGATAGAAGCAGCAACATTGAACAGGACTTGTCAGCAATCCAGCCATAGCTACTGCTGACATCGTTAATTGGGACACTGTCTAATAATAAAAACATTTCATAATTTCATTCAGAATAACTACAATACACTCTTTCAGATACTCACATGGGGTATGTTGTAAGACTGCATCCTGGACACTGTTTGTTTGACAGTATCTAAGCTGTTGTAACCATAGCGACACAGCTGGAAACCAAGCGACCAATAAGGCGGCAAAAATGTTCGCCCAATCGCCTGCAAAACAAATGATATTAAAATAGATTTTGTATTCAAACTGCAGTGTGCTTAAATCACGCAATACAGAAAATATAAGCAACCGAATTTGAAAATGTAGTCCTAGTCAAGAAAAATATAAAGTGAAGATATTATTTAATTTATCACTTTGAGTCGAGTTAACTTACCTCTGTATATTGTTGCACAACATTTTCTGGAGTTGGACCCATGAAAACATAGAAATCTAACACGCCTCCAATAGTACGATACGCCAGATATGGTGCAGGCGACAAGGTCACATCTAAATAATGGCAAACAAAAAATGGCGGGAAAAAATTTGACGGTAAAGTGTACTTTTCAAAAAGAAAAGACTGTGTCTGAATTGGTGTCACTGTTGCTAAGGGCAGGCTATACTCTAACACGTGTTGCTTGTCCAGCCAAAGCCAATTCTGACATGGTCTTAGGCTCACAAATGTGTCATTGTGAAACAGAATTTTAAACCTAGGCCTACAGAAACATTTTATAGACTTATCTGAGCAGCTTGGTAATGGACGTTTACCAGCGCAGCTATGGCTACCACACGTGCACGCGACGTGACAATAGCTCGTCAGCTGCACATATGTACCAATTAGCATGGAGGATTCACAGCGCATGTGTATTAACGCGCACTTGTGGCAGCCATAGCTGCTTGGATTAGTCTATACAGGTTTTAAAATAATGTAGACTTTCCAAAACTTGACATGATGTTAGTCAAATCCAATAAGTACTCACTGTCTTTAGCTTTCGACCTCTTAAACTGAGGTCTTGATCACAAGTTCTTTATAGACCACTACAGACTTGTTTGCATCTTTCTTAGTCTGGATTTGTACTTTTTGTTCTGCATCATACCTTGTGCGTTGCTGTTGAGAATGAGTACACCATGGGTGTTAAAGTCCTCTTCAATCACCATGTAGAAAGGGTGTACTCCATACAGGTTCCCATTGGCCTGCAAACAAAATATCTCCAATGTCAATTTTGTCCATTGTTGTTAGAAAGTCAGTGGCACAGCCAGTTTTTAATTTGATGGGGCTGAGGGAAAATGATCTTATTTGACATGCGGGGCGGGGCAGGGCAGGGTGGGGTGGATATGGGGGCGATCATGGGGCAGGGCGAGGTGGGGTGGAGTGGGTGTGGGGGCGTAGGGGAGCATGTTATACACAAAGATGAGGTTGAGAAGGTCATACCAAAACCCATAAAATGTGGTTTGGTTTTTTGTTTTCTCTTTTAAAAATTACTTGTTTTGCTGCATAAAAACATAACCATTTGCAGGTCCACGGGGAGGCGGGGGCATCCTTAGACCCAGGCCCTTCCCTTTCACTGCACTGCTACGTTTTGTGGATCAATTCTTTTCCAAGGATAAATGAATGTGGAATTTAATTGAAACTTACTTGTAGCAGTTAAAATGAATGCAGAGAATTTAAAAGAAATCACTCATATCAAAACTCATATCGAAACCTTGCTGCAAAACAATAGATCTACCTCTCCAAAGTCATGGTCAGCAGAACAATGGAGATTAAGATGGTCAACTGCTTCACCAAACGCCCTCCATCCATACATCCCTGAATCAGTATCTCAACCCCCTAGCACCAACCTCAATCGCCATTGCTGGTTTAGACTCAATCAGCCCAGAAGTGGACACGGACGGTTTGGACATAACATGTGGATATTGGGTCTTACTGCTGATCCAAGCTGCTCTTGTGGAGCTAGCCACCAGACAGCAAGCCACATCATCAATGAATGCAGTCTCTTCAAATGCACTGGTCTAGCTTGACGCAACTGCTTTGGACTGGCCCCACAGCTGAGTAGCCTGATTGCAAATCACACCAGCGCTTGAACAAACTCATTTTGAGACAATTTTGACGCGCAAAAAAACCCATACATGTTTGTTGTTGTTGCTTCTGCTTGCACAAAACATCATCATCATCATCATCATCATCAAGGGTAAAGTTTGTCCTTCTGTTAGACAATGCCCTCCTCATAAAACTTTCATTTTGTCTCTCTCTCTAGCCATTCTGGTCAATGTAGCCGTGCCCGTGTGTGCTGTTATGTCATCTCTCCATCTTCTCTTTTACCGTCCTCTCTTTCTCTTGCCTGTTCTAGGCTGCCGTTCTGTCATTCCCCTGGTCCAGCTGTTGTTCTTGGCTCCTTGACACATGGCCTGCCCATCTCCATTTTGGTCTCCTTTATCTTTTCAATGATCTGTCATTGACTTTTGTTTTCTCTTGTATTTTGTTATGGCAAACTCTATCCCATATTGTTAAATGTGCCATTTTTCTCACCATTGCACCCTGTGTTGTTTTCAATTTGTTGTTGAACTCATTTGTTGTAGTAAAGTATTAAGCACATCAAAGAAGTTTAAAAGATGTAGCAGTGGTGTGGCCAACATCACCAATGTTGTGCCACACTAATTCCTTGTTGTTAATTCAATGTGCGTTTAAACAACACCATCCTCATTTCACCCAGATAATCCATTCTGAGCAGAAAGTAAATCCGTTTAATAGTTAATCTAAGAGGATTACCCGTTATCTGGGTTTCAAATAATGATATCAAAAAGTATAAGCTGTGTATAGATAAGCTATACTTTGTTTTTTTCCCCCCTAATTGCGTAAGTTTCGTAAATGTTTGAGACATCATTGTTTGGGGGAAAAGTCTTAATTTTGACCCTCAATTTTGCAATAAACACACTAATGTCAGTATAGGTCATCAGGTTTTTGTTGAAAATCATTTGTGAGTATTTTTCATCATTACCAGTCATCAATCGCAGCTTTTAACAGTTGTAGAGCCCATTATCCACAATAATTTGAAGGCAAAATCTCGTCCTAGTGCTGACCACTTGGAGGTTTTAAATATCTACTAAAATGTTGGTATTTTTCATTTTTGAAGAAAGAAGTGGGTATTTCCTGCAATGGCTCCTAGCTGTGATAAGTTTGAATACAATATTTAATGTTCTCCTAAGAACAGTAGGCCTACAATGAGATCAAGCTATTCGCTGATTAGCATGTTATAGCTGGAACATCTGACGTCATCAATAACAGATAAAGACAGTGGATCAGTCTACATCTAGGTATATGTTGTAGCACCCTGGACATGCTTTGATCACGCTGAAGTTATTGGGTGATGGATATTATAAAAAAAAAAAAACATTTAGATACACTCTCTAAATGTAAGAAGAGTGAAAAATTCACTCTCTCTCTCTCGCCCGAGTGGTATCATTTTGGCTCTTTTTGAGAGTGAAACTCACTGTACATCACCCTTTTTTTTAGTGAAATTGGAGCAAACTTTACCAAGATTGTGGTTCAAAAATATCTGTACTTCACCCTAAAAAGAGTTGTCCACAATACGGCTCTTTGCAAGAGTGGTATGGAGGACAAAACAAGTGGTTGTTTACTCTTTTCCATTTAGAGAGTAAATTTTCTGTCCTTAAGATATTTTGAATCATACCGTTGGTGGTTGGTCACGAGAGTACATGCCCATGGTTTGCCAGTTCATCTCATGCCTCAGGGAGTGATGTTCATGCTCTCCAAACCCGTACAGCTCACTGTTCTTTGGTAGCTTAGTAGCAAATTGCAGAAACTGATCTGAGTAAACGAAGCCACCTAGTGATGTGTCAATTCTATGGGGAAAATAACAGCAATTATTGGTTAGAAACAAAAACCACACTGATTAATCACAGAGTCAATTAGAATAAATAAAGACAGAAATAACATATTAGATGATTTAAGACTTAAGTAGACAGTCAACCAACAAATCATTGAAATAGAAAAGCCATGCCAATTTATCATAAGTCAGACGCATAGAGTTATATAAATGATAGAGGGCGTACAAACCCATATGACACGGCCTGACAAGAAGCATTTTTGACTATTGAGAAAATGGTGCTGACTAATCATATTACACTGGTCACTCATCAGTTTACACAGCAAACATTTTTTAAGTGGACATTCGTATGAAATTGACCCATAGGGATCTTCGCCCATGGTGGGTCAGCAGAGTTCGGTGCATGACATAGCGAGTGCTCCCTCTAGTTCTTAGATATAACTCTGTGGTCAGACTTCATTGATGTGACAGATGCAAAGTGTTATCCTTTATTGTGTTTCCAGTCAGCAAGCAAGTAAACTAACAAGACAGTCAGCAAACAAGTAAACTAACAAGACAGTCGGCAAACAAGTAAACTAACAAGACAGTCAGCAAACAAGTAAACTAACAAGACAGTCGGCAAACAAGTAAACTAACAAGATAGTCAGCAAACAAGTAAACTAACAAGACAGTCAGCAAACAAGTAAACTAACAAGACAGTCAGCAAACAAGTAAACTAACAAGATAGTCAGCAAACAAGTAAACTAACAAGACAGTCGGCAAACAAATAAACTAACAAGACAGTCAGCAAACAAGTAAACTAACAAGACAATCAGCAAACAAGTAAACTAACAAGACAGTCAGCAAAAAAGTAAACCAACAAGACAGTCAGCAAACAAGTAAACTAATAAGACAGTCAGCAAACAAGTAAACTAACAAGACAGTCAGCAAACAAGTAAACTAACAAGACAGTCAGCAAACAAGAAAACTAACAAGACAGTCAGCAAACAAGTAAACTAACAAGACATGTGGTCTAAAGGAACTTACATAACAGTACCAGTTGCATTTCGGATCACCTGCATGTTGAAGATTGGATCATTGGAGAAAACCACGTCATAAAGTGGACTTGATGCCTTTACAGAGGGAGCGGGTATGCTAAGAGGAACCTCAAAGCGAGACTGCGTAGCATCTATGAACTGAAAAGTTTGACAGCGTTAAAAGATATGAGTGAGAGAGAATTAAACTGTCGATCATTTACTATTGAATGACACATTCAAGTTACTTTTTATTGTCAGGCATAGACTTTCGAGACTCCATTTTTGATGGGAATGTGTGTGAAGGAATTAAAAATCATAAATCATGAGATTGACAAACCCCAAAACATGGATAGAGAGACCTAAGTTATGGAACTTCTTCTCAGAAGCCTTCAGAATCCCAACCAGCACTAAACCAAGTTTCAAATCCAAGGTGGTGGACAAAAGCCAAGAGGTAGACAAAAAGGGGAAATGGACAGACCCTAAAATTATGGACCGAGAGACGAAAAGGTATGGAACTTCTTCCCAGAAGCCTTCAGTACAGCCAACATCACTATAGTTTTATTTTGCAGGGGGAAAAAAAGGGGGGGGAGCACAGATATTTGTAGAGGGGCTAATTCCAGTTGAGGTCAAGTCTAAAAATGCCTGATTATAGCAAATTTTCACTGTGTCCAGAGGCTGACAGGGGGGCAAGCAGGGTGGCAAGATGGTCCACATGGGGTCAGGGGAAGCTGCCCCCCCCTTGGCTAAGCCACTGTGTTTCAAAAGAAATTTGAAAAAACACCTGTTCACAATCAGCCTGTTATATTAGTATTTTCTTTGCTGATTTTATTGTCATGCTTTTGCTTTTATTCACATTCAGCTGCTTTCATGTCTTGTAAGGGGGAAGGGATGGGGTCTACAAACTCACTTTGAAGTGGAGACGATCATCCATTTGGAACTCCACAAAGAGAACCAGTTGTTTCACGTCATCTCCAAATAAAGTGAAATCGTTTTGCTTCTTAAGGGAGATGACAAATCCTGTCTGTGTTTCGGAGAAACCTAAGGAGATAAACACATTGTGTCTCGTTTGTTAATCATTCTGTGCCGATGTCATTTGGTACATTGAAATTTTACATCTCTTACCACTCATTGTATATCCCAGATCAACAGGGAAGAAACACAGCGGTGCACCCACAACATCTGTCCCAGCCAGCTCGCATCCCCGAGCCAAGCACTCGTCGTATCGGCCGTCAGGAGCGCAGTCGACACGGTAAACGTCCAGGGCTGGATCAGGCGATTCCCCGGTGATGTTGAAGAAACACCATGGGGTCCCAGGTGTGGTGGCTTCGCACCAGAAACAAGAGCGTGCCTCACAGTTTTCTTTGGAAGCACCTCCACCTTTGATTGATGGGGGGAAAAATACAGAGCACAGTGTTTCAATAAAATGTGGACGGTAATGGAGACTTAATTAAGTCATTCAACAATTTCCTTCTTAAATTCTCAGATTGAAATCTGTAAAGAGACTCTTGTTTCTATTTGGTGGAAGTTCTCACATCTAAAAGAAAACACAAACTTTTAAGATTTGCTGAAATTCAAGTTTTCTAGAGAGTTAGGCTATCTTCAGTAGCGCAATGAAAATCATAAATCTTTTCTTTTGAATTGTGTTATTGTGATATACACACTGCCAGTTCTGTTAAGAAACAGCTCATCCATATTTTGAAATCACTGCTGCATGTGCAGTTGTAGTTAAGGGTATGTCAACTCACCGGGGTAGCAGTCTCGCCGGCTCACCTCCGGGATATCAGACAAACATACACCATCGTCGCCATCGTCATCGACTGGATCAAGTGTTGGGTAGCTACACCAAGGAACTCCGGGGGCTGCCTCGCACCAGAAGCACCCACGAGCCAAGCACCCTGCCTCGGTGGAACCCGGCTCCGGGTAGCAGTCAATACGCTCCAATGGGAGGATTGTGGAAGGACAAACAGGGGATACCGTGTTGGGGGAGTCCGTCCCAGTAGAACTGTCATCGTGGAAGCACCAAGGCCCTCCGGGCTCGGCACACCACACGCAACCAGCGTAAACGCAGTCACTATTGGTACCCTTATTACAATCTACTCGCTCAGCTGGAGGTATGCTGGAGGGACACACCCCGTCGTAGCCTGGCTTGGTGTTGTTGAAACACCATGGGGCGTTGCCGTCACTCGCCCGGCACCACGTGCACCCCCTTTGTGTGTTAATGAATCAAATGAGATTGTCACAAGTGAGTGCAAGAATGTTGGTACCGGTACATCATTCTCAACTCAATTTTTAAAAAGTCATTGTGACTATGCATTTGGTATTTTGAATGTTTTCATAACTCAAAGTCTTATTGGGATCAAATCTATCAACAATACTCCATATGAAGGAAAATCATAATGATAAGATATAATGCATTTTCCAAAGGTTGCAGTGCGTTAAGAACGATTCCAGAAAAGACAAAAATAAACAACGAAAAGAGAAAGCAGGTCTGTAAGTCATATTTTAAAAGCAACCTTGATCCTTAAGGAACAATGCTGTCCATCAAGTGTCATAGCTCAAGGGTGTCTGGGGTGGTTGTCTTATGCACATGAAGTCAAAATTTAGGAGTATTTTTTCGCCCGTGCTCCCTCCCTTCCATAACGCCCCTAACCCAATACCAGTGGCGTGTCATGGCCAAGCAGTCAAGCACACTGGACTCGAGCTCTGGTTCTTCTGATCAGCAGAAGAGTGTGGGTTCGAGTCCCGGTCTTGACACTTGTGCCCTTAAGCAAGACACTTAACCATTATTGCTTTGTTCTTCGGATGGGACATAAAGCTGTAGGTCCTTTGTGTTGTGTAATGCATGTAAAAGAACCCAGATACACTCATCGCTAAAATAAGGTGTTTGCCCCAATATTTTCTGATTTATGGTTGGCTGCAGATTGTGCAGCCCCTTGTGCTGCCCCTTGTAACATGGTGCTAGGTAAATAAATGGGTCTTATAATTCAAATATAGCTCCACTACCTTGTAGAAAAAAACATAAGTGCTTTGAGGCACCCTTGGGTGTGATAAAGCACTATATAACAACTGCATATTATTATGATACCTTTCTATACATCCAGCTTCACTTGCTCCAGGCTCCCCATAGCAGTCGACCCTCTCACTCTCCAGCAACTCCGTCGGGCAGAGCCACGGCTCGTAAGCAGAGCAGATGCCCAGAGCTAAGATCAACAGATACAAAGGTGTCATACTCCCATCACATGAAATAAGAATGGACTTTCAAAAAAGCAAATTCCGTTTTTAAAGAAATTTCCTTTATCTGGTATTATTATCAATGGATAATATCGGTCTTTGTCCTCGACTGCAAGAGTAATTAAGTTTTGTTTGTAAAAAAAAATGGGGCTATGTGCAAATCTGCTTGGGAAAAAAGACAGTTGGTTCTGGTATCAGGCTAATTGTGTGTTTTAGGATTTGTGGCTTTATTATTCAACACTCACCGTTACAAAAACATGGACTGATCAGGGCAGGACATCTTCTTAAGTGGGACAAATAAATAAAAAATGGAATAATGCTCTTACTTCCCAATTATACTTAAGTTACCTGTCCTTGGGTCGAGTACACTTGCTCTCCACACACCTGGATAAAATCTTACCACTCAAATAAAACTGGAAGTTACACTTGTCAAATTTCTTTATGTTATTTATTATAAATTCAATTTACAAAGAAGCAAAATCTGCTGAACAATAGAACTTTGTGAATTTTAAAAAGAAAATATCAAATAAATTGTAAAAGCATTGATCGCTGACCTTCTATCTTAAAAGATACAGAAATTTCAAAAAAAATAAAATTTACAAATGATTAAAGAGCAAAAAAACGAACCAGCCGTTTTAAAAACTAAAACAAAGTAATATAGTGTCGTAACAATCGTTTTCCCTCTATTTATGAGGAAAACAAAAAGACTGCATTGTCCTTTAAAACAACTGAGTCTAGTAATTGACAATACAACATTTAAGAGAACTATTCGTTCAAAGAATGCCTAGAAACATGCGTTGTTTTGCCGCACTGCCTGCAGGAACAAAACAAAATTAAAGAGATCATTTTTAATGATAAATTTCTTGCTGGTAAGTATACAGTTCTAATACAACCTACAGTTTACAGCTAAGCATGCATGCTATGAACCACAACATAGAGTGGTTGATATAAACATATACAACATCAACGGCTACCAACTTGTTGAAGCGATAATACAGGCAGATAAGATCTAATTTGTACAGTGACATTTATATACTACAGTGTGTCAACAAAGAAAAACCAACAACCTAAAACACCTTAGGTCCTTTAAATATTTTCTCTCCGAAATATATGATAAGAAATCAATTTAGTCATATGAAATATAACCTTGGGACGTCCTCTCTTTTAAAACTTGAGTTTAAACAAGAAATTTACTTTTCATTTTAATCCGATTGTGGATTGCAACTATATCTTGATAAAACGCTTTATGTTGAAGTAACCCAAACAGATCTACGCACATTATGGTCTTGAAATGATGTGCATTTCATTACCACTGAGTATTGACCCAATTCACCTGACGCCATCATCACAATCATCTTGGTTGCGCCATTTTGGAAGTCAATGTCAACGTGTGGTATACAATGTAGTGCAAATTTTAGTCAACGCGGCATTTACACGTTTACCCAAAATGGTGAGTGTGGGACGGTCACAATACCATGACTTCACAAACAAAGCAGTGGCCGTAATTTGTATCTACACACTGGGCACAATCTAATAAGCTCTTTCAAGTAAGTGTACAAAAAGATTTTTTAATGGATTTGAATGAAATTTCTGAATTAAACCAAGGATACAATGCACATAATATGGACAACAAAATTCTTTAAATTTCTCAGGAAATATTTATAGGAGAGAACACAAAAAGAATTGTTTTTATTGACACACAGTTTCTTACGGGTGAACAAAAATAAGTCAAGCCCTTTTTGGGTCAGCCCTCATTGTCTGGAGGAGATTCAATTTACACACACAAAAAAAGCTGCATTTCTACACGTGTTAGCAATAAACATGGTCTCTACAGAGACTTCTTTCTCTAACTGTATGAATAAAGTTCAAAGCAATGTCAAATTAGGGAAAACTTATTATGGATAAAATACATACAAAATTGATTGCGTTTTATCAACACACAAATGTATAATTAAATTTTTGTTAAGCATTTACCATCTCATTTTTTATATGGAACTTAATACTAGTATTGAATTTAAAATTTTGATTTGACACAAGGTGAAACTTTGTGTTTTGAGAAGGTAAAGGCGACACAAGATAAAAGTAGATTTTTGTTTAACTATGCAAACATTTGTAGCATAATGACACAAGAGGCTTACATTGAATAATAAGATATCTTTGGCACACCGATTCTTTGAAACACTACCCTCCTTTGCAAAAAATCTCAACTTATTACGATTAGGCATAGACTGTGTTTTTTTTTATAACCCACTCTTCATAAAATGATGTGAAACTTTGATACACTATTTGTGGCCTGTATTTGACCTGTGTATAAGCCAAACAAGGGAATGGCAAGAAATTAGTATTAATGAAACCAAGGAACCCTCTAGAGTGCCGAGCGGTTTAGTTCACCAAGCTCAAGTTTTGGTGTTGTCGGCAGCAGAGTGTGGGTTCGAATCCCAGTCATGAAACGTGTGTCCTTGAGCAAGTCCCTTAACCATAATTGCTTTATCCCTCTGATGGGGATGTAAAGCTGTAGGTCCTGTGTGTTGTGTAAAGGCTGGTTTATAGTTGGTTGCGTGACGATAATCGCCAGATGCTGTGATCGCTGGACGCTAAGCTTTTTCAGCATTGCAGTCTATGGTCACTGATGCGTCGATGTCAATTACAAACCGCTTCATGCATCAATTTTGCTGCTGTGCGACCATCGCGCAACCGACTATGAACCAGTCTTAACGCACATAAAAGAACCCAGACCACTCATAGAGAAAGAGAGAAGGGGCTTGCCCCGGTGTTTCTGATATGGTCTGGCAGCAAATTGGGCCACCCGCACTTCCCTAGTGGGTGCTTCGATGCCCCACATAATAATTCCTTCAACCTGCTTGCTTGTGTTTGTTCCAGTGCCTCAAGTACCTTATTGTATGCTATAGAAGACTCCGCTCTTATTATATTAGATTATTATCTCTATAATCAGTGCCTTGCACTGTAACCCATAGACCTGAAGATACACGTTAAGAGAAAATGTTGAAGACATCTTAAGTCTTACATGTGGGAAAAAAACAAAAACAAAAAACACGCAGTCATGAGAATGAAAACCCAATCCACATGCATGGCTCCGGTCCGAGGTGGGATTCGAACCAGGCTCTACTGGGGTGAAAAAAAAAATGCATAATTGAGGATGATACAAGTACAGTAAAACTATCACAATACAAATCGACAATGATGGAGCTAACTTAATGCATTTAAGAAAGTATTAAAAGTGACAAAAATTGGGTTGTTCAGTGGCTCATTATAATGGAAAAATAATTGGTTATGTCTGTTCATGATCATGGAAGAAAAGACAACAACAACAAATATGAGAATTATAATACTTAGTATATATTAACATGATTGTCAACAAACGTTGAAGACATTCAGTTGTCTTATGTCATCAAATTGGGTGTTCCAGCCGGAAATGCATAAAGTACCACTTGAAAAAGTTAAGATATTCTGCATTATCATTGTGTATGCACCCTTATTATTGAATAAACAAATCACATGGTAAACAACAAATAATAATAACAACTGATCACTATGATGGGCTAAGTACTACAGTAATTAACATGGCAGCTTCAGTGGCTGGTTGAGCTTAAACAGCTATGAAATATACTACGGTAAAATAATGAAGAAATGATATTTTTAAGTTTAAGAAAGCCGGCATTGCCCCCAGCTCCTATTGCACATTCCCCTATAATTAAGTTGCATGGAATGAAGGTGATCAAGAGACTGGTAATAACTGCTATTATTAAGCTAAAAACAGTCCTCATTAAGGGTGAATGTCTCCAGGAAAGGAACTTACTACTCACTGTTCAATAATACCTTGATAGCTGCTAATTTATAGTTTTTGTTTTATCTAATGATTTACTTATTTATTCATTTATTTATTTATTTATTTATTAGGAAACTAGAACTAGTAAACTAGCGGGTACTACCATGTATTAATCTCTTTTGGGAGGAGTGGTGGCTCTGAAAAGAGCTGGCGTGGTCTCGACGTTTCAAAAAGTATACTCTGCTCGTCTTCATTTCAAAAGAGATTTATACATTGTTGTACACGCAAGTTTACTAGTTTACTGGTTAAAGTTTCTTATTATCCTTCACACCATGCAAAGCTTCAAACATTACCTATTTATTTATCGCTGTGTGTGGCGAGGAGATATGTTTTGAAATGTTAGGCTTATAAACCACTAGGAAAACTGAAAAATGTCATTTAAAAAAAAATTCAGCAAACTTTTGAAACAGGCTGTTAACCTAAATCCAGAAACAGTGAACAAACTACTTGTGCTTTGAACAAAAATGCAAGGAAAACAGCTTGGCAAGTATTGGCAACAAAAGTCATTATAAACTGTCAAACTGAATGTATTACTAGACTTATGTATCAAAATTGACAGTTGAATATTTTGCCAAAAATCTTGCATTTCATGTAAGATGAATCAAATATCTAAAAGTGACTTTGACTCACAGACACTTTCTTTAAATAAGCAAAATTGTTTTCCCAAAAAACTTTTCTCCCAAAAGTTAAAGTCTAAATTTTACTTGTTCAGTTTTTAATGTCAAATTTAGGCAATTTTTAAGTGGCAGTGGGTTACACGTGAGGTAGTAGATATTTCTTTTCTTTATCTCAAATATATACGTTTTGACTAATATAAGGGATTAAGAGTCCTTGAAAAGTAAAGTTGAAAAGGAGTTTCTTTCAAAATTAAAATATTTTTTTCTCAACTAATTGCATAAAAAAACCTATAATTCCTTTTTAGCACTTTTTCATGATTAGGCACTTTTTAACAACAGATATCTTTTTTTAAAAGCATGTTTTCTTTAGTTGAATATGGTTAAAAATCAACAAAATTCCTACTTTTTATAAAACCTTATAAATTGATGTGCATAGAAAGAAAGCTTTAGATTTACTTCTAAGATCAGAACGTGATTTCTGACAAATTGTTAAGGCACTTTTTTGAGAAACACACTAATCTAAAATCAAAAGGGTGGTGAATAATTTACAGATTTTTCTTTTGCATCAAAACAATCATAATATATACACAATCTGTTAATGGACACAAAGAGGAAACACGCACTGATAAAACATCTCGGTGGTACATGTACACCCAGTATTTTCCATATTTGGGTGCGGGGATTTTTCGAATAAATCTCTGGAAGACTATATTGCATAGAAAACATTTCACAGAAGTGATGAATCCTGAGATACAAGATGGGGGTGGTTAGTTTCAACGGATTCAAAAATTCCGTTTAGCTGGTCAATCTAAGAAAACAGCATAATGCGCGACTGAGGAAAATGCAGGGCTGAAAAAGAAGTAAAAGTCCCTCCAGCCTCTGCTGTGGGTGTACTGCTGAAACATCAGGGATTTTTTTGTTCCTCTGTATAAAATACTAGTTGAAAAAACTAGGCAATTTAGTGGCATCAAATATAATAATTTATTTGGATTAGACAATGGAAGAGAAATCTTAAGGCAAAAAGAGGGCTTCTTTTTCTCCAGGGTAGGGGAAAAATGAAAACAAGCTGCTTGACATCAAGGAAAACATGTGTGGATGGAGAATATATATATATATCTATATAATGAATACTCAGAAATGCACAGTCACCACCTGCATGACTTTATTGTACTCCGGCGGAGGTTCGTCTTCGTTTGCATCTGAGATATAACCACCAGAGCGGAACCCACTTGAGGAGTCTGATGAAACTGACTCCTCGCTCTTGCTGTTGCCGCGGCTACGACTGTGGAAGGCGTCCCGGCTGCTCTCGAGTCCTTCGAGTTCGACTTTCTCCAGGGAGCTGAGGGAGTCGCGACCCTCCTCCATTAAGAGAGTGGTTTCACTGATGTGGCTATCGTTCAAGTGACTCTCACTGCCCGCTACAGCCTCAGTGAGATGAGTTTGCTCTTTGCGGACGGCAATCTCTGCACTGACCACACCCGAGGATGCTCCTGCTTGCTCCTTGGGCTTAGCTTCATTGTTTGTTATCTGCACTGCACACTGCTCATCCTGGGGGGATTCTTGTAATCTGTTGACTAATCTATACCGTCCATCCAAGCTTGGGCACACTGGTCTTGGATCCTGTATCTCTACCTCAACTCCATCTCCTCCTTCGGCTTCAACCACTTCCCCATCCTCCTTGGCGCCCATCTTTGAAGGCTCGGCATCCTTGCTGGATTTCTCCGCTTGGACCATCTCTGGTGGGAGAGTGACTACGGGTTCCAGCTCTTGGGGATCTTTCTCAATGTATTGTGTGGAGGGACGACTGGCATTCTCAATCTCAAATGGAATGTTCAGATCCAAATACTCCTAGTATTGTGAACAAAAAATGAAACATCTTATTATTGCGTATGCTGAGAAAAAAAAAAAACCACTTTAACAAATAACATGAATCCTGTATCAGGAACACTAAATGCACCCTGAAGTGCACATTTATAAAGATAATGCATATAAGAAGATTAAAATAATAAGACTTTGGGGGCATAATTACTAAAGTTAAATGTAAAAACTGTTCAGTGTGTGTCAAACCTTTCGTGTGAAGATGAAGCTAAAGATGAACAAACGAACAAACATAAACATTTGCAAATAAGGATGAACCAATTCAGTAGATTTCAATATGACGATAAAAAGGTGATAGTGAAGTTGCAGACTTAAGATATACCAATTGAAGAGCAGCCAGACAAAGAAGCAGACAAAGAAGATAGCAAGATGACGATAGAGTAATTCATACAAACATTAAGTACCATTTGCATATTTAGACTCAATTTCACAAAAAAATGTGACATTGACGTGAGTAAGTATTCTTACATGCTTTTCAGTTCAACGGACATATTACAGTTGAGTCACTCTATCTTGATTGTTGAAATATACATTGCATGTGTATTTTAGCACAGTTTGTTTACGATTGAGATTCAAGGGAATCTGTCTGAGTCATTTAACTTACTTGAATGACGTTGGCCTCCAGTTGATCTCCCAGCTTAATGACTAGATCACTGAAGTCTGGTCTGTCTTTAGCCTCGGTATTCCAGCACTCTAACATGATGTGATAACTGCAACAACAATTCAAGGACATTATATCAGTGGATAATAAACAAAAATATACAGTCTTCTTTAGACTCGTTTTCTTGTTTTGGATACGAGCGAGACTTCACAGGCTATAGTGGATTTTTCCAGTAAGTCTGCTACTACCTAGTAGCCCCCGTTCCGTATAATAAATAACAACAAACCTGATATCCTCCACTTTAAAATGCTTCACATCTTTAGATATAAAAGCTTCAGATTGACCCAAATCCCTCAAGTTAACCATGTTTTTCCCTGACCATCACAGAAAAATCCTCCCACCCACACCTAGTTCCAGTTCAACCCTCGACATAGTCACCCAAAATCTGGTTTTGATTCAACCCGACTTGTGGACTTGCCCCTTCCCTCAGGGTTACATGGATGAATCAGACTTCCTTCTGTAGCCAAAGACACCAGATAACTCTGAACCCCCCCCCCTTCCCCTTCCCTTCCCGTCATGGGTTCATTTCCTGCCGGAGCCTTGTGCGGCTCTGTCACGCGGAAGCAGTATAACTTCCTGTTGTTTGTGCTTATTCCTGGCCGTGTGCCATTGATAAATAGATATTTTTTTGTAAAATGATGTCAGCTGTCAAGGGGTTCAGTGTGTTTTCATGCCAGTATGACGGTGTTGTGGGTGTTGTTTGAATGCTGCTTATCACATCTTGACATGTCAGTTTCTTTGTAAACGTAGGCTACTGTGAAAAGTGTTTACGTTCTCCAAACTTGGCACAATCTCACGAGTTGGGGTTAACCTTAAAACTTGGCAAATAAGTATCAACTGTATTTAACCCAACCGGACATTTCACTTGCAAGTTGGCAGTGTGCACTCGGAATTGAACTGCAAATGCCTTTTTCGTTGGAGTTTAACAAGTGAAAAAAAAAATTGAATATTTTTATGATGGATTTACCTTCACTTTCTAAACAGTCCAATAAAAAAATATATGGAGATATTTGATTCCATGTAATTACATTTATCAGTCATCAGGGTGCGGGTTCGAATCCCGGTCATGACCCTTGTGTCCTTGAGCAAGACACTTGACTACAATTGCTTCTCTTCACCCAGTGATAAATGGGTACCTGTGAGGGCAGAGATGGTTCATGTGATTGATTTAGCTTGGTGCGCTACATACTTGGACCCACAGGCTGCATATAATCCCCAGGGAGCTAAGATGGTTTAAAGAATGAACTAAAAGGTCCAGTGACCAGGGGGTAGTAATGTTCATGTGCCATGAGCGTCACTGAGTGACAGATCTGAGCACTACATAAAAAGCCACAATTAGTAGTATTATTAAAAACTTGAAGGCAATATTTAGGGATAATAGTTTTGCTGTTTGGAGATATATGTACGTGATCAAATCTTCACTTTTTGAACATTTTTTTAACCGATCCAGCTCCCTTTAAATTTCATCAGTTTATGCTAACACTCTTTTATAACCAAAAATATTAATTACAGTGACAGTCAAGGATTTCTTACATTTCTTGGGGTGCATGTTCGGGTGCACACATACGATAGCCATTCTTTAAGCGGTTGTAGAATTCCTCGTCCACCTGTACTCCAGGGTAGGGGGATCCCCCGAGTGAAAATAACTCCCACATGAAGACGCCGTATGACCACCTGGAAAGAGAATGGCAAGAATAATGTCTTATGAAAGGTCAAGAATTTATCATTCTATTGAGAGACGCTATTTAAGCGACAATACGGGGGTGAAATTATTAATTTCAATCTGGAAGATCACATTACAAAATGGGGGAGGGTGTGAAGAGATCATGTGTACTGTATAACTTGAAGTGCGCCCTCTGTAGTTTGTTTGAAAAGAGAGACTCAAGACGGTAGCCATTTCGTGAACCTCTTGTCAATAACTTTCAACCCAAACAATATTACACATACCAGTATCAATTTTCCAGAGAAATATTTCCATCTGGAATAATGTCAAACTCCAGAAAATAGCACTTGAAGATCCCGAATGACTGTTTCTTATTTTGATTGCTGCAACTGAAATAAGCCTGATATGAATGTCCACAAAAGCCTTGATGAAATCTAAATTGTTTTTGTTGTTGTTATTTTTACTAGAACGAGACCAACTTTGATGAAATTTTCACTGGTTTGAACTACGGTGTGTTTGTTGAAAACTAACAGATTCTAATGAAATGTTATACTCTCCTGAAAACCAGCAATGCATTAAAACTGTGATTCGTGCCTAAATACAGTAATGATTATCGGATTGGTAATGGTGGAAAACTGGACACTTTACACAATTTTTTAAAACATTTAACAGTATTTTGGGTTTTGGGGATAAATCGTCGCTTTGTGAAAATGGTGACGATTTGTTCAATTAAGTGTCGCTGGGATCAAACAAGGAAATGTAATGCCAATGGGTATGCCAAATAAACTCATAGAAATCTAGAACAAAGGCTGATGAACAAACAGACAGACAAACAAACAGGTTGAGTAAGCTCATAGAACTAGAGGGAGCACTCGCTATGTCACGCACGGAACTCCGCTGACCCACCATGGGCGAAAATCCCTATGGGTCAATTGCATATAAATATCCACTTAGAAAATGTTTGCTGTGTAAACTGATGAGTGACCGATGTAATACTATTGGTCAGTGCTATGTTCTCAATGGTAAAACATTATTCTTGTTAGGCCGTCTTTTGCACGGTTTTGTACGCCCTCTAGATCTTTTATACAATTCTATGAGTGCTAAAGCTCTTGCCATACTTACACATCACTATATGTCGTGTAGACTTTATCAAAGATGGACTCTGGTGCCATCCATTTAATGGGAAGACGACCCTACATTGAAGAGAGGCAAACAAATTATTAAAAGACAAGAATATATCAGAGCTGATAGAGGTTCTCGCCCCAAAATGTGATTTTCTGTCTTGAAAAAACACTTCAGTGAGATCTGCCATAAATTTCATGGCACCACTAATGAAGTGAGAAAACAAATCAAAAAAAATCAGTGGAACGAAGGACTAAGTAATAATGGTTAAGTGTCTTGCTTAAGGACACAAGTGTCACGACTGGGACTTGAACCCACACTCTGCTGATCAGAAACACCAGAGCTTGAGTCCAGTGCACTTGACCGCTCGGCCACAACACGCAAAGTGGATACATTTGCCAAGAACTTAAAGTTTTTTACCCACTAAATGTTCAAAGCAAAGGAAACTTGCTTAGCAAAAAAAAAAAAAACTACCTTAGTGTGTATGACTGCCTCACTGCTAACTTTCCTGAGCACACATGTTTTTTTGCTTACCAGAAATAGGTAACTAGACAAACTACCATGTGTATTATTTGCTAAGTTTGGAAATGATTCCAGTTATTTGTTGAGAATGTTTTATTGCTGAAGTGATTTTTGTGACTCACCCCTCCTCGTGTCACGTAATCAGGATCATGATAGATGTCCCGTGATAGGCCGAAATCGCAGATCTTCACGATGTTATCATCTGTCAGGAGGACATTGCGAGCAGCCAGATCTCTGTGAATGCACTGCACAGGGAATTACAGGACAGCGGATAGTTTAATAATGTTACCATAAGACTGGCTCGTAGCTAACCCTGTGTTCCTCTTATCATCGCTATCCAAGGCTTTAAGGTTCTTAGAGCCTTGTTAATAAGTGGCAATTTTTACAGGCAACTTGGAGGCAACCAACTGCACTGCATCCATAAGAAACACTTTGGTAGCAACACAGACACTAACAGACAAGCAACTTTGTAATTCAATTAATCAATTGATATATTATAGAAATAGCACCAAAAAAGGAAAGGAATTGGCCAACCCAATAAGCTTTGGACACTGGTTTGGGGTTTTCTATGGCACTGTTTTTCAAGACAAAAAAAGGAAAGAAAAAAGTTGCATGATTACTGACAGTGTCTTACTATTAACCCAATTCACCTGACGTCATCGTCACAATAATATTGGTTGTGCCATTTTGGAAGTCAATGTCACTGTGTGTTATACAGTGTAGTGCGCATTTTACTCGACGCAGCATTTACACGCTTACGATCCATTAAGGGCGGGGACCCCTTAGACATATTGAGGAATCACAGCATTGGCTACATCACCACTGTACATGTGGGCAGCACAATGTGCATCTCGCCAATGCCACACTGCATGACATGAACATGTGCACTATCAGTACGTGCATGTTTATATTTTCCAATAGGATTTTATCATGTCAGAGTTTTGTCGGACTTTCAGTGGTGTAGCCAAGACTGTGATTGGTCAACAGGTGAGGGGGTGGGGCTTAATGGATCAGTCTATTTTAGCGTGCAATTTGACTCCCAAAATAGCGAGCGTGGCAGAGAGTAGCATCGTGTGACGTTGGTGCAAGTGGTCAATACCCAAGAAAATTAAATGAAAATTTAAATCCGATTGTTTTTAAAACTTTTTGAACACTGCCTGGATCTTGTTGCCAGTAAAGTGCTCTGTGTGGCATGGACATTTGCATTTTGCAAGACGTCAAGAGATGCATTTGAATCTCCTTACAAGTTCCTTACTTGTAAGTGTAAATACAGGTGGTAGCCACAAACTGTGCTGTGAAAGTTAGATTAAGAGTCTATCCTTTTAAAAAGTTTTTACTTTAATGAGGTTTCACCTCCAAAATTTGTTGAATAATAACAAAGTTTTATGCCATGATCAGTATTAAATTGAGTAAACTTATATATGTTTTTACAAGTTTGCATCTCGAAAAAAAGTTGCCTTGTTTTTAAATCAGTAAATACTGACCTTCTTGGATGCCAAGAACTCCATTCCTCTAGCCACTTGGAAAGCAAAACAAAGTAAGTCCTTCAGTGTCAGGGGTTCCTTCTTTTCACAGAACGTGAAGACGTCATCGTCTTCATCCTCCTCCACGTCCAGGGAGAGCCCTGGGCTGTCTGGCTCTGCCGAGGCACCCCTACTGCTTGGGCCAGGAAGGAGCTGTGGGATAAGACGCTGAGGGGTCTTGGATTCTACCACGAAAGAGTCGCGTCTGCTTCGCATGTAGTCTGAGAGGTTACCATAGGCACAGAACTCAACAACGATCAGGAGATCTAGAGTTAATAGATATTTTACGAAATAAAAATCATAACAGTAATAGTGACTTCTTGTTTAGTGCTCAAATCCATCACTCAGTGAAGCTCATGGCGCTCAAACATTATTACCCCTGGTCACTGGGCCATTAATTTCATTCCTTAAACCATCTCAGCTGCCTGGGGAGTATACAGCTTGTGCTGCCAAGTATGAAGCGCACCAAGCTAATTCAATTACAGGAACCATCTCTGCCCTCACAGAGTGAAGAGAAGCTTATATAGTTAAGTATCTTGCTCAAGGACACACACGTTTCGTGACCGGGATTCGAACAAACACCCTGATGACTTAGCCACCATAACTTGAGTCTGGTGCAGCACTAGACCGTTCGGCCATGACACGAATAGTTGTGATTGTATTGAAATGCACAAAGATGTTAAGACCGCCAGCACAGGGCTGAATAGCTCAGTTCAAAGAGCAGCTGTACGTAAAGCCAGTCGTTAAAGGTTCAGATCCCGCTCCAGTCAATTTTTACTTTATTCAACCCAAAAGTTGATTTAAAATTTACCCACTCAGTTTCCGTTGTGGTTCATTGCTTGAAATGTACAAGGTAGGGTAAAAGGGTATGAGAATATCGCAAAGCATCAATTCATAAGTTGATTTGGGAATTAACTTTGGAGCTCAAGTTTAAAAAAAAAATCCTAAAATTAAGAAAAATCCTTACTTAACACATGCCTGTTTATAGAAACCCTGGTCTATATCTTTACAGCTTACCCATCTTTGTGCAGGCACCCATCAGGTTAACCACGTTGAGGTGAGGGCCGATGTGGATTAGCATTTTCAGCTCTGTCATCAGGGCTTTCCTCTCAAGATCAGTAGCATTTTCTGTTCAAGGAAAGAATATTTTAGGTGAGGGTTTTTAATTTTAAAGTTATGAGTGACTACCCCTCTTGATTTCCCTTCCTTGAAATATAAAAAAGGTTTGTGAACAGCAAAAAACCTTCTTTGACTATTTTCTTTTACATCATTGCACACAGTGACAAATATTTTAAAGGATTTTGTGTTAATCATTGCCAATCTTGTTCACATTGTAATTTAGAAGATTTGTAAGTCTCTGTTTTGTTTCAGCTGTCTTCTTCTGAAAGTTTATAAATTACCTTATGTTACAATTGCTTAAATAGTGAACTATAACAACTAAAATAAGTCGTTGGATTTTGGGAAAGCATTCGCTTGCTGAGGCAAAGTTCTCTTATCTTCATGAAAATATACCAATGAAGAAGTCTATCTTCAAGACAACCTCACATTTAGAGTCCCTAAAAAGTTGTGCATAGCATTCTGACCTTTCAGCATCTTGACAGCAACCGTTGTACATGTCTGAGTCTTGTCAATACCGAAGGCAGCTGCTTTGACGACCCTACCAAAGGCGCCCTGGCCAAGGATGGCACCTGATACAGGACACAAGCAAATAAATAAAATCTCATCATACGTTTTATTATTACAGAAAAATGTCCACTTCTAAGAACCTCTTCCCTGATTTCAAAGAAAAATACTGATGGCGAGAGGGGGTATGTAATCAGCAGAGTGTGGGTTTGAGTCCCAGTCTTGACACTTGTGTCCTTAAGCAAGACACTTAACCATTATTGCTTCGTCCTTCGAAAGGGATGTAAAGCTGTAGGTTCCACAAGATGTGTAATAATAATAATAATAATAATAACTAGTTCTTATATAGCGCACTTCACAATAACGTCTCAATGTGCTTTACATTAGTGCATGTAAAAGAACCCAGTTACACTGATCGGTAAGAGAAGGGGTTTGCCCCGATTACACCCCTTCAGTAAAAGGAAAAATAATCTAAGAATTGTAGAATTTCTCTCCTGTGTGCACTCACCAAGCTTCAGCCTTTCTCGTGGGAACTCCCACTTAGGATCATACGGCAGGTGATCACAGATATCTTCAAGATCAGCAACTTGACCCAGGGATATTGGCAACAACATGTCATCACCTCCAGCAATGTACTTTTGCTAAAAAGCCCAAGTCAAAATGGATAAAACATGCAGACAAATTATTATCATTATATTTTATTGATTTATTAATACTTTTACAGAATAACAATCTGGGGCCCCATCACAATACAACATGGCTTCCGTCCATGCCCCCCCCCCCCCCAGGGACACAAGTGTCTCGATCGACCAAGCAATAAGGGTTCAAATCCACATTCCATTAATTACAGAATTTGAGTTCACCACACTAGACCACTCGGCCGCTACCCCCCCCTCCCACCAAGGGACACTGCACAGCGCAGTACCTGAAAACATTCTATGCTACTGAAGTGGAGTTCTTGGTCTGACATTCATGAAGTGTTATTCCATGCCAAATCACCATAGAAAATTTGAAATCTTTCAACCCTTCAGATTAGGCTGAAAAGTTTGAGTAAAAATGTTATCAAGCGCCTCACCTTTTTGCGTCTTATTCTCAGGACAACAAGGAGGACAGCCATGAAGATGACAAAACAACTGACGCCTATGACAACAATGTCACGTGGAGAGGTTCCACTGGTGTACTGCAACTGCAGAGAAGTATCTGTTGAAAAAGTAAGTAAAATTAACAAACGATTTCAGTACCCAAAAAAAAATCACAAACAAAACAATTTTGGGGTGAACAAAGAAAAATTGACTCGAGTGGGAATTGAACCTGCAACCACCCACTAAACGTACCGACACTCTACGCTTAGCCAGTGGTCGCAGGTTCAAAAAACGCTCCCGTCAATTCTTCTTTGTTCACCCCAAATTGAATTACAATTTAACCGGTCAGTTTCCCTTGTGGTTTATTGCTTGATACAAGCAAAACAAATCAAATCCAAGTCATTTAAAAAAAATTTAGACGTGAGAGGAAACTCCCAGAGAATTATTCCAGGGAAAACCCACGCAAGGCGGTAGGGACTGAAAATCCAATCCACATAGTGCCCCCGGCAGAAATCGAACTGGGATCCTGAGGGTGAAAGGCAAGGAAAGATATCACTACGCCAACCAAATCACCCATCATGCTTTTGATGACGAGAATTTGTTGGCTCAGTTCTTTATGTCTAAGAATCGTATTTTGCTCGGCCACGACACGCCACGAAAAAACAGTGATTGGTCAAACTAAGCCTTTCTTAACAAAACAAAGAGGAAAACTCACCTAACTCAAGGGTGATATTGCGGACGGCTGATCCCCTGTTGTTTTCAGCAATACAGCTATACAACCCTTGGTCCTTCAGTGTCACCCCCACAAACCTCAGTTCATTCTCCGCATTGTTGTACATCTTCTTGAGCAGAGGCTGGACGACACCTCTGACGTTACGGGTCCACACCACGGAAGGTTCGGGGGTCCCTCTTGCTGAGCAGGACAGGGTTACATTACTGCCTGGCGTTGCCTTCAAGGTAGAGGGAAGGTTCTTCTCAAATTTGGGCCTTTCTGTAAGGGAGTGGGAGATAGGAGAGTGGTACAAAATGGATTAATTTGAAGTTTTAGGATTGTTGAACCACAAAGTAAACAAGCAAAGATAGAAGGTGGAGTCAAGGCTTTGAATTCTACTCATAGTTTTCTTTATGAAGCTGTTTCAGGCATGAGCTTCACTTTCATTAAGAGTAACTTGCTAGGATGACTGAAACACCTTCCAAATTGCACGCACCGTTATTGTGGTCAACTCGCCAGTCACTTTCAAAGCATTTCCAACAAACCCTATTTAACTAGCAGAGTCTGCCTAAGGGATGGTAAATCTCAGGACCAGCTATCCAAGTTTCAAAAAACTATAATCTCGTCATCAGAAAGAAAAACCCCTTTGGCTGTCATAGTTGACGAAGGTACGATACAGCAATGTTGGATCAAAACATAGTCAGCGATTAGTGAGAGGTTGCAGACACAGATGTGGAGTTCAGGAACTGTAACCATAACATCCCGTGGCAGTGACTACGAGCGATGTGCTCTATTTCACCTTGCTTCAAGTATGACTCATTCCATTCTGAGGAAACTCACCCATTAAAGGAAAAGTGCATTATTGGTTTTTGAAAGAGTAATTTATTCTGATCTTTGAGTCTTCAATAAATAATACTAATAATGAAATAATGATTTGGGAGGCTAATCATCCTTACTGGCAACTGAGAAGCTGAATTGCGAAGGACGTGGCATGACCATGGAACACAGCCTGAGATCTATAAAGTGTTTGATATTTCTGGAGATAGGAAAACCGGATAGTCTTAAGAAAAAACACTCCTGGCACAGGAGAGAAACAACGCACAACTCTGTTCACATATGGAGCTACCCAGGAATTGAGCTAGGGACACATTGGTGAGAGGCGGGTGCTTTACACACATGCCGCCCATCCCACCCATAAATAAGCAGTACCATAACAAACAAAAACCTGTGGAAATGTTACCAATTTAGGTGATCACACTTTCAGTGAAGGCATTGGACAACAGTAGATATTTTGTCAGGGACTTTGTGCATGTTCATATATGTGCTTGTTTCAATTATAAGCAAATCAAAACAAGCAATGGTGAATTTGGGGTGGTCTTCATTGTGCAGTTCTTTTTTACTTTGACAGTATTTCAGATATAATATTGGAATGAATGTACTGGTATGAAATTTATACTTTCAGACTAAAGTAATCAATTGTTACCCATTGTGCACTCTTACTTTAGAATTCTTTACTACAATTTCCTGCTGACTATTTCAGCAGCAACACACTGTTTTATTGTCCTTAAAAGAATATGTATCCCAAACTTGTTATTATTTGGGTGTTATTCCCACACCAATGGTGGCCTAGTGGCATAACATCTGGGCCCAATTTCATAGAGCTGCTTAACGGCCGATTTTGTGCTTACTGCACGATTTCCATTTCATAGCGCTGCTAACCGTAAGCACTTGAAAAGGCATGCTAACCTTCCGGTGCTTACTGTAGGAAAATGAATGACGTCGCAATGCAAATCCTTGGTGAACGCGCAAGCATGGCTGCCTACTTTTCTTGCTAACCTGTCAAATACGCTTACGCTTAAGCAAATTTTTCTGCTACAGTTAGCACGAAAATTTGCTTACCGTTCAGCAGCGCTATGAAATTGGGCCCTGCTCTGAAATGGCAAAGGTTGAGGGTGCGGATCCCACCCGAGTAAAATACCAGTGGATTTTTCACAGGACTTGGGAAAGTACTGAGTATACAGTGCTTAAAACACACATCGATGTATGGGTAATACACAAATAATATGTTTTATTCCTGACAACAAAAATAACATCTATTAAAAATGTTTGTTGTTGATTTTCTAAAACATAAGTATTTTTAATGTGATTGTATCCACTGCATGATTTCCATGAGTACAAAATATCAAAAGCAAAAAATTTTTTGCAGGATTGTTGAATTTAATTTATCACCATTTAGGGACAAAAAATGCTCATTTAAGACAGCCATTAATGATGAATATTAAAAAATTAAAAGAAAAATAATCACAGTTGTCCTCAGGTATCAAACTTAATTTGACCATGACATCAAATTAGACCTGGCCTCCATTTCACAAAAACAAAATAATTGAGAAAATCCTCAGCCTTAAGTATCTATGAATCACATTCTGACATTGATGAAGTGTCAATGCACTCCTGTTGAATGTTTTCCCTGTTCACACTTATTTCACTTAGGAAAGAGATAAATGGCTCCCCCCGTAAAAAAGATTCGCTTGTCACAGCATCTCTCCTTGTTATAAATCCCAAGAAAATATGAGTTATCTTTGTTATGGTGAAAAATGTAATTAAAGGATGTATGAGACCTTCGGTTTGATTCAAAAACAAAAAAGTAGAATAAGTGACTGTCTCAGCCTATATTGTTCATTTTTTATGAAACCAACGATGTATTTTGTCTGACTGTAGACATTGCCCTTTGGTACAATGAACATGGCCGAGTGGTCTCTAGTGCATTGGATTCAAGTTCTGGTGGTTAAGTCATAAGGGTGTGGGTTCGAATCCCAGTCATGGCACTTGTGTCCTTGAGCAAGATGCTTTACTACAACTGCTTCTCTTCAACCAGGGGTATAAAAGGGTCTTCCGTTTTGTTTTTCTCAAATGAGAAAATGTCAAATTCATGCACCATGAAATGCAAAACTTCGGCCGTTGCCTATGGCATAAAAAGTGGTACTAGAAACGGAACTATGGCTCACTCTGACTTATCTCTATTGAGCCAAAAGACAATGAAGGAACAATGGTGGAAGCCTCTTGATGTCTCGTAATCCTCTTCTTGGAACAAAAGAATAAAGGTCTTATCGGGGATTACACAAACACCGCCTCTAAATAGCCAGAAAACACACAAATATTCAAGACCTTTTTGGGTCTTTGTGTGGGTGAACCAGAGCATTAGACGGAGCGTGTGTAACCTGTGTACGCTCAGCAGTGGAATGTCCGGGCGACCTTTGCGCTGGTATTAAACATTTTTTTACAATGGCATCTAAAAACGGCTTCCATTTCCAGGCAGGGGAAACATTAACGTTGCAATAATAAGACCATAAATCAATCTACCTTGGACCACAACCTCCACTGTGCTATTGCGGCTCCCAGACGGGTTAGTAGCGATGCAAACATACGATCCACTGTCGCTGATGATGATACGTCTTCTTTCAAGCTTCAACACTCGTCCACCAGCCGTCTCTTCTAGATGGATGTCTGCTGTTAGATTCCTGCCATCTTTGATCCAGCTGAGGACTGGCAGAGGGGCACCAGTGGCTTCACACTTCAGGGAAATCTTGCCGCTGTCCTTGTCCAGTTCCAGACTTCTTGGGGATGTGCGGACATCAGGGGCTGTGTATTCTGTTGAAGAAATAAAACAGAGGTTCAACGTGACAGTCTTTTAGTTTGGAATTTGTAGCAATCTCTAAAGCCACCCCCCAAAAAAGAGGTAGAAAACTATTTTAGTGAGCTCGAATTCTATGTGCAAATCTGGGTAAACTAAATAGAAAACTTGGTAAAGAAGTTACAAAAGGCAAAAATAAAGCAACTCTTATAAAACAGCAATCTCACTTTTCATATTTTGTTGTGTTGCTATTTGGATTAGCTCTGCATTAAGAAAATACTAATTGTCATGGTGTTGTTATAGACCGATCCATTAAGCCCCGCCCACATACAGGTTGACCAATCACAGCCTTGGGTACCCCACCGAAAGTCTGACAAAACTCCGACACGATAAAAATCCTATTGGAAAATGTAAACATGCGTGAGCGTACTTATAGCGCGTACGTTTATGTCGAGCAGTGTGGCATTGAAGAGATGCACATTGTGCTGCCCACGTGTACAGTGATGATTTAGCCAATGCTGATTGGTCAGTAAGTTTAGGGGCAGGGCTTAATGGATCTGTCTATTAAGTATATCTACGCATTTTCCTCTGTATTTGTAATAAGGGTGTTTTTGATTTTTCTTTATCTTTAGTAGTTGTTTACATATTAATCAGTTCCCGCCGGGAATTTTCCATTTTTTCCCATCAGCCTGATAAGATTATTTTGTTGGAATTGCCAGAATCATTTTTCTTTGAGAGTATCGCCGGCACAAACAAACGTTGACTTGACAAAGCCAAGAGAACAAAGATTCTCTTTGAAGCACCAGGTTTTTTGTCTTCTCTATTGAGAAAATGTCCAATTCACGCACAATGAATTGCAGAACTTTGGCCGTGAGCTACAGCCAAGGAATGGTGGAAGCCATTTGATAACTTGTTATCCTCTTCTTAGAACAAAAGGACAAAGGTCTGGAATCGGGGAAATAAACACAATAACTCCCACATAATGGGTGAAAATCATCAAAATATTCCAAACCATCTGTCCTTTTTGTGTGGGTGAAACGAGGTGTTGCACTGTATAAGTATATTGTGTGCAAGCTCCGAAACAAAATGTGTGAGTAACCTTTGTTCCGGTATTCCGATTTTACACAATGGCGTATTTAAACGCTGCCCGTTTGCATCAACTGGTTAAAAAATATGTCACAATTGTCGATACACCTGGTAATATAATTTAATGGTTTGAATTCTTGGCTGTACTAAGACACTGAAAAAGACCAGTAGCCACCACTAAACTGGCCACCCAGTGGAAACAAAAAATAATATTGAACATTGTAAATATTGAAATAAGAATAAATGTCCATCTGTTTTTGAGAACCAAGCAAGAATGACGTACCCTGGACCTCGATGTACACCTCTGCCATCCTCTTAACCTCTCCTCTGCGTTCCTGAGCATAGCACTGATAGTACCCGGTATCGCTCACATTAACGTTACTCAACGTCAGTACAGACTGCTTCGAGAAGCCCTCCGGCTTGGTCTCGATGTGCCAGTTATCTTGCTGCTGGCGAGTGTCATTGTGTGGACCTACAAATTGCCACTGGATCCCCTTGAAGACGTAGGTGCTTGCCTTACAGCGGAGGGTCACTAGACTACCCTGGAATGGTGTCGGCTTGTCAGCCACAACTGAGAAACCCGAGGGTATATCTGAAGGTAAAACACAACAAATTTTACTAGAATCCATTTATATATAAATCATTTTACCTCATTTACGGTCAAATACATTATTGACCCCTTGCATGCACGTCACACGCGGCGACTGTGCCAGGGAGTCAAGCTACATGTATATGTATATGTGGACGTGTAAACACGGCGTCACCTAAAATACATAACACACAGTGACAATGACTTGGTGCAAAATGAGGACGTCAGGTGAGTTGGGTCAATACACGGCTTTTGCTTCTGCGCCAGGTTTGCCAGTAGCTGGCTGGGGTAGGTTTATGTTAATTAAGTAACCTGGTAATTTTGGGATATCAAGCTGCAAGCAGACCAGTTGGCATACGGCCAAGGTTTTTCCTTAAGGTTATGTGTGATTGGTCAGGTAAAATGTTTAGGTTGGATAATGGACCAATAGGAGGCCCCCTTTTTTGATCTGTTTTGTGGGAAGGCACAAGGTTTGGGAAAATTTTTCACGTTTGTCACTTGCCTATGTTTGTCCAAGTTTAACTGCCGGGTTAAAAAACAATGCTTTCCACACTAAACAGAGATGAACTGAGTTTTCTGGGGATGGTCCATTTCTACTTTGTTTAATGTTACTAATTATAGTAAATGTCTGAAAATATTTTTTTGTGCAAAAAAGATCTAAATACTGTACGGAAACGGGAAACTTATTCATGTTGGGTTAATCAGTTTCCAGTCTTCAGTTTCTATGCAATAAAGTTTCAGATTTGTTTTCTCAAGTTCCAAGCTTAGCCTTTGAAAAAAATAACCAGCACTCTCTGAATGAATGCTCACAGGCTGGTCGACTCACCAGTGACCCTGATGTGAATGTCTTTACAATTGTTATCAGGTGTGGGGAATTTTGGAGACTTGGCACAGCAGCGATAGATCCTCGGGTATGACGCGGCCACTTGAAGCAACGCCTGTTGGCCTGGCACCTGATCGTCGACCCTCTCCATCGGGGTCCAGCGGCTGTTCTTCTTGTTGCCGTTGCAGACGTTGGAGATGTTGGGACACACCATGAACTTCCAGTGCACGGTTGGCATGGGTCGTCCAGTGGCGCTGCAGTTGAAGTGGTACATTTTACCCAGCGTGTAGAGGGGAGGGTCTGTGTTCGTTGTTGGAGGCCAAGAGGTGATGCTCACCACTGGTTTGACTGAGGAGCAAGAATTTGGGGAAGGGATTTGTTCAATCATTATCCATTCCTCTGGTTTAGCAAGATTTTGTTAGACTAATGCAGTGCAAATGAGCCAAAGCAACCTTGCATTGCAGATGTATATTTACAAGAGGAAAAAGTTATGGCACAGAAACTTTGATATGAACAGGCCCCATACATCATGAGGACAATGGAGGCATTTGCCTACACGCTCTCTGGTCGATGCAATAGTGCTACTTAAAATGTTCACAGTAAGCAGAACCATGAAATTGGTCCCTGAATTTTTCAAATAACAGATGACGGTACACATGCATCCCAAGCCCACTCAGAATAAACACAAAAATAAACCAAATGTTTGTTTCTTTATTATGGCACACATTTTATCATATTAAGGGAATAAACTTTTATTCCCATTCATCAATGCCCTTTTTGTTAAAACGCATATTAATGTTGGAAAATCTGTAAAACTTTCCCGTTCTATAAATTTTCAATTCCTGTTACGTCTTCAGGCTCCATTCCATGAGCGATTAAATTGCATGTGACACTCAAATGTTGTTTATACACACTCGTGCTAATAGATTTGACACTGAATACCAGTATGTATTTACTGCGTTACGCGTGAATTAGAGCCTGCATAAGCTAGTGCACAACACGCATATGGCCATGAGTGTCGAACATGGTTAACATCTCCAGCTATGTCTGTATCAGCCGTTTAAAACTGGTCTTAAATGGTCATGTGACCACCTTTTAACAAATAGAAGTGTTTAAACTGTCTGGGGTATTTATGAATATTTGTTTAAACAGTATCAATAAAGAATTCACTTTCATCTTACCATTTACTACCACGACTACATTCTCTCTAACAGTAACATCCTTGTTGCTAGCTACTAATGTGTAGTTGCCGGCGTGCTCGTCTGTCACCTGGAAGAATCGCACCAAGGCAATGTCGTCCCTGAATCTCGTCTTGTAGTCCTTGGGGATATTGCTATCAGAGAGGTTTTTGCCGTCTTTCAGCCAGTTGAGCCTGGGCCTTGGGTAACCCTCAAAGTAGTAGGAGATGCGGAAGCCGTAGGTGTCACGGATGACCTCAATTGGGTCGCCGCTAGATTGACTCCCGATAGCTTTGAGTTGTATGTAACCATGTTCTTTTTGTAAGAGAGGTAAAAAGATTAGACAATGTTTTTCTGGTTTCCTAAGTGTAATTTTACAAAAAAAACACACAGTTGCAAGTAGGTATCAAATATTTAGGTTGAAAAAGGTTAAACCAGTGGCGCTGCGTAGCCATGGGGGGCCAGGGGGCATGTGACCCCCCCCCCCCCCCCCCCGGTTGCCCCCATGAAAAAATACAAATACAAGTAATTCATTAAAAAAACATGGCCTCTGCCCCCACCCCCACTGAAAAGATGCCTCCCTGTGGACGTTTCCACCATTGTCTATCATTGTATTAATTGAGGTAAATCCTAAGTTCTAGCTGTGGGAACAATTGTCGGCCGTGTCTCATGGCAGAGCTTTTGTGGCCCGCCTCTAAATGAATCGGATATTTTCTCGAAGGAGAAACAATAAGTCCCACTGCTTCAATGAGAACTCTCGTTGTCTTGGCTTTGTTTAGTCAGGGTTTCTTTGTATCAACGATATTCTCAACAAAAAAAATGATTCTAGCCGTTCCGAGAAATTAATCCCGTCTGGCGGCGCAGAAAAGTTTCTGGTGAAATGAACTTTAAAAACATATTCCCATCTGAGGTATGGTTGGAGGACACTTCATGTTTGTTTCATCTTTCTGCAACTCCCTTAGAGAACCCCTGGACCTACCCCATGGTTTCACACAGTGAGGAAAATTACGCTTACCTAGGACAGTTACATTCAGTGAGACAGACTTTCTTCCCTTGTAGTTTTGAGCAGTGCACGTATACGCTCCATCGTCATACTTTGTGGCATTCTTCACGTGAAGCACACTGGTGAAACGACGGAATTCCCTGCGCTGTCCCTTGTAAAATTGTTTCTCTTCCGAGGAGGTTTGCACAATTTCATAGTTGGACTCTGATTGGCTTTGCTGAAGAGAGTCAAATAAGGATAATAACAGATACAGATCAAATTTAAAATCCTTTGTTATTCTCAGACGACCCCGTAACAAAACATTTTATTAACTTTTGGCACAGGTCAAACTGTTTGGTTTTTTTAACATCACAAAGACAGCGGTCAATTACCAATTTGGCAAAATCAGATGGTACCCAAAAGAGAACAAATCAAAGGCAGATCAATGGCAAATCTAGTGATCTGTCCTTCTTTCTAATAAGTGTAATTACGAAACTATTATGTGTTAGGTCCTGAAAACTGCTGAAAAGGTTAACAAAACTTGAGCGTATCAAGAATTGTTTTAAAATCTGATTTGCCAAATTTTGTGACTTTTGACCGATTTGACGGTTCATTCAACTGGTATAAAGAAATGTTTGACCATGCAGTTTATTATGACAAAAAGTTTCCTCAGAGTATATAAAATTCCTCACCCCCTGACCGGGGTAAGTCCAGGTTTCTGTCATGGACGTGCTGAGTGGTGCCTCTGCAACGCATTTCACTTGGAAACCCTCACGCCCTTGCAGAACTTGCTGTTTATCTGCAGAAACCTTCGGACTTGGCTTGTAGGATTTAGCTGTCACACAGATATTGCAATCATTAATGTAACTCAAAGTATAAAACATTTTCCAAAGGTCTTCAACTTGGCATATTAATTGACACCTAAATCTAAATTTGTTAAAATTTCATTTTCCTCTTAAGAATGCACAAAAAAATATATATATATTTCCTTCTAAAATCAATCGCAAAAATGCTCTGAAAAAAGCACTTACATCTCTCAGCCAAAAGTATATAAAAACAGTTATACTTCACAAAAATTCTAGTCGAAAATAAATACTTCATGTACTTCTCAAAAAAAAAAAAAAAAAAAGGAAATGCAAAATTTGATCTCTATATCGTTCACTCCTTTCTTACCTTCAAAAAATGTGATGAATATCTGTTCGGTGTAATTAACACCAGAGTAGGCGGTGCAGGCCAGGACGCCGTGCCATTGACTAGACTGGACCCTGAAGCCAACCTTAGGATCATAGACTGCTCCCACCTCCTCCCCAACATTCCTGTTCTCTTTGTACAGCATGACGGGAGCCGTTGGGTCACTGACCTGACACGGGACCACAAACGGCTCACCCTCAAAGATGTTGAGAGAGGGGTGCATATCAGGTTTGCGGATCAGGAAAAGTTTACTCGGATCTGAGGGTGGATTGAAGGGAATGGGTAAGAGAAAAAAGAATTATTTAGAAAAGTTAACGAAGAATAGTTAACTGGTCTGGCAGCAATATGCGCCACCTCACCTTGTAGTCTTTTAAGGTATTGTATTATGGTCGCTTCGTCTCATAAAATCATTTGTAACAATCTCCACCAGATTTGAGAATTCGGCACCAGGAGAGTCATTTATGACAGACATGGTGCATTATAAATGTACACTATTATTATTAATGTGCATATGTCCCGAAGTAAACCAAAACAGTTTAGGCTGCATTTACTGATGTGAATCATGACGGTCAGGTTTTTAAAATTCTGTAATTGTGCCAGTTATTTTATCCCTGGTGCTGTCAGGCATAAAATTGAGTGCCACCCAGTAAGGAGTTGCCACCTGTCATCTTTGTTAGGTGACAGAAATAGCATAAGAAAGATGCTCCTTGACATACGAGCAGAAAGACAAGAAAGTTGTGAATTGTAATCTATGTAACACAAGCTCACCGTTACTCCGTACAAATATGTAGACCTCAGCGGATGTGCTGTTGCTGATGTTATCCAGGAAGCGGCTGTAGACGCACTGATAAGCATTGGTGTCCATTGACATCATCTTCTCGATCCTCAAGATGCTTTGATGACGCAGAGCAGGGGGGCAGGTTGGACATGCCGTTGAGGTAGAGGTGATCTTGTCAGTTTGGAGAGATGAAGGATATAGCCATTCCAGTGTGTAGGCCCCGGTGCAGGTTAGCTCGACAGTGGAGTTCTCAGTGGTTATAAGGTCGGGCGTGTCTATGTGGATGACGGGTGCTCCTACTTCATGAAGGTGAGTGTCTGACCAAATAGTAAAAATAATCATAGGAACAGTTTGGCAATATTGAAAATTCAACATCAAATTGGAATTTCCATACAGGGAAGCTAGAATTACAAGTGGTTTTGTTTATAAAGCATATGCTTACAAAAAAGGAACATAAAAGATGTGTTGAGTCAAGTTCCATCTATACTTGATACATGTCGTCAGTCGCGGCATGAACCGACGTATGGGTCAAAAATCACAAAATTTGGCAAATTCATTTTTGTACAAGTTGTTGCTATTCTCATTACTGTTAACATTTTCAGCAAGTTTCAGGACCAAACACGTAATAGTTTCATAAATACACTAATAAGCATGACAGACGCACCACTAGATTTACCATTTTGTGTTTCCAAGAAGTAATGTATTACGATATGCCACTTTATCAACTGAAACACATAGCGCTGGCACAGTGCCAAACACGCGTGGTTCGACTTCTTTGTTTTCATGAAGTGGTGTATCTGTTGACCTATGCGTTCACCACAAAGCGACGTATGCATTGATTTGTACAAAGCATTCTGTGCAAGTCTTGGTTTTCTTTTGTTTTCGCAAAATGATGTATGTGCTTAGTAATTAATACTTCATCAAAACAGTTGCAGGGCTGAAAACACATTGACAAATCTGCACGAATGAAGAAGTCAGCTTTATTTCGGTATTAAAAGAAGTTTCTGAAGTTTGAAAAATAGTTGAATTTTAACTACGATTTTCTCCAAACGCTGAATTTTGGCTGTGGAGCACCATACGTCGGTTTGTAGCATGACTGACGATGTGTGTTCAGTTAAAAAGTAACTAACCATTGCTGGTGATGCTCACAGTGACCTGTTTGGCCGTTCCATTGTTAATATGCTTCATGTACCGACTGTACACGCACTGATAGTTCCCAGAGTCACTGTATCCAACGTTCTCAACACGCAGAACACTCGTATGTTGCGAGTGAGTCGGACAGGTCGGGCAAGCCCTGGAGGAGAGAAGCACATGGGCCTGTATACTCTGAGGGTAATTCCACTCCAGGGTGTAGGCACCTGAGCAGGTTAGCTCCAGGGTGTCTCCATCGATGATGGTGAGATGGGATGGGATACCCTGCAAGCGAGGTGGTCCCTTCTCTCGGAGTTCAGCTCCAGCTGTATTGGAAAAAACAAAGCGACGATGTAAAGTGAGCCACAGTCTTTGTCTTCTTGGTATCCACAATCTTATCAGCTGAAGGGAGTACAGCCCAGTTCTTACACAAAATGTAAATGGAAGTAAAAAGTAGCCTAGAATTGACCTCATATTTACAGTGAACTTTTTGTACTTTACACGAGTTCAACTTCTGCAGAACATTTGCATGATCTCCAGTGTTGAATTTTGATTTTCTCATTCAGTTCACTGATCCATTAAGCTATGCCACATTGTCCAATCACAACTATGCCTGCATGCTCAAAATTTTGTCCAAAATCTGACATTTTAAAATCCTATTACCATTTGTTTTGTTGGCACCACATTAATGATAAACAGTAGATCTGGTGGGAGGGGCTTAAATGGACTTGTCTATTATTACTTATATTGTTCATATCTCTATCAAACACTGGGAGTGTTTAATATACCAATCCAGCTGTTACAACTGATAATGTAGTAACCAACCAATAATGTAACAACAATTGACCAATACTGTATCAATAACCAATGTTACAAAAACTGACCGATAATGTAGTAGAATGTGCTGCACTATCAGTCAGTCGTTGTAACATTATCGGTCCTAACCAATAAAGAAACAAAAATTGACTGATAGTGTAGTAGCACTCACTACACTATCAGTCAATTCTTGTTACATTATCGGTTAGTGATACAGAATCAATCAATTGTTCTTACATTATTGGTTGGTGATACATTACCCGTTGGTTGCTACATTATCAGTCGTAACGCCAGCTCCATCTTTCTTTCCTTGATGGCAACTTCGTGCCTTCCAAAAAAATATTGAGGCAAATAATACATAAACCTGAAGTCACAGGTCTTACAAATGCAAAATGAGGGCAGCATAGTTTTCAGCTATAGAGGCATCTTGGTGTCTTTTCGGAAACATTGTTTCTTTACGGCATTTTTGGATACCACATTCTCCACTTCAGGTGGGAATTTGAAGCGGGTCTTACGTATTGCATTGATGCCAATCTCTGAAGACACACTCTCCAGATTTTTCTGTGCCGTACAAACATACAGCCCGCTGTCGTGCTCTGTAGCATTATCAATGATGAGCCGGCTGACGAACTTCTGGTAGATCCTGGAGGGTTCAGTGATGTGGCGTGACGTTCTCTCCTCTCGGTAATTTGATTCTGAGTCTGCAATCTGAAATGCAAACAAACAGGGAATATTCAGATAACCCTTTTTAATACAAAGTTGCCTTGATTTTTCCATTCACTCAAAGCACTGTATTCTGACTGCTTCAGGCCTACATATAATACAATTGACCCAATTCATCTGACATCGTCATCACAATAATCTTGGTTACGAAAGTTTGGGAGTCGATGTCCCTGTGTGTTATACAGTGTAGTGCAAATTTTGGGCGATGCAGTGTTTACACGTGTACCTACTGACTTCCAAAATGGTGAGCATGGCACAGTCACCGCGTGGTGTGGCATGCGTGCAAGGGGTCAACACAGGCCTATACTAAAGAGGCCCAGGTGCCTTAGGTCTGAATGAAACAAAACATTTCCCACTTGAGCGTAAATGTCTTTACCATTTGGGTGACCAATCTTGCCTTTTGACACAGACCAGCTTGATTTCTATGTAACAGATTGTTATATGTGAAAGACCAGAGTGGTTTTCTAAAACTGTTTTCTTTTAATGAACACTTTTCAAGTACATTAATTGTTGTACACATACACTGATGTGTGTTAAGCACTGTCACTCAGTACTTTTCCCGAGTCCTGTAAAAAAATCCACAGGCATATTACTCGGGTAGGATTTGAACCCGTGATCTTTGCCATTGTAGAGCAGATGTCTTACCACTAGACCACCAAGCTTGCCTGGTAGCTAGAGGAAGTTCGAATCCTATATTTTTAAGTAGTTTTTTAATCAACAAATACAATTAACCAGTGAAACACCAAATCATTAAGACAGTAAGGTATTTTATTCAGTGTTTTTTTTTTATATATGCTTTAAAGAACCTGTATCTTCTTTGATAAAAATAGAACACAGATACTAAAAAATCTGTTTCACCACACAAAGAATTATGTTGTAGTAAAGATGATTACACAAAGCACATTTTTGGTCGACCAACATGTATGTGAAAACTTCACAGTCAACATTGTTCACATTAATAGTTATCTAGAACTTTTTTTGTCTTTCTCCCAAATGTCTATTTGCAGAATTATCAAGAGAAAAGTTAGCGACGGACTTGGGGAACTGAATTCCCAGGTTACACAAAGCTCAATTTCATTTCATTTCCCGTTATTTCCTTCCCCTTAATCTTGAACACAATTCTATATGTGAATCATTAAGTGGACTTTCGGTCATTTGTTAAAGATAGGGTAAAGGATTGAGCAAGATACATAAGGCCTTTTCACACTATGAAAAATCTCTGTGTTGGACACGGGTCCGACCCGTTAAGTTTGACTGACCTTTTCCCACTACAACATTTCAATCTGGCATTGACCCATGTAGAGCGCTCGATCCGTGTTGAAACCAACCCTGCTCATGAGGTGGTTTGAGGATTTTTGACCCGTTTTGGAGAATTACAAGTACAGCAAAAAAGCTGATTTCAGGCCGGGCAGTGTGAAAGCAGAACAAATGTGAACCATCTTAAAATTTTATGAAGTCAACACAGATTGGAACCGTGTAGCTTCCGGCACAAATCGGAGCTTGATAGTGTGAATAGGCCTTCATGATATGAAGACAAATGTAATGGAATGTGGTGGCATCAAATATGGAGATGTGCACAAAATCTCGAAAGGTCATTGTGAATTGTGTCAAATTTAAATTTGCATGAAATCTGAACCAGCCTTTGGCATCTTAATTCAAGACATATTAAACAACCCTGCTACAAGCATGGTTAGTGTCCAGAAAGTTGTGAAATATTTGTAGTCTTGGTAATGAGACTTTTGGCAATTGATTCTCTGGCAAAGAGGAATTTCATGAATGAACAGGACCTTTTATTCACTGTCGTTCGATGGTACCGTCACTGGCTAAATCAAGGTAAAATTCAGATGGAGAAATGAACACAAGGTTTAAATGCGCAACAAACGCACTACACTATCCCTTTAAATAATAAAGTGCCTTCGTGGCAACTCCCTGATGGCTAACCGTTTTTGACATTGCACTTTGCTCATTGAAAACATACAAAGTCCGTTATCAACCATCAAAACAAAACCCTCGTCTGAGGAATGGACATGTCTGTTTTCAATACAAATACACGTTACTCATACTTTTCCTGGGACATGCTGATAAAAAAAAAAATTAGACTGATTTATGCAGCAAGGGGATCAAGTTGGCAGCAAAATATTACAGATTTGAATGATATCGTGAGCCTCTAAAAATAAAGCATGATCTGAAAACTGTCGCAAGAATGTTTTGACTACTGGAATTTTTCCATATAAAACATTTGTTTACATTGTTTTGATGAAGTTCTCACTGACATGTTTAAAGGTAAAGAGTGATGATTTATAAAAATAATGTCAAAGTCACTTTTTGTTTCTAAACCAAGACATAAACTAAGATGCTCCCATGGCTAGAGGAAGCCAAATAAAAACTCAAGACACAAGTACAAGTACCTCCCCATGTATTTCACTCGAGTCTTCTGTGTAGTTGTGCTCCGTATTCAAATGTTTCTGCAATTTTTTGTTGGCAAGCCTCTCGACAGGCAGTGAAAACAACCCCCCATCTCAGACTTTTCACTCAGCATGTACAACGTCAGAAGTGTTTTGTCCGAACCCTGTCACTCCGGGAGAGAGAGAGAGCGAGAGAGCGGTAATCTTTTGGAACAACTTACCCCCTTTCCTGGATAGTCCCATATGAGATCTAGACTACTTCTTGAAGGCATATCCACCTCGCACGTCACCTCAAACCCTTCCCAGCCCTGGATCACTTCAGTTTTGCTGGCTTTTATCTGTGGTTTGGCAAGCGGACTGTTGACTGTGGTTGAAAAAAAAAAAAAATCCAAATTTATTTTTGGAAAAGAAGAAAATGTAAGAAACTCAAATGATTACTTCACCAGCTTTTAAGCTTTCAAACTTCTCACTGTTTTTAATGAAAAAGCATCCCTAATTTCCAAGCTAAAAATTTACACTTTTTGCTCACAAAACAAAAAACAAAATCCTTTTGAGCTTTCTTTTAATACACTTTTGGATCAAAACTTACCTTCATAGTTTACCGTGAATATCTGCTGTTGCTGAATATTTCTAAGTTGACCCTCACAGCGCAAGAGTCCATCAAACTGCTCCTGATTGGCTGTCACATTAAAGCCCACTTTGGGGTCATAGGTGACCGTGTGGTTATCTTGGATGACCACAGACTCATAGCCAATGACCAGGGAGACTTGGACATTGGGGTTGGCGGTGCGGCAGGGAATAACGAAGGGCGAGAGGTTGTCAGCCCTGATAACACGCTGGTTAGATGGTAGAAATAACATCCCTGGATCTAGTGGGAATAATGAATCAGAATGAGGGTTACATGGTCATTAACATCTCAGCTGTTTGTATCTTGTGTCTTCTACACCAGGAAGGGCCCAATAGACCTTCCGGCTTTGGCAACAAGCCCGGCCCACACACCTTCGTTTGTGTACGTTTACGCTGCACGTGTGACCGAGTTTGACCGAGATCACATGACCAAAAGGCGTGATCCAATTGGTCAATGCGCAGTTTGATTGACAGGCCGGAACGGTCTATTTCACAAAGCACTAACACTCCTCTTCAAATGACTATTTGTTACAAATGTACTGATTTGTTTGTGACTTCACATTTTACTGAGCAATAATTATGAACGATTCATGGCTAATCTTTTTTAAGAGCTTTTCTTTCAATCGGGCCAGGCCTGCTTGATTTGGCTCCCAGCAAAATTTGAGTAAAGTTGCAAAATGCAATCTCCATGCAAGCCTGCTGACCTTAATACAAGGTGTTTTTGACTGAAGAGTTTAAACTGTGTGAGTGCATACCCAACATCCAGATTAAAATTCTAGGGTCTCATTGAAAATTCAAAATTCAAGGTCTCAATAGGGTCTCAGAAAAAAATGTGTGCATGTATTCTCAATAAATGTTTCCATCTAACTTAAACACAACATTGGAATGTGGGGGGGGGGAAGGGGTGAGGACTGGAAAATGGAGAAGTTTGGGCTGTGTGATGAAGTGTCAAAAAAATTATTCCCATATTACTACTTCGACACAATTGTTGGATATATCATAAAAAAGCTCATCATGTTAATCCTTAATTAAAAAAAGACAGTTAAATGAAATTAAAAAAATAATAATTTGTGGATTAAGGAAACATGGTCACAATTTTAAAAGCCACTCAATAACCATGAAAGCTTACCTAGAACTGTAACATTTAGTGAGACAGACTTCCTCCCCTTGTAGTTTTGAGCTGTGCATGTATACTTTCCATCGTCGTGCAAGGTGGCATTCTTAACATGAAGCACGCTGGTGAAACGGCGGACAGTTCTGCTCTGTCCCTCATAGGATTCTTCAACTTCTTCAGTGGATGTCTTAACATTATAGTTGGAACTGGATGGGTTGCCCTGAAGTGGGTGGACGAGTAACATTAAACAACATTGCATTTACATGGTAAATTTGATAAATATGAATGATTCATTAGAGTGAAGCTGCTGGTATTTTCTGATGTACATGATTGTAAATAGTTCAGCATGCATACAGATTGTTATGGTTTGCCTTTTGGGGCTCCCATAGTACAAGCTTATAAAAGTGACAGGGAGCAGACATAAATGACTTGTGACTCTGACTAGAAGTCCTATCTGGGTTACATTTTTGTAGGTTGGTTCACACTTTGGTGTGACCTCCCTGTGGCGCATATGGCCGAGCGATCAGCACACTGGACTCAAGCTTTTGTGTTTCTGATCAGCAGCGTGTGGGTTCGAGTCCCGGTCTTGACACTTGTGTCCTTAAGCAAGACACGTAACCATTATTGCTTCATCCTTCGGATGGGACGTAAAGCCGTAAGTCTCATGTGTTGTGTAATGCACGTTAAAGCCAGTTACACTTATCTCTAAGAGAAGTGGTTTGCCCCGGTGTTTCTGGCAGTGGCTGCTGAATGCACCGCAGCACCTTGTAAACCCTTATAAGGTTTTACATAAATGGGTCTCATAACTCAAAAACTTTAAAAACCTGTCTTAGAAAAAAGTGCTTTGAGTGCCTGTAAATAAAGCGCTATATAAAAACTAGTCATCATTATTCGATAATTATTTGTGAATCAAGAGTCAAGGTTTGAGGCCTGGGAAGTTCTTACTGCTAACTAATGTTTGCTTCTCAAGTTTGACAATTTGAGAATTGAGATTTGAGAATTTGAGAATTTGACAATTATAATGCAAAGAGCCTCACCCTTTTGCCTGGGTAGGACCAGGTTGTCGTCACAGAGCTCCTGAGGGGCATTTCTACTGTACACGTCACCCTGAAACCCTCTTGGCCTCGAAGAACTTGTTGCTTGTTGGCAACAACATGGGGATTCGGATTGCTTGATTTAGCTGCAATGATAGCAAAGAAAATGATTAAAATAACTTATTAAAAAATGTGTTTGGGATGATACTAGTTTAATACTTGATAAAAAATGTGTTAAAACAGAGGTAGCTAAAAATTCTTTTTACATATTCCCTCAGAATGTCTTTTCCCAAGTCTGTTTTATACATTTTGAACGTATTAGCCGATAAAATACAACCTATCAAAATACTATCTTAATTCTTAAAACAACTCCAACTTACCCTCAAAAAATAGGAGGAATATCTGCTCAGTGTGACTGGCACCAGAGTAAGCTGAGCACGCCACCAGTCCATGGTACTGGTTTGGCTGGAGTTTAAAGCCCACCTTTGGGTCAAACACTGCCCCCAGTTGTTCCCCTACATCTACCTCACCCTGAAGGAGTCTAACAGGAACCTCTGGATCGCTGACTGGACATGGGACAACAAACGGCTCATTCTCCAGGACATGGATGGAAGTAAACATTTCAAGTGACTCAGTAAAGAAGAGCTTAAACGGATCTGTATACAAAGCAAACCAAAATTACTTTTCATTAAAAAACAAAGAAGAGTTTTTCCCTTAAAATTAAAAATAACCAAAGGAAAAACTTCAAAACATACTTTTGCCTGAAGTAATTTAAGCAACTTAATTATGCATGACCTTCTTTTTGCTCAGAAACCAAATAAATTTGAAAGTCCACATAAATAACAAAGTAAAAGCTATGTATTAATCAACAGCAATCTTATTTTTCTTCCAATTAATTCAATGTAAATGGAACAGAGACTGGAAGGTGATATCACTACTCAATAAAGCAAGAAGTTAATGTATCAATTCATAGAGTATCCGAATGACATCTCTTGAGACATGTAAAAGGATTTCTTTCTTAAATAACCTTTTCCATTAAGGCTCAATATTCATCAGTTTTTTTCCTTTTTTTTCTCAGCTTTCTAATCAAGCTATCTTTGCAACACTACAACTTATAGTCCCTCGAGATGTTAATCAGAAAAATGGATACTCTGCCAACTTGTGAGGTCACACCATGATCCCCTACACATCACACAGAGTGGGCATAATGTTATCAGCTTGTGCACACTAACATGAAGGATGTTTCTTGTCATGCAGGTAGACAGAGGGAAAGCTATGCACTACTATCTATGTCTAACAAACTCACCGTTGCTCCGTACAAAGATGTAGACCTCAGCGGACGTGCCGTTGTTAGCGTTACCCAAGAAGCGGCTGTAGACGCACTGATAAGCATTGGTGTCCATTGACATCATGTCCTCGATCCTCAAGATGCTTTGATGACGCAGCGCAGGGGGGCAGGTTGGACATGCTGTGGAAGTGGAGGTAATCTTGTTGGCTGTAGATGAAGGATAATTCCATTCTAAGGTGTAAGCTCCAGTGCAGTTTAGCTCGACAGTAGAGTTCTCGGTGACTGTAAGATCAGGGGTGTCAATGTGGATGATGGGTGCTCCTACACGTTGAAGGTTGGTATCTACAAAGAATGATGGCGAATTAACACAGAAATTAAACTTGGGACCTTATACATGTAAGGTCAAGTCCAAATCAAGGGACTTTGGCTATAGCAATGGTCGCTGGCTGTAATGGCAAAGATGAAGAAATGATATTTTATACACACATAACTCCAAAATCAAAATGACCAAAAGGGAATTTATAATTAAGAGCTTCAAAGGCCTATTTAATTGTCTCCATCAAAAACCAAAAAAATAAACCTTTTTCAAATTAAATTTTCCCAGGTTAATTTATCTGATATAAGTATCTTTACATTTAGCAAATATTAAGAATAAATAAACTATTTAAAAAACCGATGTTGTACCAACACTTTAAAAAAACAACTTAATCATCATGAAACTTTTTTTCAAAAATTAGCCCCCCAAGTTTGATCTGTGTTGGATTTAATTGTAGAATGCAATCAATTTTTACAGAATAAAAACTCACCGTTGCTGGTTACAATCACAGCAACTTGTGTGGCTGTTTCGCTGTTAATATGCTTCAAATAACGACTGTACACGCACTGATAGTTCCCAGAGTCACTGTATCCAACGTTCTCAACACGCAGAACACTCGTATGTTGCGAGTGAGTCGGACAGGTCGGGCAAGCCCTGGAGGATAGGAACATGTGAGCCTGGATACTCTGAGGGTAATTCCACTCCAGGGTGTAGGCACCAGAGCAGGTCAGCTCCAGGGTGTCTCCATCGATGATGGTGAGATGGGTCGGGGTTCCCTGGAAGCGGGGAGGACCCATAATGTTGAACTGATCTTGAGCACCACCAACTGTGATCATACCAACAGATTAAGAATGCCAATTTACAGAAAACATATCACAGAAAAGTAAAGATTAAGCTGTCAAGAGGAAATAGTACTCAATCTAATAGACCGATCCATGAAGCCCGCCCCCTACACATATTGACCAATCACAGCATTGGCTACACTACCACTCTACACATGGGCAGAACAACGTGTCTCTCTCTTGCAAGCATGTTTACATTTTTAAATAGGATTTTATCAGATAAATACCCTCCATTTCTATTGAGTAATGAAGTAATACCCATATAGACGAATGAGATAAATCTTCAAATAAAAAAAGGTCAATGCATGTTAAACTGTGTCAGGAAGTTTGTTCTCATTTTGATTCTGGTCTTGTAAAACAACTTCTGGTCTAGTGAACATTTTGAGCTACAAGCCCTTGGGTCTTGTGGAGTTTTCCACCGAACTCGAGCCCTGTTGAATAGATTAGCATTGAATCCCCAAAAGTAAATTCATGATCAGAATTGTTCCCAACTTGATCACTCACCTTCAAGGCTGAGTGTAAAAGCCTGCTCATCCCTTACGTTGTCTACCTCAGCATAGCACACCACTCGTCCACTCCAGCTGGCAGGTGGCATTGTAAAGCCTACCTGGGGGTCGTACCACGCCCCTACCTCCGCCCCAAGCACCTGATGGTCATTGATGTCCAGGGTTAAACTGGCTTTAGGGTCACTCACACGACACGGTATAACAAAAGGTTGATTCTCATGAACCTCTAGGTTGTTCTGATTCATCAGAAGTGGAAGGAATAAGCTGTCGGAACCTAATCACAAAAAAATAGTTCCAGAAGTACAATTTCAACCAACAACTTGAGTGGCGTCATTGTTGTAAAAAATAAAAACAAAAAAGCATCTGTAAAATGCTACAGTCATTCTCACACCCAAACTTTGTTCAACAAAATGCGACAACAATTCAAAGCAAGTTAATTTTAGAAAAGAGACTTCAGAAAAAAAAGGAAAATAAAGTCTGAAATATTTGTATCTAGAAACAAAATTACCCCATCCATTACCCAGATATTGAAACCAACTCTTAGTAAAAGCTTTTAAAAATTCCAAAACAGACAAGGGAAAAAAAAGAAGAAGAAGACAAAAGAAGGTATATCTAAAACATTTGTGCCGCTGTTATTTTTATAACTCTTAAATTTATGTGGAAATGATGAAACAAAATAAAAACTTCCCATATGACCAGTGTAGTATCTTGCCTGCCGGAAATGCTCTGGGATGTACAAGGTCATTATTTTTGTAAACAAAGGTGACATGGTCTTTACAGTTTCAATCCCCAATAGGCTGGTTTTTTAAAAAAGGGTTTGAAATAAAGAACTTGACTATTTACTTTTGACGTATATATAAATCCCACTGGATGTCTCATTGCTGATGCTGTCAAGCTGCCGGCTGTACACACACCGATATGAACCAGTATCCTGACTCTCCATCTGATCAATCTGAAGCATGCTCCTGTATCTGACAGACTGGGGACACGTTGGGCAAGCTACTGCAGTCAGTATGACCCTGGGGGCCACACTGGCTGGGTACAGCCACTCCAGGGTGTAGGCACCTGTGCAGGTTAACTCCATCGTGTCGTTGCTGATGATGACGATCTCAGATGAGTTGGTTAGAATGTGTGGGGGTCCAACATCGAGAAGACTGCCATCTATGAACAAAATTCAGATATCAACATGAATCATTTTGCAAGGGTATTTCTTCCAATTACTTAAGAGATTTTAAATTCTAAAATTATTTGCAAACATATATACTCTTTGGAATTGGTTTAAGAAAGTTACATTCTTTTAATTTGTTTATTTTTTTTTTAAGTTTGCCGCAAAAATGACAAGCCTGCTCTTGTCATTGTGTCATTGTCCACTACGCAAAGATTCATATATCTTTCAAAGAATATAAATCCTTATTTTTAACATAATGAAAGTTGTTAAATCAGGACTGAAATGGGGAAGGGGTAATCATTGTAAAATTGGGACTGAAATGGAGAAGATGAAAGTTGAGTGTTATCATACCTCTCCCAGTGACAAGAACATCAACTTGTACAGCTGTGCCACTGTTGATATGGTTCATGTAACGACTGTACACACACTGGTAGTTGCCAGAATCACTGTATTCAATGCTCTCAACCCGTAGGATGCTGGTGTGTTTGGTTGCCGAGGAGCACATCGGGCAAGCTCTGGATGACAAGAAGACATGGGACTGGATACTCTGGGGATAGATCCACTCTAGAGTGTAGGCACCGGAGCAGGTTAGCTCCAGGACCTCTCCCCTAGAAATGCTAAGAGGGGAGGAGGTAACGTCTTGAAGATGAGGAGGACCCACTTCATGGAGGCGTGTTCCGGCTGCAATAGGGGGGAAAAAACAATGGCAGAGAGGATTTCTTGAGTGAAAAATGTTTTTGACACAAAAAGTTTACATCCAAGTTTTAGTGATCTAAACCTGTTTATCCTTGTTTTACTACAAACCAACAATACTCAACTCCTACTAGATTACACAAAAAGAACTAAATAAACTTATTATACAACTCTTATTAGAGTGCACAAAAAGAACTTATTAAACTATTTACAGAAATGTCATCATGATGTATCACCAGGACTTGATTACGATCACCACTTTTAAGTGAAAGTGTCTGTTTGTAAAGTATTCTACGGGCAAAATGAGGTAAAACAAAACCTGGCAGGTCACAAAGCTAGACAATGATACTGAAAAACTGATCAGTGGTTATAATCGTAGTTCCAACTATCCAAACATTTCAGTATCCATTCAGGCCAGAAATGTAAATTGACATCTGGCCAGTTGCTTTACATCCTTTCAACTTTGACTTAAAAAGAAAATTCCTCTTCTAACACATATTCAGTATTCCCAGTCAGAAGAAATTACGGATTGTGACAAGATGTGACCTTAAACTTGCAAGTCCACATACTTTTACTTGAACTCTTCTCCAGATTACTTTTCAAGGACTTTTCCAGGATAAGGAATGCCAATTCCAAGCAGTGTTTGTTGGGGGGGGGGGGGGGGGTGGTGACGCGGATCTAAATCGATTTTCCTCATTCTCCGAATGTTACATCCCAGCCAAGTATGGAGAGAAAAAAGGAGGTTAATCGGTGTCCTTTTTATCAGAGTTCACATACTTTTACTTTCTTAAACAGTTTTCCATGGTCTCTAGAGTACTTTTTGGGGGGCAATTTGCCTGTTTGAAGGAGTGCTTGCCATCGTGATAGACCAGGGTTAAGAGATTTGTTTTGCTTTTAACTGCGATAAGCATATGAGATAAATCTCCTCACTTTCAAAGCTCTTCATGGACTATCTATTGACTATTTATCTGATCTTCTGCATAACTATATTCCTGTTCGCCCTCTTCGTTCTGCTGGCCAATCCTTACTGATGCAAACTACTGTTTCTTCAAAATTCTAAGATCAAAGAGCAATCACCTTCATTGCACCTTAATTGCGGAATGACTTACAGCTTCATATTCATCAAGCTGACCCTGTTCTGATTTTCAAGGACTTTTAAAAACTCACTTGTTTGAATCTACACTTTTGTAACTTGACTTTAATGTATTTTTTTGTTTTATGTTCCGTATTTATTGCGCATAGAGACTCCTTCATTATGCACTATATTAATGTCTCATATTATTATTATTATAAAAAATAAGCAAAGCTGAATCAATGGGTAGCAATACTAACAAAGATACTTAATAGGAAATTCTGATTTTAAAGCAACTGAGAGGAAAAAAATGCAATTTAGCTTTGCTGTATACATGATACAGCATACAAATATGCTTTAATGAAAATTTGATTAAAAAAAGTTTTCTAAAAAATATCCCACGTGGTTAATGTATGCCATTTCCAGAGTCAAATTGTATGTAAAGATATAGTGAGCGTGTAAATGTGTGCGCGCCACCTAAATACGCTTTACACAGTATAACACACAGAGAAACTGACTCCCAAAGTGACACAACCAAGATTGATTGTGGCGATGATGTCGGGTGATTTTAGTCCACATATTTTTCAACATGATTGGTATTAGCACTGCTTTTTAGTAATTTTGCAGATTTAAGACAAACAATTTCTTTGTGTGATACTAACCAAGTATTAGAGGTCGTTGATACACCCTACTAAAATTGGTCTAAAGTTGATCTAACTCAACTTAAACCGGTTCTGGTTTAACTCTTGCGTCTGCACAGAAAAAACAATTTAGACCAGAACAGGTCTGAACCCCAAAACTTAGCCCGTCCAGCGGGATGGTCTAAGTCTAAACCAGTTTGAGTTTATCTTTTAACACGATGTGTGGACAGAATGACATCCAGTTTGAAGTCTTCCCTGGTGACTGTTGACCTGTAAATATACCGGATGTTGTATATGGGGTCATGATGCTGTGTTGACCTCTTAATACTGATTAAGATAAACTGTATGTGGTTCAACTTTAAACTGTCTGAACGCAAGGTTTTATTTTTTACGACAGCTTCCCTGCTGCTGCTATAAGTTAGACCGGTTCTGGTCTAACTTTAGTACCGTGTCTGAACGTACCCTTAGTCTATAAGATAAGAAACTAACTCACACAAAACATGGATGTCTATCTCTGACGTCACAGCCTCCTCGTTGGCTTGCACTGTGCAAAAGTAGGTGCCATTATCGTGCTGAGTTGTGTTCAGGACGTACAGGGTACTGCTAAACTTCCGAGAGATACTCAACGGCTCGCTGATCAAGAGAGATGTTTTCTCCTCTCGATAGTTGTATTCCACATCAGGCATCTTAAGTTAACACAAATTATATTTTTAAAAAACTGTCACTTTATTATAGTAGAAACACTTCATGATGGGCCTTGCACTGGCAGGCTTCATGCTCAAACTGAATAGCTCTTTCTAACAACAAAGTCAAAAACTTTGGAAGAACCCTGGAAATGGTTATATCTACAAAATTTTGTAAAAAAAAAAAATTCAGATACGCAACATAAAATCAATGGTTATAACATAAAAATAAAGGGTAAAGCTCCCTGTCTTTCTTTATTGGAAAATAAAAAATAAAAAAAATTATTATTTTAAGTATTTTATTAATGAAACAGTCTGGAGATTCATCTCATCTTCATCTTCCTGTACTGTGCAGAAACCTTCTCTGGAGTACACTAACATATTGGTTGAAGTACAAACAAGCAAACTTAATGCAGCCAACCATGCTGGTAACATCGAGGCAAACCCCTTCTCTTAGCGATAAGCGTACTGGGCTCTTTTACGTGCATTACACAACACATGGGACCTACGGCTTTATGTCCCATCCGAAGGATGCAGCAATAAGATTCAGTGTCTTGATTAATGACAAGACCAGGACTCGAACCCACACTCTGCTGAGCAGAGCACCAGAGCTTGAATCTGGTGTGCTTGACTGCTTGGCCAAGACACACCACCTAAGCCTAAGCCTTTCCAATAATCTAAAATCAGTATGCATAAACACTTTAACCAAAATACTTAAAGTTCAGTAGTGTTTTTGTACTTCTTTAGTGATCATCTTCATTTTTTTGCTTTACAATTTCCAGTTATGATAAGAGAGGGTTTTAGAAGTCAGGGACATCAGTTTCAAATCAAATGCATTAGTCATAAAAAGCACAATTCAAACTTAATCACTGGGTGTTTCCTCTTAAATCAAGACGTTCAGGAATCCCACGAGTACCACACCCCATCAATTACTTTCAAGTGTTTTATCGCTCCATCTTACCCACACACACACACACACACACACACACACACAAAAAGTACAAACTCAGACAATGCCTTGTCCTGAATCTTAAAAATAGAGTTCTGTTTACAATTAAGTTTTTACGCAGGGCCTGATGTCATGTATTCTGTATCAAAATGAGTCATCAAAAGAGAGGAGGCTGTGGAACTTTGTGCTCTTACCCCCTTTCCTGGATAGTCCCATATGAGATCTAGACTGCTTCTTGAAGGCATATCCACCTCACACGTCACCTCGAACCCTTCCCAACCCTGGATCACCTCTCTTTTGCTGGCGTAAACCTCAGGCTTGGGTAACGGCCCACTCACTGCATACAAGCGGGTGAAGGAATCAAAGATTGAAAAAGTTACTGTGTCTTCTATGAAAAAGGAATGTGTGTTAATGATGTGAACAATTAGTAAAAATGGGTTTGGGCAGGAGTCAATCAAATTCCACCTCTACATTATGACATGGCTTTCCCTTAAACACCATAACGACATGGCTTTCCCTTAAAGATGACACAGCAAGTATATACCTCAGAAAAGTTCTTGGCAAATGTCAGTATAAAGACTACATGCCTAGTACATTCACCAATTTGATGTTGATGAAGATTTATATTTTTAACCCTTTGTTGAACATACCACGCATGATACTTGGACCTAAGAAAAAAAATATGAATTTTTTTATTGAGTACAGGGGCTGACCTACACATGTACATAAGGCATAGGTTTTAATAGACTTTTCAGGCTATTTAATAACAGTTGTGCTGATTTTATTTCTGAGTGCCAAAAACAAACAAACAAACAAACAAAAATCGGAAATCAGATTATAGTAAGAAGACTATCATGCCTGACATACATTATGTTCATTTTTAAAGTGGTCATTAACACCAATGCTTTAAACACTTGAGTGTTTCTTGTCATTATCTGGCTGATGTTAAGTACATTTGCTACGTTTATACTCCAAACAATCCCTGATTAATTGGGAAGTCCATAAACTGACATTCAGGAAACTGCCAAATGCCACTGTAATCCCATATAAAGCATATATGACCTCAGATAAGCATCTCTATTCCTTTCGCTACATAACTCCTCTTTGGACTACAAAGGTTTATTGTTTGGTGTTCGGAGAGGGCAAGGTTTATAACGTCATATATTTCATTATTTTTTTAATCTTCCTACAGGAACCTCAGGATGATTATTTGGTTGTAATTGCCTCCTTCCTTTTCCTTTGTTCCTTCCATTGACCTTCTCATTGTATGTGTACTACTCTACTTCCTTTCTCCCTGACAAAGCACCAATTAAAGGCATGGTATGGAATGGTATTTCCCTTTTGGGGGTTGAGGCGGTTGGGGAAGAGTACATTCACTACAATCATCCAGTTTTCAAGAGACGTTCTTTTTTTTGTTATTATATGCGAGCTTATAAAGTTGACTTCAGACAGATGTTTTAATTAGTAATGGTTTAACCAGTTGACGCCAGATGACTTGTATTTGGTTTGACCCAGCAAACGAGCCGGGTAGTAACAATTCAATGGTGACTGAAGCAATATTTATGCAGCCTGCAATCTCACAAGAGTGTAGCGCTTACACAAATACACAACGATTCCATCTCTACACATCCAAATCTTGGTACACTGGGGTCAAGGAATAAGCTCATAAATGACACAAGATGAAGATTTTTAAATTAGTATTTTCTTTATGGAAAATCTTCACAACAAGGTGGTGATATTGGCAAAAAATGAGCTAGGTGGTCACTGAAAGTAGCAAGTTGGGCGGCCTCTTGAATGGGCAGGGTAAACACTGCTGTGCACATATGCACATTAAACTAGTTCAGTAATCCGGCATTACTTTTGACAAAAGTGCATTCTCAAGTTGACGCCAACAAACCTTCATAAGTCACAGTAAACATTTGCTGCTGCTGGATCCTCCCGAGGTGACCCTCACAGAAGACGAATCCATGGAACTGCTCCTGGTTAGCCGTCACATTAAACCCAACACTTGGATGATAGATGACTGTCACCCCGTCCTGCTTGACCAGGGTGTTGTACTCAATCATGAGGGAGACTTTGGTACGGAGGTCTGCGACGCGGCACGGTATGATGAGGGGCTCGGTGTTGCTGGCGAGGAGGTTCTGATCACTGATGGGCAGGAACAGGTTCTTTGTGTCTGGGTGTGGAGTGGAGGAATTTGGAATTTGTTTTCTATTAAAGGAAATTTGCTTTTTGGATAACTAAAACAAGGAAGAAACATTAATACAGAGAGAGCAACCCACTGGGTTTCAGTATCTTTGGATACAAATTTCAAAGTGATTCTGAAAAAAATAAAATCTTTCAAAAGCAAAAATATGTCTTATATTGTTTGCAATTGTTTTGAAATGAATGGATCCATATAACGTGTAGCATTGGCTCTATTTAGCAAAGCACTAAAGATACACCTTAAGATGAGTTATCCAATGCATCAATCCTAATTGCTAAGCAAGGTTGATGTTACAATACAAATCACTGGCGGTAATGAAAGCTCATCTTAAGATCGATCTCAGTGCCTTGTGAAATCGAGCCCAAGGTCAGCTGACTTGTCAAGACATTTTGATACTAGCACTATCTTACATCCTACTGCCACAATAAGACGATATAAGATATAATAAACATTGCTAATTTAGGAGACAATGGGAGAATCTTGAGGACACTAGATGGCAGCAGACTTACCAGGTAAATCCATTGTTCTCGGAAATGTGCGCAAGCTCAGAACTACGTAAACAATGACAATTTACCTAGTAAGTCTGCTGCCACCTATTGTTCCAAAGTCTCCCATTGCCAATGATGTAAACACATTTTGATGTAAACAGATTTTGACAAGGACTGTATTTAACAACACAAAGTTAGGTGAGGTCACCTAAAACATCATAGTGAACACTTTCGGGGAAAGACTATTCATATACTTAACTCAATTAATCTATTAAAAAGTACATTTTAGGGACTGAAATCTAAAGATAAATAGTGACCAGTATTTATAAAGTTAAATTTTGCATTCGGCAGCAGAGAGCTAATATTTAATGGGCAAATAATAATTCAGTTTCACCCGGCAAAAGTTTTCACCTCCTCTACAGCAAGGGATAATGAAGCTAGTTTGTGCTTCATCCTTTCAATATAGTGAAATCGTGGCTGGAGAGGAAACTATTCAGACTCTTTTTTAGCAGAACGATTAATCAGTATTCATAATGTATAATTGTTTATTGGGTTTATGAAATAAATGTTAGCAGAATGGCAAAGGTATGTAAAACAGTTTTCTATGCGTGAATAAAAAGCAGTACCATTTATCTCAAAGCATCATTAAATGAATGTGACTAGCAAAACCCTCAATTTTGACCCAATTTTCAACAGTAAGATTTTGGTATTTATCATCAAAACTAACAATGTTACGCACAATGTTTCAGAATTTTTCTTTCCCCTTTTCCATCAGATTCTAGATGCTCTATTATAATATGGTGAAAAAACAACTCAAATTGATCCCTGTAATATATTTTTGACCTTTTCATGGCTGTTACGCATTATGGTTAATGCCGAGACGTTTCAAGTTTTGCCAGAGCAGGTTTCAAATATCAATACTACAGAAATAGTGTAAAGTGGCAAGGCCCTAAGGCACATTCTACAAGATTTCTCACAGAAATTTCACCAGAATGGAGATGTAATTTTTCAGCCCCTCTTTTAAAATGAATTTAAAAAAAAATTGAAAAGCCACCTGAATTTACTTCAAGTGATTAAGATTTGAGCTTCCCTTACCGACAAGATGAACCTCAAACAGCTGGAGGTAGGACTGGCCCTCTGCAACTCCTTCACAAGCCACCACACCGTCCCAATCTCTGCTAGTCACAGAGAAGCCGATGCGAGGGTCAAAGGTCACCCCATGCCCCTTCCCGGTTCTTACAGTGTCCTGCTCGTAGGTCAGTGTGACAATGGCAGTGGGGTCAGTGACCCGACACGGGATGACAAACGGCTCGTCTCCGAAGATGATGAGGGAGTTTTCGTTGTCGAGTAGTGGCAGAAACAAATGGTCTAAATAAAATAAGAATATAATCCTACTTTATTTCATTGTTATTATTATTGGTTTATTTTAATTTTAAACATCGCAGCCCTAGAGCTGAATTGCATTTGAAAACAACAAAGAAATTCAATGACAAAAACCTAAACAGAATCTCATTAAAATAAAGGGGTCATTCCATGAAGGTGAGACAAAATTTGTGACATTTTCCAATATTATCATTTTTGTTCGAAAAAATGTTGATTCTAATTGATGTTTATCAATCATCACATTTTATTTGGATTTTGAAAGTATTTCAGAAAGTTTCAAATCCTTCCCACACCATCTTACCTGATATTTTTGCTAATATTCTTAAAAACTCATGGTAACGATGTAACAAGGACACCATGCTTGTAACACAGTTTTCAATATTATGGAAGTAATAAACAAATTTACAATGTTTGACAGAAACCATTTGATGCCAATCCATAAATAAATAATTTCCTTCTTGGCTATTAACGTACACATGGCTGAGAAAATAAGGATATGTGTCACGATGTAACAAGGACACCAAATGTCACACCTACGGTGTCCCCATTACATCAGTGCAAGCACTGTATCACATTTATTTTACACCACAGTAATCCAGTAAAACTTTATTATGATTCATGTTTGGTGTTATTTAGACTATGTAAAGCAAGATGTACGAAGTAACCTATAAAGTGGTGAAAAAATCTGTAAAGATGTAACAGTGTCTCTAGTGTTCCAACTTAATGGAATGACCCAAAAGGTGTTAAAAAAAATTGTTATAAACCTTCAACGCACTGAGGGCATCTCACTGCCATCTTAGAGGTGATCCAACAGTGAAACAATGGAAACGCACAACTACATGTAAGCATAGCACAAAGGAGGGGCAAATGAGAACTCTAATTTTGACATGCATGAGAGGGTGCTCTGGACCAGTGATATAGTATTCATTTAAGTCTATTATTACAACACCTTGCTTCAAGAAATCTAAGAGCAAAATGCAAGAGCAGATGTTTTACGTAAAGGAAGGTGAATGAAGATTGCCCACCAAGAACAAAAAATTAATATGAATAATCTGAAAAAGTATCAAATTAGCATTTCCTATTTTTCATATCTGTTTTTAAAACACTACTACTATCATTAATGATCATCACAACATGTAATCATACAGGAGGAAAAATTAATGAAAAGTTCAAGGCTTCGCACTTCTACGAAAAGGAAACATAATCTGTAGTTTCCTTTCATGTAAAGGCGCAATAAACAGTACCGTACAACTTAAATTGATGTTTATGACTGTAACTCAAAGAGATTATTCCAATTTACTTGCATTTATTTCCAGATGTAATTTGTGGAAAAACTCAATTGAATCATCAGGTCCACAGGGCTTAACGATGAATCATAATGCAGTTTTAAACTTTTAACGGTCCCTCCATATATGGTCTTCGTTTGCTCGATATTGCCAGATAAAATTTACTGTTGGTTCAGGGTTTAAACGAGTTAACAGGCACAATAATGTAAGTGGTACACTTCTGTAAGTGGTACACTTCTGGAACTTTTAACACAAACTTATTTATTTTTTCTAAATCACTGGGAATTAATATTTGAAATCTACAAACTGAAAAAAAAATCTGCGGTAATGTATCAAGAAAAGAATACTACTCTTTACATGTTTTTGGTGGCAGATCAACAGGATGTTGAGAGAGGGGCCCAAGACATGGAATTAATTCCTACTTGCAAAAATTAGTCTAATGTCTGCCTTTTTATGGATTAGTGACTCCCTAGCACGCCTGGCAAAGAAATTAATCTACCCCCCCTCCCAGTAAATGACCCTCTGGACCCTCCTTTCCTTCTGGACAAACTCACACCTCTACAAAACAGTCCTCACCTGGGCTTTTTACAAACACATAAATCTCTGCCGACGTTTCATTAGAGATGCTATCAGAGTGTCTTCCATACACACATTGATACAGACTTGTGTCTGTGTACTCTGTGGTCTCAATCCTCAACACACTCTTGTGCCTTAGTGCTCTTGGGCAAGTTGGGCAAGCCGTTGAAGTGGGCTTGACTCTGGGTGCTACACTGTCTGGGTACAGCCACTCAAGGGTGAAGGCCCCAGTGCAACTCACTTCCACGGTGGAGTTCTCAGTGGTGACAACTTCAGAAGAGTCAATATCGATGTGCGGGGGACCAACCTGGAGAAGGCTGGCATCTAAATATCAAACAAGGGTATGGAATATTGTTTGGGTTAAGGCTACAAAACTATGGCTCAATACATGTCTTACAATTTAAATAAAATTTGAAGCCATTTTTGAAACATTTTAGATCTTAAAATTAATGATGTCTTCTTTTTTAAAGTTTTTGTTAAGTTAGCTGATGTGGATTTCACAAAACTAGTCCTAACTTAGGACTAGTCCTAACTTATGACAAGTCATATAAGTTAGGACTAGTTACTCATCCTAACTCAAGATAAGACTAGTCCTAGCTCTTTATGAAATCCACCCCTGGTGTTTGTGGATGATCAAAGTTTTATTCCCTTTTTCTCTCACTTATTAAGTAGGAAAGGATGTTTAGATAATTCACTGTAAAGGCGTTACAAACACTCGCCTAACAAAACATTTACACCTACACTACTTCCTAACAAATACTGGACTGTGCATAGAAGCAGTTTGAAATCTGCGCTTTGCACACGCCACTTTTCAATGTACATGTAAAGGGTGGGGTTATTCTTCAGCCTGCACAGCACAGGTCACAGGGTTCTGTCCCCACAGGAAATACATGATTACAGTGGCTAGAGCCTTGGATCATTGTGTAGAACCAATACCGTCCCAAAGAAAACAAGGAATTCAGACAACTTCCAGCCAAATCCATGTTCATCTGTTCTGAATCACTGCACAATACTCTGAGCTTAGAGCTTGTGACCTTTAAATGCAAGTAAGCCTTCCTGGCCCAAGTCTGGTGAAGATGAGCATTATTGTATTACCAGTGAATCTTCTCTTGCAATGTACCTTAAAGCCAGTTCGAGGAATTAGAATTTTGTTTTATTGTTTTCCATTGTTGATCCATTGAGATTACTTTACTTTTGCATCAGTGTGACATACAATCCTGGCTTTAGCCTCCTGACAGATGGTGTAACAAGGAAAATAACCTGTGGCATAACCAGACATTGTCACTTAGGGAAAGCAAACAGGAGCAAAGATGTAATTGGGTGGAGATGGGCTTGTCTTATTGTATCAAACCATTCATTTATACATTTTTTAATCTCATTTGGGGAGGGTTCTGAGTGAGGTGGGGCTCTCGCCTCCCTGCCCCCCCACCCCGCTAATGCCACTGAAAATAATGAAGCAGCTTAACACTATGCATGCATTTAACTTGTAATTCAATATTTGCTGCCAGATAAATTCTGATGAAAACATCAAAATAAAACACTCAAATACACATTCCTTCTCAGAGCTTTATGTAAACACTCGCCTGTCTGATTTTGGAGGGCACTTGAGTTTAAATGGCTGAAGAGTAAAAACTTATGACTAAATGAATGAAGCAAACTGCTAAATCATACCGTTTCCAATAACTGCTACGTCCACCTGGGTGACCGTACCACTGTTGATGTGATTCATATATCGGCTATAGATACACTGATAGGTCCCTGAGTCACTGTAGCCAACACTCTCAATACGGAGGACACTGGTATGCTGGGAGGCAGGGGGGCACGTCGGGCAGGCACGGGAGGACAATAATACATGAGTCTGGATACTCTGAGGGTAGCTCCACTCCATGGTGTAGGCACCTGAGCAGTTGAGTTCCAGCATCTCACCCTCACTGGTGTTGAGATGAAGAGGGGCTCCTTGAATGTGAGGAGGGCCGTACCTGAACAAATGTTCTCCAGCTGATAAAAAAAGAAATCATCAAAAGCAATGACTGAAACTTTGCAGTAAAGATTTGGAAACATTACAAAATATGTCAACAAATGTTAATTACTATTACCAAGGCATAAAGATTTTAGATCGTGCCATTCAGAATATGAAGTGTTTAAGTTCAGTGTCAAACTTGATACTCTGTAATAAACATTCTTCAAAACACACTGATTGAGGTGCAATGCAAAATAGTTTTCATTGAACTCCTAACACAAAAAATCAAATAATTTGTGTCCAAATTCAGGGTTTGCCCATAACTTTTTCAGTGATGAGCCAGGGGGACCAGTTTGCTTGTCATTTCACTAGTCCGCCAGCTTTTTCACTGGTCCATATTTTGAGGTTTCCTTTAAACATTGCATGAGACTTGTAATTTGAAGTAATATGAACAATCAGTGGTTTACATGCAGTAGTGGCAAGCAATGAACGAGCCAGCCGGACTAGTTGGACAGAATTTTGACTGGCCCTTGGGTGTTTCAACTGGCATTTGACCAGTGGAGCACTGTTAAGGGAGCACGCTGACCTTTTTCTTCTCAAACTAACTGTCACTCGGTAAGCAAAGAATATTTTTCCTGTTTGAAAGAAACGTACGGACCAACTGATCCGCACAGAGACCGACAGAAACAAACTTACGCAAGACGGTTATGTTGACTGCTGAAGAAAGACTCCCAATCTGACTGCTTGCTATGCAGAGGAACGTCCCATTGTCAAAGGCGGTGGCATTATGAACAAACAGCCTGCTGCTAAATCGGCGGTGATGCATCTCCGGCTCGCTGATCTGATGGGAAGATTTCTCCCGGTAGTTGGATTCCAAACTAGAAATCTAAATCAAATTTCAATTAAAAATGATACTCTGTTAACAAGTTTAATCTGAAGGCAAATGTGAACACTGTCCTGTGGAGGTTGTTTTAATAAAACTATTTACATTTCATTTGACTCACCAGCCATCATGTCAATAAATTGTCACTTAACTGATCGTTGTAATGATTAGAATCATTTTATTCATTGTAATAATTGTATGGGGAAAAACAATATTATTTATCTTTTCACTTTTATATTGATGTGATAAACACTTACAAGATTAGTGCATTTTTAAAATGGAGCAAAGACTCTATCACTGTGAAGTCTCTATAATTTTATATTTAAAACGAGTTTAATATAAACAAAAAATGTAAAATATACTCTTTCACAACTCGTCATATGCCCAGAAAAACGACATAACGAAAAGTTACCTGTAAATAAAGGGATGTAAGCAATTTATGTACAAAATTGTGTTCCAAGAAAACTGAGTGAGAAAGTTTGATCGTTTTTCAGCCATTCATAAGTCATTATACGAAGATAAAATACTGCATGGGAATGGGAAAACATGTCTTGGGGTAATTCTAGCTAAAAAGTGTACCACCAGTGATACCATATTTTTTTGTTGAGAGCCATTTTATTGCTTACAACCTTCTGTTACTGGGACAAAAAAGTACTTTGTGTGCCTGAAAGAAGAGCGTAGAACCTGACGCCCTTTTTCCGAGCACACAACAAACTTCTTATGATAACAAATACTTTTAATAAAAAATCAATCAGTAAATCATCAAACACCATCGTCATGAAAGTCAATGTAAAAAATGGTGTGATTACAAACTTTGCCTACTAGACATGCTTAATTTCCCCCAAAAATTCACTTCTGTTACTTAAAAGATGGTCATTCACAACAGGAAAAATCAAGGAAGCTTTAATTTCTTCATTATTTTGGACAATTTTAACTTTGTCGGCATGACAGACCATGCATGAAGGTTAACAGCAAACTTGAAGGATGTACATTTATCTTAATATAGCAGGGATCTTCTAGACAGTTCTTCAAACACATGCCCACAGTATAAGGTCTGTACCTGATTAACAACATCCTTACAATTTCAAGAAATCCTTGGAAATGTGTGTGTAAGTATTGGCCTTAAACCCTCAGATGTTTGAGGAGGAAGATGCCATAGCAGGGGAAGAGGAGTTGGATTTGGGTCAAGGTTAGAATATCAACATATTCTTGGATTGTTGTGTCAATTTTAAATGTCAATGATGGAGAAAGGACTCTATCATCTCTGACATTCGTTAAAGACCCGCTGTAGTTGTTAGAAAAAATAACATGTCGCTCTGAAAAACAAAAACGCTGGTATTATAAGGGTTCTAATCATTCTGAGAAATAGTGCAATCTAAAATTATATCAGTGATGAAAAGATGGTTTGGTATAAAGGTATCATAACATGTAAATAGCTAAACAAGTAAAATCACATAATTTCTCCAGAATTTGCATAATCTGAAATACGTTTTCTCTATAATGTGAAAACCTATTTAAATGAAATCTCTACAGGCTAATACTATTTTTGGTTTTACCATACACCAATGTGTGATAAGCACTGTATACAAAGTTTTCCCAAGTTCTGCAGAAAAAACACACAGGTTCACTACTAGGGTGGGATTAGAACCTATGTTGTACACTGCCCTGTTCCTAACCTTATTGTCACTTTGCGATGTTCTTACAGACTTTGTGCACCATCAAGTGTGCAATTTCATATTAGCTTTACCAATTAATACACTTCAACACACATCAGTTTTAATATAAGTTTTCTCACTGTATGCCTTTGAGTTACAATGATTAAAAAGGTTGCTTATACTCAAGCATTGTAAGAGGATATCCAATGATCAACTGTACGATCCCTTTAAGGTCTTGAGATAATTAAAATGTATTGTGTTGTCATCTACTTTACAATTAATTGTACACATAGTTCCACAGGTTAGGTATATACAGGATCTGAGTAGCACATAATTGCTTTAAATACATTCTTGACGTTAAGTGATTTATCTAGAAGAATACTTGAATGAAAGATATGGTAATGGAACAAAACATCCTCTCTTTTTTTCTCTACTTTTTTCCTGCCTGACTTGTTTAATCTGAAATGGATCACTAGCCGATGATCAATTTCAGCGTTGGAGAGTGCATGTAGCTGTTTTTTTCTCCAGAGTTTTACAATGAAAAAAGTCAATTACACATTGGTACCATGCCATGTAGTACAAATATCTAGATTCTTAAAGTAGTCATGGTTTACTTGTAAGCACTTCAAAAGACATCCGTTAAATCACTTTGGAAAGACTCAAGATGTTTACATACTACCAGTACTGTGTTCTTGTGAATCAACATGCATGTATAGTGGACAAAAGTAGGAATGTATCAGAAATTTGATTTTTTTTTTTTTTTTTTTTTTTTTTTTCAGTTTCTCCAGGATGTCAGTTACCAAATTATCTTTTACATGGTTGCCCTTCCGTATTATTTCCCTGGAGGGAATAGGTCTTCAGATTCTGAAATAAACATGTAGGGAAAACATCTTTAAAACGCTTTTTAAACAGGAAATGTGTTTTGGCAACTTTTCCCTGGATTTGTGGGGGGCAGGTCGTATGTTTTGGGTGATTAACTCATCAATGCATTGAGGGAGGAGTCAGCTTAAGCATGGATTAAACACTGCGGACAACATTATCAAAGTCCGGTATCCACACTTTATGCGACCCAACATATACATTAAATAATAAGTTAAACAAACTGCTCAATTGGTCATCAGAGTCATGAGAAAATAGTAGAAAAACACATTATATGTATTTTCACTGTTTTCAAACATCTGGTTTGGGACTCACAAGACTCACAACTAATTGTTTTACTCATTTCTCAAAAGCAATAGCATTTCAAGCAAAAATATTTAAAAGGGAAGTTTTCCATCGTGACTATCTTTATACAATGTAAGCTTTATGCAAATCTGTGAACATTGATAGTTTCAATCTTATGTTGTGCACATCCTATAAACTGAAGTTTTACATTCTTACTGAATTTGCGTTGAGTACTTTCCATTGGATCTTTGAAACAAAAATCAGTGGATTTTTTACAGATTAATTATTTTCTTTGAAAGTTTGTAGATTAAAAACTTCCTTAAACAATGGCTGTACATGTAGCTTCCCTTAAAAAAAAAAGATTGTTTTCTTCATATTGTCATTAAGGTAGAAGGAGACTTGAGGTATTTTCGTGTCAATGCAAAAACGTATTCTCAAATGACAATGCTCCATGCAAAAACATTTTATATCGCCACGTTGTCTATCGCCCCCTAATAGTTTCATGTATACATCCGTTTTATTTTAAGATTGATACAACGTTTTGACACTTTCAAACTTGCATACTTATATGTAAATGCTATTATTATTAGTGTCTTTTGCACTGACACTACACATACTGATTAAAACAGAATTCACCGAAAAACCTCGAAGTGGAAATCCCAAGGCTTAAGTAATTTTTTTACCACCTTCCTGAGGTGTTTGTAAACATTTTGTCACAATGAATTGAGCCATAGGTTCCCTGTGCTGTGAATCGCTCAGTGGGTTTATCAAATAAATAATAGTGATTCTGCTGTTGGTATTTAAGAAAAGTCAAGCTTTCTTTATTAGGACAGATTTCTTCTTTCATTTTATTGGTATATGAAGTACATGTCGGTCATCAGGGAAGACCATTTTGGTAAGGGGCGGGATGTGATGATTCAGGATAGCCCTTGCTTTTACAAGACAGTGTACTTTATATACTTGTGGGTTGCTAATGGAAACGATTAATTTTGGTCAAGGATATACTTCCTTGATGGAAGATGATAAGTGTTGATTGAATTAATTTCTCAAGACGGGAAACCTTGAGGCTTGATTTCTTTTCACTTTTTTCACTTTTTCACTTTTTAACTGAATAAGTCTGCGTACGGAATGCAACTGCAGCACAATTTCTGAAAATGTCACCCTATTACCGTTAAGCTGTAAAAATTAGAGTATTTGTCATTTCTGATAAATAACTGACAGCTGATAGTAGACAGTGACTTGAAGCCCAAGACACCAAGTTTCCTCCATCCTTAGATAAGATTGATCTATATGCCACAAATTGATGTACATACATACATGATAGCTGAATGTATCAACTAATTCAACACATATCAATCACAACCTTGCGGGGTAGTTTGTTTCCATCTTCAAATATTGTGACACTTTCACAAGCAGGAGATGATGCAACAAGCACTAATTACTTGCTGCTACTTTAATTCAAGATTCAAGTATGTCACACCATGGTCACACTTGTGAACAGGAAAATCATAATAATAATTATCCATAATTTCAATGTTTATTTAAAAGATCATTTAAAGGTGTATCATAGTGAAAAATAAATGAACAGGTTTTAATCTGCAAAAACTGAGTTTTAGTTTAGATCAAACTTGCTTTGAATTGTGCCATGTATGAAAAACTGCCCCTGAAAACTCAAATTACTCCTAATGTTATAAACTTTTCACAGACCTTTTATAAAACTGATGTAACCGATGAAACTTTTATTCTTCAAAAATGAAGAAAAAAACAATGGACAGTATAATAAGTCTTTAAGAATCTGTGTTAATTGATAAAAATACAAATACTGGTCCTAAATTACTATTGATCATCTTAAAACCTGCTGGAGTAAAAGATACCAAATATCCTGGAAACTTTATCTTGCCTAATGAATATCAAGAAAATATAAGTGTGGTTATTTATAAAACCTGAAATACCTTTTTGTTGAAAATAGCTGAAAACATTTACAGCTTTAGATTGATGTTAATATTTGCATCGGGGGAATGAATATAAATTTCAATTTGCCTTACACCGTTGTGTGATAAGCACTGTATACTCAGTGCTGAAATCTGGCTTCTACCAGTTTGAAAACGACAAAAATAGCAACGCCATTTCTCTACCAGTGCTGGCAAACTTTGTGATCAATATTCAAATTAGGTTTCCAATGTTTACAGAGTGCTGTGTGTAATGGTCAATGGGGGTTATTGTATGAAGTTTCTACAGTCCATGTATGTAAGTTCAGATAGAATTAAAATGCTCAATTTCATATACGGCTTTATAATACATTTGTGCTACAAAATAGTAGTCACACATACTGTACATTTCATACTATTTTTTGGCAGCTAACCTGTTATTATTAAATCAGAAATTTTCTTCACCAAGTAAATATACAGCTCTATGAAATTGTGCCCTGAGCTTTACTACAGAAATAACATGATGAATCATTATCTTACCCTTTTTCCTGGATATTCCCAGCTGAGTTCAATATGGCTTCTTGATGGCACGTCCACCTCGCACGTCACGTCAAACCCCTCCCAGCCCTGTATCACCTCAGTCTTGCTGGCAAGTATCACAGGTTTGACAGGGGAACTATGAACTAAATGATAATCAATCAATTGATCAATTCATCAATCAAGCGAGCAGTCGATTGATCAATTCAATAATCAATCATTTAAATGAAAGTGGTCAAAATAACTGAGGTTTATGAAGAATGTCAGGAAATAACAAATTATGAGTTGTAAATAAATGATGAGGTTTTTAACAGAAAGAGTTCCTTGCATCTTCTCAAAGTAAGAACTTGGGCCATAAATTCTTTCAACCATACAAAGCTTTCACGATATAAAAAGGGGTTTGTATAAGCCTATTTTACCAATTTCCTTTTTTCTAATCTGAGGTCCATGTAGTACTTAACTAATTAAGAAAAGGCAAGTTTTACATAATCCAATTGAAGTATGTTTAACTATACAGATTATTCACACAGGTGTAAGCTCTGGGAAGGGATGTTTAGATTGGGTTTCTTACAAATACCCATAAATAATGTTTCCGTAATTTTCTGTCCCTGCCCCAAATTGTTTAACCTGCAAAACACTGTATGTAATCCATCCCCATACATTGATTGCACCCAGATTAAAGACATGACACACTAAGGAATTGATAAAGAACATAAGCCCAGATTTCAGTGTTCAGCAAGAAAAAGTTGTACAAGTGCCTATCCCTCTGTGTTGTGTTCTCATCAAATTTAAAAAGTTACTTGAACAAAATGGACAAACAAATTTGCCACTCCAGACTAGTAAATATCAGCACTGACTGTGATTAAATTATTTACATAATTAGCTAGTTAATTTTGATCTCTGCTTCATGAAGGATTTGAATAAACTGTGCTCCCCTCACGGCCAATAATGTACCATCCCTTAAATGCCTGGTGTGTACTAGAAATGAATGTGACAGCAAAGTGAGTATCCAGTGATGTAACCAGATTTTTTCATTTGGGGAGGGGGGAGGGGGTAAGGCGGGGTAAAAGACAAAATTTGGGGGGCTATCTAATGTATCAAATCATTCATTTGCACAAATTTTTTGGATCTTATTTGGTGGGGGGGCCAGGGTTCTGAACAGGGGGCTCCTGTTCCCTTCTGGTTACGCCACTGCGAGTATCCGTCAACAATGAAACAACAGTGTGTACTGATTGAATGCATCACTAAGAATACTCTAAATTACATTTCACAAGTTTGGAACAGACTTTAGAAATTCACGTGGTGTGTTCGAATCCTGCCTTCAGTCCACTCACCTTCATAATGCACAGTGAATATCTGATGCTGGAGCATATTTCCAAGGCGTGCCTCACATCGGACAAATCCATCGTACAATTCCTGATTAGCCGAAACATTAAATCCAATCTGGGGATGATACACCAGGGTACTTTCATCCTGGTTTGTAACTGTCGTAAATCCAATGACCAGAGAAACTTCAGTCCTTGAGTTGGTTGTCCGACAGGGAATGATGAATGGCGATTCACCGCTAGTATAAATATTGTGATCAGTCACCGGTAGCAAAAGTTTCTCGGGATCTATAAATTAGACAAAGAGATGAGATTGTTTACTTTAAACATGCATAAATGTTCAGGTTACAACAAGTTTATCCTCAGGACCTATTTCATCTGACATCGTTATACCCATTTTGGGAGTCAGATTCCCTATGTATTATTGTGCAATGCGCATTATAGGCGTCTCAGTCTGGGGTTAGATGCGCACCAAACCTTTATATACAACTTGACACCCAAAATGGCAGATCATGGACTGACAGTAGCCGCATGACCTCAGAGGAACGGGGTCTATGATTACTGAAGTATTACCATTCCATAAACTGTACCCAGCATTCATACAGGCATCTTCCACCGAAAATGTTTTATACACACACGCAATTGTGCCACATTCACCATTTTGGGAGTCAACAGGTATACGTGTTAAACGCTGCGTTGCCTAAAAAGCATACTACACTGGGACACTGACTTCCAAAATGGCGCAACCATGTGAATTGGGTCAAAAGGCGCCAGTGTGACACAATTTAAAGCAACGTATGCCCCAGCATGGGTGAAATTATAGCAGTAGCTTTATTTGTCTACACTGATCAGTGACCTAGAACTGAGAAACAGAACTTGAACAGCCACCAAAACTCACCCATGGTTTGGGCTCTTCGGTTTTCTACATAGTAGGCCAACTGGCACTTACATGCTCACTCATATAATTCTATTTGCGTGTTTTGATTAAGCCGAAAAGGAAAAAAAAACATTTTCATCACAAATCTAAACAACAACTTGACAAGAGTTTAGACAGGTGGGGAGTTATTAATCATTTAGTTATCAAAACAAATTACATTTTAATGAAGTTTGATAATAAAAAAAGACAATCTTGCAAAGCTTCATTTATGAACTCATTTGAGTATGCACGAACAGTCATCTTTTTTCCTCTCCTTTTTTTTTTAAAGTATCTTTTCATTCCAAAGCAGAGTTTAAAGAAAAACTGCTTCAGTTTCTCAGCTAAACTAATACCACACTATCAGCTAATGCAGTAACAAGCGTTGCTTCATTTTTTTCCCCTTTCATACAAACTTGTTGGGTTGGTCAGGCCTACAGTTTTTTTTTCTAACCTCAAGTGGATGTTCCAAGTTCCTGAAAACAAGAATCCTTGTTGAAAACAAGGATGATTAAGCAATTGGGAATCTGAATTGAGGGCATGCACGTTTTAAAGTGGATGTTACACATTGGCATTGCCTGGAGGTGCCCCTTCCCTTAACCCTCTACCCATGACCACCAATCCACTCTTGCAACTTATAATATGGGTAACTGAGACCTGCTTCAGTGTTTGGAACGTAAAGTGGTACTAAGCAGTGTCTTCATGAAGTCAGAATTAAAGTTAGCTTTATGTGCATGATGGCATCAATGATTGGCTCACCTTTTTAGAAGTGTCTTGTTGTGATCAATAAGTTGGAGAGGAACATAAATGGAATTATAACTGTGCTTTCATTTCTAAATCAATCGCCAACCTCTTTGTCAACAAAGAATCAAGCATAAGGTTATAAAATAAAAGATTAGCAAATTGGGTTACTCTACATAGCGTTTATGGATGTATTTTTCTTTGTTGTTCCTAAACAATTAACACTTAAGTTGATACAGTGATGGGGAAATGGGGGAAGCAAGGCTTTTGCACCTTTCACTATGGACAAACGACATAAAAACCAGCAACAGGGTACAACAAGACAAAACAAACTAGAGATGAAGACAAAGACAGACACTAAAAAGATGAAGACAGGCGAAAAGCATGATTAAGAACCAAGTGACAATTCATTAAAAGACATAAATGAGCATGGGGAGAAGATAAAATAAACATTCAAAGGATCGTTAACATAAGATTTAAGAATGGTACTTCAAAGTTTTCTGGTAAAAGATGCCAGAGAAACAGCCTGCTTTATATCTGTACCAAGCTCTATTCCAGTATAAAACACCATTATGTATTAACTAGTTCTTGAGTATGATATTCTACTAAAATTAACACAAAGATTATTGGACTCCAATGGGAATGAACAGAAGTAGTTAATACAAACCAAGATTGGAAACTATCAGAAACTCACCATTGCTTGAAACATAAACATAAACCTTAGACGTCACATTGCTGCTCAAATTGTCTGAATATCTCAGGTAGGCACACACAAACTGTCCTGTATCCTCATATTGTGCCAACTCCACCCGCAGCACACTGGAATGTTTTAACTGAGGTTCACAATCCTTGCAGGGAAATCTCTTTATATCTGCCCGGTTTTCCACAGCTAAGTGATCCGGATAAATCCACTCAAGAACAAAGGCTCCACTGCAAGATATTTCCAGTGTTGTGTTTTCAACAATTGTGAGTTCAGATCCTAGTGGTTGGATGGTTGGTGGGCCAACTTTTTTTAACCTTCCAGCTAAAGTGATCAAAGAAATAAAAGTTCAACTCTCATTAGAATTCCTTAGTCAATCTAAATGCCTTTGCTGATACGTTTTGAGTGCACTGATGTCCAAATCAAATCTTGCACTCAAAGTTTTTTTTTTTGGCTAATTGCATAAATCATCACAATCATGGCAAATTTACAATTTTATTTGGCATGCACTGTATTTGCCGAGGTTCAACTTCCAAAATGACAGTGAAGTTGAAAGTTGCAAGAGTACTTCTCAATATAACGTGTTTTTTTTTTATAGCCAAGGAAGTGTAATAAATTATTTAGTCACTTCATCGAGAGTACCAAGTATTAGGTACAAGTACAACTTACAACTAATAGTTTATCACAATTATGCAACAAAAGCAACTTTGGAGCTATATGTCCAGTGTTTAATTGCTTTAACAAAGTTTGACGAAGTAAATTTTCTGTCCAACATTCTGACAACAACAGTAATGTGAATGTGAATTTAGACACACCCAAAGGATCAAATGGAGGTTTTGTAAAAGTGCAATGTTTTCCAAAATTGAAAATACTTTCTTTGTCTCCATAAAACATTTACATTCAAGAACCCATTTATGGTTTCCCTAAAAATTTCATGCAAGCTATTATTTGGATTACTATGAATCAATAGTCATTAACAATCATAAAAAAAAACAACAATCACAAAAAATGTCATTCTTTAAAAAAGATTGGTTAGGTTTATTAGAAGCATGGTACACTCCCTTTAAAAGGAAGTCAGTGTCTACAAAATGGATCACTGAAGGGGAAAAAAATAATAAAGAGGAACAGTAAACACCTGTTTCACATTATTAACCGTAGTGTCTCTGAAAGTTCATGCCTTGTGGTTATGCTTCCAATGTTTTCATTTTTAAGTTCTTCCCCTTCCTCATACCATCATTCTTCACCAAATTACATGTAGTTCTTGGAGTCCGGTTTTTGTGTGTCTACACCTAAACAGGTTAGCAGGAAACTTTGGAGATGAGTGTAGTAATTGACCAAAGATGATGTCATTTATCTTAAGACTTTCAGGTGTCCACACTGATGATGACGAGCCTCTCTCGATGACGACGAAACCTCCCCTTTGCAACGACGCCAATCAAAAAGTCTTTGTCAGCCCACTATCGTCATCCTACCCCGCCTTTAGTCTTATAGATGAACCAGAGAGATTCAGATCAGGTGGTGATTTATGTTGGAGGATACCTTCTTTATGACCTGTCAATGCCTTGACTGACCCGGATATTGAATCCGACAGATTTACCCATAGATGCTAGTCATAATCCCATTCTTTTCACAGTCTGCCTCATATTGCAGAGATCTTAAATGCTATTATAGGAACAACTTTTCTTCAGTGACAGAAGTAAAATAGTAACTTAGACATGAGTTTCAATGAGTTAGGGACATCGTCACGAGGAAAGCAGTTCTGCAAAAAAGTGTTACATCGGGGGAAATGTTAGAAGAAAAAAAAAGAAAAAAAATTAGGCTACTCTGGATTGTTTTTTGTTTAATTTCTTTTAAAATTCAAGCACTGTAAAGTTCTAATAAATGATAACTTAACCCTCATCCCCTCAAGGACAAAGTTAAACCAATAAGACCTACATTATCATGAAAGCCAAGGAACCTACAGTACCATGGCCACAATCTTCATTGTGCCAACAAAATAGGGGGTGTCGCCCCTTAAAAATGTCTGCATCAAAAAGTGGTTTTGTAACTGAACTCTTAATATTGTAACTTGCCATGGATACATCAAAGACCATTGCATACCTTTAAATTCAATGACTATACAGCACATTGTAAAAAGTTAAAAACAGAAAGTCAAAACAAGCCTTTCAGATGATGTTTATGCAAGGAGTTGATGATAGAACACAGCTGTTGTGATCTTGAACTTAACACTTCTACATAGCTGCACCCAACATGACATGCAGCGGCAAACTAGGGTAAAATTTGAGGGGGGCACAAAGAGGTGCACCATTTTATCTAGGGGGCACTTTTGGCCGATCAAAACTGTAGTTTCCGTTTGTATTTTTCCCAAACAAGCCCCTTTGGCCCTTTCAGCGCTCTTGTTATGTCGTTTACTATTTTTTATCAAATAACCTGAGGGGGACGTAAAAAAAAAATACATTGTCATAGTGTAAATGGAAAAAAAATAGTTCTAAAAACATTGAAATTACTACATACCTTAAAAGCTCTAAAAATGTTAAATTTTATTCTGGTAATTTTTAATCTCAAAAGTCCAGATTTCAAATGGGGGGGGGCATGGGGGCAGACATCAGTTGGAGGGGGGTGGGGCACGTTTAAACTTGTTCTTCATCATCACATGGTCTAGATTCTTTTGACATTTAAAATACATGCACAAGTAGTACGGAATAATATACGATTCCCTTTTAAGTTCCCTATCCTTTAATCTGTTTTCTCTCAACAGCAGCCCTTGTGGTAAACTCTTCAAACATACATTATAACACTGCAAGCACTGTGGATTGATACTGAACTTTACAGCAATTGTCACTTGACTTGAACATCCATGGCCCGCTGAAGTTTGCGTCTACATTAGCATGTCCCAGTTAGAATGTCAGGAAGCAAGCAAAATATCCAGAATTGCTCAATACATTGCCACATGAGCTGTTGATATTACCTCTGGAATCAAAGTTCTATGATACAGGCAATGCCAGTCGAGTGGAAGTTGGTGGTAATACGACATGTGGGCTGACCAGGAAACCCTCTTCCGCAGTGATTGAAATGCGATTGGCAAAACCTACCCTCGATGGATTTAACCAGAAAATAAGTATTCAAATGCAAACATACAGTGTGTGGAGTAAAGACTTTGTACAACTTGGTACAAATAGTCTGATTTGATTTTCCTGCTGTAACTTACACAGAACTTGTCATTTCAGTGATGGAAAACACTAAACCCAACTCTGTGTTTATGCAGTGTGAACTTTATATCTCTTTTCTTTCTATTGTTAAAAAGCAGTGTGTGTTGCAAATAAAAGGATGGTTATGGTGAAAATATCTCAGAAACTTTAACAAAAGGGTAGTTCAATAGATTTTATTACTTGATAAAGACCAATCAACAAATACAATGTTCACCTAAACCACGCTCATTTGAACTGTTTTACCAGTATTTATTTTGTTCTCAAGAATGTTATATAAACATTTCAGATGCACTGTAAGCATTGAGGTAGAAATAGATGATGTATAAAGCCAGTGTTGTAGAATAATGCTCCTCTGTAGCATTTTTATTAATTAGATGTTGTGAGTCTACTGAAGCATATAGGCCTATAGAATCCAACATCATCATTGACTCCAACTCGATGAGCTGTCATCTGCCAACCATGAAGTTTCTCATTTATTCATTCATTCATTACTTGCATCTTTTTAATATCTAAATCCAGGATTGATCAGCAGGAATATTAAAAGAATGTCTGTCCACAGCCTTTACATTCGTCAGATAAGTGGTTATAAACCACAAAAGTTAATTTTCTGATGCAGTCAGGGGTGAATGACCTTGACCTGATGATGACTATTTCAGATGTCTTGACTGTGTCTTGGTCAATGTGCATCAGGAATGGTGTGTACAGATGTGCAGTGCATATTATTATTGTGAGGGTGCCAACATGTGGAGCAAGGACACAATTTAATGTCTACAGCCTCTTAAAAAACTGGGTCGAGCAATTTGAAGCTTGTATGTTTTTAAAATAGGTTTCTCACAGGGCATGGCTAAACTTGCACAGTGTACCCGAGTGCAATATACACATTAATGGACAAAATATAATTTTTGTTATTAAACACAGCCCATAGAGTACAGCCTTTCATGTACAGTTTCCCTTTACAGATACATTGTACATCTTGTATTCTTGGAGGTGAACACAGATTATCCCCCCCCAAAAAAAAAAAAAAAAAAAAAAAAAAAACACACAAAAACAAAGCAAACAAACATATTCCAAAACATCCAACAAGTTTTCCCACAAGTTTTTTGAATTCTCATCAGAATGATCGACCAGGCCTGGAATTACCATGGCCTTTGTTGCTATATTTTGGCCTTGGTGCCCCTTCGAAAGTTTCCCATAGACTTTAAGATTTTGCAGTATAAACTCAGTGTGCCCTTTGCAAAATGAAAATGGCCATGCCCTCTTAAAGATGAAATTCCAGGCCTGGAAGACTATTTAAAACCTGGTTCATTATACTGTCGGCCTACTTCATTACCAAATGTGAAAGCAAAGTGGCCTCAATTGCACGGACAATGAGCCACAACTGCAACTGCCACAGAAATGCACTAAGCATTGGCTTTTGTAGAATGAATACTGGAGTATAATTAAAGAAACAAAAATGAAACAACCCCACCTCTGTAAAAAGACATTCTGTCAAACATTAAATAAAATTTTGTCTGTTTCATTTTTAAACCACTGACAACAATTTTTTGGGGGAGTAAATTCATTTTTCACACTGACTGAACATTCATAGGTGGATGAACCTTGGATTCAGAAAACAGTCCACTGACCTAACAGTATCTTATTTTAGCCTTTTCGTGTTAAATTTTTTTGTGGTTGAAAGCTTCCCAATGAACACTGTAAATATTTTGACCAAGCTTGGAACTAGGCCCAACATTTCTGCATGAGATCCCGTCAGGATTTCCTGTTTGTACCTAGGGGCAGTTTGGGTTTCTGGAAAGCTACCCGCAAAGACGCTAAATGAAGAATGTACTGGACACTGCGGTGTACCATAAGCTGTGGACACCAGGGCAGCAGTAGAAATTTCAGGAAAGTGTATTTTTATCTCTTAACCTTTATGATCCGAAGGACCGACATGTGTTGTGCCAATGAGCTGAAGGTCTTTTTAAAAACTACAAAATATTTACTATTGTTTGACAGGAATCACTTCACCTGTCATACATCATTTCCAAAGGTATCTGTTCAATGGCTTCAAGTTGTCTACATTGTACATTGTACATGTATATAAATTTCTTGAAATTGATTGTTTCCCTCTCCCCATTTCTTTTACTGTTCATACTGTTCATACTGTTCATACTGTTCATACTGTTCATACTGATTTATTGTCACATGCATACTGACTAGGGGCATGGGTAGAGGTACCTCCTTGCTTTCGGGAGGTATGTACATCGAAACACAAAGTGCTATATAGAGAGTAAGAAAAAAAATAATTAATGCAATACTGTAGAAGGCCTCATATTTCATGGAGGCAACGGAGGCAATTGCAATTGCCTTCGTTGCCCCTGGTCATTGTCTTGGTGCCCTTGAAATGTTCCAATAGAAATGCTCAATTTCCTCATAGAGGTGCCCTTTATTTATCAAGAAGAAAATGCCTTGGTGCCCTTGCCCTTTCACGAATGAAGCAATCAGCCCTGTTGTAGTCACAGGATGCCTGCATTACTGGCTGAAAATACATAAATGAGCTTCAAACATCAAAGATATTAATAGAGTGTGAAAACTTTCATTCTGTTTTAAAGTCCAAAAAATATCGATGGTGCTAAATAAGTAGAACTACATACACACACAGAAATATTTTTAATTAGGGCCACATGAAATTGTTTTTATCAAATGACCTGTTTGGCGTGTTGTGGCACAATACGTTAATGTTTTACAAGCAACAGTTTTTCATCTCTGCATTATTGGTCTTCAAGGTTCCATGTTACCCCCTATGGTGACCCAGAAAAAAAAGAGTAAAACTCCCAGTACATAAATGATCAAATACTACATCGAGGCCTACATTTATTATTAGAGCAAACTATGGCCACACACTCTGAATAGGGCATTCTAAAGTCATTACATCCCAAGGGGAGAAAACTTCTGATCTCAAGTGTTAAATGCCAAGGGCTAAAATGTAATAACAGCAACCCCTTGTGTATCAAAGGCTAAAGAGAACATACACCACCAATATGGTTTAGGGTTGGTGGTGATCCAGCCATCGTGTCACTGAGATTGTCAATTTGGTTGGCTGCTGAGCAGTTAACTCTAAGAAAGGACAGTGTTTGGGATATTTCTCCCAAAGTTCATAGATAAAATTGTATGATTCGATTAGCCATAAGCATAAAGACACTTAGTCTTGATTGATTTAAGTTCTGAAGTCATCAGAAAAGAGTAAAACTGAGGGTCAGTAATGTGCTGACAATAAAAGTGTTCACAGTACAAACATAAGATACAAAACAGATTTTAGAGAAAGACAAAGCAAAAGTTGTGGGCAAAAAAGTGATCCCTACAAGCAGTAATTCTCCTTAAACCTCTGTAAGTTTACATGAATGACTGAGACATGTTTGGATTTGGGGCAATTATAGGAGGCCCACTCCACTGGATAAAATAAACAGTGAAATTACCAAGGGATTTATGATAACAGATGCTGGGAGCAGATAAGATTATGTTCAATTCTTAATCCAAGGCAGGGTACAGCTTCTGGTAGGGGTTCAATTTTTGTATCTTGCACATTGCTTCCTGGTTGAATGTTTCATAAATACCTGGGATAGTTTATCTAGATTCTAATTGGTCAAGAGGAGATCACATGGCCCTGTTTAAACATGCAGTATAGACATAGTAAATAGTGTTTAAACGTAGACTGAGTAAATCAAGTCAAAGAGGGCACTACAGACGATTGCACAGAGCACCCAAATTTCACTGCCCAATTTAAATTGGTAGCACACAAATTTGGCTTGCACAAATTTCAAACTTGCTTGCATGGTTTGAAACTTGTGTGCACGGAAAAATTATCAAGAACCAGGCCTCACCATGTTTAAACAACTAGTTGAAAACCTCTTTACCAGTTATTCCCTACGTTTTAGTCGTCTGCACATTTTACAGGACACATGATGTATTCTCTGTATTTTTGACTATAAGACACAAATGGACAAGCCCTTCAAGCTGGTCAAAACAACAAAATCTGGAAACAAGTTAGTTTATGTTCAAAGCAGCATCCATTAATCATTTTAATATGTCCCTATTTTAAGAAATCTGATGGGTCCTACAAATGGCAGCTGTCAATCAGCTGGTTTCCCACATCTAAGATACCTCCAGAAGTTGATTATAGAGCTGTCATACACAATTTTTTTCCAAATATGTCCAAGTGGACCACAAAAACAAAGCATCACAGTGTACCTTTTGCAATTTTGTCTACACCAAGTAATTCTATTGAGAATGTCAACTACTAGACTTGATGACAAGTCGTTACTAAGTTGTGTTTTGCCCGCCAACGCCATCAATATTTAAGGTACCAGCACCATGCATGCCGTCATTCATGCAATGTTCGTAGGCTATAGGGCGACATCCGTTCATGCAACAGTCGTACGTAGTGTATGGTCAGTGGTCTAACGACTTGACTAAAATGTTTCCTGATTAATATTCATAAATGCAGCTACAGCATTGCATACATCAGTTTCCATAAAGAGGGCGAATGGCAGCTTGTCTGAGATTCCCACCGTTGGTATAATGCAAGATGTAGTATGAATATTCATAATTCTTAACCAATTTTGGTAGCAAGTACATAGCTTGTGTACAAAGCTGGGTGCAAAACACACGCATATTGGGTTCGAGGGTGTACGTACCGTCCCCGCAACTAAGACTGAATGTGCTGTACATCGCAGCGGGTGCGAATGGAAGACTGCTCAATTACAGACTTGATTTCAAGTCTAGTCAACTACTTGTGGCCAGTTTGCCTGCTTTATTGTAAACAGGTGGAAACCAGTACTGGCGATCTTCACAATACACATTGCAGGTAATTACTCTCTTCCTGCCATTGTGAATAGTACTGCTTACAAGAAGTACGTACAAGTTTGTTATAAGAGCACTGAGCACCATTAGGAGTCAGTCCTGTTAGTATTTGCACAGATTTGTTGGCCTGGTTTGTTTACAAATCCACCCAAATTTGTGGGAATGGACTTGGGAACAAATGTGTAATGTGACTCCTTGAGATAAACAATCCAAACATTCAATGGTGTATTTATTTCACTGTTGTAGCATTTTTATTTATTAAACAAAAATCACAATTTTGCACATCATTACTTTTTAAAAAGAATTCTTTAAAAGTTCAAACCCTTGCTTGCCTAACTTTGTTGGCCTATGTTTATTCACCAATTTGTTGGAATGAACTTGATTTTTGTTTTACTTTCACACCTATTGAACACACAAAACACAATTATAGCATTTTGCATCATGGCTTCTTTAAACAATTTTGTTTAAAGTTCAAACCTTTGTGAACTTAATTCTTTGTAATTACTACATAAAAGTGACCTGATTTTCTCCAAGGTTACCCAAGATGGCCTTAATAGTAAGTTGTGCTGCATATGATCCATTACCAGATAGTAAAAAGATGATTCATGCAAATTGGCTGAGACTCCCTTCCCCCGACAATAAAAGTAATTTCCTGATCTTGATCTTGATGAGATCTGTGGTGGCGGCTTAACATTTGTGAACATATTCGTGAGCAAGAGCTTACAATATTTTACACACAGTAAATGATTGTACAAGTTGACAGTTGGCTCAATACAAATGCTGGTTTAAAGTCAAATTACCACATTTTCAATGCTGCAAATGTATATAAATGCCTTAAAGATTTTTCAACGTTTGTAGATAGCATAGAATTTGTACACATTTATACAATGATAACATTTGTTTCCCAACTCAATAATTGTGTGAATTTTCTTCAAAAACATTTTTTTCATCAAGTGAAAAATGATCTTCGTAATGCATGTTTAAAGCAGGGACAGTTTTTAGCCAGATAGGATTTATTGTTTTAATCCATGTTTTTTTATTGGAAGAATAGTCAGTGACATAAAACACTTCTTAATGACTTTCCCAAGAAACTGAACCATGGCAGTCTTCTCAGACTCTTAAAAAACATGCAATTCCATCAGGTGGTACCAATGGAACTGTTGACAAAACAAGTCCATGTTTTTTCACTGTTCTTATCAAAGTTAAATCAAAAAGAGTGCACATTCTTAAATTTGGAATGTAAACATACAGCTTATGTTTTCCCCTTTATAACTGTCAGCGCTTGAAAAACCTGTTTATCACAGACTACACACTGTCCACATGATGCTTTTAAGATTATACAAATTACATTTAACTCATTTCTTTCAAGGGAAAATTTAAAAATAACCGGTTTAAATATATTGTAAAAAGCAAAGTTCCAAAGGCAGAAGGTGCACAAAGCCCTGAGTTTTTTTAAATGGGATGTTATATTGTTGTGCAATTCTTTGCAGAAGTATGATTCAACACCAATGTTAGGTTCTGCAGTTTCTAACAAGCCTTTTAGCACGATTGTTAGGAAATCTTTACATGTTATTGTTAGTGACATAAATTTGAATTAAGATGTGTTTCAAAATAAATTTAAAAATTGTCAGAAATGAAAATGAAGTAATTAGAATTAGCAAATTACTTCCAAAACATAAAGGCGAAAAAACTTATGACAGTTGTTCTCTATGCTCTCTTCAATACATGTGTATGGTTTATCAATAAAATTTATTCAATCTCCATACACTTTTAAATCCAAAAGCTCACTTTTCATAAATGAACCATGAAATCCGGAGAAATTGCTGATGCAAGAAAATGTATTTCCAAATGGAAGACATCAGACATCTTTTAGAAGCGAAAAAAAGGTGCCGCTCTGCTGAAAGGAAATGTCGTGAACCAAATTGGAAATTCACAGACAATTACTTTGTGAGTCACGAAACTGTGTCAATGAATTAACTCATGAAGCAAAAACAACGTACTAAATTTATCTCACTGAAGAAAACTCTCACAACCAGAAATCACTTTTTAGAATTGTTTGCACCTTTTGCAGCTCTCCACCAAACTCCAATCAACTTCCTTCTCACACTTTTACCATAGAGTTATCAGACCACTTCTGTAACTATTTCCATCAAAAAATTACTGACATTCGCACCACTCTCGATCAACAAGAATCGACACGTGATTTCAGGGATCTTGAACCTCAGTCAACATCATCACTTGAATGTTTTTTCTCCTACAGAGGATGAAAAGTGCGCTATCATCACAGGGTCTCCAACCAACTCATGCATATTGGATCCTCTTCCCATGTCTCTCGCAAGCTGTGCCTTGACAAATTTCTTTTAATTATAACATGGATTACAAACTTATAACTGAAAACTGGTGTGATGCTTGAATCGTTGAAATCTGCAATGGTAACCCCCCCCCCCCACTGAAAAATCCTGCGTGTGCATTTGACCCGGAAATTCTACAGAAATTTATATCAATATCAGACCTGCTATTCATCTCTAAAATAATTGAAAAGGCTGTTACCGTCCAACTAAACAGACATTTCTATAGAAATTCCTTACTTCAATCTTTTCAGTCATCGTACAGAAAACTCCACTTTACTGAAACTGCACTAAGTTCACGCCGATAAGGCAAAATATCGCGATATTTTGCCTTCCTAGGATTCTGGAGATCTTTACGTTCTCTTAGACTCATCAGCTGACTTTGACACTGTCAATCATGAAATTCTTCTTGAGAACTTGTCAAATCTTGGTGTCACAGGCAGTGCACTCTGCTGGTTCCGCTCATATTTAACTGCTAGGCTTCAATTAGTTAAATATCCACGGACAAATTTCTATCTAAGTTGCTTCAATTTGGCATTACCACAAGGGTCTGTTTTAAGGCCATTGCTTTTCATGATTTGTATTTCTCCCCTTGGACAGCTGATCAGACGCTACAACCTTAAGTTTCCTCTGTATGCCAACCAGTTGGACTTATGTTTTTCAAAACTAAATTCAGCATCTGTTACTGCATCAATTGAAAAGTGCGTATGTGATATTCAAAGAGTGAATGACTAATCTAAATGATTCAAAAATGGAAGCAATTCTTATTCGGTCAAAGTTTGACTTGTCACCACCACCGTTTGATTCAATTGATGTTGGATCACGTGCTATAGTATTAAAACTGTGAAATCAGCCAGAAATATTGGAGTCACTTTTGGTATTTACTCCTTTTATCAACATATCTCTTATACCTGCCGTTCCATCTACATTTATGGAAGACCAGCCGCATTCGAAAATACTTTTCTGTGCAATCATGTGAGAATATCATCTACGCTGTCTGGTCTACCAAACTAGACAATGGTCAATGGTCTTCTGTTTGGACATTCTGATACACAACTATTTTCTTCTCCAGCGTGCTCAAAACATTGCTGCAAGAATCATCCCCTGCACCAAGAAACACATTACTCCAGTTCTTCAAAGTTTACGCTGGGAGTAGTCGTCAGTTCAGTATTGAATTAATTTCAAACTGCAACTAATTACTTACGAAGCCGTCATTGGACTTGCTCTTGGTCACAATACATCACTGGTTTCATACTGCTTCAGTCATCTTCTCACAGCTTACGGTCTTCAAATAAACTTCTTCTAGACGTTCCCAAATGGAAACTTAGTTCATATGGCCCCCATGCATTTTCCAGTTTGGCACCAATGTTATGGAACGACCTCCCTAAAGACATCAAAACTTCCCCAAATGTGAACATTTTCAAGGAGAGATTCAAAACTCATTTGTTCTCTGAAGCATTTCCTATGTAGTATTTCGTTGTCAAAGTGCCTTCCAACATGTTTATATCTGCGCTATGTAAATTGTTTTGATTGTTTAGATTGATTAATTGATTGATTGACCCTTGACACAAAAACAGACTTGCATCCATGAGTAATTAAAAGTGCAACCATTCTGCTGTTTATTTTTTTTGTTTCATGGATTTTAAACATGTTGTCTTCATTTCAAAATCACCCTTTACAATCTCATAACCCCTCCCACTTAATGTAGGCTACCCCTCCCTTAATGCATTCAGCCCCACCCCAACCTCCATACTTTTTCCCAAAAAATATAATTTACCAGCAACCAGACGAAAGAAAATAACACTGGCAACAGTCCAAATTCTTGTCAACCCTTGAGGGTAACTGGGTGGGGGGTTTCACGCCACTTTCGGGGCCTCTTTGCAAGTAGTATAATTTTTTGACGAGACAGACAGACATAGCATTAGCAGGGAACAAAATACAGTTAAGCACGACCACTGTTATAATTTTTACACTTAGCCCAAATCATAAATGCTCTAATCATTGGACCAATCCAATGCCGTGGTTGTGCTACTGTGAGTTACTGTATTGTTGCATTTTGGTAGTTATTATCCAGTGCTACATAGTAGTAATACTATTAGTATTACTGTGTAGTTTTTGAATGAAATAAAATAAACATCTAGGGAATACGAACAGAATTGAACCAAATCAGTCGATACTCCTTGAAAGATACATTGAAATAATATTTGGAGAGTAAATAAACAAACAACAGAAATGTACGTGTTGTCCCACGGAAAACTTACCAAAAGCTGACCCAGCAAAAAGCAGACATGCAACCTGTAGAAAGAGGAGCAACGACGTCTGCCATCGAAACGCACTGATGGGCACACTGTCCCTAAAAAGTCTTGTGTAAAATCCAGGCATTTTCAGACTAAGTAATTAATCCAGTCCGAGATTAATGTCCGCAGTACAATATCATTCCATTTGTGAGAAGTTAACGTCAGGTCATTTTCCTTTGCCGACACAAAAAAAACGGAGGAACTTTACACAGTGGAGTAAAACCTTCCAACATAGATCCATGTTCTAAACACACGGCGTCTGCTTTTTGCAAATTCGCAGCGGAAATCATGGCAGTATGGGGCAAACAAGACGACCAACTGAACACTTTTTAGTGATTAGCATAATGCTGTGCTTTTTATTTAGCTTCCACCCTGTGGAACTAATTACCTTTGCTTGATTGCATTAAACACAAGCACTTGTTGTTGTCTTGAATAGCAGTTTGTACATTAGATATCTATGAGAGTGTATACAGTGACAAATCATAGTCTCAAAATGCAGTTTGTTTCCAAATTGATACAGCTATTTATTACTTTTAAAGGGTAGTGCGCAATAGAAGTAATAGCAAGCTGTGGGCGGAGTCATTTACCCCTGCCAAAAAATAATAATAATAAGTCACGCCACGCACGCGCTTGAAGTGTGAGGAGTGCTGCCAAACTTTTACGTTGGACAAAAGCAACCTATCAATCAAAGTCGAAACTTTAGCGTAATCTTTGGAGATTTGCATACAACTGTCCCTCCCAAGAAAGGTGACACGTGCCGCGTGCCGGCGGCGGACACAGCACGCTGAGATAAGCAATAAATACTGTCAACTACAAAATAGGTACAATTGCTCTGCGTTTTAAATACCAACAGTTGTCGGTCCCCAATTACTGCCTATTTTCATTTTACTTAGATTTCGGGTAGTTGGGCTGTGAATCTATTTTTGAAGACACTCAGATTGATGTCCTATATTCAGTTTATTTACTCTTTGAAAGTATAAATAAATTGATCCACGAAGAAAAAGGTACCGCCCAATAGAGGGCCTACTCCAAATTGTTCACAGTTGCCAGGAAGTACGATGAGTTTCTATTAGTATGCCATTCATCACTCCTGGTATACACATTTCAGATTTTCCTTAAAATCTTGTCTGAGTGCATACTATAGATTTAGGGTTTATCTTAATAATGACAAGTGCTTCGTACAAGTGGCAAAGATAAAAGGTGTTTAATTGCAAGTGTCTCACAGTTTAAGCAATTCTTTTAAACCTTCTTTGCTATTATTATTCTACTTCATTTTCAAATAAATGTTTTACTTAAATCTTTAGTAGACGGCATTTCCAAAGTTACTTGTCTTCATATAATTTTACTTTCTATTTTGCAAAATAAACAAACTCTCCCGTTGGTCTTTCGTGACTATTATGAAGCACAGTGCCAGGTGCTGACCCAAAGTATACCGGAAACAAGTTGGAGAATGCTGTCGGGGGAAACTTTGGCAAAATGCCCTCTACCCAACAACCTGAACGGTGTCATAGGCACTTTTTAAAGGGATTCTGCAACGATGGGGTTGGACTAAAAGTGCGTTTAAGCAAACTCTCCAAATACGACACACTACACCCTAAATGGGCTCAGTTGCAAGCTGTTAAATATATAAGCAATACTACCCAACATAGCTGCGAACAATTTCATCAAAACCAGTTACGTTTTTGGGAAAACACCAAAGAACAGTAACCTTTTCGTCAGTGATTTTGTGCACCTTCATTTATGAACTGAATTGCATAGTGGCAAATAGAAATAAAGCTTCGTGCTTGGAGACATGTGTGTTTTGTATATATATGTCAATATGTCAGACGGAGATATTTGCCAAGACATTTTTCGTGTCTATGTGGGCCTACATTATACCTATCAAGATAAATAAAATTTCTTCCGATTCAAGAAAAGAGTCAACTTATTGTATCTCTATTTCCCAACTCCCAAAACTGTACAAAAGTGTACCATGTTTTTGATGATGCATATCGTCTCTCAATTCATGATGAAGTCATCCCTATCAAACCTCTCGTATAGAGAAACTAGACCCTCATCGGATGCCTTCAATTTAGAGTCGGAACTGGCTGGGGGCAAGGTTTGCTAAGAAAACCCACAGACAAAAATTCATTTGTCGGTCTTGGGGTATTTTAATGTGGATAAACAGGCTTATTGGCATTAATCGATCTTTAGCACATGATAAAATTATTCAGAAACAAAAATGAATATGTATGAACCGGAACAAACGCCACACAGACATAATTTGTTTTTTCGGAAAAAGATAAGGGTTGCTATGGAATTTCTCGCGACGTGACAAAGAACAAAGGTTTGTGTACATACCCTGATCTACTTTTTATTACTTGTGGAATCAAGAGATACATGAATGAAGTGAAACACATGCAGTCCCCACACTCCTCTGTCTTAAACTTATTACCCGCTTTTATTTTATTTTTTTGTCTTCAAATCAACAGTTCTGAATAGGAAATGTCATCCTGTCTGCATTGACACAGATTCCGATGTGTTATTTAAAAACAAATATTTTGATGGATGGTTTGTTTTTGAACTGTGACATTTTGTCCACATTAAATTGCCAGTAAGAATCACGATATCATCACCATACGAAGTCAAAAACACGGTCATTAATAATGCACTGTTTAGATAACAGACAAGGGCGTCATGGCTTTATTTGGATAAAATTCCACGAGGGTCAACTCAACTATATAAAACTACCGTAGAACACTTGTTGATTCATGCCACTAAAGTCTTACTTTACTTCATTACAGACTTGCAACTTTGTAACTTCCTCGTGTGTGCTAATGATTATTTTAAATGTATTGTTCATACCCTAAGGGTTTTCATTTACCAAAGCCTCGGTTTAGTCATGTGCATTAAGCACGATGGTTGTTTTACGCGATGGTTGTGTATAAACAAAAATACCGTAGTCCGTGAATATCACTATGGCTACAGAATAAAAATTGTAATTTGTAATGGCTTCCTTAGAAGAGTTATCACAAAATTGTGGCCCGATTAGTCGCCAAAAGACTCTGTTTTTAAACAATTTTGTCTCTGAAGGAATTTTGACTTTCGCATATACCACGGACAATGTACAAAATACACGTAACATGCAAAATTGTTTGTATGGCTGGTGGACGTGTAGATATAATGTCGGTATCCCGAAAATATATGTTTATTTTTTAGTTTTTAATTAACTACCACTTATCATTGGTGGATTTTTTTTTTATTGTGCAATACCTAAATGAAAGCTTATAACTTTCTCGAATCTATAAAAACACTTATTTAATTTTGTTTAAAACAATTTCGGATGAAATCTGCCAAAAATTGGACTTAGCATCTTTAAGGAATGTTGCTTGCTTTGCCAGATTATCAAAAGAATTCATCGAAATAAACTGTTACTTTTCTTACAAACAGTTACTGAAATTAGTTGGGCTCTATTTTGTTTCATGATTCAGAGTATTAAAAGTTATACAAATCTTTATATACTTTACATTGTATATCTTTAACAGAAACCTTTTTTGGGAGTTTAGCATGTGACGTGAGGACACTTTCACGGGAATCATAAACAAGGGTTCAAGCCGCTGGAGACCAGACCTGGGATGGCACGCGCAAATTCTGACATTATGATTTGTCAATGAACGCATGACACGTGCCAGTTCACAGCCTCCAGTTGTTTACGTCTGGTCTGAGCAGGGGCCTCATGAGTCCCTGCGCTGCCGCACCACGCGTTCTATGCACCTCATGTTGTGAGGGAAAATCATCTCGATTGATTGAATTTAGACATCATATTGCGGAGACGGAATCATTCTTATAAATCGTTGTGGTTCAAGTTGAAATCAAAGATGAGAGTGGAATGGGCATGTTGTTTTTATTATTTATGCAGCTTTGCTGTTTATTTATTTTATTTATTTATTGTTTATACCCTGTGTTGGTGTATAACCTTGAACTTGTAGAACACAAGCGCCTTTAGCAGTATAAGCGAAAACTGAATACCCGAGATGTTACCTTTTATTAAAGGAATAGAAACTAACTAGTGGGATTAAGATGATTAGAACTACGGACTTTCAATGTTACAATGGCGAGGATTGTCTTCATCAAGAATTCAGACGGGCGTTCAAGAACAGCGGTGTATGGCCAGGATATTTTTCAAGGGAGGGGGGGGGGGGGGGCACAGGGGGCATGGCTTTTCAGCGGGGCGGCAGGTGCCATGTTTGTTAATGCACTACATGATATCTGGATTTGTTCTTGGGGCACCTGGGAGGCACTGAAAAATTGTGGGGACCCGGCCCTAGCCCCCATACCTTCCATTTAGTAAACAAATCCCGAAAATGTCTTCTGATTTTTAAATAGGTGCTTTCGTATTACAGTCTCGAAAATGACTGAATGCCAATCATTTCTCAAGATGACCTATATACCAAACACCACACAGGAAGGAAATTTATCAAGTAAATTGGGTGTAATCTGATAAAACAAAGCCCTACCACATTTTTGTCAAGATTTGTTTTTATAAATATTTTGTTATACTTCAGACTGTGAAGTTGTATTCAATCATTGAAAAGGCTACGTCCAAAAGGAACACAGGCACCTCCTTGTGATAAACTCCAGCACACCTTTTGGCGTAGAAGGCAGCTCATTTGGTGCTCGGAGGCAGGGCGACCCCCTTCTATTGTGTCATCATTGTCCCTCTGGAATTCTTTAGAGGATTTTAGGGTGGGTACTTCTTCAAAAGAGGGGAAGAGTGTGTTAGAGTATGGGAACAATTTGAGGGGGGGGGGGGGGACTCTCTCTGCCACATATCGGGCATGGTATAAGCATAGAGCAAGGCAGCTCTGGTTTCCTTCCGTTGAATAGCCTCATAGGCCTACTACTACCATAAATTGTGATGTGCCGTAATGTACCACTCCTTGTCGTGAATTGTGTATACACAAAATTTGTAAGAATGAAGATGTGAATGCTCACAGATTTACACATAACTTACAATGGTATAAAGATAATATAGTTATGGTGGAAAACTTCGCTTAAAATAGTTGTGCTTAAAATGCCATAGTTTATGAGAAATTAGTGAAACAATTAGTTTCCATCTCGTAAATCCACAACCCGATGTAGTTAAAGCATTGAAAACAAAACTTAAGTCATCCCACTAAGTTTCTCGTGACTCCGATGACTGAGCTTAAAGGGAACATTCCCTTTAAATCTCTTAACATTTTGCTGTTTGGAATAGCTCCTTATCCTTGTTAAGAGTTGTTCATACAATACAGCACCTACAGTGTGTTGTAATTAGCCAGGAGTAGTGATAAAAACACCACACATTTGCTTGAAATACAACCATGCGGAACCACACTTTACATAGAAACATATAACGGTCCGCCATTTTGGAGTCCAAAATTTGGTTCTACAAAATGGCGGACCGTGTCCGTCGGGAAATTTAACAAAGTACAAAAATTTCAAGGGATATTTATGTGAATCATATTCTAGCCTACTTTAAAGTATCTATTAAACCATATTCATTTAATACCAAACGCTTTTATAGCCCAAAAGCGCCCAATCAGAAGGCAACGTTCCCTTTCATCTCCCATTTTGTTGTTTCATGTGAGTTGCATGAAGTGCTTAGTAATTTACAATGTATACTATTCGTATTACTAGGCCCTTACTTGGAATGGAATGTAGGTCTATATGACTCCTAATTCTCACTCCATTGTTCTGCAGAGAAGAGCGTAAACATACATGTAAATATCTTATCAATTGTACATGAACAGAGGCTTGCAGTTTGCACTTTAAACCACAGTAAATTGTTTTAGTATAGCATGTTTTGAAAGTTCAAGATAACAACACGCCTGGGAGAATAAAGTATTAAAATAGATTACAACTTAAAACTGCAACAAACATGAAACATTCTTTTGCAAAACCACCGAGGGTGGAAAAGGTTGTGCGGTCCAGAAGGCGTCTATGTATTCTGAACAAAGCTTTCCATTAAAATCGCACACTAAACCTTTAACAACACCCCCCCTTGAAAGAACCTGGTGCGCATGCTCAGTCGAGTGTTGTCAACTCAACGATACACAGGTGAGCAATTTTAACTCTTCAAATAAAGTATTTTTCTCACTGATTTCTGCATTTTTACAAACATTATAAATGCAAAACATGTTCATTAACTTCAATTTATGATATCCATTTTATTGATTAATGTTTTAATGTGCGTTTAAGTGAATTTACGCTGCTTAAATTCGGGTTCAAGTGGTGAAGGTTATGTGCCATGGGGGCCGCCATCTTGGAAATGTGTATTTTTGCATGTCATTCTGTGCGTAGTGTAGTGTTGTATTAATGGCTAATGCATTGTCAGTGTTCTTAAAAAACACACATTTATATATTGAAGTTTGGAAAGCAAATTCAGTGTTATTTTTACACATTGTGAGACACACATGTGAATAATCATTGTTAAAACATTGTCAATATGTTTGGGATTGTATAAAAACGATCAGCAATTTTTGAAAAAAATGTTCCAAGTTGATCGAAATCTAGACTTAAGTTATGTTTATGGCTCTATTTTAACATCGGTCTCATCAAAGTTGCTGTTAAAAGAGAGCCATAACAGCCCAGTAAGGCGGGCTAGACTTAAGTTTAAGATTTAGTTTATAGTACAACGGTGTACATACAACAACCAAACCAAATCTTAATCTCTGAATAAGGAAGCTTTCAACTTGGAACAATGGCAAATATATATTTGAGTCGGTTCTCTAATAACGTAGCAGATGCAAGAAGGGCTATAGGCCTATACAGAGTTTGCTGCAACTTTTTCAATAATTAGCCAGTGGGACCAGTTATCTTGTCATTTCGCTAGCCCCCACTAGTTTTTCACTGGCCCATATTTGATGGGCCTACTACATGAATGGGGATGGTTTTCAACATTGAACTAATTAGCCAGCCGGACCACTGGGAGTGAATATTGACTGGCCCTCGGGTTTTTAACTAGCATTTAGCCAGCGGACCTCTGTTAAGGGAGAATGTTGTTATAGATTGAGAAGTACAGTCACTGAGTCAGTGACAGTGTTCATTGTGCATGTTATTACACAGACAATTAAAAAAACGTAAGACCGCTAGACTTGTCCGTTCATGAGTTAACTGGCCCGAGCCTATAATCATTGGCCTCGCCCTGTGGTCCGGTGTAAATTTCGAGCCCTGAATATGTAGGACATGACTGAATGTGTAAAATTGTTGAGAGCCCCCAACCCAGATTTGTGATACCTGTGGTCTACACTTGTCCGTAATGTTAGTAAACTGTGGCATGGTCCTAAAGTCTTTACAAATCCATGTTATGCCTGCTTTAACTGACATAAAAAAACTAGCAGAGTAGTAGAACTACATAATGCAAGCATACATGTAGTTAGTTTACACCTTATTCTATACATTTTGTTCCTTATGTTGCATTTAACAGTGTGCCTGTGTGTGGAGGGGGGGTGGGGTATGTTTTCTCACATCTTGATACAACCCCCATATTATGACTTAAAAAAACCTTTGTTTCAAACTTTTGTCTGCTTCATGTACATGTACCAACATGTAGGCTACCGATCACACAATTTAAAAAGGCTAGCTGTTAAATTTCGTGACTGAAATCAACACACAAATTTTGCTGCAAACCTGAAAGCTGAGTATTGTAAAAAATTTTACAACACGTCTTAGATTAGAAGACGTGTTGCCATAATTCACGTAGTGTACATACAATACAATACAATACAAAAAGCATTTATAATGCGCCATTCCCAGGAGGCTCATGACGCTTACAAAGGTAGCAGATGAAACAAAGCAAGTAAACAACAAAACATTGTCTGATTGTCTGATATTGATAGGAAGTGTGTTCCATAGCTTGGACACAGAAACGGTAAACATTCTGTCACCAGCTTGATCTCTAGTGATGGGATATTGAAGGCGGAGATGGTCAATTGTAGATCTTAAATTTCTATTGGGAATGTACAATTTCAAACAATTAACCAAGTAACCATTGGCGCAACTTCAAAGATAATCTATGGTGGACTGGGAGCCAATGGAGTGTTTTAAGCAGTGGTACAGAGTCGTGATTTTCTATTTACATTATATATGAGACGAGCAGCCCAGTTTTGTAGACGCTGGCATAATATAAAGAGCAGACACTGAATTTACATGTACTCATGTAAGTGTCGTAATCGGCACATTGCCAAACAATCTGCACATATTCTCATGCTCCTGTATAGGGGTTCAAAGCCCCCTGATGTCTGGGACCCATACATGAAATCCTGGATGAAGGTCCAGGTCAATGAAAATGAGTGTCTGGGGGGCAAAGAAATTAGTGTATCAGGAAAACCACTGATCGCTATTTTAATGCACTAAAGACAGAGCTCTAGAAAATGCAGCTGCATCAATTGTAACGTCACTTTGAAAAACGATGCTTTGGCTATATCAACACAATATTTTATGATAACTTAAAAAAGTATTTTAACATCTGGATACAATAGTTGAATACATATGGTTGTGCAGAATCACATGATGATTCTAATAGCTGGATCGGTTTGCTTTTCCTTTTTCTGTTTTTTTTTTTTTCTCGTACAAGAATAATTTAGAATAAAACAGAGTGCACATTTTAAAAACAGTACGTAAATCCACTCTATCTAAAAGTATGTAATAGCTGGCCAAGACTAACAGATTAAGCCATAGTTATTTTCAGCAATTAGGGATATATATTCTGCAAAAGATTTTTTGCGTATAAACTTGAGGGTAGAATATCCCATCACCAAGTTATTAAAAGACAGACAGAACTTAAATTTTTATCGTTCTTGGAAGGATCAGGATTTATTTGATGTTTTTTGTTATTATTTTAAAATTACCCTCAAAGTTTCATCGAAATTAGATGGAAAAATCTATCTGCCTTTTCCTTCCCTTTTTTTTATATGAAATATGAGACCAGAGAGTATTTAAAAAATTGTCTATCATATTCAACTCAAATTATTTTCACTTTAAGCCTGCATGTCCCTTCATATGTTGAAACGTTTTTGAATAATAATAATACACAGTTCTAATATAGCACTTTATCACACCCGATGGGCGTCTCAAAGTGCACTGGGTTCTTTTACGTGCATTACACAACACACGGGACCTACAGCTTTACGTCCCATCCAAAGGACGAAGCAATAATGGTTTAAAGTGTCTTGCTTAAGGACACAAGTGTCAGGACTTGGACTCGAACCCACACTGCGCTGATCAGAAACACCAGAGCTTGAGTCCGGTCTTCTTATCCACTCGGCCACGACATGCCACTATGGTTTCAGGTACTTAAAAAAAAAAGTTACAACCATGGGAAAAACTGCTAACGTGACGGTAGATAAGTGACCCTCTTCACTGTATTTCCTGTCAGTGTACCTCTATCTGATTGACTGGTTTAATAGCCTTCTCAGAAATCTATCTCATTGTCACAAGTATCTTGAAAACAATCAAATGAATAAGGATGTCAGGAGGATTATCATGGTGTCTTTTAAGTGGCACTCCATTAACATTCCCCTGTCTTCTGCATTCTTTTTTTTCAAGTCTCTTGTTATGAACAATTCTCAGCGAGGATGGTAAGTGAACATTGCTGAGACAGGAAAAGTTGAGATTAAGCATTCAGAACTTCAGTTATTTTTGGGGGGGATGGAAGAAGATACAGAACTGGGTCACCTTGTTTGACCTGAATAGTCAGTTAACTTCCCGGAACCAAGTTGGTCCCAGCCATATTGAGTTTTACGTGTGGGAGATTCTGTTTCTTCAAATACTTTAGTTTAACATAGTTTATAGCTGTCGTAACTATATTGTATTGTTGGGAAAGTAAAATTTAGTTATGAAATGTATGAAACTAAAATAAATTTAACAAATCAATGAAGAAAACCTGAGAATAAGATTTGACCTCAGTTTCCGGTTACTTGTAAACAATTAATAAAGTTGCCCAACTGATGTTTATGTTATCATTAAACCTATGTAATGGTTGCACAAATTCTTGCATGTAGTCTAGAATCATTTGGGTCGAATAAGCATCCTGGTCCCAAGTTTTAAATTGTTTCAATGTTAACTTTAACAAACTATTTGAATTCTTTAAAAATTGAAAAAATTTTCTATAAAAAATTGCTGTATTTTTATTTTCAAGAATTTTGTATTTATAAAATTTACAAAGATTTGATTTCATTAGAATATATCATCTTCTTTCGACTTTTTTCGCGATATGCCGAAGACTTACACAGTCCATTGTCAGTAAAAAATGCAGTACTTCTTGAATCAAATCAAGCACTGTGTCCCAAAACAATAAAAAACTCATTTTCTTGAAGTGCTTATGAGTTCAATAGACCATTCCGGCTTCGGCTACAAGCCCCACCCACACACCCTAGTTTGTGTGCGTTTACGCTGCACGTGTGACCGAGTTTAACCGAGGTCACATGACCAAAAGGCGTGATCCAATTGGTCAATGCGCACAGTTTGATTGACAGGTTGGAACGGTCTATAGAGACGAAAGGATTGTTTATGCGCTAATCATGAAATAGATCATAGGCTGTTGATTCGTCTTGTGTTCAACCTGTGGTTAAGGTATGCTAATAATATCTCATCCCAAGTAAATTTCTACTAGAAAGTTCACAAATATTGTACTCTGTAGACATTTTTGCCACTAGTGGTCGACATCACTATGTAGGGACATTCAGTCATTCAATCAGGGATAAGGAATAAATTGTCAGTTCAGTACTGGAAGGTCCTCATCACAATTTAATACAGTTGGTTTTGCATAGTTTGAAGCACTTAGTAAATTGCGTTTATAAATAATAATAATAATAATACTGTACATTTATAATGTGCCATGTCTGTCATAAATGACACTCCTGGTGCCGAATTATAAAATCTGGTGGAGTGGAGATTGTTACGAATGATTTTATGAGACGAAGCAACCATAATACAACACCTTGAAAGGGATACAAGGTGAGGTGGCGCATATTGCTGCCAGACCATGCCTGAAACACCGGGGCAAACCCCTTCTCTTTACGATAAGTGTACTGGGTTCTTTTACGTGCATTACACAACACACGGGACCAACGACTTTACGTCCCATCCGAAGGACGAAGCAATAATGGTTAAGTGTCTTGCCTAAGGACACAAGTGTCAAGACCGGGACTTGAACCCACACTCTGCTGATCAGAAACACCAGAGCTTGAGTCCAGTGCTCTTAACCGGTCGGCCACGACACGCCATATTGGAGATATACATACTATGTATCTTCTCCAAAGTATTTTGTTGACAAAGATTAACATAAATTTTATTGGGATAATATTTGTCAAGATTCTTTCTTTCCTGATTTAAAGCCATTTTAAATGTACATGTAAGGCCCTTTGGATTATCACATTTATGAATTTGCAAATAAGGACCATATCGCACTGAGCCGACGAGACAAGATTGTTGCACCTGTCATGCTGTCCACATGTCAATTGCATCTCCTGTGAAAGTTCCGACAAATCTAAAACAAGTATGGTATCCTGAGTGGCACTGTAAAAGGGACATCCGGAACACTCTCATCAGGACATCCCCTGTCCACACTGTGTTGTTTGTGATCCTACCACATCGCAAGTCCGCACACCTACGGACCAAGAATGGGTGTGTGCACATTATGTGCCTGCAGACACACCTTTGGTAATTGCCGAATTAAAATGATTGAGGTACATGTTGTCCAAAGAGTACCTTTGATCCAAAAGTGGTGATTATACAATCCATCTAAATTATTTGCGTCTGAAATGCTTCCCGTGTGGGAATCTTCAGCTCACCAACGCCTTTTTGTTGTTGGGGAGGAACAGTTTGTTCCAAATACTTGTTTTGACATTAGTTATCTCGTGTCCGGTGACTTACCTCCATTGAGCCAAAATACAATGATAAACAATGGTGGAAGCCTGTCAATGTCTCGTAATCCTTCTCTTATAACAAAAGGACAAAGGTCTGGTATTGGGGATTACACAATAACCAATGCATAAAGGGATAATTTCAGCATTATTTCCAGTACCATCTGTCCTCTTTGTGTGGGTGAAATGAAGCGTTGCACTTTCAGTGCATGCACTGTATGCTAGCTGAGTAAGCGAAAAATGCGTAGTAACGTGAAGTATGCACGCACACAGGCAAAAATTCCTTGCTAAAAAACCCTGAAATACACTGACGTAAACGCGGAATTCCCTGCTTCCACAAGCGTTGATTCTTTGCTTACGGTAAGCAGAGCCATGAAATTGGGCCCAGAACTGTTACTTCAAAGAGGCAATTACCTTGGTGCCCCTTAAAATGTTCCAGTACAAATTGTTATTTCTCTCATAAATGTTCCCCTGTTGAAGGAAAAACTGCATTGCCCTTTCTTATAAGAGTGAAGTAACAAGCCTAGGCAAAAAAACAAAAAAACAAAACAAAACAAAAAACACTTCTTGGGATGTAAACTATACTCTCTCATTCAGGCTGAAAAGATTCTGCAGATATTTTAAATCCCTGGATTCTAATGATGTACATGGTTTTACAATATTTGTAAAGCCACAGAGGTAGACTTCCTGTCTGGGGTGTAATTTGGTCACCCTGATCAGAGAGATGTTTGGGCTTTAGTCATTGGTTTAACTGTTGTTGCCAGTTCAGTTTGTCCCCACGACAGTGTTTTTGTTGTTGTTGGTAACCAAACTCTAACTTGGTTAAGAGAAGTACTTACGTCAATGTCTGCTTGTATTTATGATTTGATTTATATTTGTTTGATTGTTTTGCTCTTGGAAGTTGTTTTGGTCAGTTTAATTACATCAGAAAATGTTTGTGGTGATGAGTGTGGAAACAAGCCCATGATATCGGGAGGTCAGTTGACCTGAAAGTTTCAAATTAATTTTTTCCATGTGTGTCGTGAATCTTCCTTATTGCTGCAGATATTTTAATATCTTTTTAATGCTCTAATCTTGGTCAAAGGATATGCTTGGATCGGGAAAGCAATTTTTTTTATCAGTAGGTTTTGATTATGAGACTCGCTGGCCGAGAGGTTGTAGTCTGGAAAAATGCCTAACGCACCTCACTTTGGGGTTTGAGATAAGAGGATGTGGGAAATCTTTGGAAAGGTCAAACCACATTTAATTTGACATCAAGGACGTAAGGATCTTGAATGGAGTGTAGATACTACAGCTACATCCTGGCTGGGAGAGAACGTGCATAAAAACCAAGAAGTTATTTGCTTTTATGTGGAGTAGTAGTAGGGGGACGATTGTGAGAATTAATGTCATGAACTCATTGACGCTGCTATCGCTTGTGATCACTTTAAAACCACTTTTTTTGGATCAGTAGTGCTATTTAGTGGGAAGGTACAACACTTACATTCAATCTATTCTCAAGAAACATATAAAATTGATAAAACTTTGATGCTTTGAAGTTAGTTTGTCACCGTACATGCAGTGTACATTAGTTAACAGAAAGTCTGTAATGTACTTTTTGATATTGATTTGTTTGTTGTTTTGTTTTCTGCTAAAGCTTCTCCATGAATGAGGACAAACAGGAGATGCCCATCTGTAAAAAGTTTGTACTAAAATTTACCCGAGATGTTATCACTTGACTCGGTTTTGGCCAGTGAAGTTAAATGTTTCCTGCATTTCGTCACCACAAATTCACACAGACCAGGAAGCCATTTCTCAGCGATCTTTTTTTTTTTTTTTTTTTTTTTTTTGCACTGGGCAACAAACAAGAGTGTTTCATATTAGCTTTTTGTCAGTCTGTGTGTATATAATAAGATTGCCAGATTGACAGGTTGGCGTGGGTTCATGGGGCACTCATAAGGGGATCTCATACTCGTGGATAACAACACTCCCGAGCACCAGAGATGAGACTCACAGATGTCTACCCTCGTTGAGTGCCTTGACAGATGAGGAATCAATCTCTCATAATGGTTTCGGGACAAAACTGTAATCCACTTACTCAACCACTCAATAACGAGGGGCCCCCATGATTCCAGACTCCCTTTTTGTGTGAAAAGAAACTGATTTTCCTCTTTTTTTTTCTTCTTTTTTTTGGGTATGGAATGGGGAAAAGGAAATCAGGAGGGATGGGGCTCCTTGGGTTTTGTACATCCTGCTCTCTGGCTTTGATGTGAAGTTAAATTTGATAGGACCCTCTGAGGCTTGACTACACAATTAAATAGATCTTTCCTTCATACAAATTCATGTAAAACTAACAGTTTCTTTGATGCACTCCTGATACGTACATGTACAATGTAAGTATCTTATTGGCTATACTTTTATTTAAGGTCAGAATCCTTAAAGGGGCTGTGTCTTCATGATTATAGCAGCAAATGGAATAACCCAGTTACTACACGTGTGTGTGCTCCCGAGGTCTCCTCACAGTTTTACAAAGACGCCACCGTTTGTGATTTGACCACAAGCATGCGCATCTGCAGTATCTGGGTGAGAGTTCATCTTTCCATGCACAGCCACAGGCCTGCTATAATCAAGACGACACAGCCCCTTTAAGTATCTTACTGGCTGCATTTGTATTAAAGGTTAGTCTTAAGTCAGTGATATATTTAAACAAGGAATCTTCCCAAATAGCCATCATATTTATAATCCTTCAGAATGGTGAACAAAAGCTTCTTTTCGCCAGAATGTGGTTTTGTTATGCAGTATTCTGATAATTAGTTGTTAGAGATATTTCTACAAGTTGGTAGGGATTTTGGAGGATTCTGGTGGGAGTTAGGTGAACAGACAGGCTTTAACAGTATGTACTTGACTTAGAGAATTTGAGTTCACAGAGGGCAATATCTCAAGGTGATCAGTATCCGTTTTTTCTTTTTCTTTGAATCAAAATAAGATTGTATATTTCTTGGCAATAAACTGTGCAAGTCTCGCACACGTGTCGAACAAGTCAAAAGTAGACTATATTTTGTTATGAAATCAAATCTTCTTTTTAAATTTTGTTTATACAAATTTCTTGAAAATAAAAAAACTCAAAGTAACTTTTTATAAAAACAAATTCAATTTTTTTAGAATTTAAATAATTTGTTACAAAACATCAACCTCACGGATTCTAAACTACATGTAGTACGAATTGCGAATCAAGAACTTTGTGCAACCATTACATAGGTTTAATGATAACAATCAGTAACCGAAAACTGAGGTCAAGTCTTATTCTGAGGTTTTCATCAATGATTTGTTGAAATATATTTTACTTTCAAATATTTCATCGCTAAATTTTACTTTTCATACAATTTAATATAAAATTTCTTATAGCACACGTAAAACTCGCACACTTGAAACAAAAAATAGTTTGGACCAACTTGGTCCTGGAGGTTTGAAAATGCATGAGACTTGCACGGCCTGTACATGGAGTTGATCATCATCATTGGTATACAGATCCTTTAATGGATTGACAGCCATAATTTGAGAAAAAGCCCCCATAGTTGTTCAGAGAGTCCTAGGAGACCACGATATCTCAACGTCACGTTCTCATGGTTCCCTTTTCTAGACAGATTTATAAGGTTCTGTAATTGTAGCTCTTTTAGCCGCTAAATTGCTCAGGGGGGAGACACCGTGCCCTGCCTCATCAGCCCTCTATTCCCACCCAATGCTTCCTCCAATTTGGAGCTCGCTGTCTCTGGAGGTAGTTTTAAACATGACAAGCCACCTGTTCTATCGCACCGTTTCTTTCCAAGTGTAGCTGAGCTCTGTCTAAATTTCATCCAATCTATTTTAGGATTTGTATTTGGTGTATTGGGATGTCTACCCAGTGTCCTATCACAAAAGAGTGATTGTCTGACGACCACACACTGACGACCACAGAACTTATGTTGTAGGCCTATCTCGGTAGTTCAACAATAATTAACTAATGCATTAATTTATAATAGTAAGCATTGTGGAAAGGTGTACATTAATTATATTTCCAGATATGTGTGTCATCTTGTACAGAATAAAGTGGAGCAAAGTGATTTATTTCCCCTCCCCCCCCCCATTGGAACGAACAGAATAAAGTCAGACCAGCAAAAAGGCTAATGGTGATAGTTGGGACCCAACCAAAAAACAAAAAAACAAAAAAAACTAGTATGACAAATCAAGTCAGCTTCCGGTTATCGAACTGCCATAATTTTACTTCAGGACCAAATTCCCACCCTAAAAATCTAATTAATAAAAAATGAAAAAAAAAAGGAAGTAACATTATGTAACAATATGTTCAGCTTTGTGTCCTTGTAATTAGTTACAGTAGTAGGTCTTTACAGGCTTGTGTTAAGACAGTGCAAGATTGCTACGATTACCAACACAGAGTTTGGAAATACTTACCTCTTCCTGTTTCGCTGGGAATAGAATGTGTCTCATGAACATTTCAGGTCAAATAGTCCAGCAGTCTTCATCATGGACAAGCCAGAGTCTGTCAGGTGTTAAGTAGTTTTGGTAAATCTGCTTGACATCCAAGAGCTTGCCAAATGTTTCTAAAAAAAAAATAATAATAATAAATAAATTGGAGAAGAACATCATGCACAATATGCTTGTTTTCCGGTGAGCTTTCTATGCAGGTTGGATTGGTATGATTCATTACACCCACTGAAAAATATTTGATTATCCATGGTTTTTCAACCCGACGCCCTTTAGTAAGATGCTTAACCATTAGGGCTATTGCTTTGTCCTTCGGATGGGACGTTAAGCTGTAGGTGTGCAATGCACATAAAAGTTCCCAGTACTCTTACCAGAATAATAATAATGAACTCTTATATAGCACCAAAATCTGCCTAAAGAGATGCTCAAGGCACTTCACCAAGGTACAATTTAAAAACTACGACCAAAGACGAGAAGGGGCTCGCCCAGTGTTTCTGGCATGGTTGGCTGCATCAAGTTTGCGCCACAGCACCTTGTGATCTGTAATAAGGTGCTACATGTACAGCGTATGTGAAATGGGTCTTATAATTTCAAACATAGTTCTGCATACCTGTAGAAAAAATAATGAGGGCTTTGGGACGCCCTCGGGTGTGACAAGCACTAGGCCCTATATATTAGTCAACCCTGATGTCTGTGTATCTCAGTTTTTTTTGTCAGTTGTTAATATAACCCTAACCATGTTCAAGCCAATCCCTGTACTGGATTGGCTAATTTGGGGCATGATGCCCTACAACCTCCCTTTAGTGGATGGGTTGTACAGTCACATTTGATTTTATTTTAGCGCCATCAAGCAAGCTGTCATTACAGAAACCCCAGTCATGGTCAGACCTTGAACAACTCTGATATGACTATCTTTTGATAAATGGGGAGGGAAAAAAAAAGAGAGAAATGATTGATGTATATTTTTATGATGACAACTTATAAACAGGATGCTTCTAGGATTACAGTATATGATGCAGTGAAAAGTAGGCCTGATTGCTTCGTTTAAAGGGCAAGGGCACCAAGGCATTTTCTTCTTGATAAAGGGCACTTCTATGAGGAAATTGTAAATTACTAATTGGAACATTTCAAGGGGCACTGAGACAATGACCAGGGGCGACAAAGGTAATTGTCTCGATTGCCTCCATGAAATATAAGGCCTGAAAAAGTTATATTTCAAATGCGTGTTATTATATTATATATTATATTTGATTATGAAAACAAATAAAGTGTGTTTTTTTTAGCTATAGCTTACTTGTTATAAAGTTAGCACTGGTTTCTTATCGCCCTGAGAAATGTTTTAATGTTGTGTTCGAATTGACTCTGAATTATTTTACTGGCAGGCAAAAAGAAAAACAAAACCCAACATTTTATGAAAATCAACAATATAAAACTTCAAGAATGCTATTGTCTTGGATATTTGTCTGCTTCAGCGTCGTGTTCAGCAGGACTTTACTCGATGGATGTGAGTTTTTTTCTTGAAGAACAGAAGCCTCAAACAAATGCACGGTTGTTTGGCAGTGTGCGTGTCTGGCAGGGTATATTTGCTAAGGGGCAAATACCCATGCATTTCCTTACATGAACATGCAGTGCCACTTTCTATAAAAATCAACCTTATGTCAAAGCTTAAAGTATATATACGGACATTTGCCGTCATGCCATGCAGTAAATTAGAATTTACAATTTGAGTGGTTATATTTTGTATAAAAAAAACAAAAGGATAATAATGTGTAGAGTAGCAAAGTCTGGCTGGGCTGATAAGGACCATTGGGATCTTTCAGAGAAATCTCCAGCAGCGGCGAAAACTAACCACAAAAATGTCAACAGGTATCCATTGGAAGGAAAGAGTGAACTGTGATTGAGAGGAATAGGAAGGGAAGCATTCATCATTATGAGACGCCGTCACCGAAATTCTCACCTCGGATAACAAAGGTTGAAAGTTTTCATCAGTTTTCTGAGACTGATAGATGTTTCCCATGAAGCACATTCAGGGAACTTGCTTTTGAAAACAAAAGTAAAAGTCTTGCTTAATATTGATAGTAGTAAGCAATAAACCACAAGGGAAACTGACTGGGTGAAAGTTTAATTCCGTTTTGGGGTGAGCCATAAAACTGACTGCAGCCGGATTTGAACCAGCGACCCCCGGATTATTGTAGAGGCACTCTACCAACTGAGCTATCCAGCCCTAATGTTGAGGGTTTTCCTATTTCGTCAATCTCTTTGTTCAGGGGGGGGGGGGGAAGGGGGTGCCAGTCAGAGGCCATTCAACCTGAAACTGCAGTGTAGCAAGGGATCACACCCCAAATATTTGATACAACCGTAGAGCTCTGTGGATATAACCTTCTGGAAGTACCCTTTGCTAAATGAAAATGGCCTTGCCCTCGTAAAGAGGAAATTCCTGGCCTTTTTTGCATAACAAAAGTAAAGGTAATGGAGCACTTGATGTTTTTTTGCCTAATAGATGTCTCTCAAAATGTGTAATAGATGTCTATAATAGTTAAGGTTGGCTACTATGACAAAATCTAAAACTCATTGCTGCATTGAGAACAAGTTGAATTAGTGAAAGGCCTGTTGTAGGTTTGCTGTATACTGTCATTATAAGTGAGCATTTTGTATTACATTCTGTGACAATGCAGTTCACTGGTTTTGTAGATTGTCACCATTTTGCTGAATTTGTTTTGAAGCATACAATTTGTCACTGAAGAGGGCTTAACCATTTCGCAGAAAGTCACATTCTGTTACTCCACAAGTAAGCACAATTTATGTACACAGGCCTACATTTCATGCAAAGAAAACCATTTCTTAAAATGCTGTACGTTTTACCCCACAATTACGAAAGAATGTTTTGAGATGTTTGCAAGCCCCCCAAAAAAGTGACTGTTTCTTGGAATGCCGGATCTTTCAGATCTACTAATTGGCAGAATCATCCATACATGCATGTACATGTACATATATGTCGAGAGTGTCATTGAAGTTGCATTGCCTGTGTTGATTTGTGTCTGTGATACATACTCATTCGTCTGATAAAAACCTTCATGTGAATTTTACATTACTTCCTGGACACGTGGCTACTTGAGAGAAACAAAAAGAAGAAAGAGTTACAAGGAGTTGCCAAAGAAACTTGAGTCTGACGTGATAAGAAGTGCACTATAAGCAGTATTAACAGCGACGGTTTACTGTTATGAAATTATCAGTGGCATTATTCCTGTGGAAAATTTGCTGCACACTTTTGAGCACTAACAAAAAAAAAACCAACCCAGGGAATCTTTGTGATGACTTTTACAGGCGGGCTCCTGTGACCTCAATTCTATCCTGGGTCTTGCCCCAGCGGACGTAAATCTGTCTGTCAGAGACATGAGTGTAGTCATGATGCACTTCAGAGGCCCCCCAGACTGCTGTGTGTATCAAGTGCAGGTGTAGGCCTTCTCATCAAATATATTTACCCCTTCCCCATCAAACCACCATTCTGGCCCCTAGTGGAAATGGGGGAGAGGGGCATGATTTTGGGGTCATATTGGTTTTTGTCATTTCATGAAGAATTCATAGTTCAAAGGCTGATATCAGAGAGTGAAGGTTTATATTTTTCCCTGTGGAGGTCTTGAAAAGATCTGTGTAGTTTCATCATCAAGTACACGATTACCATCAACTCCCCACACCACCACCCTCACGACCATGCCAGCCCATAGTTTAATCAGTCAATCAATCAATCCACATGGACTGGCTGGAGGGACTGGGAAGGTCTACAGATCTTGTTATGGTTGTTTGATACAGATAGCTCTTCTCCAAGAATTTGTGTTTTGCGATATAAAAACGAACAAATTGAACGTTGATAAAATGAACGTCGTCGACAATCAAAGACTACCCCCTGCCCCACCCCCGTTTCAGCTCAGTTTGTGGGCAGCAGGAAATGGGGAAGTAAGGGGGGGAGGAGGGGGGGACGACATCATTCAGGGTTGTCCTTGGAATTTTTTGTTCATGCAGAATTTATGATGCGAAGGCAATGGAGAGTTAAAGTTTATTTTTGTGTTGTGTCGTGGCATGGTGGTTAAGTGCACTGGCCTCAAGCTCCTGTGTTTGTGATCAGCAGAATGCGGGTTCGAGTCCCAGTCTTGACTCTTTTGTCCTTAAGCAAGACACTGAACAATTTTGCATCTTTCTTCGGATAGGACGTAAAGCTGTAGGTCCCATGCATTGTGTAATGCATGTAAAATAACCCAGTTACACTTATCGCTAAGAGAAGGGGTTTGCCCCCGTGTTTCTGGCAGTGGCTGCTGAATGCGCCTTGTAAACCCTTATAAGGTGCTACATAAATGGATCTTCATAAACTTGTCTTAAAGAATAATATTCAGTGCCTTGAGTACCTAATTGTTGGTAGATACATGCGCTATATAAGACTCCATTATTATTATTTTATTTTCACTCTGTGGACATTTTGAAAGTAGCTGTTTTGAAAGTAGTCAGATCTAGAACTACTCTCAGGGAGTCTATTTATGATTCATGTAAATGTTCCTGGTCCTGTTAATCCAGCGTGGGGGGAGTTGAATGATGATGGATGGGTGTCCTGTTTGCTAGCAGTGAATTCCAGATCATCAACAGTATTTTTGTGTGAATTTAACGGCCCTGTTTTGAGGATCATCAATACCATGTCATTGCACAAGTTGGAGCTCGTCTGAGGGCTCAACATTCGGGAAAAATCCCTACTTAGACCTCAAGGCTTGTAGCTCAAAGCTGTTACTGGACGGGAAATATTTTGTTCCAAACCGCACTTGTTGTCTCTCCTTTTCAATATCTTTAGTCACTTAAAGAAAGTTAGAATAGAAAACCAATGCATTTGTAAAAGTGTGGGTGTGTACTTGTTTGGGAGCAAACACTAGACTGCCAGACCTGTTGTGAAGTTACTTCTAATAAAATTACTTGATTCAAGCCTGTTTCCTTTATAATACATGTAATTTGTTTTGCTCCAATGGGTATTTCAATTGGTATTTCAAGACCTGCTTCTAGGTCTACAGTAGAGATTCCCTGTTTAACATTCATCTTATTTTTTACAGCACTTGGGATCCATCTGTCACAAGCAAACCTTTAAAGTATAAACCGATGTATAAACCTGTAGGGTTTATTTATCGTTTTAGTTTTAAAATAATACACAATTTGTCAGACTTTGCTGAGTGGACCTTATCTTCCGGCCACAACCTTCTTGTTTGTTTTATGCAACATAATGGGTGATTTTTGTGTTGACGTACACCATGTATAGTTCTAAACTATAATATTTTTTTCAGAGTAAGGTGGATTTATCCAGTAAGTCTGCGACCTCCTGGCGTCCCAGAAAATCATCAACTTGAACCCATCCAAAATCTTTGATCACAATGCAGATTCGTAGGTACATGTACAAGTTAAATGTAAATGTGTGGTGGCCAAGCAGTCTAGTCCACCAGACTTAAGTTCTGGTGTTTCTGATCAGCAGGGTGTGGGTTTGAGTCCCGGTCTTGACACTTGTGTCCTTAAGCAAGACACTTAACCATTATTGCTTCGTAAGTTCGGATGGGACGTAAAGCCGAAAGGGACTGTGTGTTATGTAATGCACGTGAAAGAACCCAGTTACACTCAGAGTTGGGGTTTGCCCCGGTGTTTGAGGTGGTGGCTGCTGAATGCGCAGCAGCACCTTGTAAACCCGTATTAGGTGCTGCATAAATGGGTCTCATAATTCAGAAACTTCAAAAATCTGTTTAAAAAAAATATTAAAGCATCCTGAGTACCTTGTACACTGGTAGATACATGCGCTATATAAGACTCTGGTGTTATTAAATCATTTGTGACCTTACTCTCATTTTGGACAAGTAGGCAGGGAATCCAGACAGGCGCAATTGAGAATGTGATCCAGTTGAGTGCAAACTGCAAGCTGATCCTTGCCCATAGGACTACAAACTGGCTTCATTTACTCTGTAGGAAATGACTCAGAGTTGGAGCTTAACCAAGCAGAGTGACTGAATGAATTGGTTTTCTTTCTGGGGTGTATTGTAATATCAACTTTGAATGCATTTAGTAAAATGCTTAATCTGTAACCGATTTCAGTGGTTCTGTAAGTCACAGTTCAAACATCAGTGTATGTTCAGTGGTATAACCGGGGAGGGGGAGGGGGAGGGGGGAGGCAGGCAGGGGACTTTATTGATTCGCGTAAAGCCGTTGGTCCACTGTGTTTTGTAATGCACGTAAAAGAACCCCTGTTACACTTATCGTAAAGAGAAGGGGTTTGCCCCAGTGTTTCTGGCATGGTCTGGCAGCAATATATGCCACCTGACCTTGTATACCTTTCAAGGTTTTGTATTATGGTTGCTTCGTCTCTTAAAATCATTCTTAACAAGCTCCACCACGTTTGCTAATTCTGCACCAGGAGTGTCATTTATGACATTGACAGATATGGCCCATTATGAATGTACATTATTATTATCACTATTATTTATGCTGAGCACCGATTAGCAGGAAACCAGTCACATATGGTACATGTGACATAGTATTTTGGCTGGTAACCTTTTTCTGGTAAGCATAATTGTTTTGTGCTTTAAAAACAGCCCTGATGATTTGAGAGGAAACCCCTGAACTGCTTACTGAGTAGTCACCCCAACTTAGAGGAAGAAACCTTATAAGTTCTATGGATCTTTTCTAAACCAAGGCTTAGGCTTGGGCTTGGGCTTTGGCTCCGTCTGCCTGATTGAAGACCCGTAAGGAAAGCACACGTTTTCTAAATAACTGACGGAGCCTAAGCCCAAGCTCAAGCCTTGGTTTCGAAAAGGGCCTCAGTCTTTCCTATACAAAGAATGGTATCCCATCCCATCCCATTTGAGCACAAAGGTGCTGTAACAACATAGAGAACCATGCTGTTGGCTCTTCTGACAAGCACTGTTTGAAAGAGTAACACACAAAACACAGTAAAATCTAAACATACATCACTTTTACCAGGGTTTGCCCTGAACTGTTTTAGTGACTGGCCAGCAGGACCAGTTAGCTTGTCATTTCACTAGTCCAACAGCTTTTTCACTAGTTAATATTTCATCTGAAATAGGCATGCTTTTCAACACTGAACTGACTAGCACAGTCGGCCACATGGAGTGAATTTTCACTGGTCCCCATGTGTTGTAAGTAGCATTTGGCCAGCAGACCACTGTACAGGGAGAAGACTGTTTACTCGTATTTTAGTTTGCAGGAAAGAAACAACTTTTTGTATGTGTAGGTTTTTGGCAAACGCATAGTTTTTGTTTTGTTGACAAGATGTGGCATCAACATTACCTTTTCCATATTTTATGTAAACTGTTTGGGGAACTTCAGCAGTATCCCAGCAAAATGTCTGCGTCATATAGTTGCCAGTAGCAACAAAGACATATGTATACATGTAGGGCCAAGCCACCTGTTAAAGTATCAAGGTTATGAACTGTTTACGAGTGGTAAAGCCATTACTCTACCATCCCAAAATAATTAGCGATAAAAAACAGTCTATGCTTCAGAGGAGATTACTGACGTAAATGGGCATGGCAGGGTAAAAAAAAAAAAAAAAGAAGCAGGTTGGGACATGCTGCCAAGAATGAGTTGGTGATTATTATTAACAGCTTGGGCCATCTGGGGAGAGACGTGCCTCCTTTGGAGTTGAGGATTTGTGAGAGAGTGTGTCTGTGTGATGAGTTCTTTTGGTTACAGGATGAAAAACAGGGTGGGGGAACATTACTATGACAGGAGTGAGAGACTGTCAGAGGAATTTGGGACAAATGTTGAGAGAACTTGGTAGAAATGTAGGGGAAACTTGGGAAAAATGTAGGGAACTTTGAAGAAATGTATGGGGAACTTGGCAGAAAAGTAAGGGGAACTTGGGAGAAGTGTAATGGGAACTTTGGTTATGGGAGAAATGTAGGGGGAACTTGGTTCCCCCTAACAATGTTCATGCATACATTCTGTTTAATATCTTTGTTGTAGTTGTTTTTCCTTTGGGAATTTTAGCCTTGCACCTTTATGAATAAAATTTCCAGGACCAATGCAATACAAGGGGACAAATGAGAAATTTACAATTGAGCTTATTTATAAGTCGGCCATGTTTCATTTTAGAGGATAATTGTTTTGTTTTGAATGAATAAATTCATTGCTGTTATTCCTCTAGTTTTCAATAAACACAAGGTACAACCTACACGTACCTGTAAAAATGATCATCATGTACCGTACCACACTGTCCTATGAGGGACGTTGTGTTACGTTTAATACCCACTACAGGTCACGTGACTTGGAGAGCGCAATTGGTATATTGGATCCCTTGCCTCCCCTCTTGCCCCCCCAAAAACCCCAAATCCTTGTATCTTAATATTTAGTATCTTCTCAACTTGAATAGAAATGTGGTTTCATAAAGTATGTTTGGTTTGCATAATTAAATTGTCTCTCATGCATATCCTGTAAACTAATTAAGACTGTTTAGAAAAGACATCAATGTATGGTTTACAGAACGTCAACTAATAATAATAATAACAACTAGTTAGATAGATGTTAATATTTGCATTGGGGAATGAATGTAAATTTCAATTTGCCTTACACCGATGTGTGATAAGCACTGTATACTCAGTGCTTTCGAGTCCTGTGGAAAAAAAAATCCACAGGCAACTCGGGTGGGATTCGAACCCACGACTCCCGCAGACTAGAGCAGATGTCTTAACCTCTAGTCATGCGGGAGTCATGGGTTTGAATCCCATCCGAGTTGCCTGTGGATTTTTTTCCACAGGACTCGATAACAACTAGTTCTTATACTGCGCGTTTTACAATAGCGTCTCAATGCGCTTATCGATATTGCTACCATCTATGCCATGTGCCCCGTGTTCATCTGCGATAAGGAATGCTGGTTCTCATTAAACCAAACAAGGGGTCTGACTATATTTTACTTTGCCCTTCAAGCCTCGGTTTAGTTACATTGATTTGAATCCGTGAAAAACTAATGTACATATAGTAATTCACAGAATTTATCTAAGTCTTGCAATTCTTGCAATTTGTTTCTCTTGGTAAAGTTAGAAGGACCCCCCCCAAAAAAAAAATAATAATAATAAATAAATCTTTGCACCCCCCCCAAAAAAAAACGGCTAGTTAAGCAACTGCTGTTGAAATGCAGTGGCATAGATCAACAGTTACGTGTACGTTTGAACTCTTCGTGTGTGTGTGTGATTCACCTGGCTATAGACACCTATTTAATTAGGACTCAGGAAATAGTAACTGGCTTATTAAACCTCCTCCAACCTGTGAGATGATATGATGTTAAGGCAGGTGTATCCAGGAGCAACCTTGTTAAGCACACAGACATGTATTTGCTAAGTACAGTTAAATCCTGCTCAGCAAAAGTTGGTAGCCGTCCAAAATGCTGTGTGGTGAATATTGCTTGTGACTTGTCACACACTGATTATGTTGCTTAGCAATGATATTCAGACACATGTACAGTAAACAGCTCCATTAATAGTAGTAATAATAAAGTGTTAATTTTGTTGCTATTTTTTTAAAGCCAAGTAGACCTCCCAAAGCATGTTACAATAATTATTATTATCCCTTGTTCAGTGGGCCCTAAGCATTCCTGAAGCCGTCTAAACTCCTTAGGAGTGTGCAGAACCGACAGCCAAATGGGGCACAATCACATCAATCAATCACATAGACAATCTCCACCCTCGCAGGTGTGCGTTACTCTTTCGGTGATGAGAACCAATTATAGTTAAGTGTCTTGTGTAAGAACAGTATGTCATGACCAGGATTCGAACCCACACTCTAATGACTCTGTCACCAGAACTTGAGGTCAATGCACTAGACTGCTCGGCTATGACACGCATGATGTTCACCCCTGATCTCTGAGAGTTTTATACACTACTGCAACCATCTTCGCCATGTGCCCTGTGTTCATCTTCAATAAGGAATGCTGGTTCTCATTAAATCAAATAAGGGGTCTGACTATATTTAGCTTTGCCCTTCCAGCCCCAGTTTGATGATGTTGATTTAAATAGGAGAAAAACAAGATGGTTGCACCATGGAAAAGTTCTGTTTTGCAGATCTATGGTTTGAATAACTTTTTTGGGATTTGGAAGATGTACATGAAAAATGAAGTGCTCTCTATGTGGATCAAATGTTCAAATACAGGTTTTTCAGTTTGACTCCATAGTTGAAATTCATTATCCTTTGGTATCAGATAATTTTTGTACAATATTGTGACAATGAAACACAATGTAATACATTGTAGAAATACAATGTAATACATTGTACAAAGACAAGGTTCTCATTGCAATAAATGTCACCTGTTGATTGGTGGTTCATTCATTGAATTCATATTGATCATAAAATGAATTTTGATCTATTTTTTCTTGGCCACACCAATTCAAACTGGATATAAAGTTAAGACCAAGTGAATCAAAGATGGCAGCATTTCAGAACTGAAATAGCTCTAAAGATGATTGTCACTGCAAATTAATTGTCAAGTAAGGATTTATTTTTATTTATTTATTTATTTATTTCATTACACTACACATCCAACAGCGCAATTAGTGCCAATAACAGGATGAATAGGAGTCGATGAAGAAATGTCGTTTTAGATGTGGGAGGAAAACCCCAAATAGTGAAAACCCACGCAACATGTAGGGACTGAAAACCCAATCCACATGCAAGGTTCCAGGTCTGAGGTGGGATTTGAAGCGGGGTCTACTGAGGTGAAAAGGCAGGGAGAGAAATCACTGAGCCAACTCGACCCCCAAATTTTTTAGAAAATGTCAACTTTGAATAAACTGTACCACGTCTGTGAGTAGTGATTCATAGCCACCAGATACAGCATCATGGATTAACACTCTTTCCCTAATGCTAATATAACTAATTATTGAAGTTGAGACTGTTGCATTCTTTACGAGAGTGAGTTTATTACACGCTGGTCTGAGTCTGAGAGATATGTTTGTAAATCCATGCTGGCTACAAGTTTGAAAAACTCATAATATGATCTTAACTGATGTTGTTCTTGCATCGTTAGTTATGTAATTCGTTAGTCATGCAGCTTCTCAGCTGATCAGCTGATTTATATGTTGTTTTTTTTCGGTGTGTTTGTCAACTGTACCATTGAAAATTGACAGTACAAATTCTTGCTGTACCTAACAGGGCTTGCCCTTAATTTTTTCAGTGATCAGTAGGACCTGTTTGCTTGTCATTTCATGAGTCCAACAGCTTTTTCACTGGTCCATATTTCATATGAAATGGGGGATGCTTTTTTAACTTGGAGAGAATTTTGACTGGTCCTTAAGTGTTTCAACCAGCATATGGCCAGCAGATCGCTGTTAAGGGAGATTGGAGCTGGGCTCTTTTTCTCTTTTCTGACAAACTGCAGTTGCTTGCCTGATTCTTGCATCAGTACGAATAATGCATTCAGGTTCTTTAAACAGAGACAACTTCTGATTTATAAGCAGGGCCCAGTTTCATAGATCTGCTTAAGCACAAAAGTAGCTCAGCACAAAAAAACAACACAATTATGCTTGCCAGATTTAGGTTACCAGCCAAAACACCATGTCATGTGTGCCATTTGTGACTGGTGTCCTGCTCATTTTTGCTTTGCAGAAATTTGTTAAGCAGTATTTTCTGCTTTAAGCAGCTCTATGAAATTGGGCCCAAAGCTTTATGGGAAGCCTTACAACAATCAAACAAACAAATAAGCAAGAGATGACGTAGGACAAACAGACAAACAACGAGTCACAGACAGGTACGACAAAAATGAAAGAGAAGTGTGTGGTTGAAGAGGATGAAAAACAAGGGAGTTGTGATCATGGACTATTAGTATTAAGATGGAGTAGTTGGACAAATAATTACGACCTGTTTTGTCGACTAATTTAAAAGAAGTCAGACTTTTATAGGCTTTAAACAACTCCCAGTGGCCAGTTCCTTATTTGGTCGATTGGCCTTAAGTTGTCAAAACACAAGTAACATATTGCCAGGCTTTCCAAATAATTTATAACATTTCCACTTTTTAGTAAAAAGAAAATACCCAAGTTTTTTTTTCTCTTTTTTTTTCTGTGAAAATGAATTCATACATTCTTTACTTTGTGGAAAACATTTAGAGAGGAAGCAGAATTCTCAAATCTTCCAGTACAAACAATATGTTTCATTTATTCACCCCAGATTGTCAATAGCCAAATGTAACCATGCATTTGTATATTACCAGAATAAATCATTTCATATCTGGTTATAACAAAGTAGTCTTTTAGTTCATTGAAAGTTGGGGTGGGGGTGGGGTGGGGGGGGGGGATTTGATGACAGTTTTTAATTGTCAGGGAGCAGTAATGCCTAAAGCTTTGACTTCGAATGACTGATTCAATTTATTGAGCCCTCGTGTTATTTATAAAGAGAAAGTGACAGTGCCTTCTTGGCATTTTGAAATACATCCTTAAGTGTATTTCCTGTTACAAATAGATTTTTCGTTTTCTTCTGCTTTCCCCCTTTTTCCTGGGGTTGCGGGGGAGGGGGGGGGGGTGCTGGATCACAATGACCAAAATCATTGACCCAGTTAGGGATGTGCTGAAAGTCATACCAGTGGTAGGGGTTGTAAACTTTTCATCTAGGCATGGTGTGTTGAAAGATCTTCTAATTTGATCAACCAGCAAATTATATTCCGAGTTGATGATTTGGTTTACTGGTCAATGGGAAACAGCTGGGCGTTCAAGAAAAAGAACTCCAGAAGGCAAAGAGGTTTTTTTTTTTTTGAAAATAGTTATTGTAAAAATAGTTACAAAAAAGGACAGAAATTGTTAAGTTTTGTAACAATTCTTTGAAGTCACAATAAACCAAGGGCAAGTTTTATTTCTTCCAAAGTCGAAACACTAGGAGGATCAATTATGCCTACTTGGAAGCTTGTGTCAGTGCATAGAAATCAAACTCCTTGAGATTTTGTTAACTTGGAATGAAGGTTGGGGAGGAGCGGGATTTCATTCAGAGGATTTTGTTGAGCTTGAAAAACATTACTGTATATTGGTTATTAATCAACCAAATGTCTTGACTTTGGTCTGAAATGCATGGCTTTCTACAATACTTGTCCTGTCCTGGGTTTACTGGCCCGAGGTGAAAATCACTGGCCTCGGTCCTGCAGTCCAGTGTACATTTTGAGCCCTGTACATGGAGGAGAATCTTGGGTCTATGGTACGTAAAAAAAAAATAGAAAAATAAAAAAATGGGATCGGAGCAGGGTTTTTCCTTAATAAGGTGGTAATCTACTCCGGATACATTTAACTTATGTAGAGTTCGTCATCCTTCCTTGAAATGCGAAAAAAACAGAGCCATAACTCATTGCGTATTGTAACACGACATCATAAGACAACATGCAGAGACCCTTAACTGTAAGCGGAAATTTATCACATGAAATATGGAGGTTTTTATGTGACTGAAAATGCACTGTCGTGACCTCACTGGATGTTATCCAAGTTTCTCAGACACGCTTCTTTCTTCGCTCTGCCAGTTTGTCTTTGATTTGATATATTGAGCCGCTGTGACCTACACAGACTCATATCCCACAAGCTTGAAATAGCAAGTGTTAGAGTTTAATATTCTCAAGGGTTTGGTACTGGGTGGATGGAGGAGGGACTTTTTGCGATAAATACACTACATTTTAAGACACACCCCCCAAAGTATAAACATAAACAGTAGGATTGTAGTCAGTTCTAGCTTCTGTATTTAGTTGCTCATTGTCAATTAGTGTTAGATTCTTTTTTTTTTTAAAGTATTGTTTTAAAGCTTTTGTCTGTTTTGCTTGTGATTTTATTTGAATCAAGATAATGTACAGCAGTGTTGGTAATTTACTTGTGTGGGTGAAATGAAGCGTTGCATGGGAAGTGCATCCTCTCTGCATGCTCCAAAACAAAATATCCAGGCGACCTAGTTGTTCTGGTATTCTGATTTTACACTATGTCGTGTACCTCTGTTTGCTGGCTTGGACAGTATTTACGTGTATACAGGTCATCCGGCATCTACTGGTTAAAAGACATTTTAATACCACCCACATGGTGTTACTACAATTTCATCTTCATTATTATCCGCCCCCACTATGCAAAGCTTCACATTTTACTTTAAACAATATGGTGCTACTTGTAACAACTGTTCCATAAAAAACAACAACCCCCGAGCCTTCTTGAACAAATAAGAGCATTTAAGGAAAGACTTTTTCAGTCAGGATCGTTATCATACATACATAGACAGGTAGTCTCTGAATCATTGCTAATAAGGCTTGCCTCAGGTGTTTTGACAACTTAATTTTCACTCTGAATGTACCAACTGTATGTTCAGTCATTAACACCCATGGGATCCGATCTGCATGCTGGTAAACGGTTAAAGGTAGGGTCTAATAGAAAGTAAATTTTGCATCAGGGATAAAGAATATTATGTGTTTTACCCGTACACTGATGCAAGTTCAGCACTGTATACACGGTACTATCCCGAATCCTGTGAAAAAAAAATATCACAGGTATATTTACTCGGATGGGATTCGAACCCATGACCTTTGCCATTCTAGAGGAGACGTCTTACCAACTAGACCAGCGAGATTGCCCGGGAGCTAGAGGCAGTTTGAATCTTATATTTTAGCAGTGGGTACCGCAAGGATTTAATAGATGTTATATTGCATCAAGGATAAAGAATAGTTTGTGTTTTACCCATACACCATAGGTAGGGTCACCGTTTGTTTTTTTCGTCAGTGTAATGCTGATTTATAGGCAAAATTATCAAGAAAGATGCACAATCAAAAATCCCCTGTGAAAGTTTTAGTTGAATACAGTGCCTACTTATTGAGAAAATAGCTAAAAACCGTCATGGTGTTTTCATCAAGAATGTCAAATCCATCCACATTTTAGTGAGGTGACAATGGGCACCAACCACATCTCTGGCCGTATTGAGGGCAACATTCAAATGGACACCACAGAAATCTCCAAAAGTCGCCTGCAGGCGATCTTTGGAGGTTCAATTTTTTCGAGATACTTGTACTGCTTTCTTATCAATGAGGGTACTTCCGAAAAAACATTTTTGCAGGGCGCTTACTGCCATTTCCAAGTAGGTACAAATTACACAGCTTCTTTTTGGGATCATTACCAAAGTATGACCCCACCTTTAACCTTACCTTTACCTAGGACTTCCTCAACTTATCAAGCTCCACAGATTTGTTGAGAATGTAAAATTGGGAGCCGCCTGGTTGGCATTTTGAATCCGATGTATTCATTATTGAGGACTTCTCCTTTGTTTTATTCAGACCAGGCCTCCCGTCTCCAAAATCAGACTCAGGGAGCGGGGACCCAGAACACAGTCATGATCCGTGAAATTACTTGGGTACAATAACCCTCACCCAGTCATCAGTCACCCCCTTGCTCTGCAGGGATCACTTGGTACTACTTTCAGGGGAGTGTTTCCTCCCAGAAAGATTCATTTATGTTGTGTCTGCTAAAGGGAGGACAGCTGGTGACATATTAAAAAATGATGCTTAGCAGATGCTACTCAGTAAATTTGTTAAGCACAGTTTTAAGGGAAATCCGTCACAAAAAAACAAACAAGAAAATCATTAATTTGTTTTAATGCACATTTCCCTTGCCATAAGCCAGAAGTTGAGTAAACAGAATGCCATTAAGGGCAAGTAGCTACTTATCACGATATATAAGACCCAAGTAGATCCTTGTCATTTAAAGGTAAAACATATATATGATTGGTAGAGCATGTAAACACATTGTCCTTAATTTCGATTGTTACAACCAAAAATAAAATTGAGGGTCTTCAAATTCTATTTTCTCGACTTTGATAGTATTTCAGACAGAAAGATTTCTAAGGAAGATTGTTACTGGTATGAACTTCATAATCAGGAAGCTTTAAGACTGATACTAATTAAAAAAAAAAAAAAATGGATGAATACCAATCTTGTATTCTACCTTTAAAATAGCTACTTTGTTTAGATGAGGGTAGGAATTGAGAATTGGCAACGTCAATTTGCATTAGTTTTGAATCTGACTTTGACGTTTTATTGACTGGAGTCTTGCCCTTAAGGATTTGATAATTTGCCATTGATGTGACCTGTTGATTTGTTGACAGTAACTGTTCTGGGGGGAAACCCCTCCTGCATGGGGATAACACTTAAGTAATGATTGAGACATTTCTTTTAACGCTTGCTACTAAAGACCGTACAAGTCTCGCGTGATTGTGTTTCCTTCACACAACGCAAAGTCCCAAAAATATTCAAGTAAACGTGCATAATATAATAATCAGAATACGTTGTACTTGGTTTTCCTTTATGAATGAGTTACGAAAGGCTTGTAAGTGGCAAACTGATGTAAGATAGACATGGAAGCCCTGCTGTGCAATCCTCGCAAACTCCGTTCTGACATTTTAAACCTCCACATTTAATCTAATCTAAATCTAATCGTTGGTGAGGTGATTGGTCCTTTTCTCATGCCGTCTATGGAACAAATCACCATCTTATTATCGGTTTCTGTTATCCAATTTAAGAAAAACCTACAAACTCATCTTTTTAATGAATAATGCATAATGCTGTTTTCTGGGTTTTCTGTGGTATCCTTGTATTTTATTTTTTTTTAGTTTTGGGTTGAACAATGAAAATTTGACTATTTTAGTTACAAAGTATCTTACATGAAAAATATTTATCTTCACCAAATATGATTTCATAAATCCTCTCCAGACATGGGTTTGTGAGTGTTCATCTTTCTTTTGACATAATTATGACTTGCCCAAAATAGCTGCAGCGACTAATGTTTCATAGAAATTTAGAAACTTGATGATTGCTTTAAGTTAAGTAGGGGAAGTCAGGTCGATTGGGGGTGGGGGTGGTGGGTAGGTTATTTTTTTTTCTTTTACATTTTGTGGCTTACATTTTAGTCTGTCGCCCACTCATACTAAAATTGTACATCCTGGCATTCCTGAAGGTAGAGAGGGAAAAAGAAGAAGAAAGTTTCATGGTACATCACATGGACAAGTATATGACAACCTCCCGTATGTGATATGAGCTCTGCCCATCGCCATGTAGTACACGGGAAAAAAAGACATGTCCACTCAGTTTTGTTAGTTCCTGTCATGGTCATAACAGTCAGGGTCACTCTGTCCGAAAAGGTGACGAAGAGAGTGTCTCTTAACTCGGCATTCTGTAACCTCCCACCCCTCCCAACCTAAGAAGACGCACAGAGCACCTGAGTGTGACTCAATGCACTGCCGCCCCTGATGCCATCGCTGTCTCATTTCCTCTGTTGACGTGGTAGCTGTTCTGTACATCCTTGGGGAGGGGGAACGTACCTGGCCCTGAAGGTGGTAGGAGGGGGTAATGTGAGCATGTTCTGCTTCAGTGAGTGCTTCAGTGATTTCTAGGTCTCTTTTTGCATGTGATGTCCCTGCTATTTGCAACAAGACTGAAAACCGTTACAGCTATCCAGCTCTTTGTCAACAAAGATGGAAAAGCCCCTAAGTTTGTCACTGCAAGATCTGAAAAGTTTTACAATACATTTTGCTGTTGTGCGTAAATTTGTCTTTGTATTACCAAAAGGTACACCCATTACTGGAGCTGAGCATGAGCCGTACATTCATTGTAATAATAATAATAATACCAGAGTCTTATATAACCGGTAGCGCACGTATCTACCATGAAGATACTCGAGGTGCTTATTGTTATTTTTTAAGACAGGTTCTTGGAGTTTTTGAATAATGAGACCCATTTATGTAGCACCTTATAAGGGTTTATGAGGTGCTGTGGCACATTCAGCAGCCACTGCCAGAAACACTGGGGCAAGCCCCTTCTCTTAGCGATAAGTGTAACCAGGTTCTTTTACGTGCATTACACAACACACGGGACCTACGGCTTTACGTCCCATCCAAAGGACCAAGCAATAATGGTTAAGTGTCTTGTTTAAAGACCCAAGTGTCAAGACCGGGACTCGAACCCACACTCTGCAGATCAGAAACACCAGAGCGTGAGTCCAGTGAGCTTGACTACTCGGCCAAGTTAATGAATGGCACATTTTTGTCAGGCTTTTCTTATTATTATGCTTTTTCAGAAGGCTCAGATGAAAGCACACTGGAAAATACAGTGTAGCCCAATCATTATATGCAACTTATCTTGGTGAAGTTCTGTAACTCGGACAAAAATGTGGAACATGTTTATTGCTGTTGAGAGAGTATTCCAAAATGTAAAGGTGGTAAACCACCTGTTGATTTTCAATGACGCGCCTCACAAGAGAGATCTTTCTTTATCAGTCCTTCATTTCCACTTTTGTTGGAATTCTTCAGGATTTGTGTCAGATGAAGAAATGGAATTTTTTTGTTATGCCATGTTACACTGGCTAGGATGATATACCAAGATCATAAACCAGTTTGCTGTCAGCGTGGCATGTCGTGGCCGAGCGGTCTCAGCGCAATGGACTCAAGCTGTGGTGTTGTAACCAGCAGATTGCTGGTTCAGGTCTCAGTCTTGACACTTGTGTCCTTGAGCAAGACACTTAACCACTATTGTTCTGTCTTTGGGATGCCTATAAAAGAACTCGGTAAAGTTTATTATAAAGAGAAAGGGTTTTGCCGCAGTCATTTCTGGCACGTTGGCTGAAGAATGCACCACAGCACCTTGTAAAACCAAGCTTGGATGATAGATAAAAAATGGTTCTCATAATTCACAGTTCTGCATACCTGTAGTAAAAAAAAACCAATAAGCGAATATCAGTGCCATGAGTGTCCATCTGTGGTGGCTACCAGTGCTTTATCATCATACCATCTCCGAGCCAAGTTTTGCCTTGTCCATCCCATTGTGTCACAGTGGAATTTGTTTTGGTGCCCCAAAATGGTGTCTACCATTTGTAAATCGATTGAAAATAAGAAGTTGTAAAATCTTTACGGCAACTGTATCAGAAACAGAATCGTATTTCTTTTGAAGATGAAAGGATCTTTTCAATTAAACTTGTGGCTCTGCTGTACGGGTCAAATAGACATACTCAACCCCCCCCCCCCCACTTTACATGCGGGTTGCAAAGGGGGGATATTATTAATTGGTAATCTAGTAAGGAGGAAGTGGGGCTTAAGACTTCTCAGGGGGGTTTCTAGTTTGCTGTTGATGAAACCACTTGGAGATGAAGATTGAAGACGTGTTTAATAGTTAAATTTACTTTAGAGGACACTACTTCTGAAGAGATTGAGCTGAATGGGTAACAACTTAATTCAGTACTTATTGGATACTGTATTGGAAAGTTCACTTGATTGTGATATCAAGTTTGTATACATGTGCCAATTCGGTCTGCACACCTGGAATTTCATTCTTTTTAGGGGAGAGGCTACTTTCAATTAAGCAAAAGAGGCATTCCCATCAAAGGAAGAAAAAAAAAAGAGCCAGAGTTTCCTTTAGAGCATTGTGGAGAAACACCAAGATGAGACTAACACTAGGGCAAGGAAGTTCATGGCTTCCATATGATTTCAGGTCATGACCCTGCCAAATGTTTGGGTGGCATCGCAATCTTGAGACCAGGCCCACATGGTGAAACATTCATGTACTTCCCAGCCCACACACCCTTGACCCTATAAAAGCTTGATATATACATATATATATATATATACATAATTTTTTTACTGTTTATGTGAACCCCCAAAATACATTTCTGTACATGAAATGTAGGTCACTATTTTCAGTTCCAAGCGGAAGGTAATTAAGCGAGGCATAGAGAGTATTCCATCAGGCTTTGACATCACCGCCAAACCATTTGACAAGAAGAGATTGGCTTAGATTTGATTAACTATAAGGGCCTTGTCACACTTAGGCAACTTTTCCAGGCAACACCAACTGCACTGAATGAAATATAAACCACTCTGTCGGCACATGGGACAATTCTCTAAACAGTGTCTCACTATCTCCCAAAAGATTTCCTCTAATGTGAACTGAGATTGTGTTTTCTTCATGGAGATTGCGTGGAACAGGTTTAAAAAAAAAATGTATATATATTTTTGTAATTGTATTTTATTGAATAAGCACAGATGGAGGCTTCAGTGCCCTCTGGTACCATGAAAAATGCCAAAAAACAGGAATGGGTACTAACAAAGTGAAAAATACAATAATGTGAATAGGACAAATGTTTACAGTAACAAAATGTATACTATAAGCACATGCACCCTGGAGCAGAAGGCCTTGGTCTCTAATGTTGTAGGGCGACCAACAGTGGTGTCTGAAAGACTGTTCCACACTGGAACAGGTTGCAGATTGCCTGTAAATCGACCAGGTCCAAACACTTCCACTATAAAGGCATTCCACTCATGAAGATGTGCAGAGAATACTGTTTGAAACGTCAAGACCATACTAGCAAACTCTTTACAAAGCCAACGCTCTTCCCTGAAGAGATTTACACATGGTTGTACCCGCAAGTTTACTTCCTATTATCTACACCATGCAAAGCTCCAAACATCATTCACACTTCACTCATCTTATAGGTGTCCAAGCCCCATTAAGTTTGTCAGCTTTTGTAAGAGCTGATCCGTGCTTGCAGGAAGATGACTATAAAAGCCCAAGGTGTTCCAAATTGCTGAGAGGAATTATCTATTCAGAATAATAATAATAATAATAACTAGACATTAGGTGTTTGTCCTTTGGACGAGCACAGAGCTGTTCCGGTTTAGTATTACTATGATTGTACGATCCAGACCCTGATATTGACCCTAAATTTGAAGCACACCATGACCCTAAACATAACACAGACCCTTAATTTGACTTTAACTATGCCTAGAACCCTAACCATCAAACTGATTTTGAATCTGACCCGACTCTTACACTGACTCTAATCATAACCCGATAATAATAAGATTGTTTGGTGGGGGATAAGGGGGGGGGGGAGTTGGTTGGCAGTTGGGAGTTAGGGTTAGTGGTTTTCCTATTACAAATTGAAACTATTCTATATGATTATACATGTATGGGTATTAACTTCCCTACATGTGATTGAAGATTGATGTCTTGTTCCTGTTATGGGTGTAAAAAACAAGACTTGGAAGATTATTAGGGAAATGGTTTGAGAAATATTGCAATAACATTGATCTTACTATCAGTACATAAACATCCCCTGTTCTTAGCTGTGCTGTGAAGAGAGTTGCGTTTATGTCTTGCCTCGTCTTATTTCAGTGCATTGGGGCAGGTTTCTAGCCCTTCAAAAAGTAGCCCACACCTTAAGTGGCCTTTTGGGCCTTGTGATGGGTGACTTGCATGTACTTTTTCTTCATAAGTACAGTCTTGTTATTTTGATTTGAAGGTTGTGGCTGACTTTCCCATTGTTGGAAATTTGTTTGATTTGGGGGTGAACAAAGAAAAATTTACTAGAATGGGATTTGAACCTGCGACCCCCTGGATTAGCATACCAGCACTCTACCAATTGGGCTATCCAGCCCTAATGTTGGCCGTCTCCCTATCTTGTCAATATTTTTCTTCGGGGGTGCCAGTCAGAAGCCATTCAACCTGAAACTGCCACGTATCCAGGGATCACGCCCCAATTATACAATACAACCATAGAGCTCTAGATTGGATAGAGTGCCGGTAATCTGGGGGTCTCAGGTACAAGTCCCGCTCCAGTGCATTTGTCTTTGTTCACCCCAAATTTGAATTCAATTTTTCCCAGTCAGTTTCCAAGTGGTTCACTGCTTAATGTTAGAAATATGAGTAAAAGTAACATTAACCCAGACTGAAAATTTCTAATATTTGACGTACCCTTTCTAAGAAAACTTAATATTTTCTCAGACTCTTGAAAAACTTGGTCAAGGGGGAGGGGAAGAAGAGGAGGGTGGGAGCTGGAGGAGTGAGAAAGGGCTCCTTTAAAAAATGTGGACTACATGAGAATGAGATTAGTTTTCTTCAGTGGGGTTGATTTCATTCCATCGTGTACATGTATACTCTGGCAATAGGAAATGGTTTATCATGCTGACTGAGGATCCCTGATGGCACGGAGTGTATATTTAGATTGTTTGTTATTGTCATCCAAATAGAACTCAAGTCGTCTTACTGTCTTGTCTGTCAGTCAAAATGATCATGACACTGCACAAAAAAGCTCGCTTCTTTGGACTCCATTTGCTGCTTCAGTAGAATTAGGTGTTTCTCCCTGTAGCAGAATTTCTATTCTGTAGTGCTGTTTAACATTCGCAAGGGAAAACACATCCAAGCATGGCAGTGGGACTAGTATATGAGTGATGCAACAATGTATATATCAGGGTTCTCCCCATGCACAAGCTAGCGTATCGGGCTGATACGCGCGAATTACGGGCCGATATGCAGAAATTACGGCCGATACGCAAAAAAAAAAAAAAAAAATTATTATAGATTTTAATATCAACTTCAAACAAAAATCCTAACATAAAACCATTTTAAATGTTCCAGATTGCACAGTAGAGCTTTTCAAACTAAACATAAACATCAAATAAAAACATTCCAAGGACCTGTTACCAATTCAGCGTGCTTCGGCCACACTTTCAAAATTTGGGTCCAGAATACCCCACAGTTTTGAAAAATCCTAGGGAGAACCCTGTGTATCCACTGTGAACCTGCACGTCCCATGTCAAATCTTCTTGAGTGTGCATGAAATGCGCTTACCTAGGTACCGAAGTCAAAAAGCTTTAGACGATAAGCAGGTCGCCTGTGTGTCAAATCTGGCACACTTACGGTTTTGGAAGATACTGAAAACTTCCTGAACCCGAAGGCTAGCCGAGGATTGCAGAACATGGAGGAAACTTGTGGTCGGCTGCTCTGCAGGCAAATGATGATGGTGATGAGGGTGATGATGTGGTTTTTGAGTATTTTCAGCAAACTTTTTGCATCAATTCAGAATGATCCTTTAAAAGATTCTCCAACCATACAGCACTCACTTGTATATAAGAGTCCGGCTGTTGTTATAAGCCAGGCACTTCATTCACGACGCCAGACTCTTTCTCGATGCCCATTTTACAGATTCAAAAATTCATCAAGGAACTTCGCCATTTTTTTTGTAAATTTGTAACTGTTATGTGGATGGGCGGGGCTGTTTTCAAAGTGTTTGCTGTGAGAGTATTGTCCCGTCTGAATGTATGAAATGAAATGAAAGTTATTGTCCAATTGTACATACTTGAATGTGAACACTTCTGATTTGGCAGTTTTGTTTACGATGATTTGTAATGTTGTGACATCAGTGCTTGGCTTACACCCCTAGACTGTAAGGCCATGTTGGAAATGGCGGCTGCGGCTACGGCTGCGGCTGTTGCTAAAGGTGTTGCTATGGGCATCCTGTGCTTCACCGTTTGTTCACATGATGATCAAGCCACAACTGCTACTTCTGACACGACCCAAGAGTCCTTGCCCATCAGCAGTTTGTATTGTCTGAAAGAAGTGTTGGAGAGTCGTGGAATGTCGTGGCCGAGCGGTCTAGATCGCCGGATCAACTTCTGGTGTTGTCGGCAGCAGAAAGTGGGTTCGAAACCCGGTCATGGTACTTGTGTCCTTGAGCAAGATACGTTACCACAATTGCTTTGACCTTCGGATGGGACATTAAGCTATAGGTCCCGTGTACTAGGATTTGTAGTGCACGTAAAAGAACCCAGAAGAGTTGGGGAATTACCCAGGTGTTTCTTGTTCACATAGGAAACACCCTTGTTTACAGGTTTCCTCAGGCTTGAGAGCTACAGTGATTAATTTCACTTATGAGGCATCCTTGGTTTCATTACCCAAAATGTATAACAATAATAATAATAATAATAATAATAATAATAGTAGATAGAAGGACATGAGGACAAGTCCGCTGTATGAGGAATTGTGCTTCAAGTTAGATTCTTAGAGATTGAGTCTTACTGTCACCAACCAGTCTTACTACTCGGTGTTAGAGAGATGCTTTGTGACAGGTTATGTTTCTTATGGTCATGACAGAGATCTGAGTAATATCTGACAGTTCTCTCTTGTCACTCAGGAAGGAATCTTATCTGGGCAAATCATGACCGCGTTGCACAAACTCGCTATGACAAGTGTACAATTTTGTCAATTTTTTGCCAAGTTCAAGGCTGACTTTCTTGTCGAAGTGACTTATGCAGTAACTGAACGCGGCATATGTTGTTTGTTGTTTGTGGATGTGATGTAAGAATTGAGTTAAAGTAGTGGCACCGTGGGGATTTGGTCTTCTGGGTGCGGGTGTGAGTGCCAGGAGTGGAAAATACAAATATGGTCTATATTATTGTAATCATATTATAGTTTTTGTCAGCATTACGTGCAAGCGTAACGAACAAGTTGACCAAGATTGGGTAGCGATATCTTCCTCTGACCTTTTCTAATCACAGTTTGAATTCCCACTCGGATCTTAAGCCATAAATATTTCATGATCGACGCCTCTGCATATGTTTCCCTAGACCTGGAGACTGCAGGGCTATTTAAGCAATTTAATGATACCGTAGTTTCAAAACCGGAATATATGTAAACATGAACGTTAGCTGACGTTGTGTAGATTTTAAGAGAATCATATCGGAAGATGATGTGGTTGTTTACATGTGTGTTTCTTAATTTTATGTTTGTTTAAATTTTTGGTTAAATGTTGCTGGGGCTTGATTACTGGGTATCCTCTAGCCTTTAGGTGGTGTGTCGTGGCCGAGCGGATAAGATCACCGGACTCAAGCTCTGGTGTCTCTGATCAGCAGAGTGTGGGTTCGAGTCCCGGTCGTGACACTTGTGTCCTCAAGCAAGACACTTATTGCTGCGTCCTTCGGATGGAATGTAAAGGTGTAGGTCCTGTGTGTGTTGTTTAATGCACGAAAAAGAACCAAGTGCTCTTATCGCACTGCAGCCACGTGGAATTAAACACTGCAGCCAGTGGTGGAATTAGGGCTACATTTTAGGGCGGTTCAAGGGGGTGCACAATTTTTCTAGGGGGCACTTCTGGCCAATTGGGGGGGGGGGTGTCTGCAATTTATATTCGTGACTTTGACATTACATGTATTTCAGACAAATGTATTTTTCTGGATACTTGTTTATGGCAGAAACTTTATTATAAGTGAGATTCCAGATCCAAACTGATCATTTTGGTTTTCTTGTGTGACCATCAACCCTAAAGTTTATCTTTAATGTCGGAAGGTGATCTAGGAAACTTTTAATTGGGTTTAGAGATGCAATCCTAATCTTGATTGGGTACCCAATGGAACTTCAATTTCTTGCCTACAATCAATGATTGCATAAGTAGGAAATGGTTTCTTTGATTTAAAAAAAAGTCTTATGATTTGTTTTGATACATAGGAGACAACTTAATTTCTTAAAATTGCATCTGGCTAAATGAGTGTTATGATTAATTCGGAGGTGATGAAGGACATTTAAATATGCTCTGCCTGTTTTCTCAAATGACGATCAGTCATACTTTGTTTTAGGTGTCAATTTATTTAGACTGACATATCACTAGAATGCACTTACGCACTCGATCAGACTAAACATCAAAGGAAAGCTAGTGATGTTCTCTAGTATTATAGATTTTCCATTTTGTCCACTTGAGCCTCTTTCACACAAGACAAATTTCCCGGGAAATTTCCAGTAAAGGACGTGGGTTCGAATCCCACCCAGGGCTCACACTTAACACTAGCGCGGCGTACATTGTCTAGTAAAAACTGTTATGGGCTAGTAAATACCACTTTTCAACTTGCCCTGTGGGCTACTAAAAACTGTGCCACTTACTTGTTTATAATGCTCAAACTTCTTCCTTTTCAGATATGAATAAATACATTTTGGAAATGTGTTAATTTATTTTTGGGTGTGTGAGTGTAACTTCATTTGACTGTTTAACTGGTTGTGATCACCACCATTAGTATCAGAAAGATACATTTATGACAAAATACATGTTTAAAATTTTGGCAACAAAAACTTCCTGTGGGCAAGTAAAATGTACAGTTTACTAGCCCCTTGGGCTACTCTACAAAAAGCTTAAGCGCAAGGCCTGCCACCCGAGGAATATGTTTATGTTTTTTTTGTCTCACAGAACTTGGGGAAAGTACTGAGTATACTGTGCTTAACACACATTGGTGTATGGGTAAAAAACACAAATAATAATCTTTATCCCCGATGCAAAGTAAACCGCTGTTAAAAAAAAATTAAATTTGTCAAAGTTGTAATGGTTCCTTGGTTTTTATCTTCTTCTTGTGTGTGTGCAGAATACAAACATGGCATCAGGATTCCAAGCAGCACCAGTTGGAGCAGTTGAAGTGGAACATGACAGTAAGAACTATGGGGTACCAGACCTCATGCTGAAAGGGTGAGTACACAATGGTGGACCTATTTTGCACCCCCTTGCAATATGCAGCCCTAAATTTTGCAAACAAAAGGTATCCAAAATATCTGTAAATTTGGAAAAGGGTGTCCAAATAAGTGGTTTGCAAGTTCGATTTGGAATCAAGTCTGGTACAATGATTTGATTGGTCACATGTGAGTGCTCAAATTGGATTTCCCAGACTAAAGACAGTGTTGCAATGCCGACTGGTTTGGGGCAAGTTTTTTTATACCTCCAGATGGGCAAAGCCTGGTACCATTGTGCCATACACGCTCATTCAGAATTGTGTATGATTTCCACTCACTCTTATGTAAAAATGCTTGCCCAGAACCATGTCACATAGTTATATGGCAACTGTCTCTAGTCTGAGGTCAAGTCAATTTTAAGCAGTCATTTGTACCAGACATTATTCAAACCTAACTCACAAATGGCATATTGCTTACTTACAATGCGGTAATATATAAATAAAAGAAGTAGAGTGTCCAGATTCAAAATGGTGTCCAAAGACACCTATATGCCCTTGTGGCTTGCACCATGCTCTCCACACCCCACCCTTCACATTCTTTCCCCAATCGATTTCTTCGTATCTCAGACCTTTTTTCCTTTTTGACATTTCTCAATGTATTTCCATTACGTGTCGATGAGGTACAAAAACGTTTGCATAGGGGAAGACTGAGCAATATTAAGTTGATGTGTTGTTTGCTTTGTGTCCATCACTTATAGTAAATGACGTTAATATACAAATACTATGCACTACAAAACTTTTGTATGGAGCGAGACAAGGCAAAATGAAACTGATGTGCTGGTTGCTTTATACTCATCACTTCTAGGGTAAACAAAGCACTGTAATATGAAAATATACCATTAATTTTTTAGGAGTAACTTCAGCGATGAGCCACAGGGAGGTTGGAGCCTGGGGGTATGCCCCTCCCCCCCACAAAAAAATGCTAATAGGCGCCATCCCAAAGAACTCATAATTAACCCATAAAAAGTTGACAAAAGGCAGGTCCTGATTAAGTCTGTGAGTTGTATGCCTTCATATACAGTACGTTTAAAAAACCTATAATGTTTGAAATTGTATTTAAAAAGCATCCCCCCATAAACTTACAACCCCCCCCCCCCCGCCACCCCTCTTGGCCCCTGAAAAGCCATGCTCGCCCCCCACTCCCTCCTCCATCGCTTCTCTGTAATTTAAGTACTTATAATGTACACAAATTTGTCACATCTGGCCATGTATGGAAGAAGCGATTCAGAATGTTCTCAAAGTGGACAGTATTTCAGAATGTAACGGCTCTTGGAATAATCGGTACCAACATGTACATGTAGGTGGTTCTTACTATTAAAGATTAAATTTTTTGTATTTGATCGGCAAAAATGAACCATGCCATAAATGAAAAACATTTCCCCCTTATGCAAAGTTTGAGTATTTTGAATTAGACCCAGCTGTCATATTCCAGGTTTCTATACAGGTCAGTAATGTTTATAAAACTCTCACAAACGGAGGACAATATTTTTCGGCAAATTTTGTCAATTATTTTTCCTTCTTTTTTTGAATTATCTTTGAAAGCACCGTGTTATGAACAGGTTTTTTTTGTTACCGACTTCAGCGCCCAGGTTCAGTCCTGAGATCCGGAGACGTGATAAAACAAAAGTTTTTCCAAGGCCTTGTGGGATTGCTGTGAGGGGGGATGTGTCACGAGCGCGGCGTGTAAAAGCGGCTTTTGTTTCTCGATTCCGCTTGATTGGGATGCTATAAATAATACTCTGCGGATGTCTGCTATGTTAGCAGAATTGGCATCGTGCCAATATGAAGCAAACAGTTTGAATGTCTGTGTTGGTGTCAAACTTTGATGTCAAATTCAGTATGTGTTGGATCTGGATCACCATGGATTTTTTTTTTTTTTTTTTAACACTTTAAAACCAAATTTGTTATCCTTTTGTTTTGAGTGCCTTTAAACAACTAGGATTAAGTATTATTTTTGTTCGCACTTGTAAATGTTGACTTGTGTGTGCTGTGCACACTGACTTATACTCTTGTATTTTTGTTACTTGGTATTCATTTGATAGGTGACAAGTAAAAGACTGACAACAGTGTTCTGAAAATACTGTATCGAGGGGCACTTTGTGTAACTTTTTCTTAAAAAGGGAAAGTACACTAACTCCAATCCAGTGGGTTTCATGAAATATGTCTTTAAATTACATTTATAATACAAATATAATCACCAGTTAGCAAAACTAAGGTGAAAATTTAGGGGGGGCACAAGGGGTGCACCATGTTTTCCGTTTGCATTTTTCCTTAACAAGCCCCCTTTTTATGCCGTTAACTGTTAATAAGATAATCTGACGTGGAGGTAAAAACAAATAAATTTCTGCTTGTAAATACAAAAACAATTTTCAAAACATTACAATTACTACATAAAAGCTTTTATTTTAGTAATTTTAAATCCCAGAAGTCCAGATTTCAAATGGGGGTTGGGGGCGGGTGTGTGGGTGTGTGTGTGTGTGGGGGGGGGGGGGCACGCGCCGCTTTGCCCCCCCCCCTTAGTTACACCACTGATCATCACAATACATGTGCTGATATTTTTAAGGAAATGGCATAATGCATGTAGCAGTGCCATGTTTTGTTATATTCCGATACACACTTTGACGAAAACATCACAAACTCATCTAAAATCGTGATGGTTTTGAAAATTAGGTTCAAATTTGTTTTGTGATGTGAACATAAAGACACCACTTTCTATGAAACAGCGACTTATATGATATTTCCACTTAAGTTGTATCCTTTTAAATGCTTCATAAAATATCAAAAGAGACTTCCACGTTTGGAGTAGCCTTCGCTTAATATTCGAGATGGTTCTGGTGATTTGTCTATTAACGTTTGCTTGTTACCTCCACGTATTTAACTAAAATGGAAGTGATTGACGTTGAGTTACAATTTAAGGCGCACCGTTGTGGTTTACAATGCGGGGTTCCCCAGAGCATATCAGACGCTAGACGCTAGAAGTCTTTGAGGATAAATGGACACAACATCGACCGGTAGTGGAGAGAGATTTGTGTAAATCAGAACAAGCTGAGGACGGTCTCGCTGGCACAGCCAAAAGTCACTCGTATTCATTGGGTTGTCACGCACAGGTTATCCGGACTCTTGTCTTGTGTCATTAGCGTGTGTGTGCCATGACGACTCATATCCTTGGATGGGTTGTTGGTGGGGGGGGGGGGGGGGTTGCAAGTGGGAAAAGACTAGATCATACTTCACTTCAGTCATTCTCAGGAAAATGACTGTTAAGGTCTGTGGGTGGGTATTTGTTACTCTGTAGTGTGTGGTTAAGGGCAATACATTTAGAAGTAGGCAATGTTTCATTTTGGAATGTATTTACAACGGGTTGGGGGGGGGGGAGGGGTGCTATTTAATGTATTGAACCAATCATTTGTGCATTTTTTTGATCTCATTTTGGGTCAAGAGGGGTGGCAAGAGGGGGGCTAGGGTTCAGGAGGGGTGTATCAAAATGCTAACTTTTGTTTTACGTTATGAGACTCATTTAAGTAGCACGTTGTCCTTCAAACCCCTTCTCTTAAGCGCGGTTCAAACTTCACGTAAATGTGAAGGCAAAGCGAATTTGACGTCACAAATTTGCAACGAAGAATTCGCTGAAGTTGAAATGTGCTCATCTCTTGCAAAATATTCGCAGCGAATGTAGGGGAGTGACTTCAAATTCGCTTCGTGTAAGCATTCGCGTGAAGTATGAACCGGGCTTAAGGTATTTGTTCTTTTTTGTGCAAATCACAGCACGTCCCATCCGTAGGACATAGCAGTTATGGTTTTAAAAGTGTCTTGCTCATAGACGCAAGTGCTGTGAAGAGGGGGGAGGGGGGAGGTGGACCCGAAACCACTCTCTGGTTCGGGTCCCGGCCATAACTTGAGTCTGGTGCACTAGACATCCTTCAACCAAGCTGACCCCTAACCGGCCAACGCTATCTAGGATCTTTTCACCTGGCGGGAAAACAGACTTGCACTTTTCAAGCGAGCATTGACCACGAGTATCAGAAGTGCAGTTCCCTGGATGACTATTTCGACTCGATACCATGTGATACATGGATAGTGAGATTTTCTGTTGATAATAACAAGTTTCAAAAGAGCCAGTTGGTTAAATACATCTTGCCCCCTGCTCGCCCTCCTGTCAGCCACTGGACACTGTGAATTTTGCTAAAATTAGGCAATTTTAGACTTGACCTCAACTGAAATTTGAGGGGCCTTTGTGCCCCTGCAAAAAAGGTGATGGCTATGCCACTGTTGGTTATTCTCAACATTTTGACTAATTTACACTGTGTCATCAGACAAGTCTCCTGGTGAAGACTAAAGCGCACTTGTTGAAACACCTCTACTTAACTAATTGGCGCTGGCTGACGTAAACGGAAATATTTTTGAGCCAGCAAACGGGCGACGTTGAAACATGCCACTGTGTAAAATCGGAATACCAGAACAAAGATTGCCCGGACATTTTCCTTGCGAGCGTGCACGGAGCATGCACATGCCGTGTAACGCTTCGTTTCACCCACATTAGCAGAACAGATGGCGCTCAATATTTCTCATATGTTTGGCTATTGTGCAGGCATTATTGTGTAATACCTGATTCCAGACATTTTTCCTTTTGTTCCAAGAAGAGGATTACGAGACATAGAGAGGCTTCGAACATTGTTCATTCATTGTATTTTGGCTCAATGGAGGTGAGTCAGATTGAACCATGGATCCAGCCTTGGTTCCCGATTTAGTACCAGCCATAGGCCATGGCACACGGCCAAGGTTTTGCAATTCACTGTGGATGAATTTGACATTTTATTGATAGAGGAAACAAAAATCACAGTGTAATAAACAGAATCTTTGTTCTCTTGGCTTTGTCAAGTCAAGGTTTCTTTGTGCCAGCGGTACTCTCAAATGAAAAATGATTCCGGCAATTCCGAGAAAAATAATCCTGTCAGGCTGGACAGGAAATAATGGAAGATTCCTGGTGATACGAGAGAGAACCAAGAGAACTATTACATGGCATTCTCCACCACGCAAAGCTTAAAATCCTGCAAAAAGTTTCAACATATCAAATCACGAAACTCATTCAGAAAACCAGATTTCAAAGCAGCGTAACCATGAATTGCCTAATATTCAAAACGTCCTGACAAACACTGTACTATGGTGACTGGACATGTATTATTCCCAACTTATACTGTAGAATCACTTTAGGACAACCTTGCCTGTTTTTGTACATTAAGCGTAGACTGCTCTCTGAAAGAAGGGGGCTGTATTTCGGATGGACCCATCCACCTTAAGAGGAGTGTATAAAGGAAGTTATCGTGATAAACTCAATCATGAATGGCTTAAGATCTGTAGGCCACTGACGCAAGGTCAAGCACGACCTCTGAGCCACCAAGTTTTAATGGGAGGATGTGTACAAGTAAATAGAGCACGCTGCGGGTATTAATTAATTAATCAGTACGTCTTCCTCCCGTCCCCGTGCGCGTGTGCATGTTCTGTGTTTCCTGAGCAAATCTTGGCAAGGAAATTTAGCATTTGTCGCAATTACGCAATGAATAAGGTACAAATATGCACGTTTAAGTAGGATCACATTACCGTGGAGTTTGTAGAGGAAGTAGAGTAGCTCAAGTTTAGGATCTCTGTATGTGATCACAGGCTTTTTTTCCTAGGACATGTTTGACGCAGTTGGGATATTTTTGTGGTGGGTGGAGTGGAGAAGTGGGGGGGATTACACGGATTGGTTGGTTTACCGCAAATGAACTTCCTTGACCTAGGTGGAGACAGAACAGGTGTGAGTCTTGTCTGTGACAATGGTTGCTGTTAGGAAGATTTGTTAAGGGGGGGGGGGTTACTGGATGATCGATACGTAAAAATGTGACCCACTGGCTCTTGGTCACATCCTTTATAGGAATAGGCAATGCACATGTTACATGTTGTTTAACAATTTATCAATATTGAATACACTCCTGTATGTGTGTACCCGCATACAATGGGGCTTAGTTCGTTCACACTAAACACAAAAACGTTCTTGTCGAATACTTACATGTGCACTTGCTTGATTTGATTCGCAGATTGAATCAGAAAAGTGATATTGATGGTAAAGTCTTCCGATTTATTTGACTTGCACTCTGCTTGAGGTTGTACACTCCCCAGGGAGTTGGGAAAGGTTTGAGAGCGAATTTGTTCAAATTCCAAATAACTGTTTTTATCCCCAATGCAAATCAGGGCGTGAGGGTGCATGTGTGAAGACCCCCCCCCCCCTAAAACAAAAATAGTAATGAAAAGAGAGAGAGAAATGATTCACCCTCCTTCCCAGGGTCGGATAAATGTTACAAAGTGTGTCACATGCAGTATGCTGTACAAAACAGAACCAGGTGGCGGAATATCTTTAACATATGTATACAGAATTGGTGGTTGTTGGTCTATCCCCCCATAAATTGTTGGCACACTTCCAGCAAATTTTCATTTGGACTGAACCATTGTATTTAAAGGGTGTTTTTTTCGGCATTTGTTACAAGTAAATGTACCCAGTAGTTGTGGGTATCCTTCTTCCATGGTCACATTATGTAGACTAGACCATCATAACTAGATTATCCATTGTTGTAGAAAGCACGCATTTTTGGTTTAATATTTGTTAATTTGGTCAAAATTATATTTTACTTCGGAGGCAATGATACAAAGCCTGTACTCAGGAGGAAACGGCAAAACTGCATTCAGATGGTAATGCTGAATAGCCCATATGCACGTCCCAGTGCGCATGACCAGAAGTGATCGCCGCGCAAAAGATTCTGGGTGAAATGCGAGTCCAAACAACGTTGGCGCCAATCATGGTACACTAAATCTGTAGCAATGCGGTACACAACACGTAAAACCTGGCATAGTTACATGTAAACTAAAGCTCGGCGTTCATCTCTTGGCAACTTGATTTCTTTTTTAACTGTACTCGGTTTCCTAGAATGCATTGCGGTATATATTTAAGATGGCGCTTGTGCATATGGGCTGATTTCAGAGAATTAAGTGTGTCTGAAATACTGTCATTGTTTGAGAAAATACCATTTGAAGACCCCAGATCACAATTGTTTATTTCAATTGCCGAAGTAAACATGTTCACCCTAAACATTCGCAAAATCCCAGACAAAACATAAATATTTTTCTGCATTTTCATTAAAACAGAATCACCTAATTTGATGACATTTTCACTGGTTGGTTGGATGGTGTGTGTATTTAAAAAAAAAAAAGGTTTAATAGTAAAAAGGAATTTACTTTTACATAAAAAAAACCCCAAAATAGTATAATACACTTTTAAAGCCCCAGCTCAACATTGGTAAGAAAGAAACACAGAAATGTTCACAGATTTACATATACCTTACATGGTATAAGGATAGTGATGGCGGAAAACTTTCCTTGAAATATTTCTGCCTGAAGTGTTATCGTTTCTAAATTAATAAAGAAATGTTCAAAATTAATTTTCGTCTCTTGTGAGACCAAAACTCTGCCTAAGAATGCGTATACAAAGCTGCTGAACGAATTTTTCCCTTTTATCGCAAATGAAACAGGTTGGTTTTGTTACATTTTGATTTGTGCAAAGAAAGGAAGCATTTACAGACACTTTACCAATGTTGAGCTGGGGCTTTAAGCCTCGACTGAAACAGTTGTTGGTTAGGACTGTGGTTGAACCCTTTCTTGGGAGTTTGTGTCCTTGATGCTTGTCCAGGGAGAGAAGCATCAAATCAGGGGTTGCTAGCACCCACTTCCTGAAGCACTTTGGATAGATTATCAGATTGCAGTTTTTGATCAAGGGTTGTTGGATCCAGATGGACGTTGATCAAGTCTAGACCCTACCTTAGGAGGCCCAAAGAGGTCTTTGTTTTTGTTTTGACTGTCGCTTTCGATGTTTTTAAATGTTGCTTAGGGTTTTGCAATTAGAGGAGATTTGCTGTTGTAAATCTGAGCAGATTTTCCAATTTTGTCTTCTTGTCTGTATTTGGATTGTGGATATCATATGATATACAAAACTTCAGGCTAGATGCCTCAATCATGTATTAGGGGCAAGGCAGTTTCTTCTTTTAGTAAAGTGCACATCTGTGAGGGAAATGTAAATATTTACGGAACATTTTAAGGGGACGAGTAGGGGCACAGTGTCACCCAGGGTTGTAACGACTAGAGGGTAGTTTTCTCAAACGGCTTTTTGAGCTCTAGTTGGCAAATGAAGCACTAAATCAAGTAGAACAAGGGCATCCAATTTGCCCAGTAAAAATCATTGTTTGTTGTCGTAACATGGAATACTGTGGGGTTGCATCCTGGGTGTGTTACGTCTTTCTTGTGGAGAAAGTCGGCAAACTGGCTTCCATACACCCCAAATATATGTCAGTCTGCAAATAGGAGATGTTTTTGGGACACTAGGTGGCAGCAGGTAAATCCAGTGCTCTCGGAAACGTTCGCATGCTCAGAACTGCATTAACAGTGGAAATTTACCTGGTAGGTCTGCTGCCACCTGGCATTCCAAAGACTGCCATTGGCATCCATACACCCTCCCAGAGAAAATGCTTTGTCTAAGCCACTGGAAGCAACTCTCTTGTCTCCATGAAGCGTCAGGTCTGAATCTGCCAGCAAATTGCAGACTTTATGCCGGAATCTTTGCACGTTAGCTTGTGTGTTCCCAGTCCCCATGCAGAGCAAGTTTGGGGTACTGATTCCTTCAAACTCTGGACATTGCTGTACAAAACCTTACCCCGAACCGTATGACTTAGCAACTCTTTAGTCTGGGGAATCCAGTTAGAGTGTTTCACTTGTGATCAATCAAGTCATTGTACCAGACATTATTCTTACTTGCATCCGTGCAATTCCTTTGTTACTCGTGCCAGAAGTGTGGTCTTCTTAATGACTTGCATTATCAAATCAAGTAGATCTTTCAAAAAAAATCATCGACCTGAGGTCAATATAATGTAAGCATGTACTTGTCAAAAGGAATGCAACCCTTATTTGCCAGAAGAAATCTAGGCAGAGACAATAATAATATTAATAATAAAAATAACAATAGTCAATTACCATGTATTTATTAATTTGTTAGTCCCCTCAAAGTGCCTTGCATTATTATTATTACCACCGTTCTTCGGGCCCTAAGCATTCCTGGAACCATCGCAACTCCTTAGGAGTATGCAGCACATGAGCCATCTGTACCCTTTCAGGTACCCATTCACTCCTGGGTGAGGAGAAGCAATCAAAGTTAAGTGTCAAGTGAAAATTATTCGTCAGAATTTTAATATCTGAACACAAAATTTAATGAACTACAGAGGTGTCTGATTTCACACTACGAAAAATCTCTGTGTTGGACATGGGTCTGATCTGTGTAGATTTGACTGATGTTTTCACACTACAATATTTCAATCCGGCTTTGACCTATCCGTGTCAAAACCAACCCTGGTGGGTTGGTGGGTTGAGAGCTATTGATCTGTGCCAACACAGGTCGAAAGCCGTAGTGTGAACACTCTGGGTTCATTTTCGATCTGTGCTGAGTGCGTGGTGCCATCCAGCATGCAGCAAACATGGGTGCAATGCAGTATGGGAGTTTTCAACTTGGATCGTTGTATGACCTTGGCCAGTGTGACACAATCGCACAATACACGGGCTGAACGTTATACGTGTAACCCGCAAGCTGATTTCGCACAGAGCTAGTGTGAAAGCAGAGCGGATCCGAAATTTTACCGACATTTTACCGTGTTGAAATTTTACCAAGTCAAGACGGAGTTGACTCCCATTAGATTTCAACACGGATCTGCCATTGATAGTGTGAAAAGGCCTTACAATGTTGAGAAACCATTAAACAGGAAACTGCAATTGAGACCAACAAACCTGTATGTTAAGTCATGAAAATCGTTCATGTGATCAATTTTTTGTACTCTTGTGGTCGATGCGGAATTCAGCAAGAAATTCTTGCAGGTGGAAGAACCATTCTCAGCGTGTCCTTGAGAATTTGGGGTAAAATTCCGCAAGAACGGAGGGCTTGTAGCTCAATTATTTTTACTGGAGCGGAATTTATTTTACAAGACCAGAATCCAATAAGAGAAAGAACTTTCTGCACAGATTGACATAGGAACTGTTTTTATTTGAACAAGCACTAAGAGAAGATTTATCTCATTTACTTTATGGTTAAGTATACTATGATTCTCAACAGAATTGAGCAATCAGACTCAAAATCAACATTTGATCGTAATTTTTTTTACAAGATATTACACAGTGAGGTATTGTTATTTAATTGAGAAACACAAGACCGACTGGCTTGTCTGGTCATGGGTTTAGGCCTACTGGCTCAATGCTAAAATCACCGGCCTTGGGCATGTGGTCCAGTGTAAAATTCGAGCCCTGGACTTTTTGTACACAGATTGGTCACCATTGGTCATTAATACCTTCTGACGGTTAGCATAACCCTGGCAACCCGTTACCCGTTTCTGACCTGCAGTTGTCCCCCCATGTACTCATCACTGGTACCCCTTGTGGCGGTGACCAGTTGTCAAGATTGCCACGGCATCCGCCTCGGTCATTGCCCACCTCTGCTAACTGCTGCTGAATGTAGTAAAGGACGCCGTGCTCTAGCCAGCAGCCATATGGAATTCCCATAGAGGCCATTATAAAAGTACCCTCATATGGGTACATGTGCTTTATGTCACCCTCACCTTCTGTCCTTACATCAAGCATAACATTTAGGGGGAAAATTAAGCTTGAGGATTAAGATACTACCCCAGACATGGTCCTTGTGGATTTGTCTCATGAACTCTTCCACCCCTCCAGCCCCCCCCCCCCACCAAACACACACAGTTTGGCTGCCCATTTTATTGCCTCTGGATGCTTTCCAATACAGATGGACAATGGATTTATTAAAAATAAAATTGATAAAAAAAAATAAAAAAAATGTAGACATATTTTTAAAACCATAATAGGCTTACATACATGTACTTGGGAGGGGCCTTGAAACAGAATCAAAGGTCTGTGGGAGTGGTCTGTGGCTCATGAAGAAGACGTGGTACATCATGTATCTACATCTGTACCAAAGAGATTCCCAGTTAAAGACGATTAATATCAAACTTGACAAAATTGAAGAAAAAAAAATCAAAATAAAAAACAAAATAAATGAACTTCTACATCTGTATACGTATTTACATTGTAACTTTTATCATGATGACTTGTATGCAGGTCGATTGCTTTATCGTTTGATAATTTAAAGGTAAGGTCATCGTCAATGCAGATTTATAGGCAAAATTATCAAGAAAGATACAATAAAAGTCACCCGTGAAAGTTTCAGTTGGATACAGTGTTTACTTGTTAAGAAAATAGCCAAAAGCTGTAACGGTATTTTCATCAAGAACGTTGAATCCATTTGTAGCGAGATGAAAAAGCACTGTGGTTTTCGTTCACAGCGGGTACCAACCGCATTTCAGCCGGTGTGTAATTCGATACAGGAGGTCATGTCAGCCAGTCTGCAACCAGTTCGCAACCAGTTCACGAGAGCTATTAATACTATATTTCAGAAAGTCGCTTACACAGGCGATCTCTGGAGATGAAAATTTGTTGACATACTTTTATTGATTTCTTATCAACGGGGGCACTTCAGACGAACTAATTTTGCAAGATGCTTACTACCATTGCCATATTTATAACAAGTAGGCTCTCAGATAAGAACTACTTAATCGTTTTTTTTATGGGCATTACCAAAGTATGACCCCATCTTTAAGCCAGGACTCATTTTTTAAATGTTACATGTGCATGGGTTGTTATAACATTGTTCTTTGTCCAGAACAGAACAAATAACATTATTAGATTTCCATTTGTTTATTAAGTAATTGTTGAGCGGCCTGTCCGAACAGGCCCCTCTCTTCTAAACTCTCCCCCCCCCACCCCTTCCCGGGGGACCTGCCCAGAAAACTCTGTCAACAAACCACGGCAGATTTTCAGCAACAGGTGGGAGTGAAGGAAGAGAGAAAGAGAGAGAGAGAGAGAAAGAGGTTGGGGTGGCGTCAGCCAGACCTTGTCATATGGTTTATTGGTTAAATTGGATGAGGGTGCACGCGATGATATTATAATATTTCCCCCCAAAAAAGGAGGGAGATGAAATCTGAGAATAAAAAAAAAAAAAAACTGTTTAAAACAAAGTACAGCATTAGCAATTGTAAATTTTGAAACAAATTGGATCAGTTTCATATTGAAAAAGTCAATTGATACTACAGTTAATACCAATCCTCCAGAGAAATAGTTCCAAGTGAAAATACTGTCAAAGTCAAGAAAAAGGCACTCGAAGACCCCCAAACTACATTGTTTTACCAGGGCCTAAGTTCATGGCTCTGCTTACTGTGGAATTCTGCGCTCATGACCCATAGAATCACATGCTTTACAGGGCTCCATAAGTGCAGAATACCGTGGTAAGCAGGGGCATGAAATTGGGCCCTGATTGCTGCAATGAGCCATTTACGAGTTAGATTTGAATAATGTCTGGTGCGATGACTTGCGTAGTCACAAGTCACCGCTTCAATTTGACTACAGAGACAGTTGCTATGTCAAGTGGTTCGGGGCAAGCTTTTGTGTAGCAACCTCCAAAGCCCAATTTCACAGAGCTGCTTCAGCAGAAAAAGTAGCTGAGCACAAGAAAATTATGCTTGACAGAATAAGGTTACCAGCCAAAATACTATGTCACATGTACCATTTGTGACTGGTATGCTGCTTATGTTTGCTTAGCAGAAAATTGTTAAGCATTATTGTCTGCTTAAGCAACTGAAATTTGGCCCTGGTGAGCAAACCCTGGGTCCAATTTCATAGAGGTGCTTAAGCAGAAAATATTGCTTAAAAAAAATTGGCTAAGCAAAAATGAGCAGGATACCAGTCACAAATTGTACATACGACATGGTAGTTTGGCCGGTAACCTTATTCTGGTAAGCATGATTTTGTTGTGCTTAGCTACTTTTTGTGCTTAAGCAGCTCTGTGAAATTGGCCCCTGGTATCGTTGTGCACATTCATTCAGAATTGAGTATTGGTCGTGGTTTCCTTTGAGAATTGGTGATAAAAATTAGAAAGCAATAAGCCATGAGGAAAACTGGGTAACTTTTTAAATCAATTTTGGGGTGAACAAAGACAAATTGACTTGAGCGGGATTTGAACTTGTGACCACCAGCGAAACGTACCGATGCATTTTTCTTCAACCAAGGTAGGGATGTTTAAAATAAACCATTCAATGTATGAGACAATTAAAAAAACTGTAATAATAATACTAGTTTTACACACAGGCTTCTCAAAGCGTTTGTGTGTGTGTTTAAATTTGTAAGACAGGTTTTTGAAGTTTTTTGAATTATGAGACCCATTTATGTAACACCTTATAAGGGTTTACAAGGTGCTGTGGTGCATTCAGTAGCTCCAAACCACTTCTCTCAGCGATAAGTGTAACTGGGCTATTTACATGCACTACACAACACATAGGACCTATGGCTTAACGTCCCGTCTGAAAAACAAAGCAATTATGGTAAAAGTGTCTTACTCAAGTGTCATAACCGGCACTCAAAACCACACTCTGTTGATCAGAAACAACAGAGCGTGAGTCTGATGGGCTTGATGCTCAGCCAGGACGCTCTTCATAAACAAAATGTAACATAAAATAAATAAAGAAATACAAAATAAAATGCTGCTTGTTTTTTTACTCTTATGTAACAATGGATCTTAATATTCACATTTTCCACTTCAAAGACAAACCTGACCCTGCATTTAAATTGATAGAAATCATGATTTATTGGAGACGATAAATTATGAAAAGTGGAAGGCCAACATGACAACTCTTTTAAGGTCAAATCGAACTAAAATATATAACAAATTTTTCCAGTAACCAATTAACTTTTACTGGCTTGTCCTTGTTACCAATTATGCCTAGTGACAGGTACATACAGAGTTCCCGAAATTGTGTTCTCTTTTAGCCTGTTGGCCCTGGTGTCCATTACACCTGAAGAAATACATTTCCCGCTTCCCTGGACCATCTGTTGATTGTCAATCCTCCAAAACAATCCGGTGTCCTGAGTGTTGGACAGCCCATCTTAGGTGGAAAGATGTGACAAACAAGTGTACTAAAGGATTTAGTGAACTTAGCTGCAGGGTTTCAACGTTATGAGTGTTGGCTTGGATTGACTGTACTGAGTTGTTAATCTTGTCACATTTTTGTATGGGACAGCAGTTGATTGAGTTGATGTCTTTGTTTAGCAGATGTTTTCAGTAAAGTAAATTATACACTTGTAGTCGTCAAATCAGAGGAAAACTGGAGGGCCTGGAGAAAAGCCCTCGAGGTGCACGAGAGATTCAACGCATAAATGGGTGGCTAGATGATTTCCAGCTAGGGCCAAAATGTGAGTAGAGTTGTTCATTGGTTCTCCTCTGTGCCACAAGGATTTTTCTCCAGGTTATCCGGTTTTCCTCCCTCCTGAAAAGCCAAACAGGCTGTGCTCTGTGGTCATTGGTGGGTTGATGTGGCTGGCTGCCAAAGGTGCCCTTGCATGTCTGCAGCTCGAACACGTGTAGCCGTGTCCTTTGCAATTCAGCTTCTCAGCTGCCAGTGAGGATGATTGTTATTACAATTCTGCGCACATGGCCTTTGCTGGGAATGGAACCAGGTCCACATTGGTGAGAGGTGAGCTCTTCACACACTAGCCACCCATGCCACCCCATGCACCTTAAGCAGACATCAGAAATGAGTTTCACAAGTTTCACCTCAGAAATTGAGGTTTTAGCAAATGGCTAATCACTTTGGTTATATAGTCATGAATTCCGCATTTTCTTTATAATTAAGTTTCAAATTAAATTAAGTAATGGACTTTGATGGATTTGATCAAAGCATCTTATTCGACAGAATAGTTAATTGAATATGGACTAAAAGTACTTATATGAGTATACATTTCATGTGGTGAATGTGTTACTTCTGTGTACCCAAATTTATTTGTATTTTATGAATTACTGTGTGGTGTTTTTTTTACAATCATTTACACGTATCTGACTTTCTGGTCCGACACATTTCATTGTTAATATACTTGAAGTGAGCTTGAATGCTGCATCACTGGAAATGACCAGTTAACGTTTCATGGGAAGAACTGTGGTATTCCTGACATATGGAATAAAGAAACTCAGGGTGCGTTTTTTTTTTTAATTTATCGATTTCACCAAAAAAAGGCATTTTGAAAGCGAGGTTACAATTGCAAGCAGACTGGGTATACCATAATGAGCATCACATAGGGAACAAGACATGAGATGGCCAACTCATAAGGCCAATGGTACCATAGTTCATCAGACTACATTCATTTGTATGACCTGTGTGTGCGTTTGGTTTGGTTTTTCGGTCAGGGTTGAGGTTCGGATCTGTGTTCCCCTCCAACGCTGGTATCCCTTACACCCCATAACAGGTGCAGAACGGAGCTCCCTTGTTCTCCTTGACATCTAAACCACAATCTTACAAACCCTCCCAACATGGCCTGCTTGTTATTTCCTCCAGAACAGTCTGGAAGAGTTGTGTTTTTCTGATTTCCAGCAGCATTGTCCAGCGACTGAATTAACAATCAAACAACAGCTGGGTCCAGGAAACATAATCTACAAGATGTTCAAAGGTTGAATATGATATTCATTTTTTCCCCCCAGTCTTGGGGGATTTCTTTTCCTATTATTTTTTTTTCAGCAAACATCCGGGACACGGACTAAACAGGTGGCCTTCCAGGGGCGTTGAACCTGTTCCGGTTTAGTCAAAAGTCAGAGAATTTTCCAAGTCCTAATGTTGAATTTATTTCTGGATAATATTTTTGTGAAAGTGCTCAGATTTTCAGTTTTTGTGGTTGGTTTGTTTTATTTAATATTTGATTTGATTTGATTTGAAATGAATTATTAACATTCAGTCATTGCAGCCAACAGCTGAATTGCGACCAGATTACATAAAAAGTCACATACACAAAGTTTATCAACAGCTTTAAAAAGAGAACAAGCAGAAACAATAAAAAAATCATCAATAACAGACAGTTGTAAAAAGACAGTAATTAATGGGACTTTACTGCTTTTGAACTGCCCAGTGTTTTTGACTACAAGATTACTTATAAGTATGACCAAAAAAACCCCCCCAAAAAACAAGAAGAAACAAAAGGTTTTTAAGGAACAACTTCCAGGTAAAATATTTTGTGAGAAAGATCTTGGTGGGTCCTGTCCGGGAAATTACTTATTATATTAGGAGGAGTAAAAATAGGAAATGGAATGCCAATTGAGTCTTAAAATAAAGCAACAGGAGTCAGATTGATTTGAAATTACACAGATACCAAAAGCAGGTGTAAGACACTCTTCCCTCAACAGGTGTGATTGTTTTCCTCTTGGGTCAGTTTCCTCAAACATGATGTCATTCACACCACAGGCATGAGAATCTTCCGGTTTAGACCGGAATTCCGGTTTTTTTCCTTTCAAATTTGTGGTCTTCGAGATCAATGTGAATTTGATATAAAATTTGGGGGTGAGGTTCGGGGGTATACATGTGTATTTTGCTAATCTCTCTTTTTAAATCAGAAATTGTTACCTTATAAACGTTAATCGTAATGTATAATGTACTCTACGTGCGTGACATCTCTCGTTTGTGAAAAATAACCGTCCGTGGTACGTGCGGGGTGGTGGTTAGGCAGGCCGCCCCCCGCGTGCAAGACGAAATGAGTAGACTTCTCTCATTCCTTGCTTCTTTCACGATACGGCTCGTCTGTTGATTGCAATACATTTGATGCTGATGCAGCGAACGCAGAAGTATGGAGACTTTACTAAGTCTACTGACAACAATGTGTACATTCGGCTGCGATTTCTATTTTAGCCTCTTCCACCAGCCGTCAGTACACACTTTCCAATGAAAGCACCATTTCCAGATACGGTTAAGGCATTTTACGGCTGGAGATAAATTTACGTTTTGACCTATGACCTGGCAGAAATTTCGAGACGGTGTGTGTCCGACGCACGTGTGTGGAGAATCGTCGTTGTTTGCAGATTATTTTCTTATATTTTTCTAAAGTGCTACGGTTTTTTAAACTCTCAAGATTATTTTGAAGATACTGAAAATTTTTTGAAGAGTAAATTTTAATGGTGAATGGGTCACAACGCTTATCACAGGTAAAGACAAATTTTACAAATTTATAAATGTGACCGATGCATGGATTACAAACTTGGAAGATCATTACTGTGAGCTTTTAAGAGAAGATACGTCTAGCGTTGTTAGAATTTCATCATTTTTTCATTGAGTTTTTTCCTCCCATTTACTCGGCCCCGGTCCCACTACCGCTAGCGGCGGGGCTCACACCGAGTGCGGCGCCAACCGGGCATCACGTTGCCCACTTTCCGGACGTTGCCCAAAATCCGGACATGTATTTTTTTACGTTAGATTTTTCCGATTGTTTTTTCAATAGCCAGTTGCAATTCGCGATTATTAATGTACCAACAAAATTGATTTCCTGTTTTTTTATCGTCACCCATTCTCATGCCTGACACCACTGAGTCAAGCGTGGAAGGACTTGACTCACTTATTAGCAGTAATTAGTCCTATCACGAATGGAAAACTTAATGACCCTGTAAGGAATCAAACTTATATTTATCAGTTATTATTCCACGTACTCTCTAAATATAAAAGAGTGAAAATTTCACTCGCTTGTCAGAGTGGTGTTAATTTGGCTATTTTGAGAGTTAAACTCACTCTTCACCACCCTCTTTTGAGTGAAAGTGGAGTGAATTTCACTCTGAAGCTAGTGAAAATACATGTTATTTACTCTAAAAAGAGTTGTCTGCCATACCACTCTTGCAAGGAGCCATATGGCGGACAAAAAGAGTGGTTTTTCACTCTTTTACATTTAGAGAGTAGTGTAACTCAGAGAGGATATTTTAAAGTTGGAATCTGTGATGATTCAGTGGCTTGTTTTAAATATACTTTGCCAAGTGATGGTACAGCATTGTTTTTTTTTTTTTTGTTTTTTTTTTGGGGGGGGGGGGAGAAAGTGTGCTTACTGTTATTATGATTACTATTGTTATTGTTATATATTTCTGGTAATAAAAGCAAGGAACTTTCAAAGGTGACTTGCACTGTAACCCAAAGGCCACAAGATACCTTCAGATGGGGCGTAAAGCCATATGTCCCGCTAGTTGTGTAATGCGTGTAAAAGAATCCAGTAACACTTATCACTGAGAGAAGGGGTTTGCCCCGGCGTTTGGTGGCGGTGGCTGCTGAATATGCCGCAGCACTCTGTAAACCCATTCAAGGTGCTACATAAATGGGTCTCGTACTTTACAAACCTGTCTTAGAAACAAAATAATAAGTGCCAGGAGTACCTAATTGTTGGTAGATATGTGTGCTATATAAGGCTCCAGCAATCAATTTCACCAAGCTCTTCCTAACTTAGGAATCATCCTACATGTAACTTTAAGATGCATAGTGATTTGTATTGTGACATCACACTTTCCTTAGCAATTAAGATTGATTTATCCATTTACTCATCTTAAGATTGATCTTAGTGCTTTGTGAAATCGACTGCAGTATTATTATCATTAGTAGGAGAAGATGTTGAAGAAATCCCAGGTTTAGATGTGGGAGGAAATCCTCAACTGGGGAAAACCCACGCAATCACGTAGAGACTAAAAACCTAATCTGTGACATGCGATGTCTCGGGCCTTGGGAGAAGTTTAAGGTTTTTTTTTTTACCAAACATGACATGTTTATGGCACAACGAGTGAGTTCATGTTCTTTTCTTATCCGAAGCCCCCAAGCCAAATGGCTGTTGTTTCTCGAAAGCGTCCTCCCACTTACGCGATCAAATCTCACATTTTAAAACATTGTGGTCCCAAGCCATCACTTTGTATAAAACTAACCATATATTTTGTGCTACTTTGATTTTTTTTTTAAAGAGGACCGCACACTGGTGTGGGTGGTACAGGAATGCCTGTTAAAACCCTGGGAGATTCAGGGCAAATATTGTAAACTTTCATCAGTTTGGTTTCATAGGGGGAGGGGTGTTAAAACACCTGGGAAGTTATGTCCAGGGCACTTTTCTTTTGATGGTCTTTCCTTCTTTTTTTCTTTTTTCTCTCTCTCCTTCTCTGTTAAGTTGTGTACAATCTGTGCAATGTAATACCCATTGCTCGTAAAACAGAATGCGTCACAGGGCCCCGGGGGGAAAACGCAAGGTAATTTCCAACTTCCTCAGGTCATAGGTCTCCATCGGTGAGGTCATGAAGAGAGGGGAGTAAAAGGACTTGATGGATTAGCAAACGGTTATAGTGCGTGGTAACTGCTGACCCCTTTGTGTCAGTCATCCCGGGGAATAGGCTCTTTGGTTTCGTGGAATCGCTCCCTGCGGGGAAAACTAAAAGTAGACGCTTTTTTTTTTCCTCTTCTCTTCATTGATCTAGCATTATTTGTAGACTTCCAATGGCACGTGCATGCACTTAAGGGCGGGGATTGTAACGAACAATGAAGAAGGGGGAAGAACTTGGAAACAGCTAACCAAAATTCACAATGCAAAATTAATGAGAAATTTCAGACTTGCATCTGAATTTATACATTTTTATGTCTGCATTGTGAAAAAGTATGTGTTATTTTCTTCGAATATAAAGAAGTCATGCTGTTTGATCTACTTCTGTAGCACTGAGGATACTGTTCCCAGAAGCTCCTTTAAATCAATAACTCCATGGGTTACTAGAAGGTGGAAATGCCATCATTTCAACATACCACCTTACATCTGGATCCACATATCGAATCTTTTCCTTAGCAATGACTCTTACCCTTGGTAGATATATATATATACTTAAAGAGGCTCAAAATTGGGCTCAAAATTTTTGCACAAATTTTTGCATCTGGTGAATTAAGTCTGTAATAGCGTGTTACAATCATTTTCAACCTTTCAGTTTTAGGTGTTTTTCTTTTGTTTTTAGCTTTCACGTGTTAAAATTTCTGTAACCAACTCCATGTACCAAAACCCATTGTTACGAAAACAATTTATCGTCAGAATGAAAGTTCCTATATTTTTGTAAAATTTCCCTCTTTTGACAGACAATAGCAAGGTACATTGAAGTAGGATTTGAAACTTTGCATGGTGGAGGTTTGCGGTAACATCAAGTACATCAGAATTTCTTCTCTATAAACTGTGGTTATTATTAATTATTATTGGTTTATTCAGATAAAAACATGGCATCAGTTATGCTGAATTGCATGTGAAATTTACATTTTTGAAAATATAAACCTATGGTACATAAAACAATGTAGCAAATACTTAAATAAACACACTAAAAAAGGAAAATCAGATAAACACCCCCCCCAAAAAAAAAAAAAAAAAAAAAAAAAGATTTAGGATTAAAAAAAGAAATAAAAAACAAGTAGGTAATACACAAACAAACAAAAGTTTGTTGGATGAGGTGCAAGTTTGTTGGATGAGCTGCAAGTTTGTTGGATGAGCTACAAGTTTGTTGGATGAGCTACAAGCCTGTTGGAATATAATGGGTTCAGCAAAGGTCCTTTGAAATTTAGAGTGCTGGGTTTCTAATAGAGACCAGCAGACAAAGTTAAGGCTACAATTTTAAAGACTCATTTTTTTTAAAGAAATGTTTGCTCTTGTTGTATGAAGATTGTCTTCTCTTTATCTACATGCATTAGAGTCTGTATTTTTATTTTCTGTTGCATTGTTTCAAACGGACATTTTGTTGCTCTCAGTCTTCGTAAAATTTCATTACCTCTGTTAATTATGGCTTCCTGTGTCTGTCTGGTTGTTTGTAAGCGCACCACGTCTACATTACCCCCCTGTCTGATACCATCGCAGAGGGAGTAAGTCCAGGCCCTGGGGCCCCTCTATTGTCTCTTCATCCCCCTGGGCATTGTTTTTAAGTCAGAAGCATTTCAGGTGGCCATCAGGCTGTTCCGGTCATTGGCAGCCAGCAGACTCTCATTAAGGGTCGTCTTCCTGTGTTTGTTACTCAGCTTTTTAATTGCATGGCCTGAGTGTGTTTTTTAATTTTACATGTCTCATCCTTATTTTTAGGCCTGTTGCTTTATACTTGGCAAGGTAAATTTAGACGCTTTGTATTTTTGGACTTCCGCGTGACCCGAGTTGGTATGTGTGTTTGTAACTGGCTATGGAAGCCATTCTACATCTTACAGAAAAAGCTGAATTACTAATCGTTGTTTCAAACACAAGCCAGGCCTGTGATTTATGTCAGGATTTCTTAATTGATCTCCATTTTACCATTGTCCGAAAAAATAGTTCAGACAAGACGTGAAATGACTATTGAGGGCAATAGACCTTTATCATGGTGCAGCCATCTTGATTTTCTCCCATTCAAACCAATGTAACCAAACCGAGGCTGGAAGGGCAAATAGTCTGGTTCCTTTTTGTACAATAAATATTAGCATCTATTACTGTTATTGGATACAGGGAACATGACCAAGATGGTGGCAGATGGTTTGTACATTTTCTAAAACCAGACGTTCATCAAGACAATGCGCGTGCGTAAATTCCGGGATGCAGTTCCTGGTCGGGCATTGTAATCAAAATTTTTGATTGTTACAGCGCCCTCTCATGTTGTGAACAGTGAACAGCAACTGAAAAATTTAATCTAGGGAAACTAAAAGCATTCCTTCAAATATTGAATTGGTTATTGTTGAACTGCTTTTGGGTTAACTGTTGAACTAAAACAGTTCAGTAAAAATATGCTTAAAAGTGTTCTTTTTTATTGCATATTTTAGACAGAGGTGTGTTATAAAACACATTTGGGCATGTATGACTGACCCTTTGAGAACATTTTACAAAAGGGAAAGTAGGTCCTCGCTTGTCAGTTCTTTTTTTTTTTCATGGGTCCTCGGAAGCCATTTGTGTACAAAACCAATGGAGATAGCTTCAGCACAGGAACAATAGAATGACACAATAGATGTCCTCGGACATGCAGTGACTCACGACAGTGTGGACAAGCACACACACATGTCCTTGTGGGGACATTTATACAATGGAACAAAGGTCCCCCACAATGTTTTTTCTTTGTCAAACCGTGGCCCCACAGAGGGATTTTTTAGAAAAGGGAATAATAGAACAACAATAATAGGGAGTCCCCACAACTGGGTGTTAAAAAGAAGACACAGACTGGCACTGTGTAGTAAAAGATTACATGCAAAGTGTAATCAAAGTAAATGTTAGAACTGCATTTGTTTTTTTTCTGGGGGGGTGGGGGAATAGATTTCAAATTTTTGTAGCCCTAATTCAATCAGCTTAAAACATCTGTTGATATCGTCTGTATGGTTACCATAGAGACTCTAGTGGACGATGCATTTTACTAACGAGCCAGGGGTTCAGCCGAGGGTCCTTGGCATTTATCGTATAGAAGAATGAGTGGAAAGTCAATCAACTTGTTTTGTTGATAGGTTACTCCCCCCTCTGGGTGAAGCGTGTCCCAAAATCTTCTGGAGCTGAACGCGTTGAGGTCTTAACCAGACCATGGTCAGCTACTCCCAAAGTCAAGTAAATTTTTATACAAAGTGCAGGTATTTGCACTTCATTAGGAGTCAGAGTGAGTGCAAGTAGTTGTCCCACGTTGAACACTTTCATGCTTTTTTTTTTTACGGGGTAAAATCCTCTGGGAAAATTATTTTGTCATAATGGAAAGTGAACTTTACAGACTGGTACACTGTACTATAACCTGAAGATAGATTGATCGATTGATTGATTGGTTGATTGATTGATTGATTGATGGATTGATTGTTTGATTGATTGATAGGTAGACATTTTTTCCCAGTGTTACTTCAATCAATAGTATAGCGGTGAACAATACTTTGGCAAAATAAATGTTTGGGAAAAAAGTGTATCATTTATATGTACTTACTGTACATACATACATGTTTACTTGTGTGTAGTGTGTTTCATGTTCATGTTGGAAGCGACTGGAGCAGAATGCTGGATTTAATTACCCTTTTATTGATTTACCCTTTTATTTATTGATTTTTTTGTTTATTTACTTATTTCATGAGACATCCAACAGTGCAGTTAGTGCCAATTACAGGATGAATAAGAGATGATATGAAGAATTGTTCAGTTTTTAGATGTGGGAGGACAACCCCAATGGGGAAAACCCCATGCAATCAGGGAGGGACTGAAAACCCAATCCACATGCAAGGCTCCAGGTCTGAGGTGGGTTTCGAACCAGGGGCCCACAGAAGTGGAAGGCAGGGGAAGAAACCACGGAGCCAGCCTGATCCCCTTTTCAGGATGACCTGGTTAAATTTGGTTGCAATCTTTCCATTTTTACTCAATTCTCTGGAAAGGCTTGTATTGTAAGCCTGCACATTTTACCGTCGTCAAAGTGAATGATGACTTCTCTTGACTGAATGAGTAGTTGCCATCCTAGGAAGGCTAGTTGGTTTATGGTCAACACCATGTAAGTAATCTCTTCCTGGAAGAGCACTAGTTCTGAATGGAACCAATTTGGGAAAACTTGTAAACGGCGGACTTTCATAAATAAAGCAAGCAAGCACAGGAGGCAGTCCTACAGCTTTCCCCATGAACAAACAAACACAACGCCGAAAGGAAAACATTTACACATAAAACAATTGCCCCACCGACAATACAGAGATAACACAGGTGGGGGGCTGGCCATGTTCAAAACAGGAAAGCCTACAGAGCAATATCCTTAAAGATGTCTTCCCCCCCCCTCCTCAGTCAAGCTTGATGATGATTGAGTCGTGCCATTAGCCACGTTTAAGCCTCTCATGTAGGGTACCTGCAGGTAGATTCGTTAACTTTCATCCTTTCCTTATTAAATTCATCAAGGTCTCAGCAGATCTCTAGGTTTTGTGTGGACGACTTCGTCAGCAACCTGATGTCAAAACAGTGTTATAATACGCAGTTTGTATATACAGCGCACATTTCCTAGTAGCTAGATCAAGGTACTTTACAGCATTTTTTATCCCTGTTCATCAGACATATTTAGACCATTCCTCAAACTTTCTCAAATCCCTGTGAGCATACAACCTCAAACTGCTTTTATTAGCACAAAGGGGTTATTCGAAGACTATTCCATCTCAGCCCTCGCAGGTTCCCAATTATACACCTGGGCTAAGAGGAGCAATTATGGTAAAGTGTCTGGCTCAAGCCATCAGAACTTGAGTCCGATGCACAAGAGTCATGTGCGTTACAGGACGCCGTAAGTGCAGAATGAATTCCGCAGTAAGCACAGCCATGAAATAAGACCCTGTCTTCCCCTCCCCAATTGAAAATTTCTATTTATGCCACTTGAGAGGGGGCATTTCTGGGGTCAGCGCAGACTGTTTCCCTCGCAAGAACAAGCAAAACAAATATACAGGTGAAAGTAGGAAATGGACAGGTTGACAGTTTGAAAATGGATGTTTATGTTTTTGGTTCGTGTTTACTGAACAGGTTCATACATGTGTGTGTTATTTATGCGATAATTACTGCTAATCGATAACATTTGTTCACCCAGTCTAACTAACCCAGACTTAGAGGATGTGAGGTAGGAAAAACATACATGTTGGTGAAATGCTGTCACAAATAAGCCCCAAGTTAAAAGCTTTTAGTACACATTAAAAAAGTACCATGAAATTTTGTTTTTAATGTACCTGACAGAAAAAAAGGCTCAAAGAACCACAATGTGTCAAAGGGCCTCACACTATTGCTACCCTTGGTCATTGGGTCTTAAGCATTCCTGAAACAATCTCAACTCCTTTGGAGTATGCAGCACCAGCAGCCAAATCAGCGCACAGGTTGCTAGTCATTCACATCAGCAATCTCCGCCCTCGCAGGTACCCATTTACTCCCCGGGGTAATTAGAAGCAATTATAGCGAAGTGCCTTGCTTGGGACTGTCGCGACTGGGATTCGAACCCACACTCCGATGACTCAGCCATCAGAACTTGAGTTCGATGCTGTGTACCGCTCGGCCATGACACACTACTTACTGCACAAGCTTAACATGTGCCACTGTCCCAATGGGGTATCTCGAAATAACGCAATGGGGTTGTCAAGGGAACACTCTTGATGGTAGAGCTAAATATACGCTGAAACATGTGCTAGTCATTTTGTATACTGCACATTTCAACACTTAACGTATACCTGAAAAGTTGGTTGAAAGATTTGTTACACTGGATGTATTGCTAGATGTTTATAAATTTCAATTTGCCTTACACCGATGTGTGATAAGCACTGTATACTCAGTGCTTTCGAGTCCTGTGGGAAAAAAATCCACAGGCAACTCGGGTGGGATTCGAACCCATGACTCCCGCATGACTAGAGCAGATGTCTTAACCACTAGACCACCGAGCACGCCCGGTGACGAGGGGCCAGTTCGAATCCAGTATTATTAGCGGCAGGTACCGCAACAATTAGATAGATGTTAATATTTGCATCGGGGGAATGAATACAAATTTCAATTTGCCTTACACCGATGTGTGATAAGCACTGTATACTCAGTGCTTTCGATTCCTGTGGGAAAAAAATCCACAGGCAACTCGGGTGGGATTCGAACCCATGACTCCCGCATGACTAGAGCAGATGTCTTAACCACTAGACCACCGAGCACGCCCGTTGATGAGGGGCCAGTTCGAATCCAGTATTATTAGCGGCAGGTACCGCAACAATTAGATAGATGTTAATATTTGCATCGGGGGAATGAATACAAATTTCAATTTGCCTGACATAGATGTTTGTTGAACTAAGCAGTAGATTTTACATGTGTGGGCACATCACACAGAGTTTGCATAGTTGTCTTCTTTTATCAATTTATTCCAATCTTCCCCTCTGACTTTCTGTAGTACTGAACCAGTTATTGACACTTGATGATTACAAATCAAAATTATTGCTAAATTTAGTGCCTTGTTTTCCATCAATGAGGATGTACTTCTCCCCCCCCCCCCTTTAAGCCAAACCCCTGCTCCTATCCTGGCCACAGGTTTCCTACACCGTGGCCCCTCACCCACCATGCCTACAGGAGTACCCAGACAAAAGCTTCCCTCTTTAGACCGCCAGACAGTCATGCCTCCTAATCCAAAAGTTTATGCTCCCCTCCATACTACCTTGCCTCCAACGTCATGTCTGTCATGATGAGGAAGATGAATGAAGGCTGATTGGTCCCCCTCCCTTCCTGAATGGTCCTTCTTCCCCTGCCAACGACCCCGATCATCATCAACATCCATTCTGACTTAAGAGCCTGCACAGACGTCCTTGGTGTGGTCGGCAAATTTTAGTGAAGATGACATCCCCATTTTAGGGTGGGGGGGGGGTGAGGTTGTTGGGCCAAGAATGGTCAGCCCAGCCCAGCCCAGCACAAGACCTGGTAATCTTCAGGTCACCTTGAGACAGGGCAATGGGGGATGGAGGAGGGGTTAATTAGAGGCTTTGTAAGGGACATGTGTCAATGAAGGAGGAGGTAGTATAATGTTGAGTGATCGGGAGTTTGTTTTTCTAACAGGTAGTGTTCAGGTACTAGCAGGAATAGGCTAATGGAAGATAGTCTCTCGTCAACGCCTGCATGGAATCTTGGCCTCCCATGGAAAATATTCCGTTTTTTTCAGAGCCGACACTCCTCCCAAAAGATATTTACACAGGGTTGTGCCTCCAAGTTTACTAGTGTCAGTTACTGTCTGTTCATTATTCAATATTAAAAACAGGCCTGATGCTTCCTTTTCGAAAGGGCAAGGGCACCAAGGCACTTTCTTCGTGATAAAAGGCAACTTTATAAAGAAATTGTAAGTTTCTATTGGAACATATTAAGGGCACCAAGCCAATGACCAGGGGCAACAGAGACAATTGCCTCCGTTTTTTGTATTGCCCTGCATGCATTATTGTACAAACAAAAACCAACAAAACGTAATCGTTGTGTACCAATTGAAACATGAGTAGTAGGTTAGTGTTTATGTATTTCTCTTGAAAAGTAGAGGGCTGAAATGAATATTCCCTTTTGAAACGGAAAGAAGAAGAAGAAGAAGAAGAAGAAGAAAAAAAAAAAATACCGACGATGTTCCATCCCTTTAAGATCCGTGTAGTCTTAGCATTGTGTGTTATGCAACTGCAAGATTACATGATTTCCCATCCACATCCAATTTCTTGTTTGTTTATACTGGATGATGTGAAGATACCCTGAGATCAGAAATAAATGTTGTGGACAGATCGAAGGAGTGAAAGATGGAATGCAAGGTGGTTGAGCGGCTGGTGTTTTTCTAACCCATTTCTTGGAGGAAGCACTCGAGACAAGTGGTAGGCGGCCAGCACTTGCATAATATAGCACCCCCCTTGATGATATGATGAGGGGGGTGGGGAGGCCTGCCACGTTCAGGAATTGAATTGTGGAAACGCAATCTGAGGTGAGTTGGGGATTGTGCTGAGAAATGATCTCAGCCGACAGGGGCAGAGACTGCCGGCAGGCGTTGATTTTAGTCCTGTCTTGAAAACAAGTGATGAGTGAGCTGGAGGTGTCAGGTTTTTTTCGGGGGGGGGGGGGGGGCGAGGAGGATGTCATCTCTCGTATAAGGTGTGATTGTGAGGAATTAAAACTGGAAACGGTTTTCATGACTTCGTCTCAGCTGTCTGAAATTATTGTGAGCTGTTTTTTTTTTTTGCGAGCAGGGGAAACTTTTGGTATGGATTGGAAGTACACTGGAGGCCTCAGATGCCATGGAGGCCATCCATGAGCTCTGTTGCCCTGCACTTGCCTGGCTTTGTGCCCCCTTCAAAAAGTTTCCATAAGACTTTAAGATTTTCAAATGGAAGTGCCCCTTTGAAAGTTGAAAATGGCCTCGCTCTCTCAAAGATAAAGTTCCCGATGTGAAACTTGTTTTATTTTGTGAATAGGTAAGTGCAGAAGAGGCAACTTGGAACTATAAAGCCAGTGTTTTTGGTCTCAAGACCGGTCTCGGTATCGAGATTGGTCTCAAGGCCCAAGTTGTTGAGAGGTCTCGGTTTCCAGGTTTTGGGGTCTTGAAGACTCGAGTTTCGGTCTTGTCTTGGAGCAAAGGTCGAGTGGTCTTGTGTCAAGACCTTTTGAGACGTTAATTTCATAATCGACCCCAGTAATCAGAAAATGACATTATTTTCCGGTAAATTTTGATTTGTACTATTTCTTTTTCCTTCTTTGTTATGTTCAGTGGTTCGGCATTAAAAATCCACTGAAAATAAAGAAAGTTTGCTATGAAAATTGTTTTATTGTTGGCAATACTGATTTGTCCAAGGTCTCGGTCTCAGTCTCAATGGAGATGTCTCGGTCTCGGTCTCAGTCTTGGGTCTCGGACACGGAGGTCGCGGTCTCGGTCTGGGACCTTGTGGTCTCCAATACAACACTGTATGAAGCACTAATTTGTGGGGGCAGGGGGGCGGGGTGGGGGGATCTGGTCTTTAAACATAAAATTGCCTTTATGAGCTTTGAGATTTGTTTATGTCCCCTAAGAGGACTGTGTTTTAATGCACTTCATATACTTGGCAAATTACATGCTTTTTTCAATAGTTGAATTGCATTGGTTATAAGTACAGGCAGTGTCTACCATGCACACTGGAAATGCTGTGGGTCACGGATAATGTACAGATCTGTAAACGCGTCTGCATATTGTGGTACCAACTATTTAACCTCGGGTCAATTTGTCAATAAAGTGACAAATGATTAGTTGGCATTCTTATTTCATCACAATAATCATTGTGAAATGTATACAGGGTGCATGCAGGGCTTGTTTCTCCCTATTCTAGCAGGGTCCTATACGGCCAATAGAGGGCGCCTGACACATTTTAAGACCTACGTCAGTGCTTGCATGATTTACACATAAAGGAAATGAGGGAATTGATGATACTGTGTGAATGAAACAGCGATTTAATTTTGAGAAATTTTGATTCAAACCATCATGAATGTTGTATTTGTACCTTGGGGAGTCCTAAGATGTAATATGTGCAGGAAGCTACATGACTAGAAAAGAGCTTATCAGTCTGTCAATGTTTAAAAATGGGTTTGGCTTCTTTGGCTCATTCTTTCAATGTTAAATGGACACATTGCCTTTGGTTTGGGCACTTTGGGCTACAAAAAGAATTGTTTAAGAAATGAATATGTTTGGAAAGATATTTTAAAAGTAGAATGTCATGATTCACATAAATATCCCTTGAAATTGTGTGGTTTTTGTTCAATTTTGTGACAGGGCACGGTTCGCCATTTTGTAGAGCCAAATTTTTGACTCCACAAATTGGCGGAATGTATGTTTCTATGTGGAGTGTGGTTTCAGCTGGTTGTATTTCCAAGAGGCAAATTTATGTTTTTTGAATCACTGCTCACTAATTGCAACACACTGTAGGTGTTTTGTTGCATGAACAACTCTTACATGGGATAGGGAGCTATTTCAAACTGCAACATTTAAAAGGTGTGCACAACATTGGTGAGATATCAAAACATAAATGTCCACAGATTTACAAATAACTTTCATGGTATACAGATGGTCATGGTGCAAAACTTCCCTTGAGTTGTTTTTGCCCGAAATGCTATCTTTCAAGAAATGACTAAATCGATTAGTTTTGATCTAGCGAGTCAAAAAGCTGATGTGTGAAAATCAAAGATTATAGAGTGCCGAAGGCGCAAGATGGGGAACTCTGGCTGAAATGTGAAATCCCACTGGACGCCATTTCAGCAAGTGACTCTATTGATACAACAATAGATTAGTGCAGACAATGACCGTTGCTATCAATGGGAAACAAAGCCGAAATGGCACCCATGCGTATTTCACTTTCCAACAAGAGATAAAGGCCTAGTTCCCCATCTTGTGACTTCGGCACTCTATAATCTTTGGTGAAAATATATAAGTTTTTTGTTTTTTGTTTTCCTCACTATTTTCTCATGACTCCGATGACCGATTGAGCTTAAACTTTCACAGGTTTGTTATTTCATGTATATGTTGGGTCACCTAAAGTGCAGATACTGGTCTTTGATGAATACCAATGTTGTTATTTTAACTGCTGCAGTTGTTGCACAATTACTTTCAGTCATTAATCTTTAAGTACCCAGTGCTCTAACTGCCCCAATCTCTTGTGACAAAGAAACTTCTGATAGTTGACATTCAAACAAATACTTTAACCTTGACAACTCTTGCCCAGAACATAGGGAGGGGAACATGGGAGGGTGGTCTCTTGGGGGGGTGTAGGCTAAAGTCTTAACCCCACCCAATCCGACCCGTAACATGTATCTGTTTGCATCTTAATTGAAGGAAGGAAGAGCTGTTACTGCTTGTGCTCTTAATCACTGCGGCATCCTGTTCCCCTTCTTTCCTCTGGGGATGAATTTAGCTTGAAAAGGTTTCAATGTTTGACGTTATGGTGGATCCCTTTTTGTGTGTGTGTGTGTTTGTGTTGGAGATTTCTAAAGGGGTTGTTTGGTTGCAGTTGCTTCTTGTTTCTTTCAGTCAGTTTTTGTTTGCTCTTTGGTGGTTTTGTTGATTGTTAATAAACAACACTATTTGCCTGTTGGTACTACATCAAATCTAAGTGCTGATGGAGAATGTAGGGGAAGAGCTCAGAGGCGCTGTTGGAGAATGCATAAGTCAATAAAAATATTTGACAACAAATTAAATCAATCAACAGAAATCCAACTGTAAGATCTACAATGCCGGCCAGAATGCTTGAGCAACGCTACAATAAACACATACCCCTCCCCAGTCTCCCACTCAGTGTGGTTAGTCCCAAGTGGAGAGAGCAGACCGTGCAGTGAGAGCCAACATTGACCGTGGGGGGAAGGGGAAGGGGGAGGCCCAACGAGATATGACCGAGATTGTAGGATGCCAAAAATATTATAAACACATGTGTCAATGTATGACTTTTTGATTTAGTAGTGGCTGTGTAAGGAAATGTTCTGCAGTGTAATTTAATAACATAAATAATAATAGTTATGCACTTTGGTGGCCAATATTAAGTGCTCTGGAGCTACTGCATGATGCAGGGCTGGTAAACCCCATCAAATCTGAGTGTAACTTTTACAAGATGGTCATTGCAGATGAACACTAATCTCCATCCATGCCAAAGAAATTTTACTGTCATTACATGAAATCGATACCAAAAAAAAAAAAAAGGCTGACCAAAAATCACAGCAAGTATGAAAACACCTGTCCCTGTTGGCAGTTGTTAATCAATTTATTGTCCATATACCACAAACAACGAAACAGGGTGCACACGGTGGGCACCAACTAGGTGGCAAGTGAGTGGATAATGTGGGAGTGCTTATCTATAGGAAACATCAGGGGACCATATAATAAGGGTGTACAGGAAACTTAACTGCGTAGGGCTGTTGATACGCTTAAAGAGACTAGGGCACTCACTGCTGGGGGGAGGGAGTTGAAAGTACCCACAGTGCCATGGTGAGTTGGGAGAAAAGCTATGTAGGATTGTCAAGTAGTATGTACTAGAAGAATAGAAATAAAGCAGGGAGCTGGGGCTTCGCCACCATTGCTGTCATCTAAAGAGCACAAAATAGTGTACCTTTGGCATGCCTCGGCTGTGCTGAAACTTGTTCAGTTACCATCACTGTGAAAGGGTATCATAACAAAAATGCCTGGAATGGCATAAAAACACGCACCTTCATTGCGCCACGCATTTTCATGATTGCGCTGGACATGGGTGCGCTAAAGCTGCTGATCACGCATAGAAAACATGCACATTTTTCAGGCGCGTTATTTTGATGCGCTGTCTACCGTTCGATTTCAACAAATTTAGGATTTTCCGAGGGTACACTATTAGAGACACCATAAGGAATGAGGCAGTTACACAGGGCGGTAAAGAAAGTCCTCGTTCTCTGGTTTATTTGTATGATCTTGTTGCATACACTTTTCTCAGATTGTTGAGGGAGATTCACAAATTCATCTCACTATAGAGAGACTTGGAATGACTCGAGACAATGAAGTTCCCTTCGCAAATTTCCCGGGAAAATTCTGGGGAAATTTGGTTGACCTTTCCACGCTTGAATTGCTAACCATGGCAAACTCCCAGGAAAATAGCCATTTTCTAGGAAATAGCTACCCAATTCAATTCAGCGTGCTTCGACCGCATAGTTTTGAAAAATCCTGGGGAGAACCCTGAAATCTGTAATTGTTTCAGTGCATGTGAAAATATCCACTGATGTTGGGTTTGGAATTGTCCTTTCTCATCCCACCAGATTTTGTTTTTCACTCGCTATCGCCAACCCATTATTTTTGTTGTTTCTGTGTTTGTTTTCTGTTTTTTTTTCTTAATCAGCATATTAATGACATAAATAATCATATCATTGTATTGATCTGATTTGATATCTTAAACATTCTAAATATTGAGAAATACTTGCCTCATTGGCCTCATTAGGTGTTACTTGAAAGCTCTTGTTCTCATCTGTTTGATGAGCAAATAAACCCAGTGTTGAGTTGTGACAGGAAGTGCCTGGAATTGGCCTGGAATGTCACAACTGTTGTTGACTTCGTGGGTCCTAAACTCAAGTAACTACAAACTGAACTGCAGTCAAAAACTTTAAAAGAACAACTTGATGAAATGCACAGAAATATCCCTCAGCTGGTTTCTGTATACAAACTACAATTCTGACTTATTGTCAAAATGGTTTTTATCAGTCAACTTACAGCAACTGTGAGCTTCCTCTCAACCCATGGAGGGAGGGGGGATTGTAAGTCACAAGTATACTGTGGGGAAGGAACTTTTCCTAATGGGGAGTGTGATATCCATGTATACACCCACTTCAAAATGGCTTCCTTCCCTGGTGTATAAAGAAAGCAGTGTCTATAAGGGATGTACACCATGGGGAAATAGGATAGTGCTATTACTCAATTAGATTGTTTAAAAAAAAAAATTAAAAAATCATGTGTAATGCGGTACGAGTGAGTACCGGTAAGGATAGGATCACGTTCGCATTTCCGAAGAAAGAAATTTGCAACTAGGAATAAACTGCTGTTTATAGACGCAGTAACAGCAGTGTTGATTTATGGAGGGAAGTCAGGATACCACGCGTTAGAACATAATAAAGGTGTAGACCACTTCCTGATGGGAAGTCATATGGTCCCTGTCTGGAAGAAATTTGCTGACCAGTTGCGCGTTACGTTTTACCAAAGGTGCGTTTTTGCTTGGAGCTGTCACACCCATGGAAAGCCTTCAGCATTATGGTAGACGTGTGGGTTTAGATGGAATTCCATGGCATGTCCGTTCCCATTGTTGGTTTGGCTGTGTTTGATTAAATCCAGCAATAATGTAATTGCTTTGTATAACTACCCATTTTTTACTTGCTTTTTCATTTTTTTGTATGTTGTGTAAATATTAATAATTGTGTACATTTTTTCTATATTTATATTCAAAGATTAATGTTTTTAATAATTAATGTTTTTTATTAGAATCAACTGGAAGGGAGAGCCTCTCGACAGAAACTTTGTTTCTTTTAGGCAATCCATCGGGCTCCAGTTGGTTCACTCATCTCCTCTGTGTTTTTATTGTTTGTTGCTAATGCTACTTTTATTGTTGATGTACTTTTTAACTGCCCGTGAAATGAAATAAATATAAAATATAAATATAAATATAAAAATCCATGTTAAAACTTGGTGAAAAGGATGAGGAGTTTGGGTTGTTAGCAGTGGCATAACTAGCAGCAGTGTAGCCAGGTTTGTTTCTCTGGGGGAGTGCTGGCAGCAGGGGCCATGTTTTTTTAATAAAGTGCATGTATCTGGATTTTGTCATGCCCCCCCCCCCCCTCCCTGGCTACGCCGCTGATAACTAGTCACATGGGAACATTAGAACATGTTACTTTTGTGAGCATGCACTGCCTAACCGCAGCACTCACAAACAGGAAACAGTGGAAATTCCGATCGTGCGCATGTTTCCTTCCATTTATTAGGATTGGGTTCACAGAATGATTTTGAATATAAGTGTTCTTTTTGGCATCTTTTTATGCAGTACTTACCGATATTCACAGTTGATTTTTTTCCTTTGATATCATTTGGGGGTGGGGGGCTGGAGGGGAGAGATCTCTCAGCTTGGGGCGAAAGAAGCTGTCTCAGGCAGTCGATTTCACCAAACTCTTCCCAACTTAGAAATCATCCTAACTTTAAGATGCATAGTGATTTGTAGTGTGACATCACACTTTCCTTAGCAAATAAGATTGATTTATCAATTTACTTATCTTAAGATTGATCACAGCGCTTCGTGAAATCTACTGCAAGGGCATTTTGTGATGTCCTCTTAAAAAAAAATATATTAAGAAAAAACCTTGTTTAGTCTGGCAGGAAATCAATCCTCTTTTTTTTTTGGGGGGGGGGAATTATGGCATTACCCCTTTTATTTGTATAAGGAAGTTGATTGGGAAAAGTTAAACGACAAGGTGACAATGAAAGTGATATGATTTAGGTGTTACTAACACAAATGCTCACAGATTGTTGCAGCTGTCGACCCAAATGGAAAACCTTGTATCGCATGTATGAGAAGATGAAAAACAGAACTCGGCAAGGTATAAAAGTGTACCTCACAGAAGCAGGTGTCACATTAGTCTTGTTTCAAGACATCAGTGATCGATAGCGGATTGTGTATGTACGCTTGTAGAAATTCGTAATAGTGCGCCCTCTTACGGCACGATTTACCCAACTTGACCAGTAGAAATAGGAGTAAGGAATTGTTTTAGGTTGTTAATCCATACCATCCATTTTGTGCCAACCATGCATTGCTTGACCAAAAAGCACCAGTGAGTTTAACAAATCGACATTTAAAGCTTGCCGTTGGATTTTGATGGGTATAGGGTTGCAGTGTAGATACACATGTAGGGAGAAAAATTGTTGTTTTGTATTAACCTTTATCATTCCCGATGATTCAAAATCCAACTGCATGTTTTGTTTGATTCTGTTGGACTGAGGACTGCACTAGTAAACTGATCATGCTTTACATGGGATCAAGGGTACCACCATATTATAGTTCAACAATTTTGGTGTTGAGCTGCCGTGGTGTTGGATTTTTGTTAGAGTGAGGAAGGATCCTTTTAAATCACTCAAAGATTTTTTCCTAGCCTAACACTGAGTGTATACAAACAAAGGAACCAGTAGGTTTTTGTTTTCTTCAACAAAAAACACCTTATTCATGCAATTTTCACCGGTCAACTCCTTGATGTTTCTTCAAAATTTGAGAATTGCAATAAATGTACTTCTTGAAACCGCAAACCTTCACTGTCCTTCAATCACCAACTTGTCAACTGTTTCATTTTGGGGAGAAAAAATGGGGTCATTATGATGCAGAAATCTGTTATAAGAAGTGACTTGTGTACCCTCCCTTTATAATCTCCAAGGAAAGAAGAATTAACCAATTCATTAGAAGAAATCTAGATAGCATCTTGGGGCCAAGAAAGAGCATAAATCACCCCCCTCCCCATCCTTGGTCAATGATCCCCCTCCCCCCTAACAAGTTCCCAAACTCTATGTTTCCTGCTGGTCCAAAAGTGTCCGGTGTCAACTCCACTTGTTGCTTGGCAGTTTCTTAATGTGCCCTGTACCGGCTGGTGTGTCTTAATTGTTAAACATACAATTATGTCTTGGCATGAGCCATGATTAATATTGTTCTGGACATAACGCACCTGTTCAACATTTCCTCTGCAGCGCCATTCAAGACACTTTACAAATGTTTAGCCGCAGATTTTTATTTGTCAAAGTTGTATTAAAGCGATGTTCGTGGATGGAATGTATGATCGTGACGCAATTGTTACTTCTTTTGTATATCTGTTTTAGGGCGTTTTTCAAAACCTCAGCATAGGGCCCAGCTCTGGCTCCAGCTTCGGCTCCTGGTTCCTTTTGATGTAGGAAGCACTGTGCAAAGTGCACACTGCTTCAAAATAAGATGATAGAGTCTAAGCCAGAGCCGTAGCCTGAGCTGGAGCCTGAGCCAGAGCCTCGGTTTGGCAAAGGCCAAAGATCTGTTGTGAGGCTGCAGGTTGCTCTATTTGGTTCACTGTATTCCATAACACTTTGATTTTACACAAAAAGAACCAGCCTATAGACCTTTATTATGGTGCGGCCATCTTTATTTTTTCCCATTCAAACCAATGTAACCAAACCGAGGCTGGAAGGGCAAATAGTCTGGTTCCTTTTAGTACAATGAATATGAGCATCTATTACTGTTATTGGATACAGAGAACATGACCAAGATGGTGGCAGCATGATAAAGGCCTATTTGCCGGGTAGCTTCATTTTTATTACCAACTTTTTTCCCTGGAAATTCCCAGGAATTTCATCAAGTATGAGATGTAAAAACATTTATTAATGAAAGTTCTGATAGACCAAGACGTCACTTAAATGGGATGCCCTCATTTAGAGGTTGCTCATTGGCCCACCCTGTGCGCTGCACGTATGTAGCTGTGTGTTTTCCATTGTTACATCACCTCTAAGATGGCGGCAGGAATTACGTCGATGCATGAGGACCATTGCCATTTGTTAAAGAGAGACAAGACTATTCTGTCCTTTCAGCTTTTGTTTGGTAACATTGATGACTGCAATTTGATTAATATCGTTTATGAGCTCATTAATTTATTATTGGTTCCTCTTTTTTTTTACTTGCAGGCCATCAAGTATCAAGGAGTCGTTAACATCATCACATCCTCTTGAAGAATCCGAGAAATTTGTAAGTGTTCCTGTGTTTATTCAAAGGGATCATTGTAACAATTATACTAAATTATCCTAATAGCGTGTCACGGTCGAGTTGTCTGGCTCATCAGGCTCAAGTTCTGATGGCTGAGTCGTCGGACTGTGGGTTTGAATCCCGGTCATGGTAATGGGAGACTTTGGAATGATAGGTGGCAGCAGACCTTCCAGGTAAATTGTCATTGTTTATGTAGTTATGAGCATGCGCACATTTCCAAGAACAATGGATATTGTAAGTCTGCTGCCACCTAGCATCCTCAAAAGGTTTCCTGTTCGTCTCCATGAGCAAGACACTTAACTATAATTACTTCTTATCGTCCACGAGTAAATGGGTACCTGCAAGGGTAGATATTATTGATGTGAATGATCAGAAACCTCTGTCACCCATTTGGTTGCCGGTGCTGCATACTCCTAAGGAGTGGTGATGGTTTCAGAAGTTTCCGAACGCGCCAGAGGAGATTGAACTCTTCCAGCAATTAAAGACATCAAATTAGACTGCAATGTCTCGACCAGATTAAAGACTGAAGACTACAACTTCCCCCCCTTGGTTGTGGTCCATCTGATACGTCTCATGTACAATTAGATCTGCTGACATCAAAGGGACAGTGATCCATAGGATGTGTGCAATTTATTCTGCGTCTAATTTTACAAGAGCATCAGGTCACACATGTATCTGTTTGAGGATGTGGGAGAATGTGATCCCCTACCTCGAACGCCCACGTGCTGGCTCCAATTATCACACGTCGAGACTCTTTTGAAAAGGGATGGGAGTCTAGACCTTTACGTGTACAACCACCTGCCTTCAGGTTTCACCCATTTTTTGGTAACTTTATGGGAGACTTTTGAGGACGCTAGGTGGCAGCAGACTTACCAGGTATATACGTTGTTCTCGGAAATGTGCGCATGCTCATAATTACGTAGACAATGACAATTTACCTGGTAAGTCTGCTGCCACCTATTGTTCCAAAGCCTCCTAGTCCTGGTCCACAGTAACTCACATTATGTTGACCATGGGTACCAGAAGCATGGCTGTCAGAAAGATGTTCTTAACATGTTGACTAGATTAATCTCCAAAGCAAGTATTACAGATACTAACTAATTTGGGTAACCACTGCTAATTACAGGATTTGAACTGGTCTCTTGTCACGGGCACATTCGGTGGTCTAGTGGTCAAGACATCTACTCTAGAATGTGGGGGTCGTGGGTTCGAATCCCACCCAAGTATTATGACTATGACTCGGGGGAAAGTACTGAGTAAACAGTGCTTATCACACGTTGGTGTAGGCTAAAAACCAAAATGTGATTCCTTGTGGCATGTTGTGGTGGAGTGGTCAAGCGCACTGGACTCAAGCGCTGGTGTTTCTTGATCAGCAGAGTGTGGGTTTGAGTCCCAGTCTTGACACTTGTGTCTTTAAGGAAGACACTTAAAGGTACACACCGGCTTACTGTTTACCTAATTTAGTGATGTGGAATGACAGACAATAATTTTTAAATGGTTGTTCTTGAAAAAAATCATCAAAATATCACGTAATTAACGAAAAATGTGAAAAAAACAAAACACGGTCAAAGGTCAGCTTATACGCTTTTCCAGCCGTTGCAACTGTCAAGTTTACGTGCCAATGTTGCGCAATGTTGTAAGTAGACTGGTGCTCTGTTTATGTATAAATTATTACAATGACGAGGCATGAGGATCCAGACTTCATATCCATCCAGCACAAATTCACGTGTAAAAAAACCCAGACATAAACAGACAGTGTATTCTGTGTACGACGAAATGGACGAACTTACTTGCAATGGAGAACGTTTCTTCATTATATCGCAAGTAGGCCCTATGTTGTAAAAAAAAATACTTGGACGAATGCCAGTTGGGTCCAGGACTAATCTGTGTTGTCAGGTCGTGTTCAAATGTAGAAAGGGAGTGAATAAGCTTGGCACAATGTGGACATCACAGACATGATTGACCATAAATAATGTCAAAATGTGAGTCTTCATGAATTCAAATATACGCAGGCACGTTCACAATACAGTTCTATGACACAAACCTGTCCATCAAAATTATGGCAAAGACCACATCCTTCATATTCTCATCGTGACCAGCCTGCTGCAGTCTAAAAACTAATGGTAGTGTCCCTAATCTTGGACCATCTTTTCACATTGGCTTGGCCAATAACAGTCATGTGCCAAGCGAGCCTCCTGCTTTCGCTGCAAACGGATTGCCAATCCTGGTAGCTTTAGCGAACGGCATTCTCCCGTTTTTCGGGCGATGACTTCACTGGCCGGCCGCGGCCACCGCCACCGTTTTTTTGTTGTGGCGATTAGGGGGGGGGGGGGGGGAAGTGGACATTATGCAGCTATCATAGAAGTAGATAGATCAGCTGTATGGGAGATAAACATTCCCCATCGTCGTCGCTCGTGCGGGGTAGCGCAGGCAACACGTTACAATAGTTAGGGGATAATAGCTAGGGGTACAGACTAAAACCCTCGTTAAAAAAACATAATTGTTGGTCTGGCTCCCTACCCCTCCGACAAGCTCCCACGCTTACGGCTAGACCGACCGGCGAGCTGGGGAGTTCATGCCCCGGAGTTTGTCCCTCTGGCCCCACGAGACACGGCACTGGCTGTACGGGATATGCCCCAAGGTTACGTTCCGCTAGCTCCCACGCTGGTGCGCTGTAAGACACGCTTCGGTTGCACGGACACCTCTGAATGTGAATATTACGTTCGATTTTTCATCATTATTTACAAATTGTATCAATAATCTGAATACATAAGTCTTTTTTGTCAAACATTCATGAATAATTGTAAAAAAAAAAAAAAAAGGATTTAAATTTGGTTTAGTAATTTACTTTTATACGGCTGGAAGTACAACTAACTCCGAAGATCACGTGATTTATCTGAACCACTTTTTTGGTTCGGATAAATCGTTTTTTGAAAAATGCTCGAAAACGGCAAAATTTGATGGTTTCTTTTAGGAACCGTTCTTCTCCATTCCTGAAAGACCTTTGAAGTCATATGTTAGCCTATTTTGTAGCCCAAATAGCCCAACGAAGCCGGTGTGTACCTTTAACCATTATTGCTTTGTCCTTTGGATTGGGCATTGCACGTACAAGAACCCAGTTAAATTATCGCTAAGAGAAGGGGTTTGCCCAGGTGTTTCTGGTGATGGCGGCTGGATGCACCTCAGCATCTTGTAAACCCTTATAAGGTGCTACATAAATGGGTCTCATAGTTCACAAAATTCAAAAACTTGTCTTGAAAAATAATGTTAAGCGCCTTGAGTACTTAAATGTTGGTAGAATGTGCGCTATATAAGACTCCGGTATTATTATTTTTAAATAATATTTATTACCCCATATCTTTATCCCATATCCCACTCGGTTACTGGCCTCGTGGGATATGGGATGCAGAAGCGCTATACTTTTCTGTAATCCACTCATGCTGTGTGAAATGTTCTGTCATAAATTGTCATGAAGAGAAAATCAGCGAGTGTCCTGCACAGAAGACAAAATCTTGTCATTAAAGACAACTTTTGTCATTTTGTTTAAAGTATGATCAGCCCACCACTCATTAGGAAAAGTTATCAGTCTCAGACCATCATCCCCCTCCAATTAAAAACTCACTGACCCTGTTGCAGTCCACACACACACACGTGGAGATCATGTATTAACACCAAATTGTCAGCATAAACAATAGCAATGAGTAAGAGCTGCAGGATGTCTTCTAATTATGATGTCAACTTTAACCAAGCGGCTCTTGTCACCTGTGAGTGTGAAGCCCTTTGTGTAGAGTGTCAATTAACTGGATTTATACTTACCGGTGATGAGTCATTCATAAAAAAAAATTAAAACCCTTTGATTTGTCTTTTTATGAAGAAATAAAAGTAATTTTTGGGGGGTTCTTTTTCCATCAAAAAGAATTTGTATTTACTTGTACTTAAAAAAAAAATGTTGATTTATATATAATATATCAGTTCACTGATGATACAGTACCTATCCTCAAGAAAAATATTCTGTTGCAGTACCTGCTGCTTTAATCAAGGATTCAAACTGCCTCTAGCTGCCGGACTATCTCGGTGGTGTGGTGGTAAGACTTTTTCCCACCCGCGTAATATACCTGTGGATTTTTTTGACAGGACTCAGGGGAAAGTACGAAGCAATACAGTGCTTAACAATCATTGGTGTATGGATGAAAAACAAATAATGTTCTTTATCCCGATGCAAATTTAACACCAATTAAAAGAAATATTCCTGTCTGAAATGCAGTCAACATTGAGCAAATAACTTGTGTAAGACTCTGCAAATGCTTATTGAGATTTCTGCAAGCGATCTTTGAACCATTTTTTTTTGTTGCTTTCACCATGGAGCTATGCCTTCACTAAAATGCTATCACCAAATTTGATGACATTTTCATTGCTAACTGAGCAAAAGAAATAGTTTACTCTCCCAACTTGTTTTTGCTGAGTTCAACTTGTATGAACTGCTCCAGTCACAATGTAGGGTCTTGTCTCTGCAACCGGCAATCTGTGGACAAATGGTGGAGTTAGATTTGGAAGTTTGTTGGCGTTTGTGGATCGAAATGTTGCATTTTAAATGTTTTTGCGTGGTTTAGTTAATAAACATGCAGATCAAGATGATTGTGAGTGACACACAGTCATTGACTTCATCTGTCTGTTACATACACTGCATTGCATAGTAGTTTTTATTAGCCAATGGAATGCCACGCTTTGTGGCCGCGCGTTTCCATTTTATGATGTTCAACCATGTAATTGTCTATAACACAAAATGTGTTGTAAAGAAGCTGTGTACGCTGAAATCAATTTGAAATGTCAACCAATGGGAGCTCATTTAAAAAAAACACCCCACTAATGACAGATTGCAATTTTGATCTGTTTGTTTGCAGTATTGGAACAGAAGCCAGCAGCAGGAGTTTCAGATGCTACGTAAGACACAGGGTCTTCATGCACCACTAAAACTACAGATGGAGATCCATGCCGCAAAACAGGTATCTTCATTCTGTCCTCTTTCACTGGCTCTTTTGTCTCATAGAAGTCTTATATAAGGCCGGGGCCCAATTTCATAGAGCTGCTTAAAACACAAAAAGTAGCTAAGCAGAACAGAATAAGGTTACCAGCCAAAGTACCATGTCACATGCACCATCTTTGACTGGTATCCTGCTAAGTTCTGTTTAGCACAAGATTGTGAAGCAAAACTGTCTGCTTAAGCTGCTTTATGAAGTTGGGCCAAGGTCTGTATTAGCGGCTACAGCAGTGGCTATGGCTGGAACGGTGAAAATGGTGAGCCATAGCCACCAAAGTCGCTTGATTCGGACGTTGCCTAAAGTACTTCATTTTTAAGGGTTAGGTTTGCGGTGATACCATGTGAATGATCTGTTTTGAGTGTGTGTGGTTCAGAAAAAAAAACACACCATGTTCAGGAGAGACCAATTCACGTGGTGTCACTGCAAACGTATTCCTGATTGACTAACCACCATGCAAATCTTGATATCTTATCAGAACTGTTTTTAATTGTCCATGAATTATCAATATGTATTCTTCAATTGTGATTTTCCAAATGACATTGTATATTAATGTGCAATTTTGTAGTTTTCATATTGTCATGTAAATTGATTTGATTTGAATGCTTTTATCAATATGTATTTTCATCTTTTATTGGAAATACTTGTTTTGTGACTTTTAAATGTTTGCTTGCATTGTACACATACCTGTGATTTTATGTGTGCATTTATTGTACATTTTTGTGTGAATTTGTATGATATACATGTAAATTATACCATTTGTATTTCTTGTTGTTATTACTATTACCTCTGTTTTTATTGATTCATTGTGGTATGTATTTGTTTGCAGTTTGAAATATTTTGTCAATTCTCCATTAATAACAACTTTTTTAGGTGTGTTTTTCGTTGTTGCAAAAAACTATTCTTAGGTTTGACAATTCATCTAGCAGTTGCCAAAATGGTTACAGCTTTCACTTTCAGAGATTGAAAGTGGAAATGTTTGTTTATTGAGGCATGTGTGCGTATTAGTTGTAGACCTGCATGGAAGATGCAGCAGCCAATGTACCACCATTCTTCCCAAGAAATGCACCCAGCCATCAGATTGAGGCTGGACCCCCAAAACAGTCTGGTATCCTGTCTTGTTGCATCTATGTGGAATGGCTATTCATGTATTTCTTATTTCACACTAGGTAGCCCATTCAGTAGAATCCATTGGTCTCTCACAAATTCCAGTCTAACCTCCCACCTCACCCCCCACCAAAAAACAAAAACAAACAAAAACAAAAACAAAAAACAAACAAAACACTTAACAATACGACAGAGTGATAAAGCACTTTGAAACTCTTTGAAACACTTTGTGGATTTTTCCGACCCTCAGATCCAGAGAGCATCATGCCTACCAAGCTCCAATGCTGCCCTGGATACCTTGCTTGGACGGGATGAAATGATCGGCTTTGAAGATTTCCTCAACGGTAAGAAGAATGGGGTAGTGTTTAAGTCTTCCTAACATAGAACAGACCTAAAGTCTTCCCTCATTTATATTACTAGATGTTCACCCCCTCCCCTCCCCAAGAAAAAAACCCTCTTGTTTAACTCACCTTTTTCTTTTATTCTTAACAGATGTGAACATGGCATAAGAAGAAGAGAGGGTCGTACAGACCTCCATATATTTGGTTTTTGTGCCACCTAAAACTTGCCGCATAATATTAATCTTTTTTTTTCTTCTCATTTTAGAAAGACTTACAAGTGTGTACATTTACACAAGCACTAATGCGTCAGTCCCACCACGAACTAACGTATGGTGCTCCAAAGCCAAAATTTAGTGTTCGGAGAAAATCGCAATTGAAGTTGAACTTTTGTTCAAACCGTTGTTTCGGAGACTGCTTACTAATTCTTTTAGTTTTTTAAAACCAAAATAAAGCCGACTTCTTTATTCATACAGAATTTTTAAAGTGTTTTCAATCATGCAACCGTTTTGTATGATTCTTAAACACATACATCACTTTGTGAAAAAGATGAAACCGAGAAGTGCATGTAGAGCGCTGTTTTCCAAACCAATGCATAATGAGATACGTCGCTTCATGAAAACGCGTAGGTCAATGGATATGTCACTTTGTGAAGCAGCCTTTGCACCTTGCCTGTGCTATGTATTTCAATGGATAAAGTGGTATATTGTGATGCATCACTTTGGGAAAAAGCAAAATGGCAAATCTAGCGACATGTTATTTTTGCTGATTAGCGTAATTACGAAACTATTACGCGTCCTGGAACTTGCTGAAAATTGTAACAGTGATGAGTTTATCAATAATTTGTGAAAAATCCAGTCTCACAAATTTTGGTGAATTTTGTCCGATATGACGGTTCGTGGTGCGACCGACAAAGTCTACTAACCCCCTAACCTTTTCTCACTGGATCATGACAGGAAGAGACCCGAATGGAGCTTAGTGACTACATAAACTGGACATACTTTCACTTCACTTCATGTTATCTTTACAGGAATAAATCGACATTGTAATATGGTTTCAATCCCACTCTATTGTACTCCCCTTTTTTTCCAGGTTGTCAAACAGGAACAGGAAATATGTTATTATGTTCTACTTGTGTGTGAAACCCAGTCGTTCTTTTCTTTATTTGCTCAATTGTGGAATATCTTGTAGACTAACCTGCCATCTATGGGTTTGTGTAGAGTATGGTGATTTCAAAATGTAAAATGGAGCAGAAGTTGTCAGTTAAATCATATGGCATGTCGTTGCAGAGCGGTCAGGTAACTGGACTCAAGCTCTGGTGTTTCTGATCAGCAGAGTGTGGGTTCGAGTCCCAGTCCCTGAGCAAGACCATTATTGCTTTGTCCTTTGGATTGGATTTAAAGTTGTGCCTGTAGGTACCGTGTGTTGTGTATTGCTTGTAAAAGAACTCAGTAAGCTTAATATCTTTAAGAGAAGGGGTTTACCCCCGGTGTTTCTGGCATGGTTGAATGCATTAAGTTTGTGCCTCTCAGTGAGGGCGCTGTTTCAGATTCTGACATCACATACTAGAGGTCGACACCAGTGTATGATGTTAGATTAAGTAGCCGCCTGCGTGACTCCTTTTTTTGCCCGTTTTGGAAGTAACGGTCTCACTGTTTTGCGGGTTTTATAATCCATGCTTAACCCCAACCTCCTTTTCTTTTTGTGTACCCATCCTTATACTATTACAGACTATTTTTCTTCTGCCAAATTAATTCACCCCTCTGGGATACTTGTAGGAAGGGGCTAACAATGTACAGCCCAAGTCTGCTATGCTATTGTCAATCAAAGAATACTTCTCTTTCCCTCAAAGAAATCACGGTACCTCTGTGGAATTCTCAACAGGGGAAACTTAAACAGACAGGTGTTTCCCCCCATGGTCTTTTGTTTCTTTCAACAATGGATTACACGTCTTTGGAAATGGATCATGGCTTTTGGTTTTTTTTTTTGCTAAAGAGCAAGTACTGCGTTGACAAATCTTATAAAGTCACAAGAAATCAATGCTAACATCATCATGAAGTTTCATCTCAGTTGTAATAATAATAATAGTAATATTATAAAGGCTTCTTATACAGTGCTTGAACATTATTACCCCTGGTCGCTGGGCCATTTCTTTCATTCCTTAAACCATCTCAGCTCCCTGGGGAGGATACAGCCTGTGCTGCCAAGTATGTAGCGCACCAAGCTAAATCAATCACATGGACCATCTCTGCCCTCACAGGTACCCATTTACCACTGGGTGAAGAGAAGCAATTATAGTTGAGTGTCTTGCTCAAGGACACAAGTGTCATGACCGGGATTCGAACCCACACCCTGATGACTTGGCCACCAGAACTTGAGTCCGATGCACTAAACCGCTCGGCCACGACACACCATTGTGATACAACATGTTACCCAGAAGAGTTCCCAGTAAATCTGCTGTTCACAAAGATGGGTGCCTACTCCAAATAACTTAAGGAGTTGGAAAAGTACACATTTTGTCTGCTCCCATCTAGCATTTCATAGTGTCCATTTGTAACTAAATTTTCAGTAATGCAATAGAAGGTATGCACAGCCGTTTTCCTACAGTAAACTTGTGGCCGTTCTGACCTCATTGAGGGCGCTGTTGTACATATCTCTATGGGACTCATGACGTCAAATGCATAAGGTCTATTAATGTTCTTTTGATCACTGTAGGCGGGAACAACAAAACCAAAAATGTTTTTACAGTCGCTTTCACTCAATGTTTTGAAGTGTCCGATTTGTATTAATATAAGAAAAGTCTCTCTACAAAATTTTAGGAGTGCAAAAGTTCTTTTGATTCTTGCTGATGAAAACAACAAAATCCAAAGTCTTAAAGAGTCTTAAAGTGTCTGATTTGTACTATGAGAAAAGTCTTGCTAAAAAATTGTATTTCAGGCCCGATACTTCACAGAGGCAACTGAGGCTATTGCCTCTGTTGCCCCTGGTCATTGCCTAGGTGCCCTTGAAATATTCCAATAGAAGTTTACAATTTCCTCATAGAGGTGCCCTTTGTCAAGATGATAATGCCTTGGTGCCCTTGCCCTTTCAAGAACGAAGCAATCATGCCTGTATTATTGCAGAAGTTCTTTTGATCACCGCGGATGAAAACATCAACATCCAAAATCTTGTGTACAGTTGCTGCATGGTGTTAGACAGAGCACAGTAAGAGTTGAGCTCTCAGAACCATGCCAGTGTTTGGCCTCACCTTTAATTCTATGCGATTCTTATGGGAGGAGATATACAATGTAACAACCCTCGGCTCTTATTGTACTCATATCTCAGTGGAGTACTAAAACATGTTACAGGAAGGGGCCCAATTGACTTCACATTAACTTTATGGTTGCAAGTGGCCCACTCAGTTACTCAACTCCTGAAGGAGTTTGTAATGTAGAGCATGAAATGTTTGCTGTAAAATGCTGAGGTGGGATGCAGAACTTGATCAGTGAGCACCGATGCTTCAGTGGTGAAGATCCCATATTTTTTTATTTCATTTTTTTTTAACCACAAATTCAAGAATAGTAATTGTTTTCTAATCATTCATAAGTTACATTCCCTTAAATTGATGTACTGTTGAGTGGTGTGAATTAATAATTATTATAATAAACAGTACTTATATAGCAATCACACTAACGTCCAAAAGAATTTTAAGAAAAAAAAAAAGAAAATTTGAAGTTAATGAACCTCTTGCCACCAGGGATTTCAACCTTTTCCCCTGCCACCTGGCTGGAGTAATTTCCCAGAATTTCCAGGTGGTAATATGAGGACCTCAGCGATGTCAAATGCTGCTGTACTTTCTTCAAGATAATTGCTGAGGTCCTGGAAAGTCCAACCCCAAAAATGGGACGTTTAGTGGTGATCAATTTCTTAGCAACGCCCATGTGACAAACCCATATGGATTTGTCTGTATGTTTTTTTAATGTTTTATTTTTGTCTTCTCCCCCTGTTGGGAGCTGGGTTGGTTTCTTTTACTTTGTAATCAGAAGCGCCTTTGTTTAGCAAGCTGCGGCGAGCCGAGTGGTGGGATCAACGCAGAACACTTTTACATTTTGACAAGAAAAGTACTTCCGTTCCGGATTTTGAAAAGAATTTGAGGAATTTTGTCATTGTATGACAAAAAGGTTGTGTGGGGCATATCAGTACGAGGTCCCTTTATGCTCAGTTCTAGTTCTCGGTCTGATGTGGTTCCAAACTGTGATTGGACACACAAGGCAGCGATCCCCCTAGTCTCAAACCAGTGAAACAGTGAACCAGTGAACACACTTGTCTTTAAAGGGACTGTGGCATGCGACAGCTTGTTTTTTGTTGTTGCAATTTATGGCACGTGACATTTTGCAATGCATGGCACACAACGTTTGTCCATATATTGCAGTACATGGCACGTGAAATTTGTGTGTACATTTTGCAGTACATTTTTATTTGGTGTGTAGTGCCCATACAGAAACACGCATAATGGGCTTGAGTGACAAATGCTGCATGTTTTTTTAATTGTTTGACAATCAGAGCTGAATTATTTTATGGAGATGACAGATCACAGAAGAATATGTGATGTCCAAACCTGGAATTTGGCCCGGAATATTTGCGAGGTGAAATTAGTAGCTTCTTATAAGTAAACTACAAAGAGAATACTTTCAAATACACATAAAATTTACATAGTCAAAAAGAAAATAAGGAAAAAGCAATAAAAAAAAAACGTGATGTGGTTGATGTGGCTGGCTGCCAAAGGCGCCCTTGAATGCGTGCAGCTTGAACACATTGTAGCCGCGTCTTTTGCAATTCAGCTTTTCAACTGCCAGTAACTTAGTAAGGATGACTTGCCTCAAAAGTTATTGTTATTTTTATTATATAAAACTGAAGAGTTTGAATTTGAATAAAGAACAAAACCTGGACAAATGTATCATCCCTTTAAACTTGACCTGTGGATGGCTTTACTCTGATCGGCTAAGAGTGGCTCCATTTTCTTTAACATCACTGCCTGATGGATCTTCTGGAAAAGCCGTTTGGATCAACTGAAATGTTCCTGCCTGCTTGTCAAGGCAGGACATGCTTCTTGTTAGGGCGTCACTTTCTCGGCTATGGTGGTAAAAGAAAGTCTTAGGGGTAAGTCGAGACATCCGAGAGTCCAGACAAGGCAGAAACATGCTTTTCTCACAGATAACATGTCTGAAAATAGCACTTTGTTAAAAAAAAAATGCGGTCGGCCAGGAAAATTGTCTAGCGATGACGTTTTATTGTCAAATTGAATTTCATTTACTTCTCCTGATAAGAGACTTCAGTTCAGCAGCCGTGAAACTGCTGTCGTAAAAAAAAGAAAAAAAGAAAAAAAGTGGCCACTTTTTCAGCCAGAAATATTTTGTCTAATAGTGAAAATTCATCCTTGTGGTTGAATTTAATTCATCTTGAAACGAAGTCCAGGCGTGCAACTTTCAAGCTGATTAGCTGATTTTCTAGTTCTTGGCTTCTCAGCTGTGCCGTTGAAAATTTTAAGACATTGTGCGTGGTATGTCCTTTTTGTTTTTTCAAACACAAACAGCAGTTGCGTGACAACGTTGATTTTAAAAATTCATCCGAAGTTCGTGTTTAGTATTTTTTTTTGTAGTAGAAACTATTGGTGGGAAAAATGTGTGACTTGCGAGTTATGAGGTTTCAGTCTGAAGTCCGAGTCTGAGTCTTTTGCCAGTGTGACTATCCTGTTGGTAAGTGATGATGTTATGGAGCCGGAAGTACAGTGAAAAGAATATTCATGTACATGTATGTATACCATTCGTTTACAATGCACTTCCGGCTCCAAAACGTCATCACTTACCAACAGAAAAAAATAAAATTAGCCGTTGCAAACTGCTTACCAACCACAAGGACCTGTAGTATAAATGCACAAAGTTTGTTAATGGCCTCAAGTTTCGACCCTAGCAGAGTCTTTCTCAAAGGCTAAAACGTGAGGCCATTATTAACAAATTTTGTACACTTACCAATAGGATATAGTCATGTCCAGGTGACCAATTTCATGACTAGAAGAAGTAACTAATTGTATGTAGCGCTATATAAATGTTATTTATTATTATTATTATTATTATTATTGTTAACTATAACTGGTAAACTTGCGTATACAACCATGTATAAACCCTGAAGACAAGCAGAGTATAGACTCTTTTCAGAGCCATCACTCCTCCCAAAAGAGATCTAAACACATGGTTGTACCCGCAAGTTTACTACCAATAGTTTATTCTTAGTCTCCTACACCTTGCAAAGCTTCAAACATCACTTATTATGACTTGAGACCAACCTGATTCCCACAATACTGTGAAATACCAAGTTTTTCAGTCGTGGCCAGCTCTTAAAACATGAATACATGTTCGAAATAACGATGAAAGCTTTCCGAAAATGACCGTGTATTACAACTTCTGACTCTGTCAGATCTTCTGCCGCTACGTAGGTCTTAATTCTCCCAAACTCTGCATTCTGCAAGATTCTGAACACATGTTTGCCATAATTTCCGCGGAAAAAATGTCCGATTTTCAAAATTGAATTTCCTGTTGTTGATCGCTATAACAGCAATCTTTAGCAACTTCAGCAGGAAATGGAGAACAATTTTTGAGGATATGGCTTGATATCAATGAATCTTTTTTTTTTTTTTACACTTTTTTTCTTTAAAAACGGTGGATGTACAATATTATTTGTTTAATCACTTAACTGAAGATGAATCGGATTAATCTTAATTAGAAATGACAGTTGCGGATAACAGAAAGACTGGCTTGATCTTTGTGTGCGTGTGTGTGGCAGAGAGAAGAGGCACATGGCATGGCTTTGAAGGAATTTTTGGGGACATATATTTATACACAGATTTGTAGTTATGTTTGTGGGGTGTCATGGCCAGTGCAGTGAACTCAAGTTCTGTAAAGCACAGAATGTGGGCTCGAATCCTGTCCTGGTCAGTCGAGACACTTGCATCCTTGAGCAAGGCGCTTGATCATAATTGCTTCTCTCCACCCAGGAGTAAAAATGGGTTCTGATAAGAGCTGGGGAGTAAACTACGATGGACTGGCATCCTGTCCAGGGCGAAGAGAAATATTCTTGGTTGTTTAATGCCAAGAAAACTGTATTTAAACACTGGCCTGATGAGCTGTATTGGTCCGGGACAGACTTTCCTTATAATTATGTGTGGTTATAAGTTTAGTCAATCCCTGCCTACCAGCAAGCGGGCGCTGTTTAAACACGCCATTGTGTAAAATCAAGATACCAGACCATAGGTCACCCGGACATTCCTCTGCTGAGCGTGCAAAGAGCACCCACACGCTGTCTAATGCTTCGTTTCACCCACACAGGAAACATGTTCTAAACTAGTTCGCTGATTTTCAACCTTAATGGGGGTGTTATTCTGTTATCCCGATTCCAGACCTTTGTCCTTTTGTTCCAAAAAAGAGGATTACAAGACATTGTTTATCCATTGTATTTTGGCTGAATGGAGGTAAGGCAGTGTGAACTGGGGATCCAGCCTCGGTTCCAGAATTTAGTACCATGCGGTAGCTCTTGGCCAAGGTTTTGCTATTCACGGTACAGGTATGTGACAGTTTCTCGGTAGAAAAAACAAAAATCTTTGTGCTATAAAGAGAATCTTTGTTCTCTTGGTTTTGAAAGCACCGCTGGCTTTGTCAAGTCAAGGTTTCTATGTGCCAGCAGCACTTTCAAAGAAAAACTATTCTGGCAATTTTGAGAAAATAATCCTGTTAGGCTGGACAGGGAAAAAATGGAAGATTCCCGTCCGGTTAAACGGTTAAAATAAACCCTTGTATTTTGTTGGAACAACTGTAGCACTTTTAAGCAACAGTGTAGGTCCCCTTTAATGCCCTGTGGATGACCACATTGATCTGAATCATGCAGTGTATGTTTCCTGTATCTTCACTGAGTTAATTGACCTCTCTCTGTTCACATCTTGATAAAGTTAAAATGCATATTGTGTCTGGGATCTGTACTCAAAGGGATGGTACAACATTAGAAACAATCGAATTACACGAGGCAATTAAAAGTGTTTTAGTAAATCTTGCGGGTACAAGTGTGTGTAAATATCTTCCTCTTGAAGAAGAGCAGGGTACACTGGTTGAAATGTCTGGACCAAACCATTTTAATATGTAGATGTAATATGGACCGTATCACTGGTGTAGCCAGGATTTTTTTACTGGGGGTACGGGGGGAGTGGCATTGCTTTACATTGAGGGTCCCAGGTACCATGTTTTTTTAATGAATTACATGTATCTACATTTTTCTATGGGGGCACCTGGGGGGTGCTGGAAATTTGTTGGGGGGCACGTGCCCCTCGGCCCCCCATGGCTATGCCGCTGGACCTTATGCATTGACATCATCACGCGGTAGTCTTAGAGGTAAAAACGATGATGAAAGATTGGAAAACGCACATCTACGTACACTCAGTGCACAGGATGGGCCAATGATTATGAAAGTAATGTTTGGGTCATGGCAAGGAACTATAGTCGCTCTAGCTTCAGTAGTTACTTGTCATTCGCTGTATCACTTCCTATCCAGACAAACTGTCATTGTTACTGACTATCATCAACTGCAATGCCCAACATATAAACAGCAACACTCAGCTATGAGTTGCTAGATCTTAACAAGAACCTGACAGTCCGACAACTCAGGCTAGTAACCATTTTGCTCAGAATCCCTGTTTTAGCCGAGTGCCTTTTCCAAACCTAGTCTCGGGCGCGGGCTTGGGCTTTGGAGACGCCACCAATTTTTGGAACATTGTACATTTTACAGTGTTTCAACAAGCCTGAGTCAATAATTGAAGAAAAGGGTCCAGACAGTAATACAATGGTTAGTGCTACAAAGAACAGTGTTACGCTGTCACCATTTTAATCCGTCAAACTCTTCTCTGCAAGCAATCTAGCAATTTGAAGGTCACATGATCTTTGAATTTCATAAATACAATACCTTTTTTTTCTTTTCATTTTTACACGTGACATCATGATGACATCATCAGGTGTTGAAATACAAAAAATCAAAGGTAACTATTTCACAAAACCATAATTCTAGAGCAGCACACTGGAATTTTAAAACTTTGACATCTTTGGAAAGGTCTTGGATCGGTGAACAGATGTTATACAGATCCGACCCCAATTTGACCATGTCTTCCGGTCCAAACCAGAAGTTAAAGTGAAAAAACGTTCAAGTGCCGTCCTTTTATCTCTGTATTCAACGTTAAATGGAATTCGGATTCTGTCCTGTGTAAGAAATAGTATGCAAACTTTGACCGCTTCAAAAAAGTAACAGTGACATCATCAAATTTAACAGCGCCCTTTGTTAAGAAGTTTTCATTATGTTAAAACAAAATGGGTTGGAAGCCAAAATTGAAAGCTGATTTGATGGACAGTTTTTGTGTTGTGTTGTTTACAAACGTTTGACATACTTTTTCCCGAGTACCTGGTGTTTATCAAGTGACAAATAAGCTCTAGCCGTTTTTTTTGTTTTTTGTTTTTTGAGGGCGGAGTTCTAGTTACTGTTTTTGGTGGGCGGCGTTCTTCCTGCATCTCTTATTTTGGAGAGAGTTGGTCTGGATTGTTAAAACCACATGGATTTGATTTCAATCAGTAATGACCAGCAGGATTTCCACTAGACGACCACACCATTGATCTTGACCAAAACCCTTTGAACCTTGATAACCTCAACCTGTTTATTTGACCGTGTGGACAGTGTATGAACTGACCAAGGGTTCGGTCACTTCCCCCCATACGGCTGATCTTCAGGGTGTTCCCATCAAAGTCAAGTTTTCCGACTGCTTTTGATGACAGAAAAGTGACTGACAAAGTACACCTTAATAGATAACAAATTTGCATTGGGAATAAATAATATTATTTGTGCTTTACCCGTACACTGATGTGTGTTAAGCACTGTACACTCAGTACTTTCCCGAGTCCTGTAAAAAAACAAACCACACAGGCGTATTACTTGGGTGAGATTCGAACCCATGATCTTTCCCATTCTAGAGCAGATGTCTAACCACTAGACCACTGAGATTGCCCGGTAGCTAGAGGCAGTTAGAATCCATACATCGATGTATGGGTAAAACACAAAGTACACGTTGCACCTGTAGGGTTCGTTGTCATCATAAAACTGACCCAGCTGCTGTCAAGCTGAAAATAAAAGCTTTTTTTCTTGGAAAAATGAGAGGGTCTCGATTGATAAACACCACGACATTTATCTACTGGAGGGATTGGGGGGAGGGAAGGGGGAGGATTGTACCAAATGAACTCTTCCAAAAGCCCATTTTAACCATCCCTTCAGAGGATGTGTACAACGTTGGTATTAAGTAAAAAATAAAATTGTTCCGAGATTGGAACATAACTTATATGGTATACAGATGATCATTGTGGAAAATTTCCCTGAAAATGTTTTTAAGTAACACACCACAAGGGAAACTGACTGGGTAAATTTAGTTCAATTTGGGGGTGAACAAAGAAAAACTGACTTGAACTGGATTTGAACCTGCGACCTTCGGATTAAACTGCTGGTGCTCTGGACTGAGCTATCCAGCCCTTTTGTTGGTGGTCTCTCTATTTTGTCAATATCTTTGTTCGGGGGGTGCCAGTCAGAAGCCATTCAACCTGAAACTGCAGCATAACCAGGGATTACACCCAAGCTTACAATACAACCTGGAAAGCGACAGCCTTTGTTCGCCCACATAATGAAATATTTTTGCTTGAATTTTTTTTGTTTTTGAGAAATGAATAAAACAATTAGTTTGGATCTCGCAAGTCCAAAACCTGATGTTTGAAAACAGTGAACAAATTTTTTTTTGATTTTTTTTTTTTTACACTATTTTCTTGTGACTCCGATGACCAATTGAACTGAAACTTTCACGTGTTTATTTCATGTTTATGTTGGGTCACGTAAAGTGCGGATACTGGTCTTTGATGAATACCAATGTTGGCCATGTGCCTTAAGGGTTCGATACATCGTCAGTTTTTAAAGAGTAAATTTATTACGGTCCTCAAGTTATCAACAAACACACCATACAACCAACCTGTGAAAATTTCATATGATTAGGTCTTATTTTCAACTAAACAGAAACAATGAAAAAAAATTGGTGTATTTAGTTGTGTAAAATTGCTTAGTTCAGGCTAGCTCAAAAAGGGTTGGGCTTTAATTCTTTGGAAATTGAAATAATTATTACATCATAGGACAGTTGATGCCTTTAGGAGTTGATTGTACAACTGGTGAGTGTCAATGTTAACCCTATTGGGCCCACTCTTGGTGTCAGACTAAGTCTCATCTCTGCCCTGAGTGTGACCAGTAGTGACAATAGTTGGGTGTGTATGTTTGAGAAAGCAGATGCAAGACGGCTGTGATGGTTATTGCATTAAGAGATTGATTGTCAAGGGTGACCATTCCCGCTGTCTGAACCCCCTCATGCTGATGCGTCATGGAGCCACTCTGTCCACAGCTCCCTGGAAGAAGTTAACTGGTTTAAGATATTTGCGCCTGTTAGGAGCTTCAAATAACTTTTTTAAACGATGTAATTATTGCAGCGAGATACAGTCAATATGATTTGGTTTTCTTCCCTTGGGGGGCCACGTCACACGGGGTAATTAAAAGTCAACCTGTTCCAGGCAATCTTTAAGAAGAAACTACATTCCGTTCCAATTTAAACCAAATTTTCCTGGAGATGGTGAGACACTGTCGTAAGAGAAACATCCCTTGTGCTGCCGAAGTGTTTGTCTTTCATACAACAGGTGGCTGCCTCCAAATCTCCTGGGCATATTGTCTCGTGTGACAAGGCCCCTTACATCAATGCGTGGTAAGCACTGTATACTGGGTTCGAATCCCACCGGAGGCGCTTGGGGATTTTTTTCTCCCCTGACTCTGCAAGCACTGAGTACACAGTGCATTCCATACCTCAGTGGCAGGTAAAACCAAATCATTTCTTTCAGATAACTTTTGTGGCTTGTTTGAAATGCCTGTTGACAATGTGCATATATCACATTGGCTCTTCAAGATGGCCTTGTTTTTGTTTCTGCCTGCTGTGCATTGTTGTTGAGCTGTCTAGTATGCCGTATTTTAAGTGTTTTTTCTTGAAGAATGTTGGTTCGAATCCCAACCGGGCTAGTTAGGGCACCTGTCTCCTTGATTGAGCAAGACATTGTCTTTCGGATGGGATGGTAACCCATAGTCCATTGTACATGTATCCACATTTATTGCGGAAGAACCTGATGCACTGAAGTCACTATCAGCTACTGTCTGCCCATGGTCTGCAATTTTGGGAGTCAAATTGCATGTATAGATATGGTGAGCTTGTAAAACACAAGTGCTTGGCCTAAAATGCTCACTACACGGGTAACAGACTCCCAAAATGGCGCAGCTAAGAATTATTGTGGTGATAACATCTAGTGAATTGGGTCTTTACCCTTTTTTGTGGTTCACATTGCGTCCACTGTATGTATCTGTCCTATTTTCGCGGCTCGTCACTAAATAAATCGTAAGAAAACAATTTGGATTTGTGCCCGTGGCATCAAAGTTTACTAATTGTTTTTTCTTTCTCCTTGTATCTGAAAGAGCAGATGTAAAGTCAATTCAACCGGTCGACCTGCTGTCAAGTATATTTAGGTCACCGTGATAACATCTTTTCCAAGAAAGCAGATGACAGTTTATTTTGATTCCCTCCCCCCCCCCCCATTCATTTGTTATAATTATTTCAGGTACACCGTGTATCAATCCCTTCTAGGAAGAAGGAGTGGCCCTGAAACGAGTCTGTTGGTTTATTCTCACCGTTGGAACTAGTGTGCTCTAGTCATCATTGTTATTAATTCATGGAGGTTTCACCTTGTTCATCTCAATTAACAACTTCAAAATATTTCAAAACTGTGTCGTAGAGACTGAGACGTAGAATGCAAGAGTTTTCTGTAGTACTAATGCTTGTATTTTGTTGTGTTATTTTCTTCGTCTTTGCTTGCAGCTCCTGGTGATGCAGAAGTGATGGGTAACCCACATGCTCTGATGGAGAAAAATCTTGGCTTGCTTTGATGTCTCCGTCAACGTTCTCTTAGTTAGAATTAGTCAGCTTGTTTTTAATTATGTTAAGGGATGCGGGGGTGGCGTGGGGAGTAATGTTATTTTTTACCGAACATATTTTTTCCTGGTGCACTTTTTCAATCATGCCCGTGTATGTGGGTTGTTGCCTCGATGTATCTCACCAATGAGGGCGCCCTTCATACCTTATGGACTAGTGTCATGTAGCACATTATTTGAGAGAAACTGTGTTTAAAAATGGTATATTTCCACTCTTTCCTGGAAATAATTGGGTGGGGGAGGGGGATTTACAGGATAATCAGTTCATAACTTGTTTACCTGAAGAGGATACTAGTTGCATTTACAGACACTTCCTGTAGGTATACACTATAAATCGGAGTGACAAAAAGAAAAAGTTGGAACTGAGCAAATAATATTCAGTTGATGGTTTTGCATTAAGTTTATTTGTTAAAGTATCTGATACTTCAAACACAGTGCTTATTAATATTACATGCTTTACAATACATATAATGCAATAGTTTAATTCTACTTTGAATATCTTTCCATAAAATATCTGGCAGACAGGGGGTGTGGATATATTCCTGGGAATATCCGTTGTGAATAGTACTTCATATTCTTGTTACAACGTTGTGAATCAAGTGATTAAAAAAAACAAGGCTTGTAACCTCAGAAGTATTTCTTGTTGCTGTTTCATTGTGTTTCATTTCCAATGGTTGTTATTACATAAAAATTGGTCCATTTCTAGCTGCGAGATTACAAAGGTAGTTTGGCTTGGACCCATCCTGTATCCATCACAACTGTTGTCTTTGGTAACTTGAAACCCAACCTTTTGACATGTATGAGATTGGTTTATTCTGAAAAAAAAACCTTGGTAGGTTTTGGCTGTGCTGTGAATCCATCAAACTTGAGCAGTATTAGTCTATGGTAACATGACTTCCAAACCTTTGGACTCTTGAGAAAATTGGATCCCTGGTCCACATGGTTGTGTTCGGCCGTGCCATGCAGGTCCCATCACATTGTGCAAAACCAGGACAGGACTTTCAAGGTGATAGATTTTTGAGGAGTTTGAGGTGATAGATTTTCACAGCCATTTTTTCCCTTAAATGAAAATCTCCATTCTTACTCCACTCATCGACAAAGTCTGATTCATTCAGCTGGTTCTTTTAAAGGGGAATGCTGCATCTGGTTCTTTTAAAGGGACTGCTGCATCTGGTACCTATCAACATAGTTTACCAAAAATTGTTCATTCTCTTCTTTACAATAATGATGTTGTCAATTCCTATGGGACAATTTGCGTGAAATATCTCAAGGAGTTTTACCTGTCCAAGTGTGAGACCTTTGTGTGTAAGAAACGTAATTGTTATTCCTGGCTACAATCAACGGGGCGGTAATTTGGTTTTATTGATGCCGAAAACTTTAATATATTTTTTCATTTCATTGTGCTCCTACTTACAATCACTGGACTATTTAGGTACTTAATTCACGTTGAAAATACTTTGAATACATTAATACTTGTTGATGGCAGATCTGGGTGCTCTGACTACGGAAGGCCAGTCTTTCTCTGGGTGACACTTGCATTCATACTGTATTTTAGAATCGTGTTTCATCTATTATTACTATGTTTGGGTTTCACCAAACTTTACATGAATGTATGAACGGAAATAAATAAACAAACAAACAAACAGCACTTGTTTTCTCTAAATGAAACAAAGGCTAAACGAGAAAATGAGCTGGTCCCTTTAAATACATGTACCATATTAACTATACAGGTATACAGGGAATCAGACCAACAGGGCGACGATGGCCTACTTTTTGTACTAACTAGTTGTTATCAATTTATAAGATACAACAGACCCCCTTCATGCGCCCTCATTGCTGAGGACAAACAATGGAAACGCTAGACTGGTCCCGTCTTAAGATGGGCACTGGTCTTAAGAACCCAATGGTTTCAGTGGTAAGCAGTGACGCATAGCTATCAAGACTTAACAATGATATAACATGGACACTAGTGTGTGTTCAGAGTAGCGTGTGCGTAAACTCACTGTATTATGGCAGGCGAGAGGTCAAAGGTATATTTGGCAGGAACGAGGAGGACCCAAAGGTCGGTATCTTGCGTAACTCACAAGCCTCGAGGTATGATGTCAGATATTCAGGCTGATGGCAACGTACGCATGTGTACATGCCACGCACAACTGTCAGCCAATGAGGAGTCTCCCTTTGACCTCAGTGAGGGCGCTGTTTGAGGTTGTGGCATCTTATGCAAGGGGTCTTATATACACTCCACAAAAACAAGAATGCAAAACTTAGTTTACGCAAATAGTTTCAGCGTCAATCCTGAAAATAATTTTCGTTCTCACTAAAATGTACATCTTTGATTTACTCACAACTATACCTCAATATATTTTTAAAAAAAATAATACACAAAACGATCTTACAAAAATTACACTGAATTTCATACAAAAATACTCATGAATTTTTAACACATTTATAGAAATTTGAGAAAATATAGACATAATTTGCATGCTACACCACTGTTGTACACAATCAGATAATTCAATTCGAATCACTTGTTTTAAACTTGCATTCAATCTTTGAAAGCAAAGAACCAGAAAGAAAGAGGACTATGCCTAGGTCACCTTGCTGACATTTTGAATTTGGAGATAAAAGAAAAACAAATAAAAGCTGTTCTTGCAGCAGGCGACTGTTTTAAAGAACGTGAATTCTGTGAATGCATTCTATATATAAATATGAAGACTTCTGATACAACTTGCATATGAATGTTGCGTTATGAGAGGTTAATATTTGTGTCTACCCACTACACTGCATAATTTACCTTACATGTATAATGTTTCATGGATTTCTACGACTGTCACTTGGCATAAAAACATAAAATGACAGTGCGTTGTGTACACGCCATCGGACACAGGTTCTAGTGGTCAAGTCCTCGGGGTGTGTGTGTACAAATCCTGGTCATGGCACTCGTGTCCCTGAGCAAGACCCACAGAGGGAATCTTTTCACATCCAGTCCTCAAAAATGCAACCCTGGATCAAGGAAATGGCCAAGTTTGAATTGAATCAAAGAAAGATGACTCCTTATTCTTCTTCCTCATCCGACTCGCTCAAGAGATGCACGCTCATTCCCTCATCCTTCTGAGTTGGTTTGTTTTTGGTGAGTAGTCGCTTCAGCATGCTCTGTGAGACCATCTCGTCCATCTCCAAATCCCTCTTGTGAGTCTTGGAGTTTCGGATTCCGAAATACGTCCCAGAGTTGCTCCGGATACTCGGCATGTCTTTCTCAGCCATTTTTTCATAATCGGGTTTCCGATAACTGCACAGGAAATAATAAAAATAGAAAGCGGCATTTAATAGGATATATTTCACTGTCATCTGGTTCAGATGAGATAGAGTGGCCAAGACCGTGTCAAATTAACCCTCTCGTTACCAAATTGTTTTTACATAAACCAGCTGGTGACCGCATTGTTTGACCACTCAAGCCTGAAGCACACATTCTTACATATATTCCAAAGGCAAATTTGACAAACTCTATTATCAACTTGAAGATATTGTTTAACAGTAAAATAACTAATAAAATATGTCTTACTTATTGAATTCCTTTTCATACAATCCAACAATCAATGAGATAAGCCTATAAATGTCTAATTTCTTGGTCTTTGTTTCCTCAGTATGATCTGTAAACTGAAACACTTTTTTGTACACAACCACACGGGGCTCCGCAGGTGTTTGGCATTTTGGATCGTTCCACTCCCTTTTCACTCCAATTTGAAAGGATTGCATAATAGCAACCTTATTTTACCATCATCGGAAAGATCAGATTTTTCTCTTTCCAATTATAGTAAGATTGGGTATGGAATGTAAACATGGACTAAACTACAGCTTCCTAACAAATGGCCTTTGTGCTCAGGCTTGAGTGCTTTTCTGTGTGTAAGCTTGGGCTACAAAAGTCGCCAATGGTAAAGAAGAGGGGGTATGAGTGCAGTCCACAAAAGTCGCCTGTGGTAAAGGAAAGGGTTAAGGCAAACTCTCTTTAAAATTCAAGTCTTTTTCAAAACAAGTGCTGTCCCAGCATGATTACTTCTGTCATAACCTAATGATGAATTCACATGTTAAACATCGCATTCACCCCATTGATAACTTCCTCAGATTGAACAGATGTAGCGATATATGGATCCAATCAGTTTCTACAAGAAAATCAATATGGTCAACAGGAAATCAAAAATGTCTGGGTTTTGTTTGCTTTTTATGAATCCTGATTGGCAGGTCTCTAGACTCTCCAATATATATATACTTTTTAAATGAATAACAACCCCCCTGCAACCAAAGAGAAATAATTTTCAGGGGTTGGGTTACAGACCACAAGGAATTTGCTGCTGTCGGGTTTCAGAAAGCTTTGATTTATCTTCAAGTTACCATCCCTAGAAGACACCTCAGCAGTACTGAATCAATCCCGTATAAATCCCACTTTGCCCCTCACTGACTATTTAGTGCATAAAGGAGACTTGGCTTGATAGTCAGTATGGAGATGTTCATCTAACAGGTGCATGAGATGACTTGTTATCCCTGCCCCCTTCTCCCACTCCCCTTCCCTCACAGATCAGGACCATCCCCCCGCCAAACACACACACACACACACACACGTCCAAGTGTGTAAACGCCTGCAATCAGGGACCTCCTATTTTCCCTCTTTTGTTTGTACTTGAACTTTTTGGCAACAGCTCCCATTGGTTTTGTACATGACTTTCCAACCGGGGACCTTCACCCAACTGGGAACTCTATTGTCCCTTTTGTTATAGGTTCCCGGTTTGAATGTGTATACCTAGCCACCCATACACACCCAGACTTGAGGGGTACAGCACTGTTAGACTTATTGTCCCTTTTCTAACTCCTTTCCTTATGGGGTCCATTGTTCTTATTGAGACTCCTTGTGGGGTCCATTGTTCTGCTATAAAGACTCCACAAGGTATGGTGGGGTATGTTCACGCCCACATGCTTGTCGACCCTGGACACCGAGGACTTCTCTTTATTCTCCCATTGTTTGGACTTAGTTTTATTGTTTTTTGTTTTGTGTAATGTCTCTGTTGGTTTCCTACATGAAAGTAAAGCAAGGTCGCCTCACTCTTTCAAAACACCCAGATCCCTTTTGTTAAAGTCCTTGGTTTTTACCGGTAGATGCATTCATCCCGTAAATTGAGGACTTCTTTTTGTTCTCCCATTGTTTGGACTTCTTTTTCATAGCGATGTCCCCCCCTGGTTTTGTACTTGAAAACACCCAGATCCCTTTTTGTTGAAGTCATTGTTTTCAACGGGTAGGCAAGCTCACACACACTCTGACACACCAGCTTTTGGTGGGATACTCAGAGGTCATACTAATAATAACTAGAAGTAGCATACTTAAGGATTGTTCAGATTTTTGTTATAATTAGTTTTTCAACTACTATAATGTCTACATTCATCATCAAGCTTGCGGTGGAAGACTCCCCTGAGAACATCTTCAACCTCCCGAGACAGATCAGTGAAATGGTTCTGCAGAAATTAATTTCTTCCCAAATGTTCTTAATTACTCTGGAGTCTTACACGCGGAACATTGTAAGGGCACCAAGGCAATGAACCGAGTCAACTGAGGCAAATGCCTCTGTGAAATATCAGGCGTGCCATTATCCTGCTGATAGGGAGAGCACTTCTCCCTCTACTTTGGGGAACTACTCGCTATTATAACACTCCTTTCAAAGATTCTGCCTACTGATTGGTTTAGAGCCTGTCACACGTCTTATCTTTTACTAAAAAGCAACATGAACTCGACACGCTATCCCCATAGCAACCAATGTACTATACCACTAGCAACCAATGTACTATCCCACAGCAACCAATATACTATACCCATAGCAACCAATGTACTATACCCTTAGCAACTAATGTACTATACCCATAGCAACCAATGTACTATACCCATAGCAATCAATGTACTATACCCATAGCAACCAATGTACTTTACCCATCGCAACCAATGTACTATACCCATAGCAACCAATGTACTATACCCATAGCAACCAATGTACTATACCCATAGCAACCAATGTACTATAACCACAGCAACCAATGTACTATACCCACAGCAACCAATGTACTATACCCGTAGCAACCAATGTACTATACCCATAGCAACCCATGTACTATACCAATAGCAATAACAGTTTCTTGGTACCTAGACATCTAGGCACAATATGTGTATGTGGTGCTATAAACAAACATTGACTGCTTTTACTCGGTGATCTGCAGAGTATTCTCAACGAGGGAAACTAGAATGCGCTGGGGATCACCTCGGGAGTGGAAGTTTTAACCGTAGCACTCCAAGCAGTCAATATTTGTATAATATTTCCAAACCAAAAGTGGCAAAACACCCTCTTTTGAAATGTGTTGATTTCTTTCCCTGGAATCGTTAAATTAGTTTAACATACTTCCCCACTCATTGTCCACCTAAAAGAGGAAAGGTCACTTGAATACCTGAGGGAACAAACTGAAGTCTCCAAGTGAAGATAGATAACTAAAAGTGACGTGTCATATGGTTCTTCAGAGATTTCTTATTTTTTTTCTTCCCATAAATCTTAATTAATCAAAGGTCTGCAGAGTGTCTCGCTCATTGACAAGCTTAGCCCTCTAGAGAACCAAGCAGCCACCAGCAGCTTGTACCAAAATGGCCACAGCAAATAACCACAAGGATTTTAGTAGAGGACATGTCCTGAATACAGGCAATCACACTTTTCCCCTGTCCAGCCTGATGGAATTATTTTGTCTGAATTGCCAGAATCATTTTTCATTGAAAAAGTACCACTGGCACAAATAAACCTGGATTTGACAAATCCAAGAGAACAAAGATTCTCTTTACATCATCAGGTTTTTTTCCCATTTTCTCTAGTACCGGGCTATTCACAATACCGGTTACCGGTTATTTTGTAAGTCTTGCCCTAATAGGTCATTTTTGATCTCGGTTGGGAAGCAGTTTGGAATAGCTCATTCTTTTCAGCAACTTACAATTTAAGTAGAAGTGATGAACTGACGACTGACACACTAGACATTGCCATGGAAGCTGCAGCCACCCATGGTGGTAGCGCAAGACCAAAACTCATAAAAGCACCTGGAGATAACATTAAAACAAGGAAAAGTAATTGAAATAAAAAAGTCAACATCTCATTGTCATTTGAGACATTCCGAGCTGGAAGTGTTAAAACCATTCTGTGCACATGGGAATTGCTCGGAACTTTCTTAATTATAGTCTGTACAACAGAGTAAGATAGTAAGTCAGTATACCAAATACAGACGTAACACAAAACACGACATATTAGGCTTGTTGGATCATATTATTCAACATCATGCAAAATTTGAAAGATGCAACAATTGCATCGTAAAGAATATTTTAGACCAGCGACCGTGCCGTATGCCGAGAAGCCAGTTCAAATCCTGTAATTTGCAGGGAGCACCACAACAAGTTGAATAATGTAATAATTATATTATCTGTGTTTGCCCATACACTGATGTGCGTTAAGCACTGTATACTCAGTACTTTCCCTGAGTCCTGTGAAAAAACACATGCATTTTTCTTGGGTGGGATTCAAACCCACGAACCCCACCACTCTAGAGCAGATGTCTTACCAACTAGACTACCGAGATTGCCTGGTAGCTAGAGGCAGTTTGAGTCCTATTAGCAGCGGGTACTGCAACCATTATAATAGATGTTAATTTTTGCATCAGGAATAAAAAATATATTTGTGTTTGCCCATACACCGAAGTGTGTTAAGCACTGTATAATCAGTGTACTCTACCCTAGTACTGTGAAAAAAAACAAATGTAATAATTGCATCAGAGATAAGGAATATTATAATAGTTTGCTATCGTTACACCAATGTGTGATAAGCACTGTACACTCCTGAAACATTGATTAAATCATTCAAATTGTTGCAGTACCACCTGCTAATTACAGAATTCCAACTGGCCTCTCGTCACCGAGCAAGCTCAGTGGTCTTGTGGTTAAGATATCTGCTCTAGAATGCAGGGGTCGTGGGTTCGAATCCCACCTGAGTAGTATGCCTATGGATTTTTTTCCCCGCAGGACGCAGAAAGCACTGAGTGTACATCAGTGTAACAGTCAAACTAAAATAATATTATATAAAATACTATTACATATCTAGTATCTTAATATAGTAAAACAGTGAAGACACTTAAAAGATTGCCTGGCAACATAAAGTTATAAAGTAATGATGTCTTTACTTCTCAGTAGCTTCTTTAAAATGGTGGAATGGGTTTTTGAGAGAGGAGAGTTGTGTACCTGCAGCGATTGGTATGGCAATGATGTTGTAGAATAGAGCGAAGACGAGATTGAGTCTGATCCTTTGTACAGTCTTGTGGGACAGGTGGATGGCTGTTGGGACGTCCAGTAAATTATCCTGAAACCAGAGAGGAGAACGAGGTTACTTCACCTGTCTGCAGCTATCCCTGATTCAGTACTTTCTGAGATGTAGGTTCGGTTGGGATAGCACAGTTTTCAGCATGTCTTTGCTGTTTTCATGAAGTGACACATTGCTTGAAATTTCATTTTTCCGCAAATTTGAGTGATGTTAATATTTAGAGGGTATTCACTGATACCTTTCCTTTCTGTCAAGTAACAAGTCTTGAAACATCTTGGTTGCTTAGCTACAGTAATGTCACTCAGCCAAAATTGGTTGAAAGTTGATTTTTTTTCTCTCCATGAAGTGACGGATTGTAGGCTGGTGCATGTGTTAGTCCAATGGGAACATTACCTGCTCAATGTGGGAACACACTTTGCTCCTGTGAGGGCCATCTTAAATATATAACGCAATGCATCTTGGGAAACCGAGTACAGCTTAAACAGAAATCAAGTTGCCAAGATTGACGTCGTGCTGTAGTTTACATGTAACTATGGCCAGGTTTTACGTGTGGTGTATCACATTGTTTCAGAATCAGTGCACCATGATGGTTGCTGATGATGTTTGGACTCGGATTTCACCCAGAATCCTTTGCGCCCGATCGTTTCTGGTCACGTGCACCCAGTGGCGTAACTAAGTGGCGTAACTAAACCGATGTCCGTGCCCCCCCCCCCCCCATTTAAAATCTGGACTTTTGAGATTAAAAATTACCACAATGAAATGTTACATTTTATGAGTATTTACGTAGTATTTTCAATGTTTTTAGAACTACTTTTAATTATTCACACCCTAATGTATTTTGTTTTACGTCAACACGTCAGAAAACACTGAAAAGGGGCTTGTTTAGGAAAAAATACAAATGGAAACTACAGTTTTAATTAGCCAAAAGTGCCCCCCTATGAAAAATTGTGCACCCCCTTGTGCCCCCCTAAAATTTTACCCTAGTTACGGTGCTGTGTGCACCGGGACATGCATATAGGCTTATTGCCTCCATTGCCTCCAAGAATTATCAAGCCTGACGGTGTTGTTTGAATAGGGGTCTGTAGACAGACATAAAGGCCTACCTTAATAAGCACCACATTAGCTGCCTCTATAGCCACGTCTGTTCCCGTACCAATCGCCATTCCAATATCAGCCTGAGCTAATGCTGGGGAGTCATTGATACCATCGCCGACCATGGCTACAATTTGCTTCTGCTGTTGTAGTTCTCGGATTTTGTCCACTTTGTTCTGCGGTAGGACCTCTGCAAACACTTGCCCGATACCAACCTATGTGACATAAAACCAGACACTGTGTTATAGAAAACTTATTCACAAACACCTGGGACAGTTTATCCATTCTGATTGGTTGAGAGGAGGTCACGTGGCCCTGTTTAAACATGCAATATAGACATGGTAAATAGTGTTTAAACATGGACGGAGTCATAAGAGGGCGGGATAGATTGCACAGAGTGTGCAAATTTCACGGCCCAATCTAAATTGGTAGCATGCAAATTTGGCACAGTACACAATAAGTTGTCTTTGTTGTTTGCATTTAAATCAAAGTGGGTGTTTGTGTTTTTTTTTTATGGCATACTGCACAAGAAAAGGCATTGTAAAACCCATCTTAAGTTCCCAGCTGATTTCACTGTGACGACAGCTATTTCTTAAAAACTATCTACTGAGAAACACTAGGTTTCTTACTTGTCCAGCGATAGCCTGGGCTGTCTTGCGGTTGTCTCCAGTCAGCAGCACTGTGTTGAGTTTCATCTTCTTAAGAATATATACGGCTAATGCTGCCTCTGGTTTGACTGCATCGGCTACAACGATCATACCAACTATCACATCTACATACATCACAGAGAAATAAAAAGGGGTTGACTCAGTACACGGTGAAGATTTATTTTGACAACTGACGCATATATTTAATCTCTTCCCAGAATGACGGCTCTCAAAATAACCAGCTTTTTCAAGTCATTACACTTGTAAGTGGAAAAAGGTGGAAACATTTTTCACTCTGATCACCTGATGGTTTTTACTTTACTTCTTGACTAAGAACAGTGCTTTGTTCTACACAACCCCTTTTAAAACAAACCATGGGTTGAATGGGTCCTGCCGTGATTAAATAAAACATATAATAATAATAATAATAATAATAATAATAATATTACATGTCATCAGTTCTTGGCTTGGCTTCGCAAATGAAGATTTAGGGATTGGTCAGTTACTGTGAACAGCACCCTGCACATTGGTTTGACTTTGGTAAAGTATAAAGATTAGAGAGTTACCACTGCCAGCCACAGCACTATCAACTGACCTCAGTCCATCATAAGTCTTGGTCAGTTATTGTTGACAATAACAAGCACAGTGGTTTGACTTTGGTAAAGTATCAAGATGAGAGAGCTGACGGCCCCATGCACTATCAGCTGACCTCAGTCAATCATAGTCTTTGTCTACTACGGTACTGCTGTCAATAACAAACACATTGGTTTGACTTTGGTAAAGTATGAAGATTAGAGAGCTGACGGCCCCATGCACTATCAGCTGACCTCAGTCAATCATACGTCTTTGTCTACTACTGCTGTCAATAACAAACACAGCAGTTTGACTTTGGTAAAGTATGATAGTAAGTTACCATTTACAGCAACCAGCATAATAGTAAGTTACCATTTACAGCAACCAGCACAGCAGTTTGACCTCTCTCTTCATGGTCTCTCATCTGGCAGTCAATTTCCATCGTCACGTCACAGAAATTCCTCTTCATCCATTCCCGATTGCCGATCAGAATCTTGTAGTGACCGTTTTCTGGCAGTTTTAGGTTGGAAGGCAGTTGCTCTGTAGGAAAATAATATATATTTTTTTTCACTGAAAGGAAACTAAACATTGCTATGCCTGTGAATTTTTACCCTCTGGACTCTGGGAGGCACCGAGTATACAATTCTTATCACACATCGGCATAAGGCTAAACTCAAACTGTTATTATTCTTTTCCCCTGGCATGTCGTGGCCCAGCGGTTTCATGCATCAGACTCAAGTTCGGAGCGAATGTTCGATTCACGGTCATGACACTTACACCCTTGAGCAAGGCACTTAACCATAGTTGCTTCTCTTAACCAAGGTGTATAAATGGGAACCTGCGAGGGCTGAGATGGTCTTGTGTTGGTTGGATTAACCCCTTAGTGCTAATATAAGCAGCTTGGGGTTGTAGGCTCCTCAGGGAGTTGAGAAAGTTTGAGGAATGGTCTAAGTATGCCTGATGAACAGGGATAATAATGTCATAAAGTGCCCTGATCTAGCTACTTGGATATGTGCACTATATAACAACCAAGTATCTTATCCCATTGCAAATCATGACACCTGTTAAACATTGTGTTTAGTGTGGTCAAGCAATAAATGCCGACAGTCGAATACACGTAATGCAAACATGTATTATAGAATGTGGAAGGTCTTGGGTTCAATTCCCAACCATAGTGCTTGCAGAGGTTTCTTTCTCAAGACTTGGAATGCATCGAGTATATAGTGCTTTACCATCACTTGGTGTAGTGCTTTACCATCACTTGGTGTAAAGCAACATTAAAAGAAGCTGTAACCGCCATTTATTTACGTTTTTTTTTCATACTGGACGAGTGGCTTAATCCAAGTAGCAACTGATCTATAGCCCCATATACACTAGAGAAATTCTCCTGGGAAATTCCCAGGAAAATTTGGTGGACCTTTTCACACTTGAATGACTAACCCTGGCAAACTCCTGAGAAAAACCTAGCCCTGCTTGGGAGTGGGGTTAAGTGAGATAACCCCAAGGTTAGGATACCGAGTGTTAACTTTCCCCAGGAAAATTACATCAAGTGTAAAACGAACATAGGGTGGCGGTGGGGTTGAAATTTCCCAGGAATTTCCTGGGGTTTTACTTCCTAGAAATCGGCTTTGTAGTGTAAAAAAGGGCTGGAAAGACAAATATATTAGTTGATAACACACAACAGGGTTGGCCCACTTGTCAAATCTTACCCTTTTCGCTGAGTGGAATGACCGGTGGACCACTGTCCAGCACATCCACTACGTGACGGTCAATCTCAACCATCAGGCTGCCCCTCTCCACCTCTGAGGTGATGTCGATATTGGTTGCCTTCTTTAGTAACTGCTCCACCTCCACCGAGTGAACGTTACACTTCAGACCGCATCCTGAGATGGACAGGAACTCTGAACACTTAGCCAGTGTGTCACAATGGAACATCTGAAAGAAAGAAGGATGTAAGAGTCGTTAGGTGTCTCTGCAAGGGTGTCTTTTACACCGACGATGACTGGAGGAGGCTAGTTGAAACATTGAGACCAATAATATCTCACTCTGTGGCACTGCAGATAATTCAAGAAGTCCCCTCGATCCACTAAGCGAAAGTAGTCCCCGAGGTGGTAGATATACAGCAAGACAAGTTCTTATTAGAACTAAGTAGTCCCCCGAATTTTCCTATTCTACTCTGCGGCAATAGACAAAGACGTTGGTAAGACATCTGCTTCAGAATGGCGGAATATGCAGGTGGATTTTTTTTCACAGGACTCGGGAAAGCATGGAGTATACAGTGGTTTACACACATCGATGTATGGGTAAAAAAAACACACAAATAGTATCATTTATCCCCGATGCAAAAATTAACATCTGTTATAGTGAGCTTTTTTTTACTGCAAATAGAACCTTTTATTCGAGACAATGAAAAAAAGAATCTGTCAAAATTTATTACCCCGCCCCCTCCCCCCGGTTACGTCATTGCTTACCTCCTTTGCAAACTTGGTGATGGCTGCTCCTATTGGGTGTTCACTATTAGCTTCAGCTGAGCCGGCCAGGGCGACCAGCTTCTGCCGAGAGCAGAGGGACTCAGGGAGGAAGAGAAGGACTCTGATGACTCGTGGAGCTCCCTGGGTGATGGTCCCAGTCTTATCAAACACCACTGTCTTTATCTGGTCAATTAGAATCAAGAAAATGGTTTTCAGTACCCAACGGAACTATCAGCGTCCCAGTTACGCTCACATATTGTTCCGTACCGATAGCAGAATAAATCAAATGGAGAACCTACATGACTATGGTCACACTATAGTCAATTGAGACGAGACACCCAGCCCATCCGCCTCGCTTTAACACTGGATACTCTATCATGATACCATGATAGCATCATGGGAGGTTTTAAGCTAGGCAGTCATGCTTGATGGCTCGCTTATAACCTACGGTTCCTAGACGAACTGGTTGCCCGTACACACACTCTACATGAATATAAAAGGATTATTTACGTCTTTAATGGCATTTTGAAAAACATGAAATAACTTGTGATTTCTCACCTTGTGTGCAATCTCCAGAGGTCCCCCTCCTTTGATTAAGATGCCGTTGATTGCCCCTACACCGGTCCCCACCATGACGGCAGTAGGGGTGGCAAGACCCAGGGCGCATGGGCAAGCAATGGACAGGACCGATATGGCACACTGGAAAGAGTACTGCCACACCATCTGGGTGTTGGTCATGTTGTGGTTTTTCTGTTTCGGGGGAATTTGAAAGGGAGAGAGACGTTTTTTTTTTAAATTTCTTTTTCAAGATTAACCCTCCTACTCTACGGCCCATTTGGCACTGAGTTGACGAGTATGAGTTCTGGGGAAAGTATTTGTGTAAAAGAAAAAAACATAGGCCATGTCTACAATAATGGCTTCAGCAGAGGCTATGGCAGGATTACTGAAAAGGCCTATTCTTCAAAGATGTCACACAGGCTAAAAGCCGCAGCCGAAGTGGCTTGATTAGGACGTGACCATGAGTACAACTTTTGAAACAGGTGCGACAACCCTCAAACAGCAATGCCTTCAAAGAGATACAGAACTTACGTTTAAGAGGAATGTCGGATGAACCATGTCAGGGTTGTTGTATCCCATCACAACGTGTGCCACCAGAGTGATCAGTGTGATAATTACGATACCGGGAACAAAGACTCCAGCAATGCGATCAGCTAACTTCTGAATGGGAGCCTGTGTTGAGAAACAAATATATGAAAAAACGTTGAACCATTCAAAACTTGCTTTTTGCTTCATGCCTATCACCAAATCGGAGTATAGTCTTTGGTTAACTATATACAGGCATATGGTTTAGCATTGGCTGTGCCAATGATAACATAGTAATTGATTTCCAATGCATTTACAAAATATAAGAGGTGAAAAATAAACCCCAAGAGTAAAGTTTTAACTTTGAAAAATACAATACATGTTTAACTTTTTCAAGAGATATATTGTTAAAATTCCAGTGTAGTTTGAGGTGTAGTTTACAGAACAAATAGTGGAAATGCCTAGAGTTTTGGGAGTTCTTTATTTAACAGTGTAATGTTGACACGAGGAAAGCCACCTTTTCATTAGTATGAACAAATTACTCAACGTCAAAACACCTTCCTTGGACTTCTGTGCCTAAAACACCTACCTTGGATGTTTGTGCCTCCTCCACCAGTTTCACAATGTGAGACAGTGCAGAATCTGCACCAACATGGGTGGCCTTGATCACCAATACACCATTCTGATTAATGGTGCCTCCGATCACCGTACTCTCTGGAATTGTGAAAAATATACACACATAAAAAACGAAACATTGTAACAAAGAAAGCAGACACAAGGGAACTAAACAAGTTTATGCATGAAAATGGTAGGAAAAAATGGCCTGCAGTGTCAAAGGAATATTAATGTGGTTGTCGTGTCGTGGCCAATCAGTCTAGTGAATAAGAAATTTGACTAGAGCGGGATTTGAACCGGCGACCAATGGCTTAACGCATCGACATGCTCTATCAACTGAGCTATCCAGCCCTATGTTGGTGGTCTCCCTACTAGTCAATATCTTTGTTCAGGGGTGCCAGTCAGAGGCCATTCAACCGGTTCTTTTACGTGCATGACCTATTCCAGTACATGGGACCTATGGCTTAACGTCCCATCTGAAGGACAAAGCAATTATGGTAAAGTATCTTGCTCAAGGAGACAAGCATCATGACCGACAGAACTTGAACACGGTGCACTAGACACCTCAGCCACAAACACTAAAAAAACAACAACAATGGTTTCAAGGAGATTGGAGTATTCGGCTTTGTACATGCTCTAAGGCATATTGGTACTTTGTTTTTATATGTGCAACGTGTCACTGCTGATGGGAAATTCTGAGGGGGGATAATCCTATGGGCCATCACCCCCCCCCTTGCTAAAAAGTGAGAGGTATTATAATATCCCCACATTCCCCCAGGATTTATGCCAGTGCGAACGCCTACAACTTACCAATTTTCTTGGTCACTGGCATAGACTCTCCAGTAATCAGAGATTCATCCACCATGGATGACCCCTCCATCACAACTCCGTCCACTGGGATCTTCTCTCCGGGCAGGACCTTCACCTTGTCATTCCTTTGCAGGAGGTCTAAATCGATCAACGCCTCATTCTCTACGCGGCCGAGATCGTCATAGGTTACCAGACGAGCCTCTGTGGCTTGCATGGACATTAATTTGGTCAGGGCTTCAGAAGTCTTACCCTGGTAGTGAGAGAGAAAAAGATATGGTGGAGAGGGAGCAGGTTGATGAAAATGTATGGTTTAATAATTATAATGGCAACTTTGTATCACGCTGGTATCCGACAAAAAAGGCGCTAATGGTGCTCTTAGTATTTACAACAATGATATATAAACCAAAGTACATTAAACACAAATATATACATAGTGTGAGTTGGGATCAGATGAGTAAACGGCTTAGGGTTGTCAACGCTACCAAAGTGAATTATTCTGTGACATCACATTTTGCCTAGCAATTACGATTGACATGCATCTTAAAATCAATCTTGTAGAAACCTCGTCCAGGGGTCTTTATCTTGTGGCAAGAGAAAATATATTTCTATGAACGGCGCTGGTGGCCAAAATGCAATGATTTAGGCTCCACTTTGCTTGAAGGAGCATTGACCATGTTGGCATAGACTATGTTGGGGTTTAAACTATGTTGGGGTTTCTGAGGTCAGCTGCTTGGGGGACAGGATGGAGTATCAACCCAAAAACTAACATTGAACGCTTCCTGTTGAAATCTAGGTTTCCAGCTGTCCTTACTTTCATCTTTATTTCAAAATGGTCTTGCAACCGAATAAATTCAAGGTGTGTAGATATGCCTGGAGGAATAGGTAACTACTCAGTTCACTTGATATATCGTACAATCGTACAGAGGGTGGTCCCTGCATCAACAAGGGCAAGACTCACCTTGGCAACGTGTTCCATCCATCTCCCTAAGGTTACGAAGATATATAGCATGGGAGGGGCATCAAAGAATGTCCTGGGGCTCGTGGTCGATCCCGCTAAGATGGCAATGAGAAGCACAGTGACAGAGTACAGATAGGAGACAGAGGTGGCCAAAACGATCAAGACGTCCATGTTGGCTGCACCATGTTTAATAGCTTTGTAGGCCTGGATGTAGAAGTAACGACCTCCAAATACCTGGGTAGACAAATAATGTTGGAAAGATGTCCAAACTAAAAAGTAATGTAAAAGAATGACGGAAGACAAAGTACAAGACTCGTAGGAACTCACTAATTTAAAAAACATTATACAACTAAGCAGTGACAGTTTTATAGCAGTAGGTGTTCACATTGTTGAGACATCAGAATATTCTACAACAGTGACTTCTGGCCTCTCATCATCGCGTATCTCTGTGGTCAAGTGGCAAAGACATCCATTCTAGACATAGAGTTATATATAAGAACTAGAGGGAGCACTCGCTATGTCATGCACGGAACTCTGCTGACCCACCATGGGCGAAAAACCCTATGGGTAAATTGCATACGAATGTCCACTTGGACAATGTTTGCTGTGTAAACTGATGAGTGACCAGTGTAATATGAGAGGTCAGCGCTATTTTCTCAATGGTCAAAAATGCTTCTTGTCGGCATGTTTTTTACGCCCTCTAGTTCTTATAACTCTAGGGTTCTAGAATGCACTAGGTCACAAATTTAAATCTCAGCCGGGGTGGGGTGTCTCTGGTTTTGTTTTTTCCCACAAGACTCAAAAAGCACTGACCAAACAGTGCTTACCACACATCAGTGTAGGTTTTCTCTGGGGGACTTTGGGACACTAGGTGGCAGCAGACACATCAGGTAAAGATCGCGACACCATGATAGAGGCCAGCCCACTCACAACTTCTCCTTTTTTGTTGATAAATATTGTAAAATTTTCATTTAGTCATTAAGCGGGAAGAAAACTCCCCAACTGTTACCTGTATCGGAGTACAGAAAATGAAGAGCAGGAGATTGTGTAGTGATAGGCCTGGAAAGATACAGGCATGTATGGGATGGGCTATGATGTCATACAGCATCATACCCAAGACGGGCAGTCCAAAGACCAAAGAGAATAGGAATGTACGACGCCATCTGCAATATAAAAAACAAAAAAATGGAATTTCATTTGTTGATATACCTTCTGACAATTTGTTAAATTCCATTTTGTTAAATTATGATTTTCACTCTTCCTGTCTAAAGCCCAGTTCATAAGCCCAGTTCATACTTCACTCGAAAGCAAATGTGATGCAGATTTCAAAAGCAACAAATTTGCAATGCAAAGATGAATAATTCACTGGGAACGAGCGCATCTTAGTCATTGCAAAAAGTAGGTTCATCTTTTGACAATTATTACCTGCCAAATCCACCATGCAGGTTGATCAAAATAGTTTTCTCCTCGCTGGTCTGGTTCCCGCTTCACATTGCTATTTTAAAGCGCTTCTGTGAATTCCATAACCAGTGCACCAGTTTGTCCATTATGTAACTACCAAGAGTGCGCCCTCAAGTAGTTGATAATACTGTAATTTGGTTGGTTGTAGTCACCAAGGTTTCGAAGAAAGTTGAACATTGCTCAATTCGGGCAAAACTGCCTGCTAAGCTAATATTTTTTGGGTTTGGGCTGATATTTCACTGCGAGTTCTCAGCAAAGCAGCTATGCAGGGATGATGATGTAAAGTTCGCTAAGCTTTTGCAATTCACGTGAAGTATGAACCCAGTATTTAGTCAGGTAATCTTTCCAAGAGCAAGCACACTTTTATCACCTCTCTGAATTGCATTCCATATCCCCCAAGCCCACCCAACGTTTGCTCTCCACACATACATTCTCCATTCCCCTACCACCCCCAACCCAAACAATATTTGTCTTCTCCTGCTCACCTTTTGATGGTATCCGAATGATTCAAAGCTGCACTTTTGTCCCTGTTACTGCCAGTGATCAGACTCGCTTCAAAACCAGCATCCTTAGAGGAAACATATATTCAATGTGGATAATCAAACACAAATAAGAACTTCACAAAATGTCACTCAGAGTCCTGTACAGAATTCGCTCGTCTTGTCCTATTCTGCTAACAGTTTTTCGCTTTTTCAGTCCATTGGTGGGACAGTGATTGTAGGCTGTAGCAGTAATCATCACGTAGCTGTACAGCAAGTGACCATGAGTTTCCTCTGTCAGCTACAATGCATGGCTAATTCTACATTTTCTTGTTATCGACATGGCATGAACGAAAAATATGGTTAAATTCAACATCTGAAATTATCTTTACCTCGATAGCTTTAATAATATCCCTTGGTCCCGTCACTGATGGCTCAAACTCAAAGCGCCCTCTGGAGGTTGCTAGGGCCACCGATGCCGACTTGATGCCTGGTTTTCTGATGAGGGTCGACTCAATTAAACCAACGCAGGATGCGCAGGTCATACCAGATATCTGTCACGTCAAGATATTAAGAACATAACTCATCAAACGAGAAAAACATGAGATCAAATTGCAGGCTGACATAGTTTATTTATCATTGAAAACCATGATATTAAATGGTCAGGCAGTAGGTTTAACAGCCTGAAATAAGATGTGACCTACATGTAACTCCAGCAACCCCTCTTGGTTTCTTTTGTCTTCATCTTCCATGACTGTGGCACCGAATCCTATGTCATCGACCATGGTGGCAATCTCGCTTGGGGTCAAATGGCAAGTGTCAAAGGTCACTTCAGCTTTCTGGGCCATCAGGGCAACCATGACTGATTTGATACCTATCAGAAAAGTAAAATATGTTTCTTTTAGGAAGAGTCTATTGCTAGTAAACTTGTCGGTACAACCATGTGTAAATATCTTTTGGGAGGAGTGTTGGCTCTGGAAAGAGCTGTTGTTTGGTCGCGATGTTCTAAACAGTATATTCTGCTCGTCTTAAACCTCACATAATTCTACTGCAAAAATCAAAATTGCACAAAGCAGGAATTCAAACAGGGTCAGCTTGTTATTATTTTGCAATGGGATTTCAACGTGTAAGACTTCCTTCAACTGCTTGGGTGCACAATGGTTATTGTTATTGGCTATTGCATGAAGTGGGTGGAACCCAATGGATCGAGGCCACTCTATCCTGTTGGCAAGTAATTACGTCACACGCTTGAGCGTTCCACAGCTGGCATATGATACTTTACCTAGATGTTCAAAGACATTTCTTATGAAAGAAACCGATATTTCTGATAAGACCTACAGACTTTACAAGACACATGTGAAAGGCAAGTCCAGGAATTATGCTGTTCTTACATAAATCATCAAAGACAAAAAGCTCAATGCATTTCCCATGGGCTTCTGGCATTCGATGGAGCCAGTTTGTGTGAATTTGGCATGACTTATAGTGGAATTACGTCACACTTACCGACAGGATAACAATGTGGGGAAAACACTGAATAGAAATTGTTCTGTACATGTAAATCTCACCTTTCTTTTTGCTGAGTTTATTCTCAATGAGAGCAACGCATGAGCTGCATGTCATCCCAGTCACATGAAGGTAGCATTTCTCAACGTCGCCGTCCGTCAAGCTCACTATAGCCATCTCATCCCCGGTCCGGGCCGGCTTGAAGGTCACATGAGCACCTTGCTGTCGGTTCAGAGGTGGGCTTGTTTTCTTGGCAAGATCCTCTGTTTAATGTCAAAACAAAACAACAATAAGGTTTTCAAATTTTACTTATAGACTAATCCGAGGAGCTCGTTCATGTGCGTTTACACCTAAGGACGCCCCATCCCCGCATCGACACTTTCAATCCTCCGTGCTGATTGATACATATGCATAGCTGATGCGCTATTGTCATGTCGCAAGCGCATGCAAACGCCATAGCTGCGGTGGTATTAACCATCATGAATGAGCTGATCGGATTAGTGTATAGGCCAATGCATTTGTTTTCCAGACCGTTTTAAATAACTCCTTAAATTATCATTATTCTGAATAGCAGTCATCATAACAAACAAACAGCAATAGTAAAACTCTACGTAAAATACAACAATCGTGTGGCATACGTGTACATGTATCTCTGTACCTTAGCTAATAAAAAAACAAACTAACACAAGCTTGTCAATTTTCCAAAAGCTTCCAATACCATTGGTTGGGCACACTAAGAAAGTGTATTCTCTGCACTTAAGGATTTGTCTTGCCAATAACGAGGATTGTTATATATTAAGGGAATAAGGTGTGATGAAGAGGTTTTTAACTATTGTTTAAAACCGATGAGGGGCCTGGTGGCCAATAATTGCCCGAGCCGAAGGCGAGGGCAATTATCGGCCACCAGGCCCCTCAGAGGTTTTAAACAATTCAGCACACCTTTATTCCCATTCATAAATGCCTTTCTGTCAAAAACATGCAAAAACCTTCAAAAATTGGGAACAAATCTGACAGTTTCTCAGCTCGACTCTGCGTTAAATTTCTATTTATATTTACGGGCCAATTCCTTGAACGGAATGTCGATCTTCATGTCTCTGCAGCTGTTATAGGCACTTGATGCCCTCTCGGCCAATCAGAAACCCAACAACTGGAAACACGTATACTTCTTTATTCTGATACAGGGGCTATATTTTTCGTTCGCAAGCTAGCCGGTTTTAAACACTTTTTACCGTGTTTATATCGCCCGTTTAAACATGGCCACGTGATGCCCTCTCGGCCACTCAGAATGGATAAACTGTCTCAGGTTTTTATGAATTAAAAATATCATGTTGATTATTAATTTATGAAGGGGTTTATGTACAAACATGTTTTAAGTACATCTTTACTTTGATTGTCATTATTTAAAGAAAGTATAATTAAAGATACTTAATGTTTCTTATTTTTTTTTTATCTGTGACTGCTGGGTAAACAAGCATATTTGTTCTGCACTTCATTATGCAAAGACAGCGTAAAATTAATTAAGCGTACATGTATATATAAGTATGTACACAGGGTGTATGCAGTGCTGCTATTGATCTACAATGATGAATTGATGAAACCTTCCCCCAGTGGTGAGAAGGTCATTTTCACACATAGCTCAAGAACTTTGGAACCAGCTTCTAACACATGCTGGCAATATATCTGGGTTTTTTAATATCTTAATGAGCTTGCTTAAAACCCATATTTTCAGCAAGCAGATCATTTAGGTTTTTTTCCCAGTCATGTATTTTATAGTAAAAAGATTTTTGCTTTGTTTTCGCTTCATTGATATTAAATGTCCAATTTCCACACAGTAGAGAGTTATTCATATTTTTTTCAACATATATTTGTACTAGTATGTTTTATGTATGTATGTACTTGTATGTCAATTTTGAACAATCAAAACTTAACTGTCACCAAATGTAACTACATTTTATTCAAATTAACAGCTAAAACTGACTTTTAACTTTACAATTTTGGGGATAACAAAGAAAAATTGACTAAGAGTGGGATCTGACCCCTGGTTTAACGTACCAGTGCTCTACCGACTGAGCCATCTAGCTGGCGGTCTCCTTATTTTGTCAATATCTTTGTTCGGGGGTGCCAGTCAGAAGTCATTCAACCTGAAACTGCCGTGTAGCCAAGGATCACAGCCAAAGTATACGATACAACTTGGGATACAGCAATCACCTTAAAGGGATGCGACTTTTTATTTCAAATATCAAAGCAATAAACCACAAGGGAAACTAACTGGGTAAATTTTGATTCAATTTTGTAGTGAACATGAAACAGAAAAGCCAACATGGCCTTTCTTCACTTTAGTTTTTTTCTTTAATTTAATTTTATTTTGAATAAACAATTTGTCATTAGCTCAATCAACCCATTGGGCTCATCTCAAAACATCTCACCTTGTAAGGAAGCCTCAAACCCCATATCATCAATGGCTTCCACCAGCTGGCTTGGTGTCACCACTGCAGGATCATACTCCACAGTACCAGAGCTATTAGCGAGGGAGACCTTGATCACCTTCACCCCGCCTTTCTGTCCGATCTCTCCCTCGATGGACTTCACACACGAGTTGCATGTCATCCCCACAATATTAATGCTGACGATTTCAGATCGCGTCTCGCGTTTGGTTTCCGACGGGATAAAGCATTCAAAACCCATACCGTCGATAGCGTCTCGTAGAGTCTCTGGGTTGGTTTGAGAAGGCGTGTAGCTAATTGTTGCACTTTCTGCCTGAAGGGACACCTTAATAACTTGCACACCGGGCTGTGTTGAGATCATTCCTTCAATGTTCCGAACGCACGAGTTACAAGTCATTCCCTTCACCCCCAAGGTGACCGTTTTGGTTGAGCTGCCGCCCAAATCGACCAACAAGAAGCTTGAAGGCAGAGTGGCATCGAACCCCATATCTTCAATCCCTCCTCGTAATGTTTCACTGGTAGTCTTTTTAGGGTCAAACTCGATCATGGCTTCTTTCTTGTCGAGAGAAACATTAATTTGATTGACGCCATCAAACCCTGATATCTTCCCTTCGATGGAGCGGACACAGGAGTTGCAGGTCATTCCTTCAACATGGATTAAAATCGATGTCAGCGAAACATCGCTGTCTTTAAGAGTTGCTTCAAATCCCATATCATCAATGGCATCTCTTAGGGTTTCAGCCGAGACCTCTGAAGGTACATAGCGTATACGCCCAAGTTTCTCCTCCAACGATACTTGGATCTTCTCCACCCCATCCATGTCAGATATCTTCCCCTCGATAGATCTCACACAAGAGTTACACGTCATCCCACTGATGTTAATCACAACTTCTTTTGATGCCTCTATCTTGTTTTTATCGTCAAGTGTAGCATCAAAACCCATATCTTCTATCTCACTGCATAGTTGTTGCGGTGTTATGACCACTGGCTGGAACCAAATCTCGCCACGCTTTGCATCCAAGGTAACTCTTATCCCGCAAACACCGCTAACAGTAGCAATTCTTCCCTCGATGGATTTGACGCAAGACTGACACGTCATCCCTTCGATCTTTACGACCGTCACTTGGACACCAGTCTGAAGTGAGCCGTCTTGAAGTGAAGCCTCAAATCCCATGTCGTCGATTCTGTCCCTCAGCTTTGATTGGTCCGTTTTTGTGGGGTCAAAGATTACGACAGCTTTTTTTTCTTCAAGTGATACCTGTACAATCCAAAACGAGCAAAACCAAAAACAAAAAAAAATTAAAACCATGTACATTAAAACGTCTTCATATTGTAGACAAAATTAACAAAATTTTATCACAGCTTTGTTTCTCTTCATGACCAATCTCATGTACCTCTATCTTTTAACAACTTCCAAAACATATGTATTGCATTTTTCAAAATTCTATACCCACAAATTTTGTTCAGATTATGGTTATTTCTTCTAATATGATGCCTGGCAGAAATAACTACACATAAACGTAGTTGAAAATCAGCCCAATATTTTCTGACAAGCTTCCAATCAAAATTGCATGGCTTTATATAAAGAAAAAAATAGAAAACAAGAGCTGAATGGAGCTCTAAATAATAACCCAGAACTAAACCATCTGCCGAATTATATTATTGCCGGGTACACTAAATCGTTTGTAAATTAATATTTGAGCATCTGCCCTCAGTTTACTTTCATGTGTTAATTCACTCAATTATGTTGACTGCATCCATTAATGAATAGCTGGCGGGTAGATAAGCCTGGCTAGAAGCATATAAAAAACAAATAAAATATGAAGGCCATTTTGTGCAATTAATTGCATTTCATCTTGCACATAATAATTATGCAATAAGTAATCATGAATGTGCTTTGAACAATGTACGGTAATTCTTGTTATACATCGTCACTGGAAACCTATTGGTGTCTTTTGCTTCGGCCTAAAGCAATGAATTAACAATGAAATATTCTCTCTTTATTTAGAACGCTTGCTGTTGAAATTGAAATCATTCATATTCATGCCCCTGGGCAGTGAATGCATGACAGTTAACAACTACACACAGTAGTAATGCAGTCAGCTCAAAACGTCATACCGTATTCACTGCAAGACTACATGTTTTAATTTGGAAAAAAATGCTGTACAATGAAGTATGACATTTCGCGAACTGCTAAATATATCTGCAAAAAATTATGATAGTTCAAAAACATTTTCACACATAAAACTGTCATATAACCCTGTTGTGATGGCAAAGTTTTACAACATGCACAAAACTACATTTATGATTAGTATATCTACATACTTTGTACGACCCTTTGCACGCATGTCACACGCTGCGATTGTGCCACGCTCACCATCTTTACCAACAGGTAAAGCGTGGATACACAGCTTTGCCTAAAATTCGCACTAGTACACTGTACAACACACAGCAACATTGACTTCCAAAATAACACAACCAAGATTACTGTGATGATGACGTCAGGTGAATGGGTGAATCGGATCAATACATTTTTTTCCCAGTAGAAGGATGCAAACAATAAAATCGCTTGCCTCTCATATCCGTCTTTCTTGTACAGAGTAGCAAAACAAAATGTTTGTACACAACTGCTATTTCCTTGTTGGATCATTTGCATATAAATGCTTTCTTCCTGTGAGTCGAGTGCAATGGAAGAGTCCAGATTTCACCTCGTGATTATATTCTGCGACAATGCACTCAAATGCATCAACTATTTGCAAGTATTTCCAGGGTTTAACATATGTTGCAAAAGTCTGCTCCATAAATTACCATAAATTTGATGTTTACTACATTTATCAGTCCCTACATGTACATGTATCATGGGTTTGAGATAATCAAACCAGTCGGGGTTGACGACTGACTAATCATTGCTACAGTCAACTTGAAAGTATTGGTACATGTAGATTTTGGAGGCACTGCATGGCACGTCTTGGCCGAGCGGTCTAGCGCATCGGACTCAAGTTCTAGGCCCAATTTCATGGCACTGTTTACCACAGAGGTTTGCACTTGTAAAGCCCTGTAAAGCTTGGGGTTCTGTGGCCTGTAAATGCAGAATTCCGGGCTAAGCACAGCCATGCCATAGGGCCCTGATGGCCTAATCACAGGGGTTCAGGCTTGAATCCCGGTCCAGACACTTGTGTCTCGGAGCAAGAAGACACTTAACCATAAATTGCTTCTCTTAACCCAGGTGTACAAATGAGAACCTGTGAGGGTTTGTGGATTGGTTAAACTATGCCTGATGAAGAGGAGAATATGTTGTAAAGTGCCTTGGTCTAGCTGCTAGCATATGTACACATTTTATACGAAGTAATGTACAATGTGGAGTATACAAATTTTGGTTCACAGTGTTTTATCTACATCCATGAGTGGAATGCAGTTCGGAAGAAATTGCTCTGCAAATTTATATATTGGTGCGAATAAATTAGTGGATCGGGGAGGTGGGGGGTGTGGGGGGGGGCACTTCTTGTGATAATCGAACACTATCCCTGAGTGAGATCAAAGTTAGTTCTAAAAGACATTATTCTGCTAATTCCTACACGTATCTACTGCTGCATTGTAGATTAGTGGATTGCAGAACTCCTTGTAATTATCTTCACTATCCCCCGAGTGAGGTAAATTTCGTCTCAATGCTTCCAACAGCCTGCTCATAGTCTCCTGACAATGACAATACAGATGCTTAATACAGTGCCTCGTTAAATTTAATTCAATAGATTGCTGTCTTCATCTGACAGGAAATAATGGATTCTTTTCAGAATCACAGTAGATTTATGATTAGTATTCTTCTTGCATGGTGCACCTGCGTCTCTATCCTCCATCTCAGACGGTCGTCAAGGTCATCATAAAGGAACTATCTCAATCAAAACAGCCATGAATTTCCCCTGGGTGGGAAATACAGTTCTTGTCCTAGATCGATCTATCTATCAATGTTTTATCATATTGGTTTGTAGCTCTTGCGGGAGCAAATGAAAAAGTTCAAACCTGTTTCTTGTTAATATCCCAAGTTTATGTTTTGCTGAAGTTGAAAGTAAAATAAGAGTACAGTACATTACAATGTTGCATAAATCTGTGTTACATGATATAAAAACCGACATTAGTAAAATCCCAGTGTTACACCGGCTCAATTCAAAATGAGGGTTCTCAATATGGGGGGGGGGGGTCTCAATATTTTCTGTTGCCACCTTCTAACAGCTTGTCAATGCTGTCAACATTGTTCCATCAGAGCCAACACTCCTCCCATAATATAGGAGATTTACATGTGGTTGTACCTGCAAGTTTACTGGTTATAGTTTATTCCTATTATCCACACCAAGTAAGGCTTTAAACATCTCTTATTGTCCCCTCACTTCAAATATTTGAAAAAGTCAAAATGATTTGTATTAAGTGTATGACATGTGTATTGTACAAATGACTGACAGTTAAGATATGTGCAGATCAAATCATAACCCAAGTTTGTAGTGCCTGCTATTTAAAGGCACTGTACATGATTGGTAAAGCCGACAGTACAGTGTTCTTACATGTACTTTGTCTAATTCAATATATGCATGAAAAAAATAAACCTGTGAAAATTTGGGCTCAATCCGACGTCTGAGTCAGGAGAAAATAGTGAAAAAATGTGCACACTTTTCAACATGTAAACAACTATTCCTTAGTTTTTATTGTTACAAACCGAAATCAGATGTTGGATTTTTTTTTTATTAAGGTTTTCAGATCCATACAGTTGTCTTGAATATGACAGCATTTCAGAGGGAAATATTTTGCAGAAAAATTGGTTCTAGTATTAACTTCGTAAACAGCAAACCCGATAAAAGTGGATACTGGTCACATAATCAAGTGCTGCATTCTATGCTTATTGATTTTGCCTGGCCTCAGCTGAAAGTTCTGTTTTTACCAAAATCATCCCAAACCCGTAAGAATTTAGTGTAAAGTTTTGCATGGTCCTGTTAGTCTGATTTGGTCACGAATCCAGGCAAACGACCATAATCAGAGTCCAACATTTTGACTTTGGATGCCAGGTTACGGGACTCAGTTTTTTCAAGAACTCATTATCATCAAGAATTCATTGCCGTCAGACCAACCACTCATCATCTCAGGTCTTCAGGAACATACATGCTTGCTGAACCATGAACGAGAACATTTTGCAATGCAAACCCTGCTTTCGCCAAAGCTGCTCCTTTCGTTTGGAACAAGCTCCCTGTTCCACTTCGCCAATCATCATCCATTATCCATTAACACCTTCAAAAGCAAACTCAAGTCTCATTACTTAAATAGCTCATTTTGTCTTTCTTCTTGTATAGGTGCCTTGATTGGCTTTCTGGATAAGTGCGCATTTATATTATTATTATCCTTACACTGTAGCGGTTCTGAAATGCAATGTGAAGATGTACTCTTTAAGTTTTTTCCCTCGAACTGCTTCACTGTGGAACTCATTGCCTGTATCCTGTTTCTCTGCAGGCTATCTTTCTCAATTTAAGCAGAAAGTAAACGTTTTTCTTCTGCCCTAATTTCTTCTGCTTTCTTTCTCTTTTCCTGTAGCCCTCAACTACAGTGGCCTTGTGCCTTGTGATGGGTGAATTACAAAAGAAAATCTTTTTTTTAGTTAATTATTAAAAAATCCTCTATCCAATATTCCACAAAATCAAAACCCATGGTTTTTGATAGACTTAGTACTCTGCAATACATATTTTTGGAAAAATGGTTTATTTTGTTCACTTTGTTCATTTTGTTTATTTTTGTGTCTCTGACTTCTCCACTTTGTTTTTAATCTTTGCTCAACTTCAAATTGAATTCAGTTTAGCTCAATGAGCGATTTAATCATTGATTGAAATTAGCGTCCAGAGCATACAGAAACCAAATCAGAAGTTGGTTACACTCACCTTAATGTGCTGGACTCCTTCCGCATCTCCCATTTGCTCCTCGATGTTTCTCACACAAGACCCGCATGTCATCCCTTCAACGCTGACAACAATGCAGCAGTAGCCATTATTAAACATGTCCATCGTCAAGGATCTGGTATCAACTGAAATGACACCCCCACAAAAATAATAAATAATAATTAGAGGTTGTGTTTCCATGACAACAAAGACTGGCTTGCAGGTGGGAAGGTGTTTTTGACAGGGTAATGCCTCCTTGAGTTGTGTGAAGCCTTTGTTTTTTTCACACCTTGTTAACATTCGGTCCACCATCAGTCTCAGAGTACGAGACTCCGACTTCAGCCCTAGATTTTAATTTAATGTGCAGAGGATCTAGGCTAAATAATTTCAGGGGCAATACACGAATATAACATGGTTTGAGGATGGACAGTCCTCAATGAGTTCCCCAAGGTATTGGAAGTTGACAAACTAGTTCCCGAGGCGAAGCCAAGGGAAACTAGTTTGTCAACTTCCAATACCGAGGTGAGCTAGTATCGACTGTCCACCCAAAATAAACCATGTTGTATTTGTTATACTATACCTCATAACTTCTCTAGTTTGACATCATTGAGCTTCTAGTTTGACATCATTGAGCTTGTAGTTTGACATCATTGAGCTTGAGAAAACACGGATTGACATTTACGTGTAAGCCGCCATACTTTCGTAGTGTATAAGCTAGCTAGCAAGACGCAATGTTTACGCATTAGCACTAAATCCCGTGCAACAGTTATTGTGAAAGTGCGTGCGTAGTAGACTATCACATATGCGATAGTCTAGATCCCATGCTTATTTACCCTGTGCTGGTAAATACTGGCAAGCGCGCTAGGTTTACAGCAAAATTAGCATCTGGCAAGTGATGGCGAATGGACCAGTGAGAATTCGGCTCTCGTTCTCATGAATATGCATGAGGCATAGTAATGTCCAATACAACTCAGAAACTCTGCAGGGCACTATACAGGGAGGCATTTTCAAGGGCACCATCTTGCTTCTACCAAGTTGAAGCCTTTACAAGGTTTCCAATATCTAGATAACACTTCCAGGGGAATGTTGCTGACATTCTCATTCAAATACAAAAGTTCAACGCCTGATAATCCAAAATGTTGCATTGCCAGTGTAGATAATAATGTTTACTTTGGACTTTTTGTTGAATCAATGTCCAATGTTGAATAAATGATTGAATATCGAATAACAATACAGGCAGACTCTGACATTTCTGATGGGAAAATGGGTGTACTGTATACCATGATAAGAGTAGATAAGGGTAGTGTCACAGTCGGTCGTGACCGGAGTCAAGCGCTGATGTTGTCAGGTGTCCTTTGCTCAGAGCAAGACTTAACCATAACTTCTCTGTCGTTCAGAAAACAGAGGTTTGCCCTGGTGTTTTTGGCATAGTTGTGCCACATCACCTTGTAAACCCTTACAAGATGCTGCATAAATGGGTCTCATGTGCCTTGCATACCTTTTGTAACAATAACAAGTGCAAGTGTCAATTATATCAAGTTTTAAGTTTTAAGTTTGTTACATGTAACTATTCCTGTTGGATTTTCAATGGTTCTGCTTTATTTTTTTTTTATTGATTTCAATGGTTCCTAACTAACATTTTTACTTTGATAATTGCACTTTTAATCGATGTTTTATTTATTCTGGTGTGTTCTGTGTATTTTACACTTGTTTACAATCGAACGGCCATGAATTTCCCCTGAGTGGGAAATACAGTTCTTGTCCTAGATCGATCTATCTATCAATGTTTTATCATATTGGTTTGCAGCTCTTATGGGTGGCTCTAACCACCACAGGGACTACTTTTACTTTCACCTGCCAAGTCTTACGAAGTTCCCTGGCCAAGTCCTGATACTGTGAACTAATTTATTACCGAATCATGGGGATCAAGTAATGAAGTAGATTGCTCATCGGAGTTGCCCCTTCCTGAAAACATTTCACCCAAGGGTATTGAGTGGATCGGCCTAACATTAGATTACTTTAGAATGGGGTTATGAAGAGTAAGTTGCAATAGTCAAAACCCTCCATCCTCCCGACGGTCGTACACGTGACTAAGACTAAGAGCCTTGATTATCGCATCATCAGAGTAGTTACTAGACCCAGTAGCTGGGGCGCTGTACTCCTTTTTAAAGATTTTGACATTATCGGTCGTACTAGCACCCCAGTCCGTGATATATGTGGAAACTGTGACGAAGCTGATTTTTTATGAATCTGACATCAACTACTGTTTCCTAACAAAGGATTGTGCGTTCGCTGATGCCCTGGCTTGCATGGTGTTTTGCGCTGTCAAGACAGTATACCAGTCTCCACAAGCCAACAAGCAATCCACACTGTATAGAATTTTCCATTGGTCATGATTGGCCGAGCGCGCTACTCACATAGCTGGTATCCTGCGTTGACGGCGCAAAACAACACACAAGCCAGGGCATCAGCAAACACGCAATCCATTTTGTTAACAGTAGTTGATGTCACGTAGTAGTAAAACGCGGATCGTAACGACTGCATTTTTAGGTGGCCTTAAAAATCATCGATTTGGAGGACCGAAAATGATTGTGAGTACAACTAAATGCGTATGCATCCATGATAGATTGAGAAGCCAGTAGGCGTTTTCCAGTAATTCTGTTAAGTCTTTGTCGCAATTTTGACAATTTTGTAACTGATTCATAAAAAATCCGCTTTGCCGCACTTTCCAAATATACCATGGACTGGGGTGCTAGTACGACCGATAATATCAAAATCTTAAAAAAGGAGTACAGCGCCCCAGTTACTGGGTCTAAGTAGTTACGATATTCACAACACTCCCTGACCCCCCACCCCCAATGGACATTCCCCGCACAAGGCCAAGCCCATTTCCTCCACCCAGATCCCCCCCCCCCCCCCCACCACCTTTAAAAGTAAATTGACTCTGCCCTGCTGTAAAACTAGGGCGGGCTCAGCTCAGGGGCGGGCTTGACTAGTTCATCACTGCATGGAGGAAAAATTTCCTTCCTCCATCATGTCCATGATCACTGCAGTGCAAGCGCAACTTCCCAAGCACGGTCGGCAGTGCGCCAGGCAGGCAAGAGGCAATCGGGATTTGGGCCTACCTTTTCTCAGTCAGGAGGATCGGTGTCACAATAACAGATGGTAAAACGAATCATCCAGACTGCACCCGGTCTTACGTGTCTCGTTCATTCAACCTTTTTATTTGTTACTAAAGAAAGGGAGGGAAAGGGTAAGTAAGATCGCAACAACGTCAACAACAGTCAGTATTTCCGTCAGTTTAAGCACGTAGCTTATTTAGTCGGATACCTTACCAATCAATGTATTTTTTTATTCAAATATTTCACAAGAACATTGGGAATGTGTCTTGTCCTGTAACTAGACGTCTTAAACATAGTTTGTCATTATTGATAAGTTTAGTCTGGTGTGAATTTTATTTCACTGCAATACAATCACCATGGCCGCCGCCGAAGAAGGTCCGATCGTAGAGATGAGAGAGGGGGTAAGAAAAAGCTTTGGATGACATCCCCGGGAAGCGATTTTCGAATTTTCTATGCTACTTCAACTTATGTCAAATTCTGAGGATCTTAAAGGCTACATATAAATGTGAAAATGTTATTGTTTTTGATACTTACGACGGTTTGGAAGTGTTCATTCTCACCCGCTCGTTGGTCATACGTCAGTCCGGGAAACCCCGTGTGGCCTTATTTACATTTTGCATTCCCCTTTATATTATGCAATTTTGGGTGTACACGGTGACGCAACTCAATTTATGCTCAAATACAGGTTTTCTGATTCACGCTCTCAAACATTTATTTTCGAACGGTGATTAAAATGAAGGAAAAATAACATGATTGTATCATGATGATAGCCCCTAGAAGTAGAACCCAGAAACTAGAGTGCTGTACCTGTACTCTTTTTTTTTGAGACTTTGACATTATCGCTCGTACTAGCGCCCCAGTAAGGTATGTGTACAGTGTAGCAACTTCCCTGGAGGCAAAAATGCCGTATCCAGCTGCCACTTTATCTCCCATAATTTAGGTCAATTTGTATCCTTAACCTATCCAGAAAGGTTGACAGAATGTATACAGAGAGGAACAGGCACTTTTAACAATTACAAAATGTCGAAATCATGAAAATAAGCCATTTTCATGTCTACGTTGGGCTTGACAATAAGACTTGATAAACGTCATGTTAGTTTCTTTGTTGGGCATGAATGCGCGAAAGTTCTGGCCGCAGGATGAAATGTCCGCTTGATTTTTCTTTTTACGGGTCAATAGTTAGCATTTTAGCTACCAATTCCTCAAGAGGAATATTAAAAAAAGGGAAATAAAGCCCAACATATATAAAGAATAAAACAAAATCCCTGAGAAAGTGGCAGTTTGATATCGAAACTTTTCCCCATCTGGACCACGGAGTGGATTTAAAATGAATCTGTGATACCCTGTTCAAAAGATCTGCCAAAGACTCAACAAAATTGCTGGAAAATCGCCTACTGGCTTCTCAAGATATCAAAGATGAAATAAAATGTATTTAATTGTACTCCTGATTATTTTCTGTCCTCCAAATCGATAATTTATAGACCCACTAAAAAAGCAGCCATTACAATCTGCATTTAACTACTATATCACGTGACATAAACGACTGTTTCCTTACGTGTAAAAAGTCGTATTAACATTACGAGGATTGCGCAGTACACTGATGCCCTGACTTGCATATTGTTTTGTGCAGTCAACACAGGATACCAGCTGTGTAGAGCATGTGTTCGGCCAATCATGACCAACTGGAGCTTCTGTACACTACAGTGTGGGTTGCGTGTTGGCGTATGGGGACTGGTATCCTGTGTTGACTGCGCAAAACAATATGCAAGTCAGGGCATCAGTGAACACGCGATCCTCGCAGCGTTAATACATCTTTTTACACATAAGGAAACTGTCGTTGAGTATCACGTAACTATTAGTAGTAAAATGCAGATTGTAACAGTTGCACTTTTAGTGGGATAAAAAGTCATCAATTTGGAGGACAGAAAATGATTGTGAGTACAATTAAATGCCTTTTATTTCATCTTTGAAATCTTGAGAAGCCAGTAGGCGATTTTTCCGCAATTTTGTTGAGTCTTTGTCGTAATTTTGGCAATTTTTTTAACAGGGTATCACAGATTCATTTTAAATCCACTTTGACACAGCGCCATTACATATACCGGACTGGAGCGCTAGTACAACCGATAAAGTCAAAATCTCAAAAAAAGAAGTACAGCATCCCAGTTAATGGGTCTAATACTCACTCACACACACACAAGTGTGTAAATACCTGTAATCTGGGCCCTCTTATTGTCCCCATTTTTTGTACTTTTTAGCAACAGCTCCTGTTGGTTTTGTACATAACTTTCCAACTGGGGACCTTCATCCAACCAGGGACTCTATCGTCCCTTTTGTTATAGGTTCCCAGTTTGAATGGACATTTAGGGTTGGCTCAGTGGTTTCTTTCCCTGCCTTTCACCTCTGTTGACCCCGGTTCGAATCCCGGACTGGAGCCTTGCATGTGGATTGGGTTTTCAGTCCCTACCCGATTTCGTGTGTTTTCCCTATTTGGGGTTTTCCTCCCACATCTAAATCTGACATTCCACATCTTCTCTACACAGGTATCTTCAGGCCTACGGGTCACAGTGCAAGTCACTTTTGAGGGTCCCCAGGTTTCATTACCACAAAGATATAATAATAATAATAACATGTACACACACACACATACACAAGTGTGTCAACACCTGCCATTGGGGACCTCCTCTTGTCCCTTTGGTTTTTATTTTAACTTTTTGGCAACAGCTCCCATTGGTTTTGTACACACTTTCCAACTAGGGACCTTCATCCAACCGAGGACCCCATTGTCCCCAGTTTGAATATGTATACTAATGTATTTGTGGGTAATTACCCACAACTACATTAGTGATAATGCCATGCATATTGTGTACGAGTTCCCATTCTAGACTGCAGGATAGGTAAGCTGGTTGAGTTGGCTTGAATGCACTTTGAACACTAAGCTCAATGTGACTAAGTGCACATTTGTCTATTTACATACAGGTGTTACAACATTCTGTAAAGAGTAAACAAATAAAAAAATTGCCTCTGGTATTAAGGGCTGTGTAATCTACATTTAAATCTGCTTTTAAATGTTGTTGGAAACAATATTTTGTTGTCAAGCAAGCTCAATACCACGCCCTTCATCCTTTGCAAGGTTTGTGTACTCAAATAAAGATAACAATGGTAAAATTCCCTGTGTTGGTTTTTCATTAAATTTTAATAGGCAACTACAGATCCTGAGTTGGGTCTTACAAACAACTTACCCCCTCCCCCTGATTATGGGACCAGCGTGAATGTTACGTTACCACAGGAGAATGAAGCACCGCCTCCTAAGTACGAAGATATTGCCAAAGGTGAGTAGATCTTCCCAAATGGGACCAAATAATGTCGCACCAATCCAGACCTGGAATTGCCCAGGAGGTCCCTACTGTTGCCCATGTCTTGGCATATGACCCTTAACCAGTTGCTGCCTGGAATTTTCCATTTTTATTCGCCCTATCTGACAGGATTATTTTCTCGGAGTTGCCAGAATCCTTTTTTTATTTGAGAGAACCGCTGGCACAAATAAACCTTGACTTGACAAAGCCGAGAGAACAAAGATTCGCTTTATAAACAGGCATGATATTCTTCCTACTCAAGTCTGATGTCAATTTTTCAGTCCTCAAAAAAATCAGCAAAGTTGTTATTAAATGGCTTGAAAAGTCTATTAATGCTTATACCATACGTACATGTAGGTCAGTCCTCGTACTCAATAAAATTTTCCTTTTTTCCATGGGCCAAACATCATGCCTGTTTATAGCACCGGGATTTTTGTTTTCTCTATCGAGAAAATGTCAAATACATGTACCGTGAAATGCAAAACCTCGGCTGAGGACTGGTTCTAAATCCGGGACCAAGGCTGGTTCCCCGGTTCACTCTGACTTGCCTCCATTGATAACACAATAACCCCTGCATAATGGTAAAAAAATCGGCAAAATATTCAAGACCATGTTTCCTCTGTGTGTGGGTGAAATAAAGCTCTGTGCACGCTCAGTAGTGGAATGTCCAGGCGACCTTTGTTTTGGTATTTTGATTTTACACAATGATGTGTTTAAGTGTTGTCCATTTGCTGGCTCGGACAATATTTTTGTGTATACACGCCATCCAATGCCAACTGGTTAAAGTAACATTTACGTGATTGTTAATTATATAAGGAATTGTTCTGTTAATATGAGAATTTTTAAATTCTTCTTACCACATAAAACCAAGAATTGTAAAAAGTAACAGCTCAACAAGTTTTTATAGATGTGCCCTCCTTATGCATGTCAAAAGTTGATAAAAATCATACAGTTCAATTTCCTTGAAATGTAAGATTTTGTCTTTTCTTACTTGTGACTGAAAACATTGTGCATGCTGGAGGTCCCATGGACTAATGAGTTATCTGCAGATGGATCTGGTCAAGTTGGTGCACCAATAAGATGCTTTGCAAAGACTAGCTCAAAGCAACACTAAAGACCTGCAGGATCCCTGAGGCAGAACTGAAACCTTGGCCAAGGATGGACCAGCACAGAGGAGACCAAGGCCATAGATTGACTAGCTCAGAGGAGACCAAGGCCAAAGATCGACCAGAACGGAGGAGACCAAGGCTAAGGATCGACCAGCACGGAGGAGACCAAGGCTAAGGATCGACCAGCACGGAGGAGACCAAGGCCAAGGATTGACCAGCACAGAGGAGACCAAGGCTAAGGATCGACCAGCACGGAGGAGATCAAGGCCAAGGATTGACCAGCACAGAGGAGACCAAGGCCAAGGATCGACCAGCAAGGAGAAGACCAAGGCCAAGGATCGACCAGCACGGAGGAGACCAAGGCCAAGGATCGACCAGCACGGAGGAGACCAAGGCCGTGGATCGACTAGCACGGAGGAGACCAAGGCCAAGGATTGACCAGCACGGAGGAGACCAAGGCAAAGTATTGACCAGCACGAAGGAAACCAAGGCAAAGGATCGACCAGCACAGAGGAGACGAAGGCCAAGTTTTGACCAGCACGTAGGAGACCAAGGCCAAGGATTGACCAGCACGGAGGAGACCAAGGCCAAGGATTGACCAGCAAGGAGGAGACCAAGGCCAAAGATCGACCAGCACGGAAGAGACCAAGGCCAAGGATTGACCAGCACGGAGGAGACCAAGGCCAAGGATCGACCAGCACAGAGGAGACCAAGGCCAAGGATTGACCAGCATGGAGGAGACTAAGGCCAAGGATCAACCAGCACGGAGGAGGCCAAGTTCCCATGTGTTGTATCAATATCTATCAACATACATTAAAGAACCTAGAAACACTTATCGCTAAGAGAAAGGGTTTTTCCCCGTGTTTTTGGCATGGGTAGTAGCTGCAACTGGCACCAACAAGTTGGTGTGATGTTTCCCTACTATATGATGCTTTGCCGACTATATGGTAAAGATACAGAAGGTATGAACAAAACATGCCATAATTAACAAGAGGGGGCAACAACAACAACAATATCCAGTCCATTGAAGTTGACTGTGGAACCAACATGCATTCTCCCAATGCTTGTTTTTTTAATTCATTTCATTCTTGTTTTTATTTTCTGCTATGCAGAGGCCCCTCCATCTTATCAAGACATATTTGGGCAGATGCAAGATGCCAAGAAGTCTTCTTCCACACCCATGGAATTTATCGCCAACATCATCAGCATCTTGTTAAACACACGTAAGTATTAGACGAGCTACTTTTTTTTTTATTTCACCCAAACCATTGCCACTGCAACAAGATCAACAGGATAACAAGATACTTCACGAAGGCAACGGGGCAATTGCCTCCATTGCCTCTGGTCTTTGCCTTGGTGCCCTTGAAGTGTCTCAGTACAAATTTACAAATTCCTCATAGAGGTGCCCTTTATCAAGAAGAAAATGCCTTGGTGCCCTTGCCCTTTCGGTGGTCTAGTTGGTAAGACATCTGCTCTAGAATGCCAAAGGTCTTGGGTTTGTATCCCACCCGAGTAAATGTGCCTGTGGATTTTTTTCACATGCCTTGGGAAAGTACTGAGTATACTGCGCTTAACGCACATCGGTGTATGGGTAAAACACAAATAATATTATTGACTCTTGTCGACTCTGTCAGGGAACAAAATAATGTGTAATTTGGTGTTGGATCTTTGGTATTGTTTTTACACCTCCTGTGTTATGCACAGTCTGCTGGATGTCTCTTAATTTATAAAAAAAAAACACAGTTTTTTCAGAGAAATAAGTTCATCCGAAACTGTCAAAGTCAGGAAAATTACCGTTACTTATTTCTATGGCGGCAATCGAAATAAGCTTGATATGAATGTGCAGTGGTTTTGGACCAGGGAATAGACCATGTAACCTTTGTTTACAAAAAGAGTGACCTTGTACATTCTTGGGTATTTCCGGCAGGCAAGATGCTACACTGGTCAAATGGGAAATTTCACATCTTGTGTCATAATTTCCATCTAAATTGAAGAGTTATAAAAATAACAGCTGGACCAGTTTTGAGATCTGCCCCTTTTCTTCATATCAAAAGTTGATAAAAATCAGACAGTGGGATGTCCATAAGATTTGTGTTCTTCCATTGGACTGTGTACAAATCCTGCCTGCAGGAGGTCCAGGCTCTGTGGCTCTTTTGTAAACATGTGATATCACGGGTTACATGGCCATGGGCAAGCAATGTAATTCGATGTTTGTTTTGACCAATTAAATGACAAGAAAGTGTGATTTGAATTGAAGTCAGTTTAAGCACTGATCTTCGGTTATTTTTACGGGAAAATGATCGATGTGTATTTTTGTATTTTTTTTTACAGTCTTGGTCACCATTGTGATTGCAATAATGCTGGCCATTCCAGTTGCCATGATTGTAATAGGTAAGTATTTATTAAACACAACAAATCACGAAACCCTCAAAAATCCAGCAGCATAAAATATACCGTGCCTCAGCTGTAAATCTCGTGGACTTTGTGTGTATGGTCACTTCAGAAAGTTTGTGTGCCTGGCCAAGGAACAGCAGGTTGTTGGCATCTGTTGGACACCTGGAGGCATCTGCTTGATGCCTCAAGGCATGTGTTAGTTGCTCCAAGGCATATTGTGGATGCCTCAAGGTATCTGTTGGATGTCTCAGGGCATCTGTTGGACGCTCAAGGCACCTGTTGGATGCCTAAAGGCATCAGCTGTTGGATGCGGATACCTCAATGCCTCTGTTGGATGCCTCTTTGGATGCCTCAAGGCATCTGTTGGTTGCCTCTTTGGATGCCTCAAGGCATCTGTTGGTCGCCTCTTTGGATGCCTCAAGACATCTGTTGGTCGCCTCTTTGGATGCCTAAAGGCATCTGTTGGAAGCCTCATTTTAAATTTGTCATGGTTTCAGTTGATCATGGGGTTTGATCACCCAAGAAGTGACCATACATCAAGGACTGGTTCCAGGTAATGCAAGCAACCACCAAGCTGTAGTTCCAGTTCCTTGACCTAACAGAACTAACCACCAAGCGCTGATTCCAAATAGTTGACTGAACTGAATTAACCACCAAACACTATTTCCAAATTGTTGACTTAGCTGACCCAACCACTAAATGCAAGTTCTAATTAGTTGATCTAACCACCAAGTGCCTTTGCCTGACTTTGACCTAACTGAACAAACCACAAAGCTCTAGGTTCCAGTTTATTGAGCTATTTCTGAACTGACCTTAAGAAGCGCTCAGACAGCAACACCCATGTGATAATTGATAATGTCTCTCTTTTAGTTATAGTACATAAACTCTATACAAAAAAAAGAAATACAAACATTGACTTTCCAGCCTCCCCACACCACCCCAGCTTTCGACCCTAGATCCACCACCTGATTCCTTTACATGTCGTGTCATGGCTGAGCGGTCTGGTGCATCGGAGTCAAGTTCTGATGGCTGAACCGTCAGAGTGTGGGTTCGAATCCCGGTCATGACATTTGTGTCCTTGAGCAAGGCACTTAACCATAATTGCTTCGCTTAACCCAGGTGTATATGGGAACCTGTTGGATTAGCCCCTCAGCACTAATTTAAGCAGCTTGGGGTTGTACATTCCCTAGGAAAGTTTGAGGAATGTTTTAAGTATGCCTGATGAACAGGGATAATAATGTTGTCAAATGGTCTAGTTACTAGGATATGCACGCTATTATAAGAACCGAATGTTATTGGCTTTTTATTATTAATATTATTATTAAAATATGTAGTTCGTAACTCATTTGCATCAAGTAAATGCCTTATTTTTGTTCAATCATGCAGGTGCTGTTTATGTAAAGGATTGTCCCGTTGAACCCAAAATCCCTATCTACCTGATAGTGACAGGCTCCTTCTATATCCTGAAATCCTTTATTGATCTCGTCACAAGATGTCAGAAGAGAAATCAGAACGAGGGAGAAACTTCCGACGAAACCATAAACAAGAAAAACAATTTTAGCCGTCTGATAGGATGTTTTCTTTTTGGATTTTTCATCGCAGGTGAGTTTTGTTTTTCGATCCTTAGCCTTGTCTTTATAGTTTATATTCATAGTAAGCAGCTTTGTTGAGGACTGAAAACGGAATCCTGCTTGTGTATACACTAATCTGAGCAGCATTCGTTTGTCTTTTACACTACCGCAGCTGGCCGCCTCAAGCGCGCGTAATGGGACAATAGCACGTCGGCGCACATATGTACCGATCAGCATGGAGGATTCACAGTACGTGTACGTTGATGCGTGCGTGCAGTGGCCATAGCTGTGGCGGTGTAAATGCCCATGAATGAGTTGCTCGGATTAGTCTATTAAGGCAAGCCACAACTATGAACCAGTATTGTGACTTATTGAGGGCGCTGTTTGAGCTTGCCCCCTTGAACATGTAGCCATACTCAGGTCTAATATTAAATGAAACTGCACTAATGTGCTGGCCAATTACAACTATGAACCAGTATTGCCTTCTTTTGACTTGTTGAGGGCGCTGTTTGATCTTACCCCCTTGCACAGTGGCATAACCAGAGGGGGGCTGGAGCGTAAATATCCCTTAGAATTGTGTCGATTTTGTTTAATCTCATGACAGAGCACAGTCCGCCATTTTGTAGAACCAAATTTTTGACTCCACAAAATGGCTGACCAAATGTTTCTATTTAGAGTGTGGGTTCCGCTGGTTGTATTTCCTAGAGGCTGCTAATTTATGGTTTTTTTAAAAACACTTTTCACTAATCACAACACGCTGTAGGTGTTTTATTGCATGAACAACTCTCAAAAAGGATCAAGGAGTAAATTCCAAACAGCAAATTTTGAGAGATTTGAAGGCAATGTGAGCCCTTTAAGTATTCTTTTGAGTACACCGTGTAAAAAATCTCTTGAGTCAAGATGTTGGCTTGAGTAGAGATCTTGGCTCTGAAAAGAGCTAGTTGGTTTATTCTCATTGTTTCTATTAGCGTGCTCTAGTTGTCATCAGGAGGCAAAATGCAAAATATTTATAAGGAGCCTCTGGTGAAGTCTAACAGCTAAAAGTCTTCCAAAAAAAACTCCCAGTCAGTGTTAACAAAGTCGTCTAAACACTTTCCATTTTCCAGGAAACGTGTGGGTTTACAGTAACTACCCTCCGAGTGCTAACCCACTGGACCCCGAGTATTGTTATGGACCACTGTATTATTTTGCATTCTGGATCATAACGAGTTGTTATATTCTGGTGGCGTGTGGCTGTTTGTGTGTTTGCTGTGCTGCTGGAGTGACCTCGGCCGTAAGTGAGTAGACTGTAAGTAAGATACGGGGGAAGGTATGGGAGCTTCAGTCGAAACAGGTGTTGGGGTAACACGATTATCGTAAGGTGGGAAGATTTGTGGCATCTCATGGTGGAGGACTGATATGGTTTTGAGTACATTGTATAGAGTAGAGGTATTGCCGCGTGTGACCTCAGTGCAAGATTGACCCCTTTGCACTGAGGTCACACGCGGCTAGTGTGTGCCCGCAGTCAGCCATTTTGGGAGTCAAGTTGTGCGTAAAGAGTGAGCGTGCCAGCGCAGGCGCATCACCCTAAAGTGCTCACTACACAATAACACACGGGACCACTGGCTCCCAAAATGCCACAAGCAAGATTTATCGAGTGAATGACGTCAGGTGAATTATACCTCTTGGATAATCTTCCAGTGTCTCCTGGGTTTGATTGATCAAACAAGGTTCTTAAAGTACAAATCTCAAAAGCAGGGGTGCAGCGACTGGGGGTTGTAGGAAGGGGGGGGGGGGGGTGTAAGTCAAGTAGAGCCAGGGCATCCAGACTCGAATTCTGTTGTCAATATTTAATACACTGGGGTTCCTTGCTGAGCCCACTAGTCTTTCTTCAAATAGTGGAAAAACTTGTGCCACCCCCCCCCTTTGCACCCTCCCCAAAAAAAATTGAGATCAAAAAAATGCAAAAACAAATGGTTCGATACATTTAATGCCACCCCCCCCCACCCCAAATGAGAAGAAGAAAAAAACGGTTAAAGCCAGAAAGTCACTTTAAAGTAAACAAACACAAAGCAAATTTGCCATGCTACCTGTGATGTGGGTGGCGTTTGCGTAAAGCGCGAGCCTGTCTCCACTGTGGCCCTGGTTCGATTCATGGCTAGGGCCACATGCGAGGGGAGTTTTGCATTGGTTCTATTCTGTGCCACAAGGTTTTTTTCTCCGCGCCATCCGGTTTTCCTCCTTCCGGAAAAATCAAACACTTTCAATCTCAGGCTGTGCTCCATGGTCATATATGGGCTGATGTGGCTGGCTGCCAAAGGCGCCCTTGAATGCTTGCAGCTCGAACACGTAGCTTCTCACCTGCCATTAATGATGATTAACCTCCCAAATTAAATCTACACTCAATTAAGTATGCACAGATTTTTTGACATAAGAAGCATAAACTTTTTTCCACTCATGGTAAACAGCGCCATGAAATTTGGCCGAGTTTAGTTAGGCTTTACAGATGAATTCAAGCCTTTGAACTTGATGGCTTTGTGATTTGAGTTTGACCTTCATATTATACTCAGAGCATGCATTTTCAATTTTTGTTAAAGGTCAATTAAAACAATTGGTTAGTGTTGGGTTTGGCCATCCTGACAAGTTAAACAGGGGACGCTGACCGTCTAATGATTTTGTAAATGGCCTTAATAAAGAGTGTGCCATGTACAGCTGCTTTCATGGTTTTTTTTCCCCATAATGTACTCAAGATTTTGTTGAGACAATTCTGTGCTTGTAAATATTGTTTTTTTTGTAAAAGGACTTTGTGTATTGTGCAAAGCATCTTAAAACAAAGCAATGTTGCATAATTTGAAATTATTTATACGATGTTTTCAAATGATAGATTTTATTTTTGTTTCTTTAAAAGTCATATATTTTGGGCTCTCAGCTTACTTTAGATATATTTGATTCTTTCAGTAATGTCTCACGGCTACATTATAAGCTTCAAGGCACACAAATTATTTGTAAATGATTTTATAATGCATATTGGAAAAGTTTATGTGAGATTTTGCTCATGATGGGCAAAACTTTTTGAGGGTTTATGAAGAGATATAGTTTTCGTTGCTTATGTACTATAGGAGTTATGATAGATTTTTTTATTTTTAGTTGGTATTGTTCTTCAATATTTGGCAACCGATTTCAGATGAAGTTAACATATGTATTTTTTATTGATGTCTGAGTTTGGCATAAAAACAATTCTGAAGCTACTTGGGAGGGATTCAAGCTCAATACCAATCTGCATTTTAGAGTTGATTTTATTGACCACCGAGTCTGCCTTGCAACAAGATTACTCTGTCATAACGGAGTTTGGTTCAGTTTGTTTCCACATTAGGAATTTTTGCCAGAGTTACCTTTTGTTTTTTTGTTTCTCCCCTGCAGAGCTCATTTTGTGGAGTTATATCAATGTTTTTAATAGTTTTACGTTTGTTTTCACCTTTTACACTGATGTGTGAACAGGCCCTGTGGAGGGGCCCTAGAGGTATCTTCTCAATCAAAACATGACGTTCTTTCAATATGTTTACCCAGAGGGAATTTAGATACTTTGCAATGGGAGATTTTGGAACGATAGGTGGCAGCAGAATCACCAAGTAAATTGGCATTGTTTTCGTAGTTATGAGCATGTTCACATTTCTGAGAACAGTGGATATACCTGGTAAGTCTGCTGCCACCTAGCATCCTCAAAAGTCTCCTGTTGGAAAATATCCTGTTTGCCTGACCTTGAATAAGAGTAACTTCAACAAACCTTAACTGCGTGTTCAGAAATTGCCGTCATCTTTACAATGATGCAACGTTAAATAAACTATGGGGTAGTCCAAACTGGTAAACATTTAGCTGTAAAACGGAATGATTTGGTTAATAATAACTTGGTTTAAAAAAAAAGAAGACGCTCCTGCTGCATAGTCATTTTCTGGAATGATGGGGCCCTCTAGTGGCGATAAGTTTTTGATTTTTTGTGTGTGACTATTTGTAAGTACGCAACACTAGCGTCTGTGAAATAAAACTACACTTTTTGCTGATTTACAATGGGGCCAACCAAAGTGTCAGTAACTCGCCCCCACCCCACAAAAAACATTTTTTTAATATTAAAACTGTTATAAATTTCCCCTTTTTTCAAAGCATTCATTATTATTATGATATGTGTCAAAATATCTTGCTGTTGAAGGAGCTGTGTCGTCATGATTATAGCAGTAACTGGAATAACCCAGTTACTACGCTCGCATCCGCGGCGGCGGTTACATCGCAGTTTGACAAAGACGGCACCCTTTGTGATTTGACTGCAAGCGCTCGTGTGCAGTGTCTGGGTGAGAGTTCATCTTTCCACGCACAGCCACACAGGCCTGCTATAATCATGACAACACAGCCCATTTAAACATTTCCAAAGCAAAACAACCTGCTGAGCCGTTCTATGAAATAGGGCTGCTGTATTAGCAACATTGAGGAAGGACTACTGGCTCTTTTCACAACCATTTATCCATTATAATCTGAAGCGCCCTCAAAGAGGTATTTCATTACCATTTCCACCATGCAAAAGCATCAGAAAATCCAAGTAGTCTCAATCTTTTTTGAGAATACAATTGTATATTAATTATGGGCAACCCCATAGCACTTTTGATAACATTACCAGATTCATACTTGTACTTTTTGTACTGTTCCTGTATGCATAATGTTCAAGTAAAACTATTTGATATCACTCTCGGATATTTTTTAAAAGTTGTTGTTTGTATAATATTTGTAATCTCTGTATGTTTTAATGCAGTTGCTAAAAGTTGTACAGAAAATTGAAATGGCTGTTCGAAAACTTCATTTTTGATGAGGTTATTATAATGTAACCCATTAAAATTGAGTAAATTTTGATATGATTTTGATATAATTTCTAGAATGAGTACTAAATTGATGAGACATGAAGAAATCTTAGTTTATAAAATGACAGTTGGTTACTTATGGAGGCGTTAAACATATAAAGTAAAAGAAGCGGAGTTACTGCTTATGGTGACTAGTTTATATAAAAAAAATAATATATAAACAAAAACGAGCAATATTGTTTTCTTTTATTATTTATTGTTTTTATTATTATTATTGATAATATAATATTTTGAGTACAATTTTAGAAGAGGGACAATTTCAAAATTCGCACAAGCGATTTAAAAAATGGCCATTCAATTGTAGAATTTGCGCATGCGAATTTAAAAATGTTCCTTTCCTAAAATTGCGCTCAATATTTTATCAGTTAGTTCCCCTAATGAAAACTAGCGGGTTGCTGGTTAAAATGTCAACGAAACCCTGAAGCTTACAGCTCTTTGAACAGAAGTTGCCAGTCAAAAGGGAATTTTCACCATTTTCACTATTTCTGTGGAAGTTGATAATGCTTAGAGGGCCCGTGAAGTAAACATTTCTTAGGAATATATTTTGTGCTACTTTCTCATCCCCTTAAGTGTATGCATAGTTATTGACATCCATTTTGGGTTAATTTTATTGAAAAGTGCACTTCTTAAAACACTTAACAATTGTCCATGCTTTTCCGGACAACTGGGGGCGCTGTTTCATTTCAGGGAGACAGTTACTGAGGTTTTCTGTTGGAAGCATTTTTGAGAAAAGTTTGCTCATTGGCTTATTGCCATGACCTGACACAGCAACGGATCACACAAGAAAATTTACGACAGCGATATATCCTAAACTCTGTCAACTTTTTGTGCATACACTGATTGCAACATTGCGGTTTCTGTCTGAAATGACATCACACTTCTGCTCATGAAAATGGAAATTCCATTAGTATAAAAAAAGCAAACGAAAATAGCAAAATGAAAATTGAAAATAAGGTTAGAAATGAGAGACGAAGGTGCATTTTTAAAGATGACATTACAACAAAAAAACACATTTTATGGGCCCTTTAAATAAGTGACACTTCGGTGTCGACTCCAGAGTCACAAACATGGCACCAGAGTCCCAAGTCTGAGTCGAAAATGGTGGGTCTGAGTTCAAGCCGGGGGGGGGGGGGGTCATACAAATTTGACTGAGTCCGAGTCACGAGTCATACAACACTTTTACAAACTCATTTATCTGTTTTGATATGACGATCAAAATAAAATTGTCACTGATAAATTTGAATATTGGCAAACTAGTAAGTGTACTATTGAGGGTTGACATGTAGTGTTTTGATGTGGGGTTTTTCGGGGTCGTACATTCCTCGTTTGTGTACGCCTTTTGTACATTTAACCAGGGAGGTAGATTTAACACAAGCCCCTATTTTACGTTATGGCAATTCCTCAGACTATAAATTTCCCATTATTAAAAAACTAATGAAAAATGAAATATGAAAATTTAAAAATAAGATATCTACTCTTTTCAACACTCGTGAATTGTCATTTCCATGAGCTTACCTCTCTTGTATTTTTGATGTGATTTTTGAGCTCGTTGATGTGAACCACAGGTCTGTCTGTCGTGACATTAAGTCACACAACAAGATTAAGCCCATATACAGTTGTGTTTTAACATTAGGGAGGGGTCGTCTTCCTGAAAGTTATACAAACAAAAACTATTCTTTGAAAGCAATGCATTATCACTGTAGGCCTTTGCACTTCAAGGAACAAGTCAAAACTACAACCGTAATAGCTTTAAATTCATGATCAATTGCTCTGGAACTCCTAACTTTTTATCCGTTAAAGTGTTTTAGGCGTTCCGGAGCAACGTCAGAACACCATTGTGTGTGTGTGTGTGTGTGTGTGTGTGTGTGTGTGTGGGTAGGCACACACACCGTTGTGGGGACATTTATACAATGGAACAAAGGTCCCCACAACGTTTTTCTTTGTCAAACTCTGTCCCCACAGAGGGATTCTTTAGAAAAGGGAATAATAGAACAACAATAGGGAGTCCCCACAACTCGGTGTTAAAAAGACTGTGTGTGTGTGTGTGTGTGTGGGGGGGTGGTGTCCGGGTTTAAGCCGAACACCTCTTTTGTTTTTTGTTCAGTTTTATTATTAGTTTTATTTATTTTGGTGTTTGTGCAACTGAGCGAACACCTCTTGTTATTGTTCTTTTTTTTTTTAGGTGTTTAGGTGTTCTGTTTTTTTGTTCTCCATCTTTTTCAACTTCTTCCCCTCAACTCTTATCCACAGCATAACTTAAAATTGAAACTGAATTGAGCCTATATGAAGACAACACTGTTTTCATGATGGCATGATGACGTTATCGGGTGTTGAATTTTCTAGCGTGCTTTCAGTTTATTTTACTGTTGCTCTCTTTTATACATTCGTGCTTAAAGTATGAAAGCTTTGCGAAACCCTACGTTTCAAATATCCAAGCCGCCAAAAATGTATGTACCGATGCTACCCATTGTGTTCCCCTGGATTTTGTTACATCGGTAAATATGCTGGAGTATCCACATTTAGTGACTTTCCAAGCAAAATGTTTGTAGCGATATGTATATCATAGTGTCCCCTTGTATTTTTGGCTACAACGGTAAATATGCTTGCTTTATCCGCTTAGTGACATTCAAGCTGACAACAAATTTGTATGCTGAATATCGATTTAACTCAAGGTGTCCCTTGATTTTTTTGTGTTACATCGGTAAATTATGTTACATCATCCACCCGTAGAACAACCATCGAAATATAACATTGCCAATTTCCCTGCCTCCTCTCTCCGCCCCTGGCTCCACCTGCCTTTTCTCAATCGTTACACTTATCGTTGGTGGCGCACTAACTCGATGATGGAGAGTGTTGAGAGTGTGATAAGCCATCTGTGTTTTCTAGAGCGCGTTCTTGTTCATTATTTCGTATTTTGCTCTCTTCCCTATAATGCCCGAGTACGAAGGGGGAATAAGTTTTCGCAAAATCCCACCGTTTCAAAAATGTAGACCTATCGATGTAACCGTGACGGTAACCCGCTGAATGTTTTTGTAACATCAACAAATGTACTATATCCACCCCCAGACTTGACCCAAGTCATACTTTCGTCGAGTCCTTTTTGTCCATCTGAACAATCGAGAATCAATCAACTGCTGCAATCACCCATCGCGGCTTTATTTCAGCGCTTTGTTGTGCGAAAGTATCTGGAATTCACTAGATTGGTAATTAATTGACACTGAGGGCGCGCGTTACAAAAAGCTCAGACACATTATTACTGACTCAATCACCACGAAACCCGACTTGAACCAAGTCTACCCCCCCCCCCCCACCACCGACTTTGGTTTAGGCACAAACGTTTTTACAGTGAAAAACTGAGTCATCTTACATGTACGGCCGTATAGAAAAGTAAAATGGAAAATTCCATCTTCATTGTTACATGTTAAATTTAGGCACAAACGTTTTTACAGTGAAAAACTGAGTCATCTTACATGTACGTATAGAAAAGTAAAATGGAAAATTCCATCTTCAGCGCTGTTTCATATTTACTCATCATTCATGAATGCTTTTCACAAAGCGCTGTGACATCACCAGTGAACTTACTTAACCCTGGGCTCTCGTTCATTACGCAGAAAACGTCACGGCTCAATGAATGCCCCGCCTCTCTGGGCAACCATTATAAGGCAACCATGTCAACGTAACGGACAACTCCGTGAGGTTTTTAAGGGACCTATGATCGCACGATTCTTTCACACCCTGGTGAATCGTCATTACGTAAGGATATCGAGCCATCACTGCCGCAGTATAGCACAGCAATCAGCATGGACGGCAACACGGAAAAGGTATGCTTATCTTCTTTTTTAAATAAAAAAGGCGATTGATTGCACGATCCATCTAAACAAGAACTTGCACAACTTTTGATTTATGGCAGCTTAATTTGTTTGTACCGGTTCAGTAAACACAACTGATGTTTCAATATTATCTAATATCTATGATCCAGCTCTAGTAGAAGACTCCGCTCTCTATTTTTAGATGCCGTGTCGTCGTCAATTTGTGCCTATAGTGTGTCACTTACAATTTGCAAAACATTACATGAAACAAATCTATTGTAACTGGAGAAACTAGAATCGTTTCAAATGACGGGGAAAATACAGAGATGGCCGTCGTTGACGAGGTTTGAGTGATTTAATTGTCGCCATCTTTCAAAAACGTGTAATAAAATGAAGTAGGCCTAATTGTTGACTAGTACAAGAGCAAGATGGTCGAATGCATTTCAAAAGCATTTCGGATGAAAATGAAAATCAATACCACAATAGTGGTCATTCACGTTCGATTATGCTATCATCTTGCGCGTGCTGAAAGATTCGTTTATCCATAGGACTGGACCAAACAATATGACAACATAGAGAAAGACAATCCCTCTTTCGTTGTTGATCTCTAAACATAGAGAATGACAAAAAGATGTCGTGAACTAATTTGTAATTTTGTTTTAGCATTTTACTTATTTTAATTTTTTTTCTGGTTTACGTCCATGATTGAATTTCAAGCTTGGATACTACGAAATTATAGCAATGAATCTAAGATGTTGATTTGAAGTTTTTCAAACAGTGATCATGGTAGCAAGATACGACACTGTGCATGCGTTTATTTGTTTTTGATTCAATGATTTGTGTTGTGTGTATGAATATTTATGAGTGTTGTGCACCTGGTTGCGTCTGACGATTTTCTGTCTTTCTAATATTGTGCATGCTTAAAGAGATCTCAACAGAAACATGAGGGCATTAAATAGATATTAAATTAATCGTAAAGGTACAATACATAATTGGTATTCATCAAAATGTTTATATTAGTATGAATCTGAAAGCTTACTTGATTATAAAGTTCATACCAGTTCCAATCTTTCATAGAAATAGGTCTACTTCTGTCTGAGACACTGTCAAAGTCCAGAAAATAGAATTTGAAGACCCCGATTTTAATTTCGGTTGTAACAATCTAAATAAAGGACAATGTCGTGTCTATACATGCTGGAAAGTGTGCATGGTTTTCACTATTTTCTCCTGACTCGGACAGCGGATTGGGCCAAATTTTCACAGCTTTTTTTTGTATATATTGAATCACACACAGTAAGAAAACTGCATCGGTTTTACCACTCCTATATTTTACCTTAAACCGACAATATTCATCCAGGAAAAATAACCGTTCATAATTCTTTTAAGTATTAAACAATCTCTGAATTAAAACAAACTTTGAACGCCATATTAAGTTCAGATGACTAGAAACCCATCTAGTATAAAATTCAGAGGGTGTAGGAGCGGTTGGCGGAAGCTCAGCATTGAGATTTAAAACAGACAAGTGCGCAATCCGCAAAGCAAACTAATGTTACATAACCATCAAGTCGAGTGCGAAGCTAGTTCGTTTGCATGAAAAAAGGTATGGACAAATATAACTGAGAAATTGTCCTTGCAGGAGAGCAACGTCTCCAAGTAACGAGACAGCAAACTAACTATAAACACAAACAGCGTAAACGAAGGAGGGAGTTTTGTTAGATTACTCACAGAGAGGAATGGAAAAGTTTTATCTTCAACACTAAATTGCTATAATATAGGCAATTCTAACTGAAATTGTCCCTTCTACAAAATATCCGTGCCCCACCCTCTTCTCCTTACAGAAAAAAAATATGCTGGCTACGCCCCACTGATGTCTTGTTCATTAATTCATAATTAACAATTATCTCAGGTGTTCACACGGAATGGTTTCAGTTTAAAACACCAGCTGCAGCAGAATTGTCTGGGTTCGTGGCGATCGCTGTAGGCTCTACTTCACTTTTCAGTTCGACACTTTTTAATCCCAAATTTTTGGACCAGGTGTGGTCCGCGGGTTACTTCTCCAAATTGACCACGAAATGAACAAAATATATACAACTATTGACGTGAAATTTCATGGGAAATTTTACGCTTTTTCCCATTTCACGTCCAACCTTAACCAAATGGCCCAGAAGCGATACTAACAACTTAAATGTTGACGTCAATATTAATGAATTTTTCTTTTCGACTTTTCCCCCAAGTCGCGAAATTTGACGTCAAACTTCGCGACTTGGGGAAAAGTGAATTTGTTTCCATAAAATTGGACGTCGATATTTTAGTTCTTGCGTGTCCCTGAAGAGCCATCGATTCAAAAACGCGACGTTGCAATCTATTGTTGTTTTGACATGCGGGCTTCGTGCAATTAATCTGATTATAGATTTTATATTGGTTTTCACAAGTCCAGTTTGTTCAAATTCTTAGCAATGATAGGAGACTATGAAGACTTGCTCCCCGTTTAACAAAAGAGAGATTATCCAATAAAGTTCTTAGAAATCCAATCTTTCATCGTTGGCAGTGAAGTCTGTTAACTGTGTTCAACGTCGAATATCGACTCCAAATCAACCCGGTCAAATGAGTTAACTCGGTCTAAAAACAACTCGGTCTGAAACGGGAAGATTCTCAAGTTAGTATTTGGGAAATTAGTGAAGGGTGAAGTTCTAAAAAGTTACATTGCGCCGTGTTGGTAGCGTGGATATTATGAGATGCACCACGACTGAAGACACTACAGCCTCCAATCCCCATTATAATTATAATAACGTGGTACCACAACCAGGTTGGTTTTAAACTGATTCACTAGAATTTGTGTCTGTATTGTACTCCAATATATAGGGAATTCGCAAAAATTACGGTTTTCAAAGCTTGCATTTCGTATATGAGTCGTCTAATGATCGGCATCTGAAAAATCACTGAAAAACCTCATGAGCGCTCGGGGGCTATGCCCCCGAACCCCTACATGTTGATGAGTCCCATGTCATTGTGCTTTTACTTTCATTTGATAATGTCAGTCGGCAAATTTAGGCTTCCACCCCCCCCCCCCCCCCCCCACACACACACACACACACAAAGAAAGCGCCTTCGCTACGCCGCTGGGCTTTTAGTTGATTGGAAACATTGTGAATGCAAAATGCACGCCTCGTTGTTGTGCAACGCGTCCTTCAGTAAAACCAGCACTTGTCCCCCATTTTGTTTGGAATGTTTACTTTCATTGCAACATTCTATCAACCCTAGCTCACGTCACATGCCGACCTTTTGATTAACTTTCGATTTGCCTGTTTGCCCACTTTGCTTGGAAAGTTTGCTTATGCAAAGTAGGAGCTCTACGCTTTAACACACACGGCACTTGGAATGCTTCTTCTAACTGTGAGTCTGTTTGCACATTCCTTTCAGATAAATATGAGTGCGACAAGCACTACGCAGCTATCATCATGCAAGAAAGAATGTGATCAAAAAACAGGTATTATTCCATCCAGTCCATCGATCTACTGCCACAAGAGCGCCCTCTCAACTTAGACTGCTTTCCACAGGCTGGACCGCTATCATCCTGTGAACATTGGCCACAAATTTTGTATAGGAGGCCTTTGGTTTCACAAAATATATATAAACTGCCCTTTTTAGAAGAAAAAAAAAAAAAAAAATAGAAATACATGTAGTAAAATTTATGTCACAATGGGTATCAAATTTTAGCATTTTTGGTCAAATATAAAAAACAGTTCAAGTCGTTTGTCATTCATACAAAATGCATATTGTTAACATAGTGTAGAACACCGGCTCTGACAGTCAGTTTCCTGCTGCAAGATTCCAAGAACGGAACCAAAACTAACTTTCTTTAAGTTGGATTAAAGAGCCACATTACCTTCGGATTGGGCGCTTTTGGGCTGTAAAAATCGTTTGTTATGAAATCAGCATGGTTAGAAAGCTATTACATGTATGTTAGTAGAATGTAATGATTCACAAAACGTCCCTTTGAAATTGTGTGGTTTTGGTTTAAAACAGTCCTCAATTTTGTAGAACCAAATATTTGACTCCACAATGAGAATTTAAAGAGATTTGAATGCAATGTGGCCCTTTAATAAACCATGCCTCGAACAAAAAAGGGCCAATTTTTGACAAATTTTAACAGCATCAGTTTTATGCCATGACAAAACACGGATAATGGATAAAGGCGCGAATCTTATAATGATGTCCTAATTATTGCACCTTACGCCTTCCCTTCCCCTTCCCATGGGAGAACGGATGGTTTATTGCCAATCCCTTTGGTAATTGCATGGTAATAGTAACGTAGTTCCATCGTAAGCCACGCCCACTTTACTCGAACCGGTTCCAACTGCTTTAGCACTTTTTGTATGAGGATTATGTAAGCACAGTTTAATAAGTGGACTTGGCTTTTATAGATGTTCTTCAAAGACTTAAAATCTTCTCAGAGTTATAAGTTTGTGTCAAATGAAACGCCTTTAAACGACGAAATGTGTGTGATTTTTTTGTAAAATTACACACAAGTGCTAGCTGTGGAACCGTAAGGTAGCGATCTTACCAGGGCGTGACTTACCAACAAAGGCCAATTTCATAGAGATACTTTAAAGCAGAAAATATTGCTTAACATATTTCTGCTGAGCTCAAATGAGCAAGATACCGGTCGCAGATTATAAATGTGACTTGGCATTTTAGCTGGTAGGCCCTACTCTTATTTTGCTTAACAAGGCTTTTTCTATTTATTTTCACTTCAGGAAAGTGGGACGTCTTCAAGCAGATGCAAGATGCAAAACTGGAGTCTGATAACTCCGCGAAATACGCCAATAAAGTCGGCAAGATTTTTATGAGCGCTCGTAAGAACACTTATTCCATGTTTAATGTATTCAGCGAGAACGTAATGTAATGGTGCAACTGCGTACCGGTTCGACCCCTCCACTTTCTGAATTACATCACGAACAAATAATTTCGATGTTTAATCGTACATTTTATTTCCCTTCGCTTATGTATGAAAGGAAAAATACAAACTGAAGCTAAAGTTTTAACTGGCCGAAAGTCCCCCCCCCCTTGAAAAAATGGTGCACCCCTTTGTGCCCCCTAAAATTTGAGTCTAGTTTTTGCCGTTGCACACATGTCATATACGAGGCGACTGTGCCACAGTCACCAATTTAGAAGTCAACAGGTTTGTCGTGTAACCACCGCGTTGTCTAAAATAGGCCGCCACACAGTGACATTGACTTCCAAAATGACGCAACCAAGGTTATTAAGATACGTTAGGTGAACTGGGTCAATATGGGGCATGTTTACATGTTGTATGCATTTTAACACGGTGCTTCAAACGGAGTCGGAACCTAAGCCGAGGTTTGGAGAAAAAAAAACAGTCCTTTGGTAAGTGCCACCTGCGTCTTTAAAAGTTTCCAATATAAAGCTTTCCAGCTCGTTGTATGGCGTGCTTTGAAAACTAGGGCCTGCGGGGGATTTGAGTAACTATCCCGCATTCTTTCAATGGGAGACTTTTCAGGACGCAAGGTGGCAGCAGACTTAACATGCAAATCTATTGTTTTCGGAAATGTGCGCACTCTCAGAACTATGCACCAATGAAAATTTACCTGGTAAGTCTGCCGCCACCTAACGTCTCACATTGACGTATCTTTGTACTGTTAATAATTATAGGTGTAATTGATATGATTTTATTCTAACTCACGCTCATTCTCTCCATTTTTACAGTTGTGATTACAATTATGATGCCATCGATTGCGGGCTTACCCACGGCTATGCTCATAAATGGTGAATATTATCTATAATAATACGCTATGTCAGCCTGTCTGTCTGTTTTCTCGGAGGTGCTAGGTCAGCTTGGTGGTTGGGTGTAACTTGGCCGGACCCAGAGCAAGTTTGCAATTATTATATCATCCGAGGGCAAAGATTACCTAGAGGTTAAATTTTGAAAGTTGCTCAGAATTGGCCTAAACTTGGTGAAAATAATCCTGCACATCAGGTGGGCATTAACACAATAAGACCGAGGTCTTCCTAGGTCAAACATAGGTCAAGGATCGAAGGTAATTTGTTTTTTAAGTTGCTCGGATTGGGACTGAATTTGCTGAAAATAATCCTGAACATAAGGGGAGCATGACACACAAGTCATAATATAGCGTCTGTGCGTGTAACTAACGATTTCATCATTCAGTAGTTACATCCATACAGAATGTGAACTCGTCCCAACCAGGATTGATATCTTTTCACAATCCGCGAAAGACTGGTAGTTGTCTAGCATAAATAATGCATTTGTGTTATGAGAATACTTTCATGAGTTGAAAGATGTGATGGAATGTTCCATTTAACGAGGCGAACCCAGTTGAATTGAATTTCATACCATCTCTCAGCGAATGAAAAATTATTTTCTCCGTTGCACAAATGCAAAACATACATTATTATTTTATGTTTAATATAACATCCATGTGTGTACATCTTTGTCAATTGAGTGGAGGATGAAATTATAATACCACAAATTGTATTTGCATTTTGTACTTCACATAAATATCCCTTGAAATTGTGTGTTTTTTGTGTAATTTCCTGCCAGAACACGACCCGCTCTTTTTTTTCTTAAAACCAAACTTAGTTTTTGACTACAAGATGGCGGACAGTGTTTCTATATAGACTGTGGTTCCGCTGGCTGTATTTCCATAGGCATAGGCAAAAAAATCGGTTTAGCGAATGACCCAAATTCTTCTATCAAATGACAACGATCTACTTGCCCAATTCCAGAGCTGCTCAACGGCCGATTTTGTGCTTTGACTGTGTGATTTTCATTTCATAACATTGCTAACAGCACAAGAAAAGGCATGCTAACCTTCCGGTGCTTACAGTAGAGAAATTAATGAAGTAACAATTTCAAATTCTTGGTGAACGCTTGCTAACCTGTGAAATACGCTTACGCTTAAGCAACATTTTCTGCTGTATATTGGCATGAAAATTGGGCCCGAGGCCAGTCTCCATTTCACTGCCACTGAAGTATGCAAGGGAGGAACCTGGCTGCGGGAGCTTTTGTACATGACTGTGATTTGCGCATGCCTGGTTTACGACTCTTTAACACGGCCATTTTGATTTTGCTCCCTTACTAGGCGCCATTTTTTTGGATAGATGTCCCGTCGAACCTTACATCCCCATCTACATGTTAGTAGCTGGATCTGTCTTCTTATTCAAGATCATCTTGGATTATTCCGTTAGAGTGAAGAAGCAATGTCAGAAGAGGGGACTTATGGAGGAAGAAACCCCATTGGAAAAAGTTCTGGGCAGCATCAGCTCTTTAACTGGGCTGTTTTTATTTGGTTGGTTCATTGCTGGTGAGTTTAATAAATAGTAGGGCCTATAGCCTGTCTGCTTAGTCAAGATCATCATTATTACTATGGGAATTGAACAAGCATACACAGATGAGGGGACTATTGGAGGAAGAAACCGTTTTGGTGGCATCTGGGCCCAATTTCATAAAGCCTGTAAGCACACAGAAACTTGCTACCACAGAAAAATCTTGTTACCAGCCAACATTCCATTATGTTTACACTGTTGTGACTGGTGCCCCACTCATTGTTTGCTTAGCAAAGAAATTTGCTAAGCATTATTTTCTGCTAAACAGCTGTATGAAATTGGCCCCAGATCTCTATTAGGTTGTTTTTATTTGCTTAATAATGTTGTTATACTGCTTTATCTGAAAAATGATTCAGTGCACTGGTGGTGTCCTTTTCCGATGAGTGATTGTAAAACTTATTTTGTTAGTAACTGTAACACTGTCGTATAGTGGTGCTAATTCATGGACTGAATTCTGACAAGCGTTGTTTGTATCCGAACAGCTCCTTCATGGGCGTTTACCACCGCAGCTATGGCCGCCGTACGCGCGAGTCAACGCACACGCACTGTGAATCCTCCATTATGCTGACTTATGCGCGCTGACGCGCTATAGACTGATTGCGCGACCCGCGTTAAGTGACCTATTAGGGGTATTATGTAAACACACACGACGTCCTCCATGCTTTTCTTGCTCGAAATCTGTGAAAAATATTCCAGCGTTTGTACAAGAGACCTTCGAGTGGCTGAATAAAGCCAGTAAGGACAGTTCCAGCAAGTCTTGAAAATTGTACAAGTAACGTATAAATGTGCACGGTGTGTACTAGTGCACGACGGAACGTTAGGCCAGACGACCGTGATCACCAAACACTTTTCAACACAAAAATTTCAAAGTTTTGAAGCTGAAATAAACCAAAGAAATTGCTTTCCAAAACTGTGTGATTCCTTTGCCTAGCTCACTTTTCCAACGTTCTTTACCTTTTTTTGTTTACAGTGATTTAGGCCGACATTACAAACAAAATAACAGGCGGGTGGCTACATAGTCGTCCGACGCCGGTAGTGCATGGATGAAAAAACCTCTTTTTAGTAGAATTCTGTTAAATTATGAAACAGAGATGTAATTTAAACTAATGCCTAACTTTACTACTTTAAATAAAGGGGCTGATTAAATAATGTATCACTTAACAAAAGTAAAATTGACCGTTTTTGTACCTGTGTCACGGCATATCTCTTTACACGTATTTTGCCATCACTGTATGGCGTTATACCCATAGGAGGTCACGTGACCGCGTGTCAACATTGGTCGTGCAATCGGTCTATTGTCGTGTCGCGCGTGCGTGCGGCGGCCAAAGCTGCAGTGGAGTAAAACCCCATAAACGAGCCGCTGCTCGGATTTTTACGCGTATGTACAAACGGAAAACATCACTTGGGTCCAGCCTCTCTTATTATGAACGTGTGAATATTTAATGTGTCGATATTTTTGCATCAAAATGTTCAACAATTATTAATAATAACATTGTAACCTGTCAATCTTTCTTTCTACCAGGCAACGTGTGGGTGTTTCGTGTTTATGCCCCAAGTACCGACCCCACGGCCGCCACCTACTGCCACCACACTATATATTGGTTTGCCTTCGGCGTGATCATAGCGGGTTATGCCTGTGCAGCACTCGGTATTTTCTTGTGCTGCTGCTGTGCCTGCTGTGCAGCTTCTTACGCGGCCAAGAAAATGTCTGAACAGGGTCCAGACAACAGTTAAACGACTTGAGCCAAGACTAACTACCTTCATGCTCTTTTGGAATCTACATCCTAGCTTTGGGTAAATAACGGAAAGAACGTGACGGTTTAAATAAATACAAAAGTAAGACCCACTTCATATAAAATATTGCAGTTAGAAATGTTCTCGACAAAGATTGGTGTGTAAATCTCATTTTTTTTGTTTTGTTTTCCTCAGCAAACAAACGGTTTAAGGTGTATTCGTACTTGTAACTATGACATAACAATTACAATAGATATAAATTTTTAGTTAATGTTAACTATGATATAACATTCAGATTAGTGTAAGCGGTGTCAGGCAACCTTTGTTTTGTACGCCTGTGCAATAAACAGCTAATAGGGAAAATTACAGCATGTGCATACATGAAAAAAACATGATTTTCCCAGTTATTACTAAACTTACTTGACTGAAAATATCCAATAAAATCGATTCGCCGTTATTTCACTTTAAAGAAAAATTCAGTTTTGTTTCATATTGAAGCGATAATTGGCCGACTATCTTTTGCAGAAAAATCGTGATTCCTTTCAATACGGATTCTTCGTGGAAATAACCGCTCCAGAGTTTTGCCAATATCTCAAAAACTCTACTACCTTTTGAAATAAAATTTTCACAGGTTAGTTTTATGGTATAGTTAAACTGCATTGAAACAAACGTACCGGTACATATCTAAATAATGTACTAATGATGTCATGAAAACACAAAAGTAAAGAATTAGTTGCAGGCTTCCATTTTGATAGATTATTTTCAATCTGCATTTTTTTTATATTGTAAATCATGTACAATTCAGCCTTTGACTTGACTCGTGATAAAAATCAACCACGATAAATACGAAGAAATTATTCGTCAGAACGAATGGGAGCTAGGGTACGCTGTGGCAGCAGACTACGGTGGTAAATTACGTTTACTCACGTAAATAATGGAAACTTACAGGGTATGTCTGCTGCCACCTAGCGTTCCAATTTCAAAGCCGCCCATTATTTTAAACCATGTCATTTCCTTGGTTCCTCTATTTGGTGGCCCTGTACTCCAACAGCATCTCAATAATTATACCCTATGTACTCTGAAACCTCCAGGGTCAGAATTGACCCGGATCTGGGTCCCATGGGGCCTGACCCATTTCTCGGTCAGTATGCATATGACCCGGGATCGGTGTCATGACCCGAAACTGTGTCAAACTGACGCATAATCCGCGTTTAAATCTCATTTTTAATCCGTTTCTGGGTCAGCATGGCCCATAAATAGGTCAGGCTCCCCTGGGACCGCGGAATCCGGTTCAATAGACCGATCCATTAAGCCCCGCCCCCTAACGTCTTGACCAATCACAGCCTTGGCTACGCCACCGAAAGTCCGACAAAAGTCCGACACGATAAAAAAATCTATTAAAAATTGTAAACATGCGTGTGCGTACTTATAGCGCGCGTTCATGTCGTGCAGTGTGTGTGCATAGATGTGTGTGTGACATTGAAGAGACGCACATTGTTCTTCCCACGTGTACAGTGATGATGTAGGCCAATACTGTGATTGGTCAATCTGTTTAGTGGGTGTGTCTTAATGGATCGGTCTATTCTGACCCGGGAGTATTTAGCGTTTATATACAAGTTATTATTGTTATTAATTTGTGTACTATACTTATATACTATATTTTACTCAATAGTTAATCATATTTTTAAGTGTGTTGATATACAAATATTTCTTACTCGAAATAGTTCCACTCCTGATAATTTTGTGTGGAAAAAAGAGAACGTTTTGTCAATATTTCCGTAAAATACTACCAATATACTATATTTTACTCAATAGTTAATCATATTTTTAAGTGTGTTGATATACAAATATTTCTTACTCGAAATAGTTCAACTCCTGATATTTTTGTGTGGATAAAAAGAGAACGCTTTGTCAATATTTCCGTTTTGTTTCAAGGTTTGTCAATTGAATGTGAACTCGTTAGAAGAATGTACACCACATGCAGAAGGTACTAAATTGAATGATAGTTTATTGATGAATTTCTTTCCGAAATTATTATCATGATCATTATTTCACACTCACAAAAAGTATTCCAAAACCGTACACGAAAAACAACGACAGAACTGAGTATAAGACCAAATAAGAAACATTTTGTAAGTGTAATTTGTCGCTATACTTTTTCCGATCTTTTATGATCACCTCGTTCTAGACTCAAACTTTAGACACATCCTATATCGGGTAGTTGTAAGATTATGTCCAGTTTTGAATTTAAAGTTTGTTTAAAAAAATTATTATGTTATTTACGACATAGTTAGGATGATTGAAGTGAGTAAATTTGTAAACAATCTTTATTGTAATAAATCATTAGCTCTGGTGTTAGAAATCACGTTAAAAAAACTAGTACTCGGATGTAATGTTGAATAAAATCACAGGATACTATGAATGCAGGATTCGGATGACAATTGAATTACTTATCACAAAAATCTCTCACTCCCTTGACAAGACCAGCAGTAGAAAAACTGTCAAGAGAACTTGGAAACAACAGGCCTCTCTCGTGAAATTACCGACAATGACCGATGAGGGCATTTAGCGGAGAAAAATGTCAGTAAGGCGGATAATCCAATGTCAAATGATAAATTTTCAAAAAATCACGACAAAACCTTACTTAGGAACAGCTCACCATGTTCAAATTTATTTTTCTATACTCTTCGATTTCTAAGGTTTACTTTCTGTTTAATTTTCATTGGATTATCCGGCTGCTGACAAATTTCCGCGATGACCGTCACTGTGACAAAGGCTATTACCTGGACAAGCATAAAACATTGGTGAACATTGTTCACATTGGTGAACACCTCTACCTCCACCAAAACCATGCATTTTCTCTGACAATGACACAAATATAGATCTGAGAAGTCACCCCCTTTGGGTTTTCTGACATAGTATAAGGTTTATGACAGTTCTCCAGAACATCATACTGTAAGGTTTATGGCAGAGCTATGCCCAGGCACAGAAAGGAAGAGAAAACTGTCAAAATTATTCCATGTGGTGTGTATGCCCCCGGACTTCCTAGCAAAACAGAATATGGGTTGCTGCACAGAAACTCACAAACTTTACCAAAATCACTACGCCAATGTTACAAATTCAGGAAATAAAGTTTATTTTGAAAATCATCAAATACCATGTAAGGCTTAACCTCTAGTATAATGAAGGCAATGGTACTATGATAATGTAAATCGCTTACAAAGTTGTAAATAAATAAACTGAAAACTAATTTTTGATAGATGACTATGATACAAGCCGTCCCTTAACAGGAAGTACAAAGGTCAATAAAGTTTTAGAAAGAGTCCCAAAAGAAACATTGAGGGCACACGTCTCAATACACGGTTGTGAGACCCGGATGCGGGAGACTGCCCCACTACCCGCCTACGGGGCGGGGGAAGGACCAAACCCAGTCAAGTTTTGTCTTGACATCGCTCTCGGGCGGCACACTTAAAAAAAACCAAATTTATACAGTGTTAAACTTGTCACTATGGATAACAATCTTTAACAGGCGTGCTAGAAATAGCTCTAACCTAAACCCTAACCCTAACTCTAGCAATAACCCTGAAAATAACCCTAACCCAAAGAGTAACTCTTAAAAGCCAAACCCTGAAAACAACCTTAAATAATAACTGTAACCTGAACCTAATCATAACCCTATCCCTAACACTAATCTTAACCCTAACTCTAACCTTAAAAATTAACTCTTACCCTATAATAACCCTAAACCTGTTCAGCAATAATATTAACCAATAAGAATCCCCTAAATTAGTTGTGCGTAACCTAATATTATAATTAGCTATCCATGTCATGGATGCATTGATGTACACTCTCTATTCGTGAAGACCACAGGTTGCATACAATGTGTAGTAACCAATAAGAAGTCCAAAATGTGCAGCGCGGAACCTTATATTATAATTAACTATGGCTCTTGGTGATGGCAACCAATAAGAAGTCACACAAAAATGTTATGCGTAACCTAATATTATAATTAAAGGTCATGGGGTCACTCGTTATTAAGGCCGAAAGGAGACGATGCAGGTGTGCTGCAGTCCGCCGCTAGGCGGCGCTGTACGGTCTGTGGTGTTTAAATCAGGGCAGCTGTCAAATTTTCTTGAAATGGGGACTGCTTACGGTTTACAGGATGAAATAACTTAATTAGTTACCGGCATGAAAGCAAGATTTCAGGGAAGTGTGCATATTCAACTGGAGACCACGTAGTAAGTGTAAAAAGTGATGTAGTCCTATATACAGCTTCAGCAGTTCAGCTCAGTTCAGTCTTTAATTTAATTCTGATCGTCCATGATGGTGGTACTGCTACTAGTGTTAGTGTTACTGTTAACATGATTAATGGATGGAGGAAGGAAACCTCCACTCCTGTGCAGTTGGGTCACCATACATTTTCATGGGGTGGAGGGGTGGGGGAGGGGGATAGACCCAGTAACTGGGGCGCTGTGCTCCTTTTTAGTACGACCGATAATGTCAACAATTTCAAAAAGGAGTACAGTGCCCCAGTAACTGGGTCGGAGGGGGGTGGGGGGCAAGCGGGGCAAAGACATAGTTTTGAGGGCTATTTAATGTATTGAACCATTCATTTCTGCATGTTTTGGATCTCATTGGGGTACAAACTGCAAAGTGCAAGTGGGCCAAGGGATCTCGGGGGGGGGGGGGGGGAGGGAGACCCCCAGCCCCCCTCTGTAGGTTATTCCACTGCTTCACTCCATTTTCTGACAGTGACAGCTTCCGCCATGGTGACAATGACACTGGTACTGTAGTGGCAGTGACACTGAACGGTGACACTGACAATGACACAAACTAGACCCAGTCCCTTTTAAAAAAACTTTGACTGATTCAGAGGCGTGCACCCCAGATGTCCCCACCCCCCCATTTGAAATCTGGACTTTTTATATTGAATCTTTCCAGAATAAAATGTTACATTCTATTTGTTTCAATGTTAAAAAAAAATCGTTTTAAAATTATTTACACACAGACAATAAAACATGGCATAACAAGAGCGCTGAAAGGGCCCAAGGTGCTTGTTTAGGAAAAATACAAATGGAAACTACATTTTTAATGGCCAAAAGTACCCCTTGCACAGTGCACCCCTTGTGCCCCCTAAAATTTTACCCTAGTTATGCCGCTGCTGGATGGCCGTACTAGCATCCAAGTCAAAATTTTCCCCCCAAAAGAAGCACAGCACCCCAGTCACTGGGTCTACTGATAAACGGTGACAGAGTCGATGTTGTTAATTGTCAGTTGTAAAGATCAGAATTAAAAATGCAAAAAATTTACAGAAACTCCGCGGTCATACATGCACATGGTCAAAAGGCACGCCCCCTTAGTTTACACCACTGCTTAAGGGTAAAAAGTAGTTCTCTGAAAAGACCCATTACCTGATGGCTATAATTAAATTATTTTCATTGGTTATTTTATTAACCATTTTGAAATTTTGTGAAGGCCTATGTAAAATGTAAAACAACAATTAACACAGACGGCCTGTGCATTTATTTATTGTTCAACAGAGGTTGTAATAATTAAGTTGGTTGGGAATAAATAAGCTGAACTTCAGCAAAGTTAGGTGTTTACTTCGTGTTAATTATTATTTGTTTGTTATTAACCTTTAAGACTTAATTTTCATTTTTTATTTCATTTTTTTATTTTAGCCTATTGTTCTTTGGAAAAGAATGTATCTAGTTTTGAAAAGCACTAAACTTCCTGACTGGGAAAATTTTCACTAGTAGTCATGTTTAAATAGTGAATACAACAATAAACGATTTATATTTTAAGAGAACTTTTGCACATTCATATTGGGCTTATTTCAATAGCTTCAATCGAAATAAACAGTGGTAATTTGTAGGGTAATTCAATTGAGTGTATTTTTTACCGCATGAGGGCGCTTTCAACGGCTAATTTCCTTGCATCACAATTATTTTGACTGCCTGTATGTTGTTTTTTTGTATCAATGGCTAAATTAATAATAATAGTAATAAGAACATTGGAAAAAACAGTTTGTTTTACCAAAACAGACCGCAAATTTCTTTTGGACTTCTCGAGCAATTTTTTTCAGATGATTGGGACTTATTTTTTTTCTCCCTTTTTTCAGCCAGACGTATAGAGAAATTCAAGAGCATCCATCTAATGGTCATAATAAATATGTAAGTTTAAGTTCTCCCAACCTTGTTTTTAAGAAAGTTTAAAAAGAGAATAAAACAGTTTGTACCATTAACTAATAGGGGTGGCCCTTTAAGAAGTTGCAAAATGTCAAAGTTCAGTTCCCCTCTCATCACTCCAAAACCTATTTAATTCAATCGCTACTAGCATTTGCTGCAATTTTTAAACTGAAAAGTCAATATAAAAGCGATAAATTTATGTTCATATTTTTATTTTCATCTTCCCCGTAAAAAGAGCCCCTTTCGTGTCTGAATGACGTGGTTCAGCTTTGATGCAAATTACAAAGTGGTGGGATCCTCGAGCGCCCTCAAGAAAGATAAAATGGCCTACCTCGGAAAAATTGCCATGCCATGGTTTCTCGGCAATTCTTTTCACAATTAATGTGCACTTCAGCCGACAAAATCTCTACAAAATGAGCAAGGTGAGTTGATATCTATCTATACCTTCTTGTGAAGATCTCTTTCTGTGAATGTGAGGATTTAAAACGGTCAAAAATGAAGCAAACATGAGGGTTTACTGACCTTTTGTCTTGGCGGCCATTTTTAAAAACACGTGTCCTGGCTAAATTTGTACCATCCAGCCCGTACGGTTCTTTCGAAGGCGGTATAAATAATTCAGCACATTGAACAAAATGAACGCTACATCTGCGAGTAAATTTCATACTTTTTAATACAGGAATTGAAAACTGGATAAAATCATTTGTTTAGGTGTTTTCTTTGTATTTTGCCCCACTTGTTTGGGGTTTGTCCTACTCCTAGAACTATGAGGTTCGTTCCGCTATCGTCTCCACGAACCTCATAGAGTGACATGTACAAAATCCTATTCGAAACTTTCTGCTCTTCACGTTTACATGGCTACAGTTCTTTTTTGAAATCAGATCTCGCCAAAACTAGGCTCGATGTGTTCTTTCAACTCTCATCGAGCGTTGCACGGGTCCAGAAAATCCACTCCGCAAACTAAAAGTTGTTAAAAAGTGATAAATTCTCACCGTAACTCAGATCCCATTCAAACAGTATTGCAACAAATATGGCTGCCGGAGTTCAAAATTAACTGGTACGCGGAACCAGCCCATAGGACCAGTGCACCGCATAGCAGCATACCAGTTAATTTTGCAACTCCGGTCGCCGTATTTGTTGCAATACTGTTTGAATGGGATCTGAGTTACAGTGAGAATTTATCCCTTTTTAACAACTTTTAGTTTGCGGAGTGGATTTTCTTGTCCTGTGCAACGCTCGATGAGAGTTGAAAGAACACATAGAGCCTAGTTTTGGCGAGATCTGATTTCAAAAAAGAACTGTAGCCATGTAAATGTGAAGGGCAGAAAGTTTCGAATAGGATTTTGTACATGTCACTCTATGAGGTTTGTGGAGACGATAGCGGAACGAACCTCATAGTTCTAGGAGTAGGGTTTGTCCTAGACCAAGGAGCAATTATAGTTAAGTGTCTTGCTCAAGTAGACCCAGCAACTGGGGCACTGTACTCCTTTTATGAGATTTTGACATTATCTGTCATACTAGCGCCCCAGTAAAGAATATGTAGTAACTGCGACGGTCAGGAGGATTTAAATTACCTCTGTTAAAAAAAATGCCTTAGACTCAACAGAATTGCTCAAAATTCGCCTACTGTCTTCTCCAAGTGTTTATGGTGTAAAAAAATGCATTTAATTGTACTCACGATCATTTTCTGTCCTCCAAATCGATGATTTTTAGGGCCTCTGACAACCCTGCCGTTACAATCGCCATTTTGATTACTAATGTTACGACTGTTTTCTGACTTAAAAAAAGTCGTATTAACGCTGCGGGATCACGTGTTCGCTGATGCCCGGACTTGAATATTGTTCTGCGCAGTCAACGCAGGATACCAGTCAACGAACGCTACAGTTCCATTGGTCATGATTGCCGAGCGCGTGCTGTACAATGTTGCCATTGTGGGGGGTCGTTGACACAGCTGGTATCCAATCGTTCAGTATCACGTGACTATCAGTAGTAAAATGGCGATTGTAACAACGGCTGCATTTTGTGTGGTTTTAGTGGGCTAACAAATCATTAGTTTTGAGGACAGAAAGTGATCATGAGTACAATTAAATACATTTTATTTCACCTTTGATATCTTGAGAAGCCAGTAGACGATTTTCCAGCAATTTTGTTGAGTCCTTGTTGTAATCTTGGCCACTTTTTTAGATGTGTTTTAAATCCGCTTCGCCATAAGAACTTTTCAAACGAACTAACACATACTTTTCTGGAGTGCTAGTACGACCGACAATGTCAAACATTTTTTAAAAGGAGTACAGTGCCCCAGTTACTGGGTCCAACCCTAATGCTTTTTTAACATTTGAACATTATCTGGCATATGTAAGGTCCGAGTGAACTCCCATCAAAACTTGCTGCCTGTGTATCAAATGCCTTATTACAAAATTCAAATCTGTCAGACAGGGTGTTACAACGGTTCATTCAAGGTTATGTTGTTGATTCAATTATGCCATACAGGAACAAGTAAAATAAGGAAAACGTTGATTACAGACCAATGATTATATTTATTCTGGAAAACTATGGAATTACTGATTTACAAAATGCCATCTTGGAAAATCATATTGTGATCTATCCCAGCATGCTACTGGGCTAGTATGGAGAGCCCAAGGAAGTGTCACAAGATATAATACAAAGTCTGCTATAGAGTGACAAAAACTGCTCCAAAATCCACCAAAGATGTCTGCAATATACTTTAAACTCACCTGAAGTATGCACTTGAGATGTTGCCGGCCAATATGATGGTGCGATCATTTCAGATATTTTTTTTCTGAAAAAAGAGACATTTTTGGCTAAAAATCTTAACTGATGACTGCAACGATGCCGATGGAACACATTTCTAATTCGCTTAAATGTGCGCAATGTTAGGATTAGGTATGGGTGAGCTGTGCAAGAAATAGAAAAAGAGACCCTTAAGAACACTGGAGAACACTGCGGAGAAAAGCTAACATATACGGCTGCCGTGAAAATGGCTTATTTTTTCATGATTTTGACACTTTGTAATTGTTCAAAATGCCTGTTCCTCTCTGTATACATTCTGACAACCTTTCTGGACAGGTAAGGATGTAATTTGACCTAAATTAAGGGAGATAAGGTGGCAGCCAGATACAGCATTTTTGCCCACTGCGGGAGTAGACCCAGTAATTGGGGTGCTGTGCTCCTTATTTTGAAAATTTGACTTGGATGGTGGTACCAGCAGCCCAGGGAAGGATAGGTGTATCAGCTTTGAAGAAGTAGATTTACTATGATTGTGTATTACCCTGGTCCAAAAGAATTGCACAAATTATGACAAAGACTCAAAAAATTGCTGGAAAATTGCCCACTGGACTCTCAAAATATCAAAGATGAAATAACAGGCATTTAATTGTACTCACGATCATTTTCTGTTCCCAGACTCAATGTTTTTTTACCCCCAAAACCAGTGGTCGCCATGGAGCCGGTTAAATTTACTTTCATTCTGTTTTATGTCATATATATTAGTGTATAGGGATATATATTATATACATATTATATGTTAACATTTGATTAATTTGAAGTTCTGTTTTTAAAGACATGGTTGGTAGTTCTCATGGTTGGTGAAGAAATTCCTCCTTCAACCCAAACCCCGGCCTATACTTTTCATCATTTCTTTGCATTCGAAAATGAAATGTTCCCTGTCCTTCACATCTACCCGTCCCAGAATGAGATATATATCGGGTACTTATAACTAAAGAAATAAAGAGTATATATGGGTTCCCATTGTGCTTTAGGAAAATATCTAGTGGGCACTTTCTCCCAACAGATATCATGGCCAGGTGAACAAAAACCATTTGTTAAAATGAAATGTGTACCATTGAAATGCTTATTAATTTATGAACAATTTATTCTTTATTTCACTCAGGATTGCACCTTGTGCTGGCACCAGGCACTATAAAGCCATGGATTTTGTCAAATGCTGCCACCTGCAGCTCTGCATGCACGGCTACATCAACATTAAGGTAAAGTTTTTCAATATCATCATCGTTTTTACATGAAGTGACAAATCTGCACCACAGCCAGAATTCCGTGTTTGGAGAAAGTCATGTTTGAAGTTTTCAAACTGCTGTTTCGGAGACTGCTTACCATTTTTTCGTTTAAACAAAGAAAACTGTCAATTTGTTTTCAATTTTTTATCAAACTGTGTTAATGAGTTATTAATTCCTAAACACATTCATTACATTGTGAAAAAAAAAGAAGAGACATGCTTGCAAAGCGCTGTGTACAAACCAATGCCTATTGAGATTTGTCACTTCTTAAAAATGCTAAACTTAATAGGTCAACAGATTCGTCAGTCCAGGAAAATGTGAGTTTGGCACCAAGCCATTGTATTTCAATGGATAAAGTGGCGAATCTTGATTCCTCTCTTTGTGAAAATGCAAAATGGCAAATCAAGTGAATTGCCGGTCCTAGTAATTAGTGTAAGTACGAAACAACTATGTATTGGGTCCTGACCCTTGCTAAAAATGTTAATATGAGTATGTAAAGAAATTTGTCACTGACACCGCAAACTCACACACACGTAGATACCATTAAAAAGTAGCAATTGGAGAAAACGTTGTCTAAAGCTGAACACTTTTTAAAACACTAGGATCCTTTAGAATTTCAGCATTTTCAACTGGTTTTCTCAATGTAGACTCTTGATGCTTTGAATTTGATAAATGTACTGCTTTTGACCTTTTTACATCCTAAATTAATAAGCAATGAAGGAAGGGTGGTACGTGTCAATTCAAGAAACCAAAACAAGAAGCAAATAGAATATTTTTGTTTTCATGAAGTGACACATTCCAATTTATTACAATAAATTTGACAGCAGGCATGCGTGCATGCCCTTCACACACACAAGGTTTGTGTCACTTCGTGAAATCGTTTTTACTTCACATTTGAGTATGGTGCACGCCATGCGTTACAATGGTAAATGGAACCTGTGTGTCAGTTTGTGCTAACAAAGATTGTTGCTTTCATGCAAATAAAAGATCGACATACATAATTATTGTAACTAAAAAAGTAGAGTTCATAAAGCTTTGAAATTATACGCCTTGACAAATACTTTATACACATGCAAAAAACTTAAACTCAAAGAAAGTTGTTTTGTACATAAGGTGCTATAGTTTGTTGGAGATGATTTGTAAAAAATCCAATTTGCCAAAATTTGTGATTTGTTTACATATTTGTCGGTTTGTGAAAATGGTGACGGTGAGGGTGCCACAGTTTCTTTTGTTGGTACAGCTGGTATTGTGTGGACACGCCATGGCTTGTGTACTATGGTCTTTGATCATAGACCTAAAAAAGTGAAAACTGAAAGACTTGCCAAATAAGAAAGATGTGCCCCCCAAAAAATGTATAGGGTTTTATTCTGTGTCAAGTAACTTTTTTATTTGGTGTTTTGTCCAACTGTGAATGGTTGCCTTGAAGGGAAAATAAATACCAAATATCCCTTTTAAGACAAGCATTTTCTTGTCAAGTTCCGTCTTCCATCTTTTAGTTTTATTGTATTGAGGAGGAAGGAAAAAAATTGCCCCAAATTAACTGTCCCAAAGAAGTGAATTGGTTTTATTCTGTATCAAACTAGTGTTATTATCGTGATGTGTGTTTTGTGCATCTGAGAATGTTTGTCTTGCAGGCAAATTAACACCTTCAATATTAATTGTCGAAAGTATTGTCTTGTTGAGTTTCTATTATTTGTTTTGAACAACATGACTTAGATGATGTACAACACATTAACAGATAAAGGAAGAAAATCCCCCCCCCCCCTTCTTAAAAAAAAGGGGGAAAAAAAGTAAACTGGTTGGTTTCTGTCCCAAATCCTCCAAAATCTCAGTTGTCTGACTTTGTACAATTTAGGGTTTAGGCCAAAATAACAATATTTTGTCATTGGAACAGATATACCATTCTTTTTAAGTCCAAACATTCCAGTGTTGAGCATGGAGTAGAGTATTTTGTAGGATATGGGAGGGTCTCTAGCCAAAGACACTAGGGGTTATGGTTAAGGAAATAAATTTGACCCCCCAAAACTATGACCCCCAACAAGTGAACTGGTTTTATTCTGTGTCAGTAACTTGTTAATGTTTGTTACTGTTTTGTCCAGCTGTAAATGTTTGTCTTGCAGGCAAATTAACACCACATATTATTTGTCAAATAGTGTTTCCTGGTTGAGTTTTTATTACTTATTTGCTCCTACATCATACCTGAAAACTATTCATTTTTATGCATTGTAATGAACTACATTTAAAACAAAATGGATAAGGTTTCATTCTGTATCAAATAATTTGTGATGTGTGTTTTGTCCAACTGCGAATAGTTGTCTTGTCAGAGTAAGGAAATAAATGCCCTAAAGTAACTGACCCCAAGAAGTGAATTGTTTTTATTCTGTGTCAATGAGTTGAGTCAACCTTACTCTCTGATACGGAAACCTGGATGCTCACTATCCCAGCAGGAGAAGACCGTGGGTGGGAAATACGCCCATTTACTGATGATGGCCTTGGATTTGTCATGGACTGCCAATACAAGGAACGCCCACGTCTGTGGCGGTCTACTGATGAGACGGATGAGACTTGCAAGGCTTTGATATCCTGAAGAGAGACACAAGTCCCCATGACTGAAGACCTGCACTCCTGTATGAAGGACTGATCCAACTGGAGGAGAGGATCAGATGGGCCTGTGTCGATGGAGGACTTCTCCGATCCCAGCCACCACAACCTGATTGATTTATTCCAAGTTGTACACCTATATATGTGTTTTGTCAAACTGTGCTTGGTTGTATTGAAGGAAAATAATACCAGATACTATTTGTTGAAAAATGTAGGACTCTGGCAATGCTTAATCTTTTGCCCATTGTTTGTCTGTTGTTTTGTTTGTGTACTGCAATGGTAAATATAGAAATAAAGGTAACATTAAATTAATTTGAATCGTGGTGTTTGATTGTTACATTGGATTGGGGGAGGAATCTTTTTTAGCTGCTAACTGGAAGGACTGGTAGTGAACTAGCTATGCTGAGGTGTATTCAAGCATTCACCCAGAGTGAACAAGCCACTGATAACGCTGAGTGTGATGTAAGGGATGGAGTTGATGGCTACCCTATCATCCCGCCAGAGTGGTGAAGTACGACTGTTCAAACCTGGATGAGATCTGGAGGACTACTCTACATAGACTAGGAAAGATACCTTGAATTGCTCTGCAATGATGAGCTACATGTACCATCAAGTGATGTTGTAAAGTGCAAGACAGAGATTTGATGGTCCAGGACAGAGGTTGACACAACGCTTGATGAAAAAACACTCACCTTCCTGAATTTTTCAAAGTCAACTGGAGTACAGTACGCTGCTCTTATTTAAACAAAAGTTAATATCAGTCATTTTCTTGTAGCATTACAATTCATTTAAAGATACCTGTATGTTGTTTGGCAATCATTTCAGAGTGGACAGGCAGGGTTGTGTATTTTTTGTTGTTGTCAAGTTTTAAAGATTTGTTGAAGGTCCCTAAAGAAGCTTCCTGTAAAAAAATAAATAGCCAGAAAAATTCTTAGCTTTTGGTAGTTTAAATTTAAATCATTTCATAGATACATTTCATTCTGAGAGAGAGCTTACTGATTAATAAAGTTAATACCAGCACCAATCTTCAAGAGAACTGTTTTAGGCATTTGACATTCCCCTGGAATTACTTTTGTTTGCTTTGAATGGTGTGTCGTGGCATAGCAGTTCAGTGCAGTGGACTCAGTTCTGGTGGCTAAGCCTATAGGTGGGTAAGAATCCCGGTCATGACACTTGTGTTCTTGAGTAAGACACTTAACTTTAATAGCTTCTCTTCCTTCTCATCATCCAGATGTAAATGGGTACCTGTGAGGGAAGAAGTGGTCCATGTGATTGATTTAGCTTGGTGCGCTACATTCTTGGCTGCAGAGGCTGTAAACTCCACAGGGAGCTGAGATAGTTTAAGGAATGAGATTAATGGCCCAGTGGCCAGGGGTGAAAATTTTCAAAGTGCAATGATCATTTCTTTGGAATGTAAAGGTTGAATTCCCACAAAGTATACTTTTATAATTGTTATGTACCTCTGGTCCCAAATGGAGCTCTGCAATTATTGTGAATAATGCATGCTGTTGCTCTTATTATAAACAAAAGTTAACATCAGTCATTTTCTTGAAATATTGCTCTCTTAATTAGCTAGATTGAAAATCAGTGTAATTAGATTGAAAATCACTCTTTTGGATTGAGGTAAGGGACAAATCTTTAGCAGTTTGTCGTCCTTAGTTTCAATCGAATGGAGTAAATTTCAATCGAAAGTTTTCGGCCAAAGATATTTGTATGTTGTTTTGCGATCATTTCAGAGTTGACAGGCAGGATTTTTTGTTTTTTTTATTTTAAAATTCAAGGTAAAGTAAGTTATGAACCTAACTGCTTTAATGGTGGGCAATGTTCTTAAACACTAATTGCTGCAAATTGTGCATTTTGTTTGTGTTGCAGAAAGGCTTAGCATCTCCAAAGAGATCTACCAGTCAACAAGGTGATGTCCAAGACCAGCCTAGGATAACGTAGCTCCACTCTCCAGGAAAGGTTGAATTCCCCAAAAGTATACTTTTAATATTATGTACCCCTGGTCCCAAATGAATCTCTGCAATGATTGTGTAAAAAATCATGTTGTTGCTCTTTTAAGTTATTATTTTAAGTTAATATCAGTCATTTTCTTGTAACATGACAATTCATTTTGTTTGCTGTTTATACCATGCCCAATATGTGGCAAAAGGAGGCTCCCCTCCCCAAAATGTTCCCATTCTCTAAAACACTCTTCCCCCTCTTGTACAGAAGTACCCTCCCTAAAATCCTTAAAAGAATTCCAGAGATTTCTAGAAAATAATAAAGACACAATAGGAAGGGGGGGGTACACACTGCCACATATCCAGCACCAAATTGTGTTGTTTGGCAATCATTTCAGAGTTGACAGTTGGGTTCAAAAGATTCTTATATACTGTTGCTTTCTTTTATTACAATAATCAAAGTATTCCTGATGTGCATGAGTGCCTTCAACCATTTAGTTGCTGCTTTCATTATTTTGCCTTCATTAGTTTTAAGTGAAAGTATAGAATCATTACTAAGGTAAAGGCAATTCAATTGAACCAAACTAATTTACTGACTGTGGAGGATGTTTTTAAACACTAAATGTTGCAGATTGTGCAATTTGTTTGTGTCGCAGCATGGCTTTAACATCTCCAAAGAGATCTACCCGTCAACAAGTAGATGTCCAAGACCAGCCTATGACAAAGGAGCTGCACTCTCCAGGAAAAGGTAAATTCTCAAAAACTGAGTTAAAATATTAACACCCAGTCCCAAATAAAGCTCTATTGCAAATGTGCACAATAACAAACAGAAGTTATTATCAGTTATTTTCTTTTAGCATTCCAAATCATTCAAATATACTTTTATGTTGTTTGACAACCATTTCACAGTTGACAGGCAGGGTTGTTTTTCTGTTGGGTTTTAAAGATGATTAATTACTGTTGCTTTTTTTTATTGAAATTATCAACAATTTTCCTGATGTGCGTGAGTGCCTCCAATCATTTTGTTGCTGCTTTCAGTAGTTTTCCCTATTGAATATAAGCATAGAAAAAAATCCTCAGGTAAAAACAATTAAATTGAACCTAACTGTTTTACTGACAGTGGATGATGTTTTTAAACACTGCATGTTACAAATTGTGATTAGTTTGTGTCGCAGAAAGGCTTAAGCATCTCCAAAGAGATCTACTGATCAAAAAGTAGATGTCCAAGACAAGCCTGTTATATAGGAGCTGCACTCTCCAGTAAAAGGTGAATTTTCAGGCATTTGACGTTGCCCAGAATTACTGGTGCTTACTTTGAAAGCAATTTATCCAAATGATCCTCATCATGTGTGTGAGTTTCTCCAAACTTTTTTCTGTTTTTTGCTGCTTTGAGTGAATTAAAATTTCAACACCCAGTCCAGTCCCAAATAAAGCTCTCTAGTAACTGTGTATAATGTCTATTGTGGGTCTGGTTTAAACAAAAGTTACTATCAGATTTCAATGTTGTCGCCTTTTTTCGTTCCATTTATTTTTGATTGGAAGTATAGAAAATCCACAGGTAAAAGCAATTCATCTGAAACTGTTTGAATAATAGGTAATGTTTAAAACACTAAATGTTGCAAATTGTGAGATTTGTTTGTGTTGCAGAAAGGTTTAGCATCTCCAAAGAGATCTACCCGCCAACAAGTAGATGTCCAAGACCAGCCTAAGATATAGGAGCTGCACTCAACCTTTGTATGTATCCTGTTCAGAAAAAAATGCAAATTATGCTTCCCCTATGGAACTCTCTTAGATTAAAACCATACATGTACTCAAGAAGTTAGTCCTCTTCAAGAAAACCAGGTGCATGACAAGCGAGATAAGCAGTTTAATTGCAGCAGAAAATGTTAAAGTTGAACACTGGAGCACAAAGAGATGTAGAGGCAACAAGAAAAGCCCCCTTTTTAAACAAACAAATGTTTCCCCTTTTTCCAGCTTTTAAAAGGTGCATCAATCAGTGTAATACTTATTAAAGAACTGCCAATATTTTATTGACTATTGTTTAACAGTTCCCTGATTATTAGCTCAAAATGTTCCACCGGAACACCTCCCCTGAATCATCATACAAAAGAAGAAAAACAACGTCGTACTTTAAACAAAAACAAGGATTACTACAAGTGATGGTTTAAAACTCAAATAAAAAGCAACAATGACTTTTTACAATATTAATAAAAAAATAAAAAAATAAAAGCACTATGGGCCGGGATTCTCACCAGTTATAATCACCCCTGCAAGGAATTTTGTTCATTAAAATTATTGGCTTGCATACAATTTCTTATCTGTAAACTTGACCTTTCAGAGCCAGAGGTGTAGCTAACAGTTCCCTGAAATCAAGTGCTGAGGGAATCGCCTCTACTGACATCTTGAAGGCTACAGGGTATAAAGGAGAGCAACGCGTATGTAAACATCAGTATCATCAAGACATCCTAGCAGTTCATCTAGGGATCATGAATGAACAAGCAAGCTATATGTTGTCTTCAAATGTAAGATATTGTAGTATGTGTTAGTTTGATGTTTTGATGTATTTTGTTATCGTCGTATAGTGGGCTGTTTTTGCAGCACTATACAGTTTTAATCTTGTAAATAAGTACACCATTGCAAGCAAGCATATACGCGTTTTTTAAACTATTAAATTGGAGATCTTAAGAGCCTTGGTAGTGCGGAGATTCGATTGGTGGTGCGGAGATACGATTGGTGGTGCGGAGATTCGAATGGTGGTGCGGAGATACGAATGGTGGTGCGGAGATTCGAATGGTGGGGTGCGGAGATTCGATTGGTGGTGCGGAGATTCGATTGGAAGTGCGGAGATTCGATTGGAAGTGCGGGGATTCGATTCGGAATCGATATGGTAGTAAACACGGGAAATTCCGAATAGTTAAAGGGACCTGGACACTTGCACGTGGCATGTGGGGTCCTACTGCCGGCCAGGGTGACAGCTGGTTGTTGATCTTAAAGGTGCATCAGGCTGCACCATCGGAAGGAGCATGGTTCTGGTGTGATCACAAATGGTTGGCAAACGGCAGTAGTCCCTAGTCTTGGCCGTGGGGGCTATGGGACCGCGTTACTACAGCTAGGGGACTGCCTCGGGGTTCCGCCTTGGGGTGGCGGACCGGACCCTGCCGAAAGGTGGGTGAAATGGCTCTGACGATGCTAGAAAGCGTGTGGGGCTGGTATCCTGGGACCTGCACGTGGTGGCCCTGCTTTAGACTAACCTTACCAGGATGATTATTGGCAAAATTTAGAACTGATTTAATTAAAATGCTTGCAATGGTGTACTTATAAAATGTTTGTTATTTTTAATTCCAAGATAATGAGTGCATTTTGTTATGACTTGATCAATCACCTCGTAGATTCAAATCAAAAACTGCATGTTGTGTATTACTATTTATGATGTTAAAGATGCCTTGTCCGATTTTAGACCGATTTGGGTTCAAAAATTTATTAAACTTTCAAATTGCTTATATCATGGGGTATAAAATGTTACGAGCTTTCATTTGATACTTTGAACGAAAAAATCCGTCAAGGATTAGTGGCAATTAATTTGCAGCAGAGAACCGGTGATAGTTTATCGCTCGGATAGCACACTTAATGTATGTACATTGTACATACACCATGTACATTGTATGTATGCGCACAGCCAGCCATGTGGGCCGGTAGTGGCTGAGAGCATTGCAGGGGATCTGCCGCGACCCGTATTAAAAAAGGTCACAAGAATCATGAATATTCATTATCTTGAAGTTTCTTCTGATTAGCCGCTGGGAAACCAGTCAAATTGAAATCGGCAAATGCCAGCGGAACTTTTAAAATGTTCTATCTCGAGTTCCTGATATCAGAATTCTTTGTTTTTTATTTTTTTTTTCGTTACACAAACATATAAACTTTTTAAATTCATTTGCTCAAGGAAAATGACTGTTTTAGCCCTGGGCCCCAAATCGGACAATGCATCTTTAAACTTTATCAGTGGTACATTAAGTAACTTTGCAACCCCCCCCCCCCCATTTTATACATTGTGTCTACGTCACTCTACTTACCTGGAGAGCCACCATTTATGCATTCTTAGCTGCCAGCAGGTACAGTTTTGCTAAGATTTACACACAAAAGCACCCTTAGCTACTGATCTACCCAAAATGCCCCGTGGCATGAGCACCATGTTATCTGCCTCTTTTTCTAAGCACAGATTGTGGTAGACTCACTTTTCAGACATCTCCGTCACTTGCAACGATTTTTTGTTAACATTGTCATAAAATATGATAACAGAGTTTCATCCAGTATATTCTAATGGTGAAGCGAGGGAATTAGTTTGTCCACAACCCATAACAGGGAAATATCCTCTCCCTGGGACGAGCCAATTCCTTGGGGGGACTGTACTGGTGATAATATCCTGCCACCACATCAGCCCCCGTTCCAGCACTCCACACCAGTAGAGGCCCCGATCGCTGACAGTTCTTTTGATCGGAAAGGAACACTGTCCAGCCTTCGATCCCGGCCAGTGTACAAGACGGTACAGCCATCAACAACATGGTAGTCGTCCCGGCAAGGGTAAATCCAAAAAAACCTCCAGTGCCGGGACTAGCTCCGAAAAGAAGAGCAGGTAGTGCAAACACAACCCATTTTCAGGCTCGTTACACCACTCCCTGCTCCATGGCAGTTGCCACAGGGGCTTCTGTGCAGGCAGACAAGCCATGACACACTCAATCTCCTGGGTGTACAACGCTGTCACATTCAGAGTGGTGCTCCGACAATGCTGGGTACCACCGTCATTGTCGGATTTTCCCCCAGAATTGGGCAATCCTTCCAGGCCAATAGTGTCTTCTGAATTGCCTTCAGATTTGACCCATTACTGCTCCTATTTAAAAAATATGACAAGCCAACGTCCTCTCTGCCGCGCTTTTTCAAGTCAGGCAAATCATGCAGGGACAAGAAACATTATGACCACCAATATTGCTGATGCCCTGTCTGTGGGGCAGATTGTCCCTACAGAGTGGACCCTACTCCCCTTGGTGGTTCACCTGTTTGCGACTTCTCACAACAGTCAATGCGTGGCAGACAGATGTGCTGTTGGTTCAGTGGGACAGGCTGTTTGCTTACGCATTATAGCTCTTCTCCCTCATACCAAGAGTTCAAACCAAAATAGAGCAAGAGGATTGCAGGATTCTCCTCATAGCACTGTTTTGGTCCCGGCAACCCTGGTCCGTAACCTTTGGTCAAACTCCTGGTCCACCAGGCTGTGATTCTCCCACAGAGGTTGGACATTCTCTTCCAACCCTGCACCCACCTCCCCAGGGTCTTCACCTGACGTGCTTAGTATTGTTGGTAGATCAGTAGGGAGTGCATTTGTGTGTAATTCTTAGCGTTATTGTACCTGCTGATAGGGAAAAAGCCTGCATAAGTAGTGGCTCTACAAGTAAGTAATTGTTTGTAGACCCATACCACACTACTATGGGGAGGATTTCAATTTTTGATTATATAACACGATTACGTTAATTACTGAAATGAGGCAGCTGCTGATGGGTTGGAGTGCGAGCCGGCGGACGTAAAGTAATTCACGTTAACGATATTGCAGGCAATTTAAAAGAAAGACGGCATAGAAAGATCACGTAATTGTTCGGCCACAAGACCCATGAAAATACATTGAAATGTGTTTTTATTTCTCCATAATTCACATGAACATATTACAAAATTTCACAAGTAACAAGAGTATGACAATACATATAAAATGAAAATACTAAACCACATAAAAGATGTAATTATGGAGAAGGCAAGATTACGGGGTGGGGGAATAAATTTCCAAAGTTTGGAATCAAATAAGGAATTAATAGTAATAAAACATATATAAAAATTGTCAACATTATTAAAAATTATTAAATGATTTGTAGTTAAGATATTTGTTTTACGTAACCACTTATTCTGATTGATTTATTTAAATGCCATTAAATTTCACCACTAACACATGAAAAGAAATAACTTATATGATTTAATTAAAATGACTAAAAACAAATGACCACATTACAAGTAGCACATTTGTGTTTTAATCACCTGAGAAATTACAGCTAATATATTAAAAATGCATGATAAAACATGTTAAAATATTTCCATTGTGCTAATTACTTCCTATACAAATTTTAAAGATAGATGCCCTTAAAAAGAAACTGACGCAATTTTAACTCAAATAAAAATAACAGTTTATATGTATGTTATGTTGTAGTGTCTCCTACTAGCTTTCCATTACAATAAATTAGGTTTTGAATTAAAATTCATTAATAATAATTAAATGCATGTGTTTTTAATTATTTAATTTGTTAAACTTTAACAAATTCTATCATTGTGTTACTTCATTTAAGTTGATTATCACATGAGAAAATTAAAATATTGATATGAATTAAATTAACATTAAATGAAGACATCTAACTCTAATTGGAATAACTATACATTTAAATTTTTTGTAACTGTACATCTAACAAATCACTAACTTGAAATGAGTTTTCAGAACTCACTATAAACAATAGTGTTTAAAATGTGACAATAAATTATATGCTGACACCCAATTGTCAATTTTTATGTAAGCTACAACAAGTGGTTAATCGTTTCCCTTTTTAACGTGTTTAAAATTATATATTTTTTACTTTAACATAAGCAACATGTAAGACAAATGAAATTAATGTTGGGAAACTGGGTCCCTTTTATGCCGCTTTAATTACATACAAATTTTTTTACAGTGTAAATTAACAAATTTTATGATTAGTATTTATGCTATTTGTTCCTAGATATTTGAATTTGTTATATCACTATTGGGTGGGTGGTTCTTTTGGGGTTCAAGCTCTCTTACATAAGTCAGGCCTACATGGACATGTACATTAACACCTTAACAATTATGATTACTAACATTAATAAAAGCTATCACAGATACAAAATGTATTATCAGTGAGAACACATCAGGCCTACATGTAGATTAATGTTTTATTTTATATGAAATAAGTTGTAGCACTAAAGGGGGTGGCTCTTAATTCTAGTTCTATTGAATAAGTGGACCTACATGAATGTGTAGACTTACTCTCTTTAAATAAAATATCAATTATAGTAAACAAATATAGTGAAACTATCACCAATGGATTACTTTCTATTTTTAACAGTTCATAATTTTAATCTTAGTGAAACAAAGAAATTATCTAACATATATTCTCATAACTCTTTTTTTAACAAAAAAGATATTGTATTATATATGTATGAAATGAATTACTCAAAATGATGTCATTCATAGCTTGAGGGTCAAACTCAAACCTCACATGCTGTTTTAATTACTACAAACAATAAAAACTAACAACATACTTGATCCAGCTAAATGTGTAAATTACTCTTTCCAATTTTTACACTACGTTTAATTGTGTTGAGAGATTCATGTGATAATAACAAATTATGATTAGAAATAAAATTATTTTATTTACATAAAACTGTAAAAATGTGGAGTAGTGGTGAAACCAATTATTATATTTTAACCTTTTTTTAATAAATGGGGCGCTGCAGAGATTGAACGCTAGTTTGTACTTTACATTCGATCGGTGCATCTATTAAGCCGTGCAAAAATGCAACCTCATTTCAGAAACGTATCGTTTAATACTTGAACTGTGATAAAAAAAAATGTTTATCTCAGTTGCAGTGAATTTAAGTGTGTTCAAAGATCAGAATGATCCCACAATTTACTTTGTGATAATAAATAAAATTACAGTAATGTTTAAAGGTTTGGTGAATTACTAAGTATTGATGTTTTTAATTTACACCAAATAATTATCATTGGAATTTTTTTTGTGCCTTCCAGTTTATTTTTACACGATTTATTTTCTTTAAAAGTAATGGTCTTCAGGAACGCCCACAAAAATAGGTCACTTGCTGGCATGGCTAGATTCCTTCTGTGGCATCATCATTATAAAATTTATTCATGAGCTGTTCCAGAGGACAATCTTTTCTGGACGGGGTCTGCCAAAGGAATGACAAATATGTGCTCTTTCTTTTCAAAAATTCACTCATGAATATATATTATGTAATGCATGTGATGTCACCGAAGGAATCCAACCATGTCAGCAAGTGACCTATTTTTGTGGGTGTTCCTAAAGACTATTATTTCTAAAGAAAATAAATTATGTAAAATTATACAGGAAGACACAAAATGATTTTTCTCAACAGAATTATTGTATATTAACTGTAAGGTGTAGAATAAAATCATCAATACTAAGTAATTCACCAAACCTTTAATGTTATAAAGCTACTTTTATAATAGGCCTATGTAAAGAATTATTACTCTTAACAATTTACAGGCTGTGTAGAAGTTTGATTTCAGTAAATGGCTAAAATAATGAGAGGCTAGATAGTGATAGCGCCCTCTAGCAGTGACCAAATGAAACTTATAGAATAATTGCTATAATTACTAAAGTAAAATAGTTGATATAGGTAAAAGCACTGCAGTGTACTGGGTGGTGTTCAGGGGTTTTCATTTTACAAATTGAAATAAAGTGAATTTTAAACTCTGCTGATAAGGTTAAATCAAAGGGGGGAGGGGTGCTGACGAAGCTGACCTTACCCTCAAGAGAATGCAATATTTTGAGTATGTTTCACAAGGAATGCCAGTTTATAGTTTACAGCATAATAAAGTAGTTAATATTATAATTAAAAGTTTATTCTGTTCTATTCGAGACTATGACTACAAGGATCGTATTTTTGCTTAGAAAATTTGATACTTTTGACTAAAATAATAACTACATGGTGTAATGTTATGACCAATCTAAATGAACGAATGAATGAATCACTTAAAATAAATGACACATATCTCAGTTAACTAATTTTGGTTATATTTTAAGTAGCTTCTAAATGTTAAATTACTATTGATTACAATAAAGTTTGTAGTATTAATAGTGTTAACTTTTACTCAATTAAGCACATTTCATACCTATGTAATATCAGGTTTTAGTTCCATTTCGTATCTATGTAATTTCAGGTTTTGTTTCGTATCTATGTAATATCTGGTTTTTGTTCCACAATAAAACTATTTTCAATCAGAAACCAACAGATACTTCATTTTCTTTTTTCTTCTGAGCTGAGGTCATAGGTTATAACCTATGACCTTTTTGATTTTTTTTTTTGGCCAATCTATCCTAAGGTTTATATATAACGTCCGAGCACAATTTTTCAAGCGGCGATTTAGCCCAGTGGGCTAGCTCACAGCTCCCGGAATTCTGGGGCTGTGAGCTCGGGGGTTCAAATCCTGGTGGACCCCTCTTTTACCAGTAAAAAAAGACTTTTTTTTAAATTCTTGTAAAAATTGGTAGGACTTGAACCTGGTACCTTCAGCTCTGTAACCTCTATCTCTCACCACTCTGCTACTGAGCTTTCATGAAAATCTAACGGTTTTTGACCTGATGAATATTAGAATGGCCCGACTTAGAAAATTTTTCAAAATAATTTCTCCCTGGCTAGACCCTTGGATTTCAAGCTGATCTGAGGGTTGACCAAGGGCCTTGGAGCTAAGACTTGGGAGCAAAATTTCTAAGTGCTGAGGGGCCAGAGGCTGGGAGGTTGCTGGGCAGTCAGTCAGCCAGTGGGTTGAGCTGGTTGGATTGAAGGCTTGGAGTGAGGGAAAGGGAGATGGACATGCTGGGGGTGATGGCTGGCTAGACATGGGCATGATGATGCTGGGTAGAGGACTAGAGTGAGGATGGGGTTGCTGGGCTGAAGATGGTGGGTTGAGCTGATTGGACTGAAGGCATGGGGATGATGGTAGGGTTATAGTGGTGTGTATAGTGGGGTATGGCTGGCTGAACGCTATGGGTATGATCGAGCTGGATAGATGACTGGGGCGAGGGGAGCTGGGAGGTTGCTGTGTAGGCAGTCAGCCAGAGGGCTGAGAGGGTTGGATTTTAGGGTTGGGGAGATGGACTAGTAGTCATCATGCTGGGGTGTGGCTGGTTGACAATGGGTAAGGGTAAGGAACAGGGGCTTGGAGGTTGCTGTGCAGTCAGTCAGCCAGTGGACTGAGAGGGCTGGATTTTAGGGTAGGGGAGATGTACCAGTAGTCATCATGCTGGGGTGTGGCTGGTTGACAATGGAAATGCTCAAGTTAGGTAGAGGATTGGGGCTTGGGGCTGGGAGGGTTGATACTTGGTGGAGTATTCTTGATAGGGGGTGTATGTTCATGGGACTATTACTCTTGGGTGAAATTGATTTGAAGGAACATTTTTTTATAAAGGGATACAACTTTTTATGCTTTTAAGAGATTAAAAGATTCTATTACTGTACTATTCTGGAAAAGGATTGAGAGGATAGAGGCCTGTTTTATTGCAGCCATTTTTGTTGGATTCCCCATCTACTTGTATAATGTTGTATTACACTTACTGGTTTATTGAATGGCACCAGTCTATTCAATGTATCAAACCATTCATTTGTGCATTTTTCTATCACATTTGGGGTTATGGTCAGAGTTAAATGGGACCAGTCTACTTTATTTGCGCAAGGTTGGATTTCGTCATGTACAATAATAGCAAAGTAAGGAAATCTCGGAACAGTCTTTTCGATGTATTGAACCATTTATTTGTGCATTTTTTGGATCACATTTGCGGTTAGAGTTACAGTTAAATGGGACCAGTCTATTTTATTTGCGCAAGGTTGGATTTCGTCTGGTACAATAATAGTACATAAAGTAAGGAAATCTTGGGACAGTCTTTTTGTTGTATTGTACCATTCATTTGTGCATTTTTTTCACATTTGGGGTTAGGGTTAGAGTTAAATTGGACCAGTCTATTTTATTTACGCTTTTTGGGGGCTTACGTCTTGTACAATAATAGCACATAAAGTATGGAAATCTTGGGACAGTCTTTTTGTTGTATTGTACCATTCATTTGTGCATTTTTTTCACAATGGGGTTAGGGTTAGAGTTAAATTGGACCAGTCTATTTTATTTACGCTTTTTGGGGGCTTACGTCTTGTACAATAATAGCACATAAAGTATGGAAATCAGAGACTTCTTGTTCTTGCTATATTTGTAGAATCATTTTATTTTGACAGTTCCCAAAAATATGCTATAAATAATATAATTTAAACAAATTAAATTTTTACATTATAAGAATAATTTTACTGTAATTGAACTAACCTGAAAAAGATGAACATTTTGAATCTTTAGAAGAATGATATTTTGTGTGGCGACAGATCTTTTGGAAGACTTATTTCAATTATCTATAAACTACACAGCTAAAGTTCTGCATTAATTGGCAATGGCGCAACCAGACATTTTTAATTGGGGGGGGGCAGCCATAAAATGTTTTTTTTTTTTGGGGGAGTGCTTTTTAATGTATCGAACTATTCATTTATGCATTTTTTCGATCAAATTTTTTTTTTTTTGGGGGGGTGGACAAGGCCACTGTTATTAATTAATAAATAAATATTTTGTCACAGATTTATCGCATGTCATGCTTAATTTCATTAACGATGTGGAACATTTTTTCTTGCTCATGGTAATATTTTAGAGAGAAATATTTATCTAGCTTATTGATTCTGGTGTAAAGTTTTTATAAAGTATGCTTTGTTTAAGTATTAAGTTGCTTTTTGGAAAGTAAATTCAAAATTGAGCGAAATTACGTCAGCCCATATTTAATGTCACTAATTCATTTATAGTTTTTAATTACCACTTGGCGAATTTTCTCGTGCAATACCTTAAATTAAAGCTTTTAACTTTCTTGAATCTATAAAACTAACTTTTTAAAATTTAAATCTACAATTTCTGGTCAAATCGACTAAAGAATCGGACGTAGCACCTTTAACTTTCAAGATAAATACCAAATGTCATATTTTTCTTTTTTATTTGGTAAAAGTTTAGGTTTTTGTCAGAACAACTCACAAATAAGACCTCACTTGTGAAGGACACATTTTTCACAAAATGTAAGTTTTCAATTCAAAATCTTTTTATGATCTTTGTCCATAATGCACATATATATTTTACACCTTTGAAATCAAGACCAATAAATGCAATGAAATATGAGTACTTGATATTATTTATTTTATAATATATTCATTTTGTAAAGTAAGTGCACCTTGCGATAGCCATTTGTGATAAACACCATCACCAGAATTTCCCCCGCTTTAACCACAGAGATTGAACCATCATATCACCATTAATTGAACCACCCCACAGCCACTAATTGAACCGATGCACCAGCATTGCTATAACTTCACAGTTAAAACAATATTGCCGAGATTTCTAACTTCATGAGTTCATTATACGCATTTTGTGTACTTGCTTGCAAATGGTGCACTTACTTCTTACAAGAATATTTATATAAGACAAAACTAATGCATCGAGGATGTACTTATTAATTAACACGTCTACAATCTTACAAATGAAGTAAACAAGCTGTTTGGTTGTTTTTTATCGATGATTCCTTGATGTGTAAAATGCCTTAACCAGCTGGCGCACAAAAGTTCTGTCTGAGCCGGCAAACGGGTGATGTTAAAACACACAATTGTGTAAAATGGGAATACCGGAACAAAGGCAACCGGGACATTCTACTACTGAGCATGCACAGAGCATGCACACACTGTGTAATGCTTTGTTTCACACACATAAAGACACATGGTCTTAAATATTTCACCGATTTTCAACCAATATGCGGGGGTTGTTGTGTAATCTCCGATTTCAGACCTTTGTCTTTTCCTTCCAAGAAGAGGATTACGAGACATCGAAAGGCTTCCACCATTGTTTATTTATTGTATTTCAACTCAATGAAGGTAAGTCAGAGTGAACCGGGGATCCAGCCTCGGTTCTAGATTTAGTACCAATCTTATGCCGTAGCTCACAGCTGAGGTTTAGCAATTCACTGTGCATGTATTTGATATTTTCTCCATAGAGAAAAAAAAATCTTGGTGCTATAAAGAGAATCTTTGTTCTCTTGGCTTTGCCAAGTCAAGGTTTCTTTGTGCCAGCGGTACTCTCAAAGAAAAATGATTCCGGCAATTCCAAGAAAAATAATCCTGTTATGCTGGACAGGAAAAAATGGAAGATTCCTGGTGGCAACTCGTCAAACTCTGAAGCTTACAAGATTTTAGTGAAAGTTATTTGCTGCATACTTGGCTGTAGGATATCAGCTTTCCCATGCTGTAAAAGGTTAAAGAAAACAATTATATAAAGGTAACACATTAAGGTGCATGAAAAAAGGAAAGGTCAAATGAACTGGCCATCCTCCCCCTGGCAGTATCAATTTTCCCTTCTCAATGAAATCTTATGAGCCATCAATGTTGACTTGATTTTTCAAACATTTCATTTTTTTTAAGTTAAAATTTGACACAATACACATCAACCTTTAATTTGCATCCAATTTGATTTTTGCCTGAAAAGCAGAATGGTAATATCCCAACTAAATTTGATGTGTGTTTTTAGTCGAGAAAGACTTGAGAAGTTCAGCAAACTCTCTGAATCATCAGCATATTTTTAGATATCATCTATGATATTTAGTTTGTAAAATTACTAGTGCTTGTTTACCTTAAATAAAAGAAACACAGAAGAAAAGTTTCTAGATTTGTTTCCTGGAATCTTATGAATGTTCATAGAATGAGCTTAATTATTTATAAAAATGGTTTTGTTAATAAAAACATGTTTTCATTTTTCAACTCTGTAATCAATCTGTAGGGCTAACCACTCATCTGGGTTAGGCTGATGCCAGCATGGAGTCCCCAGAGTGTTGTGGCATGTGATGTAGGGGAGCTGTTTGTAAAGTGCTGCAAAAACAGCCCACTTTTTGATGTTAGTCTAAATAAAAAAAATATGTAACCAACACACCTGTGTTGTGACGCTCACACATCTAAGTTGGTGATGGGTAGACATTGGGCTGATGATTGGCACTTGCAGGTCTAAGGAATCTACTTTTTGTGACAGGTAGATATCATCTACAGATGGCAAGATGAAAAAAAGGAACAACAACAAATAAACATATTTAATGAATGCACTAACTATACAGCCATGCACATTTTAATTGACCCTACGTTTTGTAAAAGTATGATCATCCGTAATCTCTCATTGTGCACCCACCACCTCCACCTGACATGATCCAAACCTGTCATTTTGTGTTTCTTGGGATGTCCCAAACATAAAAATTGTTGAACATTGCCACTTTAGAGATGCCTAGCCTACCCTTACTTTCACCCATGAATGGTGTAATGTCAACAGTCTCTAATGAACTTCATTTGATACCCTAGGCAGTGACAACCTACAGGTTTTCTTTGCAAGTTAGACTGCATCGGCACCCTGAGAAAGTTTCGACCATATTAGAAAAAAAAAGAAAGATTTTGTGCACATTCTTGAAGGGCTTATTGTGATTTGGCATACTGAAATAACAAATGCAAAATTGGGGAACAATTTTCTTACTCATGGCAGTGTTTCACAACCATTGGTATTGGTATCAGATTCATGAAAAGTAAACTTTGCTATAAAAAAAATAGTTTTGTCATCAGTAAAAATCAAGTGTCTTACCTTTCAATATGAAGTTGATTTATTTGTTGTACTGGATGAAGGTCTGACACTTTCTGTCTGGATTAGTTGATCTGTAGATGACAAAACAGAGGAATAAGAAAAAAGTAAATAAACTAGCTGATTAACAGGTTAGCTGACATTAGCTGATTATAAGAACTGCATACAGCAAACTATTACAAACCAAATTTTTGTCAAGGGGTGATAATCTGTGGGCTACAGAGCTCTGAAATTGCCATGACCCAAACCTGTATACTTTGTTGAAGATATCCTCAACACAAAAAAACTAATGTAAACATTGCCAATTAAAGGAAAAAAGCCTACCCCTACTTCTCACCCAGAAATGGTGTTAACAATGGATATTTCTAAGGTAACAGTCTGTAATGACCAATGGCCTCTTAAGAAGGGTGTGGGGCACTTTGGGGTGCAGAGTGACACTTTAGCCCACTGACCGTGATATATCATTTTTGGCATAACAAATTAATTCGAATCCTCTAGCGTTCAAGAAAACAGTTAACTTGGCAGGTATTTTATGCACAATCATAGAAGGCAAATCTTGCTTTGGAACTTATAACAAAGGTTGGGGAAACAATTGTCTCACTTAAGGCAGTATTTCACAATTGGTACTGGTAGTAAGTTTACAAAAAGTAAATTATTAAAAAAAGATAATACATTTTTCTTATCATTCCAGATCATGTTTCATACCTTGAAACATAAAGTTGTTATTTTTTTGAGGTTGACTTCTGGAGGTACCAGAGCTGGGCCTCAGGTTGATGCATCTCTGCTCAGTGTGATGGATGGACAGCCACTCTGAATGAGGCTGACTTCTGGAGGTACCAGAGCTGGGCCTAAGGTTGAGAGGTTGAGGCATCTCTGCTCAGTGTAATGGATGGACAGCCACTCTGAGTGAGGCTGACTTCTGGAGGTACCAGAGCTGGGCCTCAGGTTGATGCATCTCTTCTCAGTGTGCTGGATGGACAGCCACTCTGAGTGAGGCTTACTTCTGGAGGTACCAGATCTGGGCCTCAGGTTGAGAGGTTGATGCATCTCTGCTCAGTGTGCTGGATAGACAGCCACTCTGAGTGAGGCTGACTTCTGGAGGTACCAGTGCTAGGCCTCAGGTTGAAAGGATGAGGCATCTCTGCTCAGTGGGTTAGATGGACAGCCACTCTAAATGAGGCTGATTGAAGATCGGTTTGTCTGATTTGTATGATCTGTAGTAGATGAGAAAACAAGGAATATGAAAAGAAGAATTATTTGTTGAGCCAAGTACAACTGCACGTTTGTTATAACAACCATAGAGCCTGTTCCAAAATTAGACAACAGGCTGCTGAGTGTCTTAAATAGATATTTTCAGCCCTGAAAATTGAAAAACTGTCACCAGATAACACTTCCTGAAAGCCCCATTCTGATAGATTTTGATACATTCATTTACAATCATGTGTACACATACATACTTGAACACGGTGAGCAAAGTTGATAAAGAGTGCGTTAATTTTGAGATGGGCTAAACGACAAAAGTGATGCCTTGATTGATACCATGCCATGCCGATGAAAAATGTGAGATCTCGGTGTGTGTGAGCAATTTTACTATTTACTTAATCCTATAAAAAGCTATAATTGGTTTTTAAATATCATGTCACCTGGACTGATGTTGTTAAGTAAACATGGAGTAAAAAAATGAAAAAAATGCATCTCGGTCTAAGTTGGCAAAGGGCGGTTAACTATACTTCTGATTATCTGTTTGAATAAACAAACCGATTTAAGGGGCCACCGTACCTAGACTTGGTTCCAAGTTTGTGATTATATTTTTTGTCTACCTGATATAAAATTGCTTGAAATAGCGGCGCCCTCTTGTGAATTAACCTTCTGTCACCAACTTAAGTAGTTGCGATAATTGTAACCCTCCATCCTTCCTATCGTCGGGAGGATGGAGGGTTACGATTATAGTAACTACAACTTGAGAATCCTGTTCATTGGTTTGTATAACACACTCTACAAAAGTTGACGGAACAATCTGATTAGTCAGAATCACAAAAGCCTTCGATAAAAAGAACATTAAAATTTAATTGTCTGTGGCATGGGATATTTTATTAGTAAAGGGAAAGACATAAAACATTGGTGCATATGCAATTATTTTCTGCTCTTTAAGTAGTCTAGTTCTAACTAATTCAACTTGCATCTTTCAAATGACAAAAAAAAGAACCCCCCAAAACACCGACTCTGGTTTTTAAATTAAAAATAAAAATAAATACACTGCAGGAGAATTCCTCAATAATGATTCCATTCAAAACATTTTAACACGCTTTTCATCTAGTACATGTAGTAAGAATCAGTATATTTTTTCGTTCTCAATATTTAAGTTTAAGACAAACCAGTTGCAATGAGTTGAGTTCCGGGTCATTTACCAATACCAGTTCTGGATTCACTGAAAATTTTATTATATTTTACTCTTTCTTAATAACTCAGTAACTGGTCTTCCCTGCTGAAGATAAGTTGAAACTTTACTCACATTGTGAAACAGAATAACCCCTGTCTTGAGTTGTCGTGGAATTGTCTTGAGTTGTCTTGAGTTGTCGTGAAATCGTCGAGTTGACGCTAAATAGGGGTCGTAGTACGACCGGACTGTGACCCATCACGGCCATGGCATACCGAATCTGGTGTGAGTGAGAAACCACCAATGGTGACAGGAAAAAACTCTGCCACATATCGGACAGCAAATAGGATTCCTGACATTTTAGCCCAATAATCTCATCGATGGTAAAACTAGAATATAGTAGAATGAAACTTAGAGGTCATTTCCATACACTTCTGAAAGCATAAACCACCTCCTAAAGTCCTCGGGAGAAAGTCAAAAAATAAGCGCGAAATTGTAAAATGGTGCATCATGGACAGGTACGCAGACACGTTACCGACTCGTTCAATGCACATAGGTGTAGATCAGGCAGAAACAACCCGAAACCGGACGAGAATTTAAGGCTACCGCATTCTAACCATACGAGGGTTCGAGCTCAAAGGTCTCGTCAAATGTGGGCTCGAAGTTACCAGCATGTTCTACGCGTTCGATAATCGTGATGATCTCCGTAAACCCCGCGAAATCCAGAACTGCAGTAGTTCATGTCCGTGTTTACAAAAATACTTTCGAAAAACACTTCATAAGTCATCATGAGTTTGTGGGTTGATAAATACCGTCCGACGTCGCTTTCTAAGCTGGATTTCCACAAGGATCAAGCAGCAAACCTCAGGAAACTGGTAGGGAATTATGCCATAACATAGGCACGCCATGACATGCGCGTGACATGACTAGACCTTTCACATTCATCACAAAAATCTGTATTAATTGTGTTTCGTATTGCTGTTTGAGAGAGCTACAGTTTTAGTGTTAATAAAAAGACAATTAAAATGCAAATTGCAAAATCTCAAAGTTAAAGATCATTGTAATCGTGAATTTATGTGTGATTGTGAAGATTAACAAAAAGTTTTCAATAAGGATAAAGGAAAAAATACTGTATCTGCCCCACTTGCTGAAGGGATACTTTACTCTTTAGATTGTTTTATGGATGTTTGACTTTTTTATTTCCCTTTTTTAAATATTCATCTCGAGTAGTGGCATAACCATACCTTTTTATTGAAGGGGGACAGCGGGGTTGGCAAAACGTTATTGGGGGCTGACTACTGTTTAGCCCCATACATTGTGCCAATACGCTGGACTGGGGTACCCCCCCCAGTAGCATATTGGCACAATGTATGGGGCTAATTAATGTATTGAACTATTTAATTTGTGCATTGTTTGGGTTTCATGGGGGGGGGGGCAAGGGTTCTGGGGGGAGCTCCATGTTTTGTTCAACTGTTGGACTGTCTTTATTCCGTCTCATGAAGGTTCAAGGAGGAGACTTTCCTCATCTGCTCGTCTATGGACCATCAGGAGCAGGCAAGAAGACCAGAATTATGTGCACCCTCAGGGAGCTGTATGGCTCAGGGGTTGAGAAACTACGCATTGAACATCAGAGCTTTACAGTACGTGTCAGACATTTGTGTTTGCATTTAGAAAAGATGTCAAATCCCACCGCCACTCAGTGAACCAAAAAAAGCATCTCATTACCCAAATAAGATTTGTTTTGGCCATAACGAGTTAAAAAGTGGCTGTCGGATACAGCGTCTTATTATGTACACCTGATAAATTAAATCCTACAAAATGTAAATGTAGAAAATGGAACGAGTACCGTATTAACCTGCGTATAAAACACGTCTTATCTGACTTGACTTTTACGGCTAATACAACATCACTGTGCGGCATATCTAACGGTGAGCCGTATCTGGTGCCGCTTGAGATCAAAGTGATGATCACTGTCTGAAAACTAATGATTATTGACGAGTGACATTGTGGCAGCGGCGTGGCACTGGGGGGACACAGGGGCATTAATTTTCCGTTGCGGGGGGGGGGGGGGGGGGGGGGGTGCCCAGGTACCATGTTTTTCAATGAGTTGCATGTATCTACATTTGTTTATTGGGGGCACCTGGGGGCATTATAAATTTGTGCCCATCCCCTTGGCTACGCCGCTACATTGTGGTAGTTTTATCATTTCGCTACTTCTTTGAGAACACAAGTACTTTGGAAAGCAATTTTCTCTGCACAGCTACATCGATTGTTTTTGCTTTGTTCTTCTAGACTCCGTCCAAAAAGAAGATTGAGGTATCAACAATAGCCAGCAACTATCACATAGAGGTTAATCCCAGGTTGGTAAAACATTTGGAAAGATTTGCATTCTGAGAGAAGGCACGAGACATTAAAGACTCTAAGGCCCTTTTCGAAACCAAAACTTGGGCCTTCAAACAGGCAGATGGAGATTAAGTCAGAGATTAAACCGGGGATTAAGCCAAAGCTGTGGTTTTGAAAAGTACCTATGGACTGACAACTTGTGAACTAGGTTTGTGTTTCCTTGTTTTGCAGCGATGTAGGGATTTATGATCGGGTTGTCATTCAAGAACTCTTAAAGACAGTGGCACAGACTCAACAACTTGATTCTTCAACACAGAAAGATTTCAAAGGTAAAAAAACAACACCTGCCCCTGCCCCTGCCCCCATGTATCAAATCCCTCAAAATCTCTCACTTGGTTTTTTGTCTTGAGATTTATGGATTCTTTACAGCTAAATAAACCATGACTAGTGTGGTGAGGCAAATCTGGTGAGGCAAATCGAGTAAGGCACGTCACTAGTTATTTTGACTTCCAAAGATGTGCTTTTATTCTTAAGGATTCTGATGGATGTGGAAAGATGCTTCAGGGCAATTCCATTTCCAACAGAATACTGAAATCTGCTTGTCTTAATTCAATTTTAATATGTTAAGATTTGCCATTCAAAATAAGGAATCTCAGCATATCAAGTGACGGAAATCGTTTGGGAAACTGGATTTCTTATGACTGCATTCAGTGTTACTTGAGTCTTTTAGAACAGGGTTGGGAAAAGTAATCGCTCATGATTCTAAACCTGTTTGTTTGGCATGGCATGTCGTGGTCGAGCGGTCAAGCACACCAGACTCAAGCTGTGGTGTTTTCTGACCAGCAGAATGTGGGTTTGAGTCCTGGTCTTGACACTTGTGTCCTTAAGCAAGACACTCAACCATTATTGCCTGTCCATCAGATGGGACGTTAATCCGTAGGTCCTGCGTGTTGTATTAAAAACTATTAATGCACCAGCACACTTATCCGTAAGAGAAGAGGTTCCCTGGTGTTTCTGGCATGGTTGGCTGCAATTGGCCCCCTCATTGAGTTGCTGAACAGGCTTTGATGAGAACTGTCATAGATGTAGATTTAGATAAGTTGTTCTGGATGCTCTGTAAATAAGCATTTTCATGCCAGCCAACTCATAAATCGAGGTAAACGCACCGATAACACTGCATTTTGTTTTTTCATTGCAGTGGTTGTGCTGACAGAAGTGGATCGTCTGACCAAAGATGCACAGCATGCACTGAGGCGCACAATGGAGAAGTACATGGCCACATGCCGCCTCATTCTGTGCTGTAACTCCACCAGTAAAGTCATCCCGGCTATTCGCAGTAGATGTCTGGGAATACGAGTGGCAGCGCCCTCTGTTGATGAGGTGAAGCAACTTGAGTTTGATTGTTGCAACACACCTATTCTGTGATACCTGCTTTTATTCATGTACTTCTTCCCAAGAAAGACGCGTAAACTTGTACATTTGTACTTTCAGCATTAATGAGTGAAGACGGACAAAGTTATGCCCCAAAACAGGAAATTCAAATTTTTGCCTTGAATGTTTAGTTTAATAACCCTCCTACTGTCGGACCATTCAATCTCATCCACTGGTTTGGAATGATAGATAAACTGTGCCAGCCTGCAAATATATCATGTTGTGAATGCATTTGCACAGTACATGTATGGACGGAGTTAGTTCTGTGCCCTTGTTCAAATGTTTCCTAGCTACAGGGTCCAATTTCATACAAGCTCAAGAAGCAAATATTGCTTAACAACTTTCTGCTAAGCAAACGGGAGCAGGATACCGGTTACAAATAGTACATGTGACATGGTATACATTTTGGTTGGTATCCTTATTCTGTAAGAATAATTTTCTTTTGCTTAGCAACTTTTTGTGCTTTAAGCATCTCTGTGAAATTGGGCCCAGATCACAAACTTTGCTGCAGTTTTATGGTTATAAATTCAAAGACATTTTTTTCTCTTGCCACTTGTAGATTGGTCAGATTCTTCAGACAGTTTGTCGTAAGGAAGGTCTCAACCTGCCTGCCCAGCTCGGTAAACGTATCGCTGAGAAATCAGAAAGGAACCTCCGAAGGTCGTTACTGATGTGTGAGGCGTGCAAAGTGCAACAGTAAGTAAAGACTTGTCAGACCCTGTATGTGGATCAGTGCCAATTCCTTTCATATCCAATTGCCACAATGAAAGATTCAGAAGGACTGGTAGGCCTAAATTACAAGTGCTTATCATAGGATCAGGCATGCCAATCTTAGCTAAGTCCAAATAATTTGGTGTGGAGTGACTTAGAAGAAGAGGAAATTGGATGATTGAGGCCACACGCTGAGGCCCACATTGATTTTGAATGATAAAAAAAACCATGCAGCCTGCTTGGTTTAGACAAAGCAAAGTCCTCAACTCTTTTTTCAGGGTTATTTTTTTCTATACATGTATACGATCACACCCATGGTATGTTTCTCCCAGGTATCCCTTCAGCGAGAACCAGGAGATACCAGTCCCCGATTGGGAAGTCTTCCTGCGAGAGACGGCCAATGCCATTGTCCAAGAGCAGACACCGCAACGCCTGATGCAAGTCAGAGGTCAACTGTATGAGCTTCTAACCCATTGCATCCCTCCTGACATCATCATGAAGGTAAAGCACAAGCAGTTACAACCTTTTCCTTAAATAGGAGGCTTCAATCCACAAGAACCATATCTCCCGCTGCTTGACCATCCTGTAAGAGGTCACACAACACTTTACAAGTTTCCAAACAGTGCAAGACTTCAGTCTACAGGAAACAGACATCCCTTCCTTAACCAAAACCAATAAACCACTACATGGTTGAACATCATCGTATTGGAAATAGTGGTCCTGAAAGTGGCCATCAAAGTCTACCAAAACTAACCAGCAGTGTGTAACAGACAGTTGAAGTCAATGTCTCTATGGCACCTACATGGGAACTGTCCCAGACTGCATTTTTGGTCATTGAACCATGTATAACATCTTTGCGTGCACACAAAATTTGTGCAACATTTCAGGCCACAAAAGGCACCAAACTTGAAGAAGAAGTTCCACAAATTATCGACTTACGTAGTTCATACAGGTTGAATTTAGCTTGAAATCTGGCTTCAGCCAATCTGAAAAAGGTGAAGATTGTTAACGCCATTTTTCTACCACTGCAGGCAAACGTTTGCATTGTTTACTGAGCGCTGTGTGTAATGGTCTTTTAAGGTTGTCAAAGCATTTGCACACACAAAAAAATCCAGCAGTGACAGTTTTTCTTCCTGAAAGCTGCTCTGTTTTACCAAGTTGCAAATAGCCACACTTATAATAGTTACAAGAGTTAATAAGAAAAAGGAACAATCATAGTTTCAGACTTACACGTCACATAAATAGATGCTTTATAACGCAACCAAAAGATTAGCATGGAGGGTGGGTGGGGGGCAGATGTTGCACTTGTCTTAAGTCTGGCAACAGTTTAACATGGATTTGCAAGTGACATTTACTGCTTTTTATCATCCGTTTGTACTTAAAGCCCCAGCTCAACATTGGCCAGAATGTTCACAGATTTACATATACCTTACAGGGTATAAAGATAGTGATGGTAGAAAACTTTCCTTGAAATATTTCTGCCTCAAGTGCTATTGTTTTTTAATAATAGCTGAAATAAGATCTAAAGATTTTCGACTCGTGAGACCAAAACTCTAAGAATGCATACAAAAATGCTGAATGCATGAAATGAACTGAAATTTTGACAGTTTTTGTTTGTTTACATATATCTTGATTTGTACAAGGAATGGAAGTATTTACAGACACTTTACCAATGTTGACGAGGGGCTTTAATTTATTACTTGATATTGACTCATTTTATCCCAGGGCCTTCTGAAGGAGTTGATCAGTAATTGTGACGGGCAACTCAAGTCTGAGATCACTCAGGTTGCATCCTTCTATGAGCATCGCCTTCAGCTCGGCTCCAAACCCATCTACCACCTGGAAGCATTCGTGGCGAAGTTCATGAGCATCTACAAACGCTTCTTGGAAGAAGGATTTGACGATATGGCATTTTGAAGCAAATAAATAGATTTCAAACTGGAAAGCAAGGTGTAAGCCAGCATTTAGAAAACAATGTCCACATTAACTGTTTATTAAACAATAAATACCAGGGCGTCCTAATTGCTTAGTTGTGATATTTTGTTTACATACAAGTGAATGAAAAAAGAGTCCAAAAAAGTTTGATTACAATCTTGGAAGTAACAGAGAAGTTGTACTGTTGCATATACCATGAGCGATATGTGGCAGAGGGAGTCCCCCTAAATGTTCATATTGACCCCCTTGCACGCCGACTGTGCCACGCTCACCATTTTGGGAGTCATTAGGTATACCTGTAAATGCCACGCCGCCTTAAAATGCGCACCACACTGTATGCGCACAGTGACATTGACTCGCAAAATGGCGCTATCAAAATTGTGCTGATGTTGTCAGGTGAATTGGGTCAATACTCCAACACACTCTTCTCTGCTTGTACAGAAGAACCCCCCCCCCCAAACAAAATCTACAAAATTTCTGAGACTCCAAGAGCACAATGAAGGTACAATGAGAGGGGGGTACACCATGCCACATATCAAGCTACAGATGCTGTTAAAAGGGCATGTAAAGCATGTTTCATACAATGATTTATGCAAGATACTTTAGTTTTGGACTTGCCTTTCACAGTCATGCAAAGACTCGGGGTTCATGACTAATGTAACTTCTGTCGTCATTCCTGAACAGTAAAACAATGGAAGGTTCAATTATACACAAAGGTATGCCAGCTTTGGGGCTGAATGTAGCGTAAAACCAAAGCGTTCAACAAGTATGATGTATTGACTTGTCATAGAATTATATATAAGAACTAGAGGGAGCACTCGCTATGTCATGCACGAAACTCCGCTGACCCACCATGGGTGAAAAACCTCTATGGGTCTATTGCAAACAAATGTCCACTTGGAAAATGTTTGTTTTGTAAACTGATCAGTGACCAGTGTAATAGGTCAGCTCTATTTTAAGCTTCTTGTCGGGACGTGTCGCATGGTTTTATACGCCCTCTGGTTCTTTTATATAACTCTATGTGACTTAGCAACAGGATAGGATAGGCATACCACCATCAGCTACTATTTAAACAAAAAAAATAAAAATAGAACTACAAATGAACAAATGAAAATACTCATGCCTTATATACACTAATCCGAGCAGCTTGTTCATTGACGTTTACACCACCGCAGCTATGGCTGCCACAAGCGCGCGTCGACGCACATGCACTGTGAATCCTCCATGCTGATTGGTACATATGTGCGGATGACGCACACGTGTGACGGCCATAGCTGCGGTGGTGTAAACGCCCATGAACGAGCCCTGCTCAGATTAGTGTAGACATACATGTAGCTTGATCAGTTGAATGAATAAAGTCAATGTAAAAAAACAAAAAAACAAAAAAAACACTCTTTGTATTTTGAATCATTGTATTAATTAAAGTATTTATTGACATTCATCAAGAATCTCAAACAAATCAACACATAAACAAGCTCGTTAAAAATCCATCATTAAAGTGAACTGGTTTACTGTCAATGAAAGACCACACACGAGGCATTTCTTAACTTCCCTATTTACAGTGCAACAAAAATACAGTTCTTTAAAATATATATTTATATATATATTCTCAAATTTTTTAAAGGACGATTAAAGTTTGCTACATACAAAGGTTTCTGTACAATCTTTTTCTCCTGACATTAAAAGACAAATCAAAGTCAAAATAATTCTTTCCAATACCAATGAATTTCACACTACGACAGTTTCATTTAAAAATTCATGTTTAGGGTTTTTGTTTTTTTATAGGATTGCAAAGCTTTACAAGGACGATTTAACCTTGAACATTGCTCTCTCAAAAACATTTTGCAATTCGTCGTGTGCCTGGCAAAAGGGCGTAAGGACTTACGCCCTTTTGCCAGGAACATGAAAAATATATCATTTTTGTTAGTTTTTTTGCTAAAATTACCCTGAAGACATGTTTCTCCATTCCCCATGCAGAATTTAACCTTTCTAGAATGACTTTTGCATGGCAACATGTCTACCAAACTTTCCCGCTCATAATTCTTGAAACATAAATTGCTTACATCCTTTTGCCGGGAACTTTCCCTTACGTCCTTTTGACGGGCACACAACGAATTATAACGTCTACTGAAAACTGTAGTTTGTCAGAAGTACTATAATCCCCTCGTCAGTGTGTATGTGAGGCTCAATAAGGATATCTGAAGACAGATGTAGTACTTGAACTTGGTGGGGAAAACAAGACAATGTTTATGAAGTACAAGGTCAACCAATATATGGTATTGACCCCTTGTGCCAACACCACACCACACGTGGCTAGTCTGCTGTGCTCACCATTTATCGGAGTCAAATTACAAGTAACAATTAAGTGTGTTAACGCTGCGCCACCTAAAATGTGCACTTCACTGTATAACACACAGGGACAATGGCTCCCAAAATGACGCAACCAAGATTGCTGTGATGAAGACACAAGAAATGGGTCAATCCTGTTGGTAAGTGATGACCATATGGAGCTGGAAGTGCAGTGTAACGAATGTTCATGTACATGTGTGTGTGTGTATACCATATGTTTACATTGCACTACCAGCTCCAAAACATCAGCACTTACCAACACGATAAGATATCTTAAGGCAGAAGCTTAGTCAACACTTGATGTTTAATAGGCCTAGTTGTTTGTAAAGCTGGTACAACGGTATCAGCATAGGGCCTTTTACTAAAACAAAAACCAACAAACGGCAATGTGAACATACTACTACAAATTTACAAACATACCGATTTAATAACGATCTTGCAGATTTTCTGACGGCGGGCAGAATATCATACCTGTATGGAATAGCGAGACTTGGAGGTTGTAGACCTAGATCCTGAAGATCTGACATGAAAACTTCAATGTCCCAATACCAACTAGAATTTACTACCGGAATAGTACAAACAAAAGGATGAAGTATATTTTGTTTAATTTGCTTTGCAAATCTTGCAATCCCAAGTTTGCTCACTTGACCAATAATGGATGTATCAAACCTGTTTAATTACATGATACTTGAAAGCTAAAGATCAATACAATACAGAAAATAAGTTGTAAATTTTTCTGACCTCGGTCTAAGACACAAAAATCTTTCTCTTCCTTGTTCAGCCAAAAATCAGAGAGGAAGTTGTCGAGGGAAGACCAAGAGTTGCCAACTGGCCAACCTTTATGTTTGGTTTGTCGACATGACCAATGTCAAGTATAGCTTTTTGCTGTGGACAAACAAACTGAACCCACTGTGATGGCACTGCTTATTGCAAGTGAAAAAAAAAATTCAACTTTATCAGGAGATTTCAAACTTACACAAGCACATGTCAGCAAGGGATTTTTGCTTCTGCTTCTGCATACATCTCCACTTACACAGCTAGCACAGACATTTCAATACTTTAATTCGTAAGCACACGTTGCAGGTTAGCAAGGACCTTTTGCTTATGCACCTGGGTACTTTGTTAATACGTTTGTTCGGGGGTGGCAGTCAGAAGCCATTGAACCTGAAACTGCCGTTTAAACCAGGAGGATCCCACCCAAGTTTACAATACAACCTGGGATACAGTGATCCCTGTACTTTCACTTTCCAGGTTGTATCGTATACTTGGGGGTGATCTCTGGTTATACAGCAGCTTCAGGTTGAAAGGTTTCTGACTGGCACCCAGAAGAAAGAAACTGACAAAATAGGGAGACTGCCAACAAAAGGGTTAGATAGCTCAGTTGGTAGAGAGCCGTCATGTTAATCAGGTTCAAATCCCATTCTAGTCAATTTTTCTTTGTTCACCCCAAAAATAAAAATAAAAACACCAGCAGAAATCATTGCATGGCAGGCAGAAAAACACACTGCTCTTACGACCTTCTGTCTGGCACACTTGCTACAATAGTTCACACCAGCAGCAGGTTGTGATACAATTCCTTCTTTTATAACGTTGGTGCATACCTGCTGATATTTGTTGAGAATTATTCTCAAGTAACGCTTCGAATGGCATAGAAATGATTAATCACACTTTCAAACTTTGTTATCTTGAAACACAATATTTTGCACATTAATTCGCAAGGGGTGTTTGAACCAAATTTACAAGATGTAAAACAAGTAAAACGAAATGTTTTTTGTGTCATTGTTGATATTATTACTATTATTTATTTGGCCAATGATACAAGAAAACAACACACAGGCAGTCAAAATAAGATAACTGTAATTGTGATATTAGGAAATTCGCCGTTGAAAGCGTCCTCAAGTGGTAAAAATACGGTCAATTGCTTATGACTTTTTGGCGGGCACACATGTAAGTTGGATGGTGTGCTGGGGGACTGCAGCAGCAGTCAGAAAGGGTTATAAAAGTTGATGAAAATTGATTCTTAGTTTCCACTCTTCATAGCATTTTTTCCCCAAGTGAGAAGAAAATGGTCATCAGTCAGCGATTTACTAGGGTCCTTCCTCACTTGATCTAAATCCAACACCATAAGGTAACTCAACAGTCAAACTGTTGACCTCCGATCATGGTGGTATAGTATTCCTGATCCCATATTTATCATGATCATTTTACTTGTTCAGTAGTTCTCAGTCCAACAGAACCAAACAAAACATGCAGTTGGATTTTGATGGGTTGGGGGCAGCGGCGTTGCCAGGATTTTTTTTACTGGGGTGAGGGGAGGTGCATTGCTTTTCAGTGGGAGTTGAGGGCCCATGGGCAATGTTTTTTAATGAATTACATGTATCTGAATTTTTATTGTGGGGGCACTCGTGGGGGGGGGGGGGGGCACTGGAAAATTGGGGGGGGGGGGGCACTGGTTGGGGTTAAAATGCTCAAAATACAATAAATACTTTTTTCAAAAGTGTCACATTTTCAGTATTTTCACATGATTACATTGAGAGCAGCAAAACTTACACCAGGAAAAAAAAAATGTAAATCTGCATTGATCATCTCCACAGATGTGACAAAAAATTAATACATTCAGAGACGTGTTAAGGGAAAATGGATGATGAAAACATTAAACAATTAAACCTGTGTTCATTAAAAAACGGAGCAAATTCATGTACAAACACACAAAAACTGTTCCAAGTTCTTTTTGTAAGCCCACTTTTTGTATGCCAGCTTCCTTTACTCTCAACTAGGCCCACTTGCCTACAGGTGACCTCAATCCGGCCACCAATATCTTCCACTCCTATGTCACTCCACATCAAATTGCTTAGACTTGGACAAGACTGGAATGCCTGACCCAGTTAGAAGGAATTTTTATTTTTGGCCTACAGCCCCCGATCCTCTGCAATCCTCCAATTCGTGAAGAGAAATTGGGAGGATCCAGGAGGGTAAGGGTGGGTGCAAAGTTCCAACTTAAGATGAACACAAAATGTGTAAATTGATTAAAGCAGTAATCAACAATTTATTTTGGGCTTACATTTAACATGGCCTTGGCAATAAAATGCCCATGTACATGTACACAGGTTCGAGAACATTAAAAAAAGCCACAAACTCAATTTTACTTTTGAAAAAATTGTAAAAGCAGATTTTTCTTTTGAGAAAAGGGTCTATCCCATGAAGGCACTTAGCCAATAATCATGATGATAGTTAGCACATTGAAACTTTGCATTCATTTTTTAAAATATACTTTATATAAAAAACCCAAAACAAACAAACAAACAAACTACAGTGTGCATCAAAGACATGGCATTGTTACATAACAAAACATACATTCTAAAAGGCATTACCACATCAGGTAATTTCTACACTACAGGCAACTTGGAGGAAGTCAACTACACCAAGTGTTAAAGGTCCAAAAGACTTTTTCCTAACAGTGTCTTTATGTCCAACAAAAATTATTATCAAAAATTTACATTTTGGCCTCGGCATGTCATGGCCGAGCAGTCTAAGTGCATTGAACTCAGGTTTCGGTGGATAGGTCACCGGACTGTGGGTTCGAATCCTGGTCATGACACTTGTGTCCTTGAGCAAGACACTCTACTATAATTGCTTCTCATCACCCAGGAGTACATGGGTACCTCCGAGGGTAGAGATTGTTGGTGTAAATGATTAGCAACCTGTGCACTGATTTGGCTGTCCGTTCTGCATACTCCAAAGGAGTTGAGATGATTTTAGGAATGCTTAGGGGCCATGTCTTTTAATGTATCTGGATTTTTTTCAGGAGGGGGATGAAAAATTGGGGGGGGCATGTGCCTCCCCAGGCCCTCCTCCCCCCCTCCCCCCCCCCCCCCCCCCCCCGGCTACGCTGCTTCGACCGAGGTCAAGCCAAGGTTTCTTTGTGCCAGTGGTACTCTCAAAGAAAAATGATTCCGGCAATTCAGAAAAAATAATCCCGTTGGGCTGGAAGAATCCTGGCAGCAACTGGTTAAGAACTCAACCCCTGAACCCTAGGCCAGATTAAAAAAATAAACCGTATTGGGTAAATCTCGTTTTTTTGTTTGTAGGTCATATTTAAGATCATGAATCTATAGTTACAATACTAAGTGAATTATTGAGCACCAGTACCACCGCTTACTTTTTTATTTCCCGCTCCTTTCACAAAATAAAATTACTCATTCATAGGAAGCACACATTGGCAAATAAGAAATTACCACTTCTACTGTTTTAGCTTTATACAAAAATACATGCATTTAAAATTCCCAGAGTAGAACATGATTGGCGGTGAGCGTACATAAACACAATTTATGGCAAAGTGCACGTACAATATTTAGATTCTGTGACAGTGAAAAGCCAAACAAATGTTGTATTTAATTTAATACAGCAAATGACAGAATAGACTGTGGAACTTGTTGGTACAAGACCCCAGTACATCAAACATGTGTGTACACGCCAAGCACAACTCTCAGCCAATGTAAGGTCTTCCTCTGACCGCAATGAGGGCGCCGTTTGAGCTTGTGACATCATATGCAAGAGGTCTATTGCAAGACTCCAGCAACCCTTTGGGCTACCTGGTCCCAACTTCATGTGCTAACTGTAGCAAGGAATTGTACACAGTAGCGTGTCATGGTCGAGTGGTTTAGTTCATCAGGGTGTGGGTTCGAATCCCAGTCATGACATCTGTGTCCTTGAACAAGACACTCAACTACAATTGCTTCTCTTCAGCCAGTGGTAATTGGGTACCTGTGAGGGCAGAGATGGTTTATGTGAATGAATTAGCTTGGTGCGCTACATACTGGGTAGCACAGGCTGCATACTCCCCAGGGAGCTGAGATTGTTTAGGAAATGAAATAAATGGCCCAGTGACCTCCAGTGACCTGGGACAATATTGTTCAAAGCGCAATGATCATTCTTTGGCACTGCAGAATATAAGAGCCGATTATTATTGTTATTATTACATAAGAATCAGTGTATTTCACGATGATCAAGAAGAATTGATGCGTGTGTTCATTCAAAACTGATTTGTATTGTTGCTAGTCAGTCATTGACTGGAAAAACCCTGAGTTAGCATTAGCTTTGTTAAGTACTGCTCTGTTAGTTAAAAACGCCTACTATAAATTGCAGATGGGCCTGGGTTCGATTCCCACCAAAGGGGTCAGAGGACCTACCGAGTGTACATGCAGTGCTTTTGTAATCCTACATTGGTAGAGGACAAAGCTACAATGTAACGTTAAATAATCCCACTGCACAAGTATTGTGGCGTGTCTTCGACGACGCTTTGGACTCAAGCTCTGGTATTTCTGATCAGCAGAGTGTGGGTTCGAGTCCCGGTCGTGACACTTGTGTCCTTAAGCAAGACACTTAATCATTAGTGCTACATCCTTCGGATGGGACATAAAGCCGTAGGTCTCACGCGTTGTGTAATGCGTGTAAAAAAAAAACCCCAAAACAGTTACACCTATCGCTAAGAGAAAGGGTTTTCCCCCGGTGTTTCTGACAGTGGCTGCTGTATGCGCCACAGCACCTTGTAAACCCTTGTAAGGTTTTACATCACTGGGTCTCAATATTTAAAAAAAAAAATCAAAAACCTGCCTTAAAAAATATTACTAAGCGCCTTGAGTACTTAAATGTTGGTAGATACATGTGCTAAATAAGACTCCGGTATTGTTATTATTAAGTATTAGACTCACAGACATGAAAACTCACTTGATTTAAATAAACCACTATTGTACAAACTATCCCATGTTTCCACCTCATAACAACTTCTTGAGAAGATTTAAAATAATTGACTTTCATCACTGGAATGTAAATGAACAATATTAAAAAAAAAAATGAAAAAAAAAAACCCTAGTTTTAACACTGACAAATTGCAAGCTTTGCATCTGTATACCTGGATCCCTGTAATGAATCTTATGCATTGACATCACCACACAGCCATCTTAGAAGGAAATCGTTGATGAAACAGGAAATGCACACAGGATGTGCCAATGAGCAACCTTCTTTTGACTTCTAGCTGAGGGCGCCCTACTCAAACAAGTGTGCATAAGTTCCATATTCATTACCCAAGTGGGTGGGGAAAAATTTGACGAAAAGGTGCGATTCAAAACTCACGTAAACAAACTGCTGTTTGAAATGGGCAAAAATGATATTATCGTTTTTATTCAAGACAGCAGGCCTTTTACTTCACATAAATAATGAAGGCAAAAGCTAGTTTTCCATTCTCCTGTTCATTGCCTTGGTGCCCCTTGGTTTTTTTCCCCTTGGCTTTTTTTATTGTAGTACTGACATGCAGTCTCGGCACTAGCTGCCCTTGAAAGCTGGTAGAAAACTGTCCACTTTTATGTAAATTTTAAGATTAATACTTGGCCACCTAAAGGTTGTGCACAACATTGGTAAAATTGAATAATACAAGTGTTCACAGGTTTGCACTTAAAAGATGGTCACTGTGGAAAAACTTCCCTTGAAATATTTGTTGCCTGAAAAGCTATAGCTTTTGAGAAATGAGTAAAAACAATGACTTTTGATCTTATAAGATCAAACCTCAATGTTTGAAAGCAGTGAAAGCATATCATGTTGATTTTCACTATTTTTCTCGTGACACTGACACCGATGACAGATTGAGCTTAAACTTCCGCAAGTCTGTCGTTTCATGTACATGTAGGGTCACACAAAGTGCAGATATTGGTCTTTGACAATTTACCAATGTTGTCCACGTGCTTTAAATGACAAAGCACTTTTATCTGAAAACAGTTCTTAAATGCTCTTTGGTAAAATACACATGTACATGTAGTAGCAAAAATCCGTACTGGTTCCTGGCTGTAGCGGACGTCAAAGTTGCATTTTGATACTAAGACAACTGAATCCATCTCATTGGATTGGTAGTGCAGGTATAAGAACCCAGAGGAGTAGGGGAATTACCTCGGTGTTTCTGATTCACATGGCAAGCACCCTTGTTTACAGGTTTCCTCAGGCTTGAACGCTACAGTGATTAAGTTCACTTATGAGGCATCCTTGGTTTCATTACCAGAAATGTATAATACTTGTGGAAACAAAACTCTCTTGTATCAGTTCCTTTCAGTGAAAGGAAACCCCATTGTTAAACAACATTTTAAAGTTAAAAACGCCACCCTGTAATATACACACAACACCTATGTATGTATCAGAAATCACACACTTTGGATCCTTTAGAAGACTGTCTGTACACGTTTATAATGAGTAAGGCAATGGGACACAAGGACCTGCATTACACTAATTTTTCAGAGGACACTAGGCGTGTAGAAAACATGTTTGCAATTTAACGGCTTTGCATATGTAGTGTTGCTGCTTGCTCGTGGCTTTGTGCCAGAACTCAAAAGCAGACTGCATTGCAAAAATAGGTGTTCCACCGCGACTTCTTCAGTTCCGACAAGAACGTTACTGACATCAAAACCTTGTGCCCATCCACTGAGCTGCTTGAGTTTTTTAACCTCTGAAGGCCATTCTCTGTACATCTTCAGTAAGTCATATACACGGCTGGCGGAATTCTCTTCACATCAGTATCATGTAGATATTTCTAAACGCTTCAGAGGTGTGTCAACCCTCCAAAGGCACGGCAAAGGTCGTCAAACCTCTATCGAGGCTTAAGGCAGATCACTGGTCAGGAGACATGACAATGTTTTAGTTTATTCAAGTGTAGGTTTGTCAAAAAAAGCTAAAAGGGTGTCAAATTTTTTCCTTACGGCAGAGCTATTTTCTGTTTGTAAAGCGTGTTGTGGCCGAGCGTGTTGTGGACGGGCAAAGTCACCGGAGTGTGAGTCCGAGTCCCGTTCGTGACACTTGTGTCCACGAGCAAGACACTTTACTATAATTGCTTCACAGTACAATATATCATCATTCTTATGATGGCTACACTGTATAAGAAAGGAAGGCTGTCAGGGGTATTTAATGAGTCACTGCGCTCAGTTAAGTCAATGCTCCTTAGGTGGGCTAATTCAATTTATATAATGTCAATACTCGACATACATGTATCAATGCTTTGTTAGCTTGCCGATGCAATTTTAGGTTATGTTAAAATCTCTGCAGACATATTAATGTAACTTGTGAGGCATGTCAATGCTCTGTTGGTGTGTTGGGGGGCATCATTAGCTGCTGCATGAGTTCCATGGACGATTGGTCCATATTACTTGGCATGTTTTGCATCTGATACTGGGGAAGAACCCCAAAGGGGCCTTGCTGCTGTTCTCTGGATGAGGTCTGGGCATTAGAGGCACCTTGGAGTTGAGGGTTTGAGGGGGTTTGGGTGTGAGACAAACGGGACAGCCCGGCACTTGTTGGTATAGAGAGTCTTGAGGAGTCCATGCCAGCCCGGGCAAGGAACCTTACATCGTCCAAGGAGGTCATCCTGGTGACATTCAGACCAGGCGAGGATAAACTGGAGGTGGTTATACTGGGTGTGGTGAAGCAGGACGCCATGCCTTGATGCATCAATGGGTGCATGGAGGGTTGCATGAGTTGTAGCCCCTCAGGAGACTGGAAAACGGGAGCCGAGGAAGGCATTGACAACCTGGATGATGATTGGTCCACTGAGATACCTTGGAACAACAACTGATTTCTTAAAGCTAACTGTTGATTGTGTGGCTCTTGTTGTGACTGCCCTTCTTGTTGTTGTCCTTCTGACTGCTGATGTTGCTCCTGCCGTTGTTGTTGCTGTTGCTGCTGCTGCTGTTGTTGTTGATCCTATTCAGAAAGTAATTCATAACTTAAATCAGTAAAATCTGACTTCTACTTATAAAATTGACACCACAAAACATTTAGCAAACACCATGCACCTATTCTGTCCACCCTCCTTGAGGCAGGCGTACTGAACATCTACAACTGCCTTCAATCAGGACAAATAAATACACGGGACTAAAAATCATTTCCACTTACTGAAGTCTGCAACATGCGTGGGAAGAATGCCGCTGCAGCCATGGCCCCTGCATTTGGCATCGCCAACCGTGATGCAGAGGATGGGTCTGTGACATGACCAGGCCCCTCAGTCGTTGCTTGGGCAGAACTCGCGCTGGCAATGGCTGATTGAGAAACGGCCATGGTGGTTTCTGTGGAATTGGGCCAAAGGATTTGGAACATCGTGAAAATCAATTCAAAATTTTACCCACATTACAAATACATCACATAACGGAAAACCAGAGGGCCCAGAGAAAAATCCTCGTTGCACTGTACCATGATGAGAAATACTGATTTTATCAGATCTGCAAAAAAAGGAATTCTCTCATCCCAAGACATATTTTGACATCACAGGTACAGAGCATGCAAGGGCACCTTTTGGCAGCCAACAGCAGCAACCCTATGACCACAGAGCACAGCCCGAGATCGATAGTGTTTGATGTTTCAGGGAGGAGGAACACCAGAGGGCCCAGAGAAAAATCCTTGTTGCACAGGAGAGAACCAACCCACAACTCTGCTCACATAGGGCACAAGCCGAGAATCGAACCTGGGCCACATTGGTGAGAGGCGAGCATTTTACGCACACGCCACCCAACACGCCACTCATGCTGTAAAATAAACCATGCTGAATTTTCCTCTCTCTGATATTGTTTTTCCCTGCAAGCCTCGCTTTGGAGACATGGCTCACTAAATGAAATAAAAATGGCAGCCAGTGAAGGAGGAGAGTATAGCTTTCAAGATTCACTCTGGTTTACGCGGCTTGGTATTAAAATTAAAAGGAAAAAGATGAGTGCCAGTGATGCCAGTGTATATATTGAACGCGGGGAGCGTGTTTGTGAATGTTAACATAATAGGGTTTTAAAAATAGGAATAGGGTTTTAGAATACATAGGCGTACAAGCCAAGGGGCTCCCCCAAAAAAATTTGGGCAAAACAATGGGGAAATTTTGGTCAAAGCAACAGTAAAACAAATAAAAAGACTCTATGTCAGAAACTTGAACTTTTGCTTTTATCCGAGTAAAATTGTGGGCAAATCAAGCCATTCCCCCCCCCTACTCAACCAAAGAGTCCCCATACACCTATATCCACATAGACTTCTGTATGAACAGAATATCTGCAACTATAAACCGACTAAGCCCCAAATTGTCCTATCTGTAGACAGAAATATGAACATTGTGTTTTCAGAGACCCCCTACTCTGTAAAGCTGAAACAGTTATCGCTTTACAAACCAATCATTTGGGCAACTGCATGTAAAATGTTTGTGCTGGGGACCATCCCAAGCAAATGATCCTCCCAGTGGCATTTTGGCTGGTGTCCTGCATGAGCAGCAAAGCAGAACAACAAAAATACTTGCTAGCCATTAATCAAAGCTGGAAACCAAATTTGCTTGCCAAGAGTTCCATAAAATGTCATCTTTTTCATCTTAGCAAACAGATTTTCGGGGTAGCAATATTTTCTTACTGGTTTACGTGGTTATATGCGGGAGTGTCTACCCGTTAAAACCGAGGACTTTAACAAAAGGGATCCAAGCGTTTTGACAGAGCGAGGATGTCCTCGCTCCACTTTCGTGTACAAAACCAATGGAGACATCGCTAAAAAAAAAAAAAAATCCACACAATGGGAAAAAAAGAAGAAAAGTCCTCGATTTACAGGGTCGACAAACGTGTGTGTGCTTTGCCGATATTGCTGTGCAAACTGTATGAAGCAACGTCTAGCAAACCACCGATGCATGGAGAAAACATGCCTACAAACCTGAGTCCATTGACTGAAGATTCAGTATTTGGTCTAAGATGTTTTCGTCCACTGGATAAATCACCTCTGCTCACAAAGTTGTTTCAAGTTAGTTTTGAGAACATGTGAAATGGCACATAATCAGTAAACCCGACGTACTATGTTTGCATCAACATGCCTCACTTCTACTCATTAATAAACAAACCAAGGGGGCCTATAGACCCGTGCATTGCTATACAGATGTGTAAAGGAAACAAAAGTGTCTTATTTAGAATTTGAATACACGGGCAAGACTTGCAGAATTTATGAGCTCCGCCCCTTTATGCATTGACCAATCATTATCAGCGATCGCGCATTTGAACGTCCGACAAAAGTCTGACTTTTTAAAACCCCATAGCACAATGTAAATGGATGATTAGATTATGCATTCTGTGTATGACATGGTGTGCAGTTTGCAAAGTGGATATACACACACGTGATGTACATGTTACTCATGTGAGCCCACCTGCTAGGCAGTTTACTACCAGTGGGCAGTTCTTAATAGATAGGTCTATCGACACAAAAAGATCCACAGAAACAACAATGCCGTGTACCATTTCAAACAACAATGCCATGTACCCTTTCATCAATAAGCACAAAAAACCAAAAATTGTTTACAAGTTCTATCTGTCACAGAAGAATTTGTTGCATTTTTAAATCATGATTTTGAAAACAGATTTCATACTTTGGAGTCATGTGTGATTTCTTTCAGAAAGTGGCTATTAATTTGGTGTTTGTCCATTTCAAGATAGTGTGTGCAAGTGTGTTTACCCTTTGACACCGACTTTGCTTTTGTGTACAAGACTAATGGGTACATCGCTATTAAAAAAAAACAATAGGAGAACAACAAAAAGTTCTTGATTTACCGAACCCACAAACGCGCCCTTACACTCACCAACTTACGAGGTACTTTACACAATGGAACAATGCTACCCCACAAGGTTTTCTTTGTTCTAGTGCTACCCCACAGAGGAATTCTTCAGAAAAGGGAATAATAGAACAACAATAGGAGGACCCGGTAACTGCCATATGTAAGGGTGTGTGTGTGTGTGTGTGTGCATGTTTGACCATATGCTCCAAAGACATTTTCCAATAGGGACAATAGGTCCTCACTAGTCAGTTCTTTGTTTTCATGGGTCCTCGAATGCCATTTGTGTACAAAACCAATGGGGATTGCTTCAGTACAGGAACAATAGAATTAACAATAGAAGTCCTCGGACATAATGGTGATGCACGAATGTATGTGTGGGTAGGCACGCACACCGTTGTGGGGACATTTATACAATGGAACAAAGGTCCCCACAACGTCTCTTTGTACAACCCTGTCCCCACAAGGTAATGCAATAGAAAAGGGACAATAGAACAACAATAGGGAGTCCCGAAAACTCAGTGCTAAAAAGAATGGGTGTGTGTGTTGGGAGTGTTTACCCGGTGAAATCGAGGACTTAAAACAAAAGGTGTTAGGACAGAGTGAGGACATCCTTGCTTCGCTTTTATGTACAAAACCAATGGGGACGTCGCTGAACAAATTAGTCCACACAATGGGAGAATAAGGAGAAGTCTTCAATTTACAGGTTTGACAAATATGTGTGTGAGGATGTCCATCTGCAGACACCGAGGGCTTTATTCATAGTGATCCGGCCAGTGTGATAGACAGAGATAGACTCAGATCTCTTCTATGCACAAAACCATTGAGGACGTCCAATCAATGGGAGGACACGGAGAAGTCCTTGACTTACTGGGTGTGTTAAGTCCGTGAGGTCTGAACGATTGAAGCAAAATCAAACATACTTAATTACCTGGCTTTTGCACCGACTGCTGCACAATACTTTGCAGGAATGGATTGCTCTGTATGAGAAACTGCTGTGCCACCAGCAACTGCTGCTGCACCTGCTGCAGCTCTTTCTGCTGCTGCACGATAGCATCTTGAAGCTTCTGATGCCGCTGTACAAGCTGCTCTTGTAGCTTTATCTGGATCATGACCAGCTCAGGTGCTAGTGAATTCTGCTGCTGTGGTTGTTGCTGTTGCTGTTGCTGCTGCTGCTGTTGCTGCTGCTGTTGTTGTTGCTGCCGCTGTTTAAAAATAAATAAAAAACATGTTTTCCCATACCCATGCAGAACCTAACCTTCTTATAATGACTTTTGAATGGCAGAAAACCGATCAAACTTTCACACTCAGTTTTCTTGAGACACAATTTTGCACATGCAACTGCAGCAACCATGCCAGAAACACCGGGGCAAACCCCTTTTCTTAGCAATAAGTGTACTGGGATCTTTTACAAGCATTAATAGTTTTTAATTCAACACACAAGAACTACAGCTTTACGTCCCACCCGAAGGATGAAGCAAGAATGGTTAAGTGTCTTTCTTAGGGACACAAGTGTCAAAACCAGGACTCAAACCAGCACTCTGCTGATCAGAGCTTGAGTCAGGAGCTCTCAGCCACTCGTCCATGACACAAAAACGACACACCACCAAACTCAACACTCCCATGTATTTATTTACTCCTAAACAATAAGAAGCAATTGTGTGCTAGTGTCTTGATCAAGGACACGAATGCCATGACTAAGATTCATATCAACATTCTGATGTTTCGGAACTTAACTCCAATGAGCAAGAGAGCTTGGCTAAACACTTGGATTGGACTTTATGGTCAAAGTTGTTCATGACTCATACCTGTAAATGGTTTTTGTTGAAGTCAGGGGCTGGCTGCACACTTATGTTTGAGGAAGAACTTGGTAAAACCTCTTGATCGGAATACAAGTGGCTACTTGTGTCTGTCCAGAAAAAGAAAGAATCTTGTCATTAAAGCAAAGCAAAGCATTTCATTTCATTGGTTGTGAAGCCAAGTATTCTCAGAAAAGTGAACTTAATCACAATACTAACCGAGAGCCCCTATGGAGAGAAGACAAGGAAGGAAGTTTCAGTTTTAGAAGTGGGAAGAAAATCCCAGAGAAAACCCATGCGATCAGGTAGGGACTGAAAAACCCACTCCACGTATCATGGTAATCCGCCTCGCTTTAAGACTGGATGCTCTATCATGATACCATAAAAGTATCGCGGGAGGTTTATGAACTTGGATTTTTACCAATGATGTGTAATGTCTTCAAAAGGTAGGCTTGACTGACCTGTACAGGTGCTCTTTGGACTGCTGATGTTGGACAGAAGTGGGGGTGGAAGGTAGTGGGGCCTCGGTGGGTTTGGCTGGTGGGACTGGACGGTAGGTTGGTGGGATGAAGGTTGATGTGCTGGCTGGCCAGACTTGCGGATCACCTCAACGCTGCTTCCACCTGTTAATTAAAATAAAAAGGAGCTTTTAGATAATGGTGATTTTTTTTTTTCCCCCGAGACAACTATACAATGGTGGAAGTTTCTCGATGTATCTTCTTATTACAAAAGAACAGCGGTCTGGAAACGCGAATTACACAATAACCCCCACATAGTGGAAGAAATTCTGAAACATTTTCAGCACCATGTGTCCTATTTGTGTGGGTGAAATGAAGCCTTGAACAGCGAGTGCATGCTCTGTGCATGCTCCATAGTGAAAGGTCCGGGCGATCTTTGAATTTCACACAAAAATACAAAACACACATCACCAATGAGCTGGCGTTTGCCGCCATCTTTGAGGTCAAATGCAGCATCGAATGTGCGTTGTAACTGTTCTGACCTCAGCGCGAGGGTGTCCTTTCCTGTACTAAATGCTCATAATGACGTCATACGCATAAGATGTATTGGCATGTGTACTGATTAAAGATAGGTACAGGCTTGGCAGTCATCGGGGGAAAATTGACTACTTCAAATCTGAGAGATCACAGTATATAAAACCAGTACCAATCCTTAAGAGAAATATTTATGTCTGAAATAATGTCAATGTCCAGAAATCAGCATTTGAAGACCTCCAAAATCACATTACTTATTTTGATTGCAGTGATCAAAATAAGCACATATTCATATATTTGTACTAAACAAAATCCCTGGTGATACATACAACTTTTTGGGGTTTTTTTTCAGTAAAAATGACTATCTGTAGCCCCTTTCACACTAAACGAATTTCCCAGGAAATTCCCAAGAAAAATGTGCTTGACCTTTTCACACTTGAATTTCTAACCCAGGCTAACTCCTGGGAAACACCCAATTCCTGGAAACTTGTTACCCCCGTTTGGGAGTAGGGTTAAGCGAGATAAACCTGGGGTTAGCGTACCAAGTGTTCATTCTTCCCAGGAAAAATTGCATTGAGTATGAAACAAACATGGGGTGGCAGTGGGGTTAAAACTCCCCAGGAATTTCCTGGGGTTTTATTTCCTGTGAAATTTCCTGGGAAATGTATGATGTGTAAGTATGGGACCTTGTCCAAATTAGTCCAGGACAATCAGCGGGTTAAAAAAGTCCGGAACGAGTTGTTGTCCCATCCCCCTGGCAGGATTCTTTTGGCGGAATTGCCATAATCTCTTTTTTTTTTTTGGGTACCGCTGGCACAAAGAAACCCTGACTTGACAAAGCCAAGGGAACAAAGATTCTCTTTATTGGACTGTCCGTTAAAACGTCAAATTCAAGCACCGTGAATTGCAAAGCATCGGCCGTTGCCTACGGCATATGAGTGGTACTAAACCCGAAACCATGGCTCCATTCCCGGCTCACTCTGACTTACCTCCATTGAGCTGAAATACAATTAATGAACATTGGTGGAAGCCTCTCGATGTATTGTAATCCTCTTCTTGCAACAAAAGGACAAAGGTCTGGAATCGGGTATTACACAAAAACTAATTCTCAATAGCCAGGAAACACCAAAATATTCAAGACCTTTTTTTGGTCTTTGTGTGGGTGAAACGAAGCGTCAGACGGTGTGTTTGTGGTCTGTGCATGCTCAGCAGTGGAATGTCCAGGCAACCTTTGCTCGGGTATTCCAAAATTACACAATAGCTTAAGACGGCTTCCATTTCCAGGCAGAAGAAACACTTGTGTGTTAACAGGTCATCCAGCACCAACTGGTTAAAATTCTCTTGAACTTACAAGAATCCGACCTAGCTAAAAAGACCATGGAAAAACTTCAAAGGGTGGGAGTTTTGGGGCTTGTGTGGCATGCAGCGTGGGTTGTTGCATAACAGGGCTTTGTCTTTGTTCAGTGATTGTGTGTGCGTGCGCATTGGATATGCCTCTGTATTAGGTTATCAGAGGTGAACTATTTTCTGGAGTATAGTGAATACTATCTTACTGCTATGAAAACCATCTAAGGAGGTCTTGGTCTTCTTGTGCTTGTTGGAGAAGTGTTCTCCGTCGATCGAGGACGCCGGTGAAATGGACGCCGACACACACGTGTCAGATGTGCTGGTGTGGGAGTCCATTGTGGCCCCGCTGTCAGACTTGTCCGCTGCTACTCTCGAGTCCTCTGTAAGGTTCAAAGACATGTTGACATCATTGCGAACTTCGGCATAGCTGAAATGAATGGGATATGAAAAAAAGGTAAATGTATGGGATATAGTCTCACAAGTATAAAGAAAAAACTAATTAAACAAGAAATCCATATTTTGTAATGTTTATGTTACACGAGTAAAGACATTTGTGAAAGGGGGGGGGGACTTGGGCTGAGTGGCCACTGATCCAGTGGGTCCTAAATAAACTGCCTATGAATTAACTTTGCTACAAAGTTCTATACACACAAAAACATTACTTTCCAGTCTTCACATCAAGTGATCTTATATAATCATTAAAAAAAATTATATCGATGTTAAATTTGTAGCTTGTCTTTAACCCAATTATGCACACTATAAATATTATCTTGCTGTGTCCGTGTAACAAGGTAGTAAACACAGTTTTGGACAAAAGGTCACATCTTTCAGTCTAGAAAACATACAATTTACCCCCAGGCAACAAAGTTGCATACCACTTCAATGGTTTTGCATGTATGCATGTTGTGTACCTTCCATATTTTAACAAAGACAGAACCTTGAGAAACTATATGAAAATTGTAACAAGGCTGCAAGTCACTATAAGACTTCGTAGGGCTGACATAACTGTTTTTTGTGTTTAGTATCATCCTCATTGCTTGACTACAACTTGCACTTGCATGTTGGGCACGATGACAGATGCGCCAAATGTCCTGTTCAGTATGGATTTATCGTTGCTTTTCTGTACCATTCCTTATGTGAGGATAGCTTTAACCCTTTCTCTCCGTTAAGTCCATTTATGGCTGCATGCGCACAACTCAAGTTGACAGCAAAGCCATTTATGGCACCATTTTGTACAGTATCAAATGACAAACAAAAACAATTCCGTCCATAGGAGTGAAAAGAGTTAAATATATTCTCCCTCTACACCAAAGATCGTATAGCGCCGAAGGTGCAAGATGTGTTACTAGAGCTCTTTCTATTGTTGGAACGTGACGTACGGCTTGGACGCCATTTTAGTAAGCAAATGTTTTGTTATATCATTGTTAGCAATGGTCATTGTCTAAACTGAAGTATTGTTGTATCAAAAGATTTGCTTACTGAAATGGCATCCAGTGCATACTTCACATTTCAGCCGGAGTAACACATCTTGCGCCTTCGGCGCTATACTATCTTTGCTCTACACTTCGTAGTACTGAAACATGAAAGAAGCACACTGTAAACACCCTTTGTCATGTGCCCTCCAAGAACAGGTTTCCCATGGGATGGTGAAAATAAGCCCTGTAAGCTAAGCACATTTATGTGAGAATGATCCATTCAGATTCAAGGACGTTTTGTCTCCATCAAGAATGTTCAAGAGCTAACTACTCTGTATTGTGTCTGAATCCCTGGTGATTGTTTCACTGTGATACTTCCACGCAAGTTTTTGATCAACAGGATTTGTGGTTACAAACCACTTAGCACAGGGGTTCTCAATATTTTTCTGAGTCTCCTGATGGGATTAATTTCTCCGAACAGCAGGAATAAATCTTCTTTGTGAATACCGGCTGGCACAAAGAAACCCTAAACTAAGCAAAGCACAAAGAACAAAGACTCTCATTGAAGACCCGAGTCTGACCCCAGTGCCTTTGAACAGCTATGATGTCATTGTCGTGGCTCACCCCGGTCACCTCCAAGTAACCTGCTTTTGGGGCAGGTTACTTAGGGCTGACCCCGCTGCATAACATCACGACGAAAAACTTTCTCAATGGCCGCCATTTTTTTGTTATTTAGTGGGACACTTTCAAGAAGTTTGACACACATTTTCAACCTAAAACAGCAACTTTGTGAGCATTTAGTAATTTTTATGTTCGCGGATATTAAGCTGGGCTTGTAAAATAATTAAACGTTTAATTTCAGACACGTTTTTACTGACAATGCAGAGTCGTTTACCGGGAAGAACATTCCATGAGTTTCATATTCCATTAAGAAATTGCTTACCTTTACTCAAAAATTTTTACATTTACAATGCACACTTACATTGACGCTACAAAGCCTGCAAAATCGTTCCTTACACAAATTTAATAATTGAGCTCCCACTACACTGTTCAACCCCCACTCTGTTCGAAATAATGCACACTTATTGTTTTTAATCTTTTAGCTCTTCACCATGTGTATTTGTTCACTTCATCTGGCACTCCAATCAAAAGGGAAAGCAAAACCACCACAGAAGTGTCGGGCCAGATCATTGTGTGTGCATGTGAATCGGAAATGCATTTGTAGGTTATCTGTGGTGAGGTGTCTTCTCTATTAACCCTAACACCCGTATGTGATTTACTAGGATCCTTCCCCACTCTTAACAAAATTCCAACATCATATGGGTAACTCAACACCCAAACTGTGGTACTCTGATTATGGTGGTATGCCTTGAACCCACGTAAAGCATGATCAGTTTACTCATGCAGTCCCCAGTCCAACAAAATCCAACAAAACCGGCTGTTAGAGTTTGATGGAATAGGGACTGTTAGGGTTAAGACAGTACAATACATGTTATACCATATCCAAATCCCATTGGGAAATAGACCTTTCCATTAAGCTCCGCCTACTAACGTATTGACCAATAATAGCCTTGACAAAAGCCTCAACAAAAGTCCGACACGTTAAAATTCCATTAGAAAAGTAAACAAACCGCCGCCATTTTTCTGACACACATCAGCACACATAACTGTACTTAACTTTTGTTTTGTTTAATATTTTTACGTATTTCTGGTGGTGCAAATCCCACAGCAGTGGTCCCTGCACAGTCGTGTAAAAGTGGTTTAACAGTGTTCCTATCTACATTGTTCTTTGAACTCAATGCACTGCTCAAAAGGCCACGAAACTAAATCCATACCGTCCATGAAAACCATGTACGTGTGTTTATCGTATCAGATACGTGTGGGCTGCGATCGTGGCAAGAAAGTCTCACCATGTGCTGTTGCTAGGCAGTTGCTAAGGTAGGTGGGGCTTAATGGATTGGTCTATTCCATGGTTTCTTTCTGGTATCAGAAATAAAGTTTTCCCAATATTTTGTAGACTTGATAGTTGTATTATCAATGCCAAAACTCAACTTATCAAGTGACAAAAACTACCCAGAAAACTACTTTTTGGATAGCTATTGTCAATACATCTTCATAAAACCACTGTACATGGTAAAAAACAAAAAGAAGGTAATTACTGTAGATAACATAGATTTTAATAGATACATACTTGACCACTTGATGCATGCACACGATGAACTCTGGCTTGCAGTTCCATTGGTTGTATGTGATGTAATTGCGTGTCTGCAGCCAGATCCACTCCTGTCCCTTGGTCAAGAAGCGATAGTAGCACGATATCCCCTCGCTGATTTGGATCACTGTCACCGTACAAAATGAAATGTTAACACGTCTGTTTTGTCAAGGGGTGAGAGAACCGTTTAAACACAAGTATTTTGGTTGGTGATAAAACCCACGGGGATTGTTATGTATCATCGACTTGCATACATCAATAAGTCTGTATCTAATTTGTATTTATTATTTGTTGTCTCCCCTTACACAGAGAATGACCTGATTTCCGTGCTCCCTGAGGTTTCTGCCACTGCCTTAAGGGTAGTTTTGTAATTTGAAATGTAGATTTTTCAAAATTTCAAGAAGTGGATTTTGGACGACAATTGACGAATCGCTGGTTAATTGAGTGTTGTTTTTTTTTTTTTTCGTTTTTTTTTTTCAAGAATGGATGAATCATGTACTTAAGAGGAGTACCAAACAACTTTACAATTGGAGACAATTTGAAATTCAGATTTCCACATTTTCAAGAGGATTTTATTATTTTTTTTCATCAAATGGAAAAACTTTCATAACCAGAGGCTAATCATGGGTGCTGATTTGCTGAACAAATTTTCTGGGAGAAACCTTTACTACCCAAATTCCATTTGGTGAATCTTGTATGTGACTAGCTTTAAAGAATAATTTCCCGAAAGAAATGAATTTGCTTGACAAGTTTTCCTGTTTTTACACAGCTCTGCAAAATAATTCAGAGAGGATTTTTCCACTTGAAGATTAAGGGAAAAAAACATACACGTTTGTCTTCAGTTAGAATAATAATAATACCGGAGTCTTATATAGCGCACGTATCTACCAACAAGTAGGTACTCATGGCACTTATCATATAATTTTTAAGACAGGTTTTTGAAGTTTTTGAATTATGAGACCCATTTATCTAGTACCTTTAGGGTTTACAAAATTATGCAGCGCATTCAGCAGCCACTGCCAGAAACACCAGGGCAAAGCCTTCTCTTAGCATTTAGTGTAACCAGTTCTTTTCCGTGCATTGCACAATGCACAGGACCTATGGCTTTACATTCCATCTGAAGGATGAAGCGATAATGGTTAAAAGTCTTGCTTTAAGGACACAAGTGTCAAGACCAGGACTCGAACCCACACTCTGCTGATCAGAAACACCAGAGCTCGAGTCCAATTCGCTTGACAAACGGCCACGACACAACAAAAGATAAATAAATGACAACGGCCGCACAGAATTATTTGATTCTCTTGTGAATCGTTCCAGTATGGTTTAGAGTAACAATATGAAAATAGTGTTGTTGTGAGTTGTCAGGCTTTTGTAGTATGGCAGGTAGGTGATGGGATTGTGCCTTTAATAATACAGGCATGGAATTTGGCACACGGTCAGACTATGTCATGACATAGCGTGTTCCGGTCCAAGTTAATAATACCAGTGATCAGTATAGACAAAACAAATCCATTGGGGATGTCATGTACCAGTGTTTTCTGCCATTACTGGGATGCAAATACGCCCAGTGTTATTTTTTTTTCACCAAACCAATGATGTTGACAAAACTAAACTAAACAAAACGCTAGCACAATGTGGGTTACACTCTGTGCCATTAATTGATTACTCTGACATCTTTCTTTATATTAAGGTAAGAACAAGCATTGACAGCATTGTACGTTGATGATGTTTTGCAGCCAGAGTGCAGTGTAAGGAATGTTCATGTACATGTATGTATACCATTCGTTTACAATGCACTTCCGGCTCCAAAACCTCATCACTTACCAACAGGATTAACTGGTCAAAAAATTAGACAACCTTTCTGTTTCAAACTCTCTCTCTCCCATGCCTTCCTAAAAAAAAGCTATCAATTGTGCACTTCAGTGCGGATAGACTCACTTCTGCACTCGCTGTAGCAGAAGCCATTACAACATGTCCCCTTATCGTATTTAATTTACATACCGGTTATGAAACAAGAACAGCGTAAACACGATTGACCCGACTGCCAGTAGTTCGGTCAGTATGTCATGCATACAAATCAGGCTATTTCTATACAGCTTTGTTAAAATGCATAATGCGTCCTTTGCATTTAAATTGCTTTTCTCCGTTCTGTTTTTTCTTCTTTTGCAAACAAAGTCAATTTTTTTTTTCTTTTTCAATTAAACCTTTTACAAGATTTTCATTTTCAAGTACGGATGACTAGTGATCTAAGAGACAAAGAAAAGAATTTGAAAAAAGGATTACTACTGTCAAAGTCGAGAAAAGCATCACCAATCACCATTGCTTATTTCATTGTTGTAAAACCAAGTCCGAAACCCGGATGTTTGAAAACAGTGAGTGGGTTTTTCCCTATTTTCTCGGGACTCCGATGACCAACGGAGCTTCTAAGCTTTCACAGGTTTGTTGTTTCAAAGTACATATAATGGTCTTGCTGGAAGTCCTCTGTCATCAGCAGATAGACACACACTCACTATGTGTATGCTTGTTTTAGCAAATTAAAGTTTGCAGTGCAAACTGATGTACAATGTTATGAAATGTTAACAAGATTATTTACGCAAAAATTTGTCACTGGCCTCTTGTTTCGACCCCAGCAGAGTCTTTCTCAAAGGCATAAAAATTATGTTCTTTAATAATTAAGATTATTTACTTAAAATTCCCAACTGTTGGTGAACTTTCAGTCTTGAAATATTTCAAAGTATTTTAAAAATTTATAGACTGCCTCTGGTAACTTTAAGGAAAGGCACAACACTAAATATTAAAAGGAAAAGAGTCAATAATAAAAAGTAGGTTTCAAGACAAATATCCTTCATCCAAAACAGAAACTTTTCCTTGAAGAAAAGCTTCCTAGGTCTGATACTTCATGGAGGCAACGGAGACAATTGCCGCCAAGCCCCTGGTCATTGCCCAGGCACCCTTAAAATGTTCAGTATAAAATTTCCTCATAGAGTTGCCCTTTGTCAAGAAGAAAATGCCTTGGTGCCCTTACCCTTTCAAGAACGAAGCAATCAGGACTGCCTCCCAACTGCACTTGCAATGATTACAAGTTCAATGCCACATTTCTTATACATATATGTCAGGCAGATTTGGCATTACACCTATTCAGCTGACACTTTCTTGAACATGAGAAAACTTGAAGTGGCAACATTCCTCAGGACAATCTGGAACTTGAACCCACTTCAATTCTTTAAGAAAGTTTCCTGATGTTGATGTGAGTTATCTTGAAGCATCTAAACCAGTTGCTGCTGGGAATCTTTTATTTGTTCCTATCCAGCCTGACGGGATTATTTTCATGCAGGAATCTTTTTTTAATTAAGAGTACTGCTGGCAGAAAGAAACCATGACGTGACAAAGCCAAGAGAACAAAGATTCTCTTTATAGCACCAGGATTTTTGTTTTCTCTATTGAAAAAATGTCAAATATGTGTAACTGTGACTTGCAAAACCTCGGCCGTGAGCTACGGCATAGGATTGGCACTGAACTCTGAACCACGGCTGGCTCCCCGGTTCACTCTGCTTTACCTCCATTGAGCCAAAATACATTAAATAAACAATGACAGAAGCCTCTCAATGGCTGGTAATCCTCTTCTTGCAACAAAAGGACAAAGGTCTTGGAATCGGGGATAACAAAATATTCCCTGCATAACAGTCGAAAAACTATTTAAGACCATGCTTCCTCTTTGTGTGGTTGAAACAAAGTGTTAGACGGCCTGTGCGTGCTCTGTGCATGCTCAGCAGTGAAATTTCCGGTCGACCTTTGTCCCAATATTTTGATTGTACACAATGCCATTTGTAAAAACGTTGCCCGCTTGCTGGCTTGGACAATATTTGTTGTTTACATCTGGTGCAAACTGGTTCCCTCATCACTTTAAGCATAGAACTTAGCATGGATATTGAATTCACCTTGGATTCGGATATATTCTGCAAAACTTGCAAGTGAATTAATGTCATCAAATCCTGTACGGACTCAAAGGATTTAATCGACTTCCTGACAGAAACCAACATATTTTTAAAGAGCGGCTTTAGGGTCAGATTAACTTTCATAATGCCCATCAAATTAGGCGGTCACGTTTTCAAGAAAACGCTGTCTAATTGTCCAGTGCTTTTGTGCATGTTCATCCTATTCTTATATGTAATACAGAATATTCTTATTTCAATTTGGCAAAATGAAATATGAAACTGGATGTTGAAGAACAACTTCTTCACACAAGGCACTTTTTTCAGTTCTGCAGGACGATATGGGACTAGTATGGAGGCTCTAAGGTCAGATTCAGTTCTGTCTTGCACTCAGTTACCAATAGATAAAGACCTATGAAAGTAGGGGAAAACATTCAAGTCTCTACCTTCACGTTAAAGTGAGTGCATCACAATTGTTACCATGCCCCTCTTTAAAGGTTGGGTGTACCTTTAGTAATTACGCCACAAATTAATGACCATAAAAGCTTACTCGGTCAGAAGCATTGGAGAGCTGTCGATAGTACAAAAGACTGTGAGAAACGATTCGATTTCATTTGAAGTAATGTGGTTTTTAGAGAAAGAGATCATTTTCTGCCCACAAAGTTGAACCTGAGACAAGTAATGAAAAACATGCAGGTTCAGCATTTTCGGATCCTTCTGCGTGGAAATAACCACTCCAGATTTTCTCTGGTATCTAAAAAACCGCTACCATCTTTTGAAACAAAATTTTCACAGGTTAGTTTTAAGGTACATATCTACAACTATACAGGATTAAAACAAACTTCCGGTTCCAGATACCAAAGGTGTCACTTGCCTTTAAGCTCACGCAAAAAATAATTAACATCCACGTATTATACATGTACTTTGTGGTACCGTGGTATCTTTAACACGGTACACAAATGTTTTTGTTTTTTTTAGCTAGAAAATTCTTACTGATATGTTATTACTTGTGATTGACGCCAGTGTGATGGGCGCCATTGGCAAGGTCTCTTACTTTAGTAATGATTCAAGAAAAAAAGGTGTTTACAACAAAAATAGCAGTTTCTGGCTACACAAACCGTACAGATTCGCAGGTTCAAATCCCACTTCAGTCACCCTTACAAGGTGCTACATAAATGGGTCTTATAATTCAAAAACTTCAACAACTTGTCTTTAAAAAAATAAATATATAATAAGTGCCTTGGGTACCTAAATGTTGGTAGATACATGCGCTATATAAGACTTTGGTATTATTATTATTATTGTTATTACTTATCATTCACTTACATGCTTCATGGCAGTGTGCAACTTTCTCCAGGTCATCTTGGTGGTAGTAATCATACACAGATGTACCCAGCACTTCAAATGGCAAGTATCCGATTATCGGAGGTCCTCTGCAAAAGAAAAAAAAAAGGAAGGTCCGTGTACTTTCAAGGTATAGTGCATCAAGGGTTCTCCCCAGGATTTTTCAAAACTCGGGGGCATTACATTCTGGACCCAAATTTTGAAAGTCTGGCTGAAGCACGCTGAATTGAAACCAGGTCCTCGGAATATTTTGATTTGATGTTTACGTTTGGTTTGAAAAGCTCTGCTGTGCAATCTGGATCATTTAAAATGGTTTAATGTTATGATTTTTTGTGAATTGGATCAAAATTGGAAAAAAAAAAATAAAAAATACAAAAATAATAAACATAAATGTTTTGCCTATCAGCCATAATTCCTGCAGACTTGTGCATGGGGAGAACCCTGACGTCATTGATTTTGGAATGAGTTTTAACTCTAATTCCATCGTCTATCATGTCTATGCACTGCCTACAAGTAATTCATGAACTATGCATGCTGATATTATGATCACCAAAATAGCTTGGCCGGAAGTGTGTTTGTTATTTGTGATACATTTGTTTTTTTATTTAAGAGGATTGCTCCTAGAAGAGCTAAGAAACAAAACGCTGTATGCCTGGAAGAAGGACGTAAGGCTCTACGCCCTTCTTACAGGCACATCAAGTACTTTTTTGTCCCAGAGATTTTTCTTTGAGATGACAGTACAGTTGAGCAAAATTGTGTGCAACTTTCCACGTAACAAACGTTTACTTCGGACACGAACAATGTTTCCTAATTTTAGCTGATGTGTCTTATGTTTCCAACCTCATTGCTTTGATTTGGTAAAGCAAACAAAACAACTGTGCAAATCATTCAAAAGGTAATTTCATCCTCTACACAATAAACTAATCTTGTAACACAAGAAAATAATCATAACAAAAGTTATCTAAGGATTTCTGTGCACAGTAGAAAATCTTGTGAATTTCCGTGGCGCGTTCAAGGAGTAAATGACGCGATGTTTTAATTGTGCGCAAGTGCTGAAGTGTTAGTGATCTGAGCAAGGACAACATTTTTGACTTACATAATGGCCTCTTTTGTGGCTTGAGGGCTTATAGTACTTGAAGTATCAGGCCTGAATACTAATTAATAACGGCTTATTGATTGACTTCTTTAACTTATTATTATTCAAGGTTTATTATAAAAATGCAATGGCAGTAGCAGTGTGAGGACCCGGTCTTCACTACGTGGTAATGACCTTGTTTGGTGGCTGGCTGCTGTTAATGGACCTCGCCTTAGGCTCGGTCCATTAACAGCAGCCAGCCACCAACCCGGTCATTACCACGCAGTGAAGACCGGGTCCTCACACTGTTATTCCCTAATTTAAACTACATGTGCATGTATTATAGCCTACACAACTGTTCTTTACACTAGCAACGTTTTTCTATCCTCATTTTGGTAGCCAAATTGAGTACGATCAGTAAAACAATTCAGAAAATGCTTGCCGCGAAACGCATTGACCACATTTTGACACACACACATCGCGCAAAGCACTGGGCTATTCTTCATTACCCCGCTGCTTTGCATGCACTACAATACATGCAAGAACCACCGAAAGCTAGCGGGTGCTGCACAATGTTCATTAAATGGGAGCATACGCCCTCTTTTGGTGAAATTTATGCATTACCAGATTACATTAAACCAAAACTTGATAACCAAAACTATCTATCTGAGCATGCGCTGTAAAGATGTTTTTTTCTCCGGCCTGATGATTTATTTTTGAAAAAATTAAAAAGCGGCAAAAGCCTGAAAACTGGCATGCCTGATGTTGAAGCAACATGAGCATGTATTTTCAGTTAACTCGAGAACAAAACACAAGTGTTCAATTTTCCTTAACAATAGATTTGAGTGCCTACCTATGGTCCAGGAAGAGAAATTTCCAATCCAGACTGTGTCTTGACATGAATTTGTTCTGTTGCTCACTGAATGTGGCCATCTCACGACTGAGCTGAGTTGTTTGTAAACGCACCGTCGACACAAAGCAGTAACGAGTTAACCCTACATCGAGTGGTAGTACGCCTGGAAGAAAATTGTGCGAAAACATAAAATGCTGAGGGATGATTCTGTGGTCAGTCAACCCTCGTATACACAGGTACCCCCCGACTGCTGCAAAGTACCATACCTTCCAGGCCAGCATTCAGGGCATGGGTATCTTCCATTTGTACAGTTGGCATTACATGTATGTGGAAACTCCATGGCTTGTGTTCTGTGGCCCAGTGGCAGAACTAAGGGGGGGGGGGCACTTGCCCCCCAACCAATGTCCATGCCCCTCCCCCCATTTGCAATCTGGACTTTTTGGATACAAAAATTTGCCAAACAGGATGTTACATTTTATGAGCGTATTATGTAATACTCAATGTTTTTTAAAACTATTTTTCTCTTTACACACAGACAATGTGTTTGCTTTTACCTCCATGCCAGATTATCTTACAAGAAATAGTTAACAGCATAACAAGAGTGCTTTTTTAGGAAAAATTAAATTTTTGAATTGGTGCAACCCCTTGTGCCCCCCTGTAGTTTTACCCTAGTTTTGCCGCTGCTATGGGCTTAGTCTCCACAGTCGCCTGTGATATTTTGCGGAAAGAGCCAGTTGGGCAGAAGAGTACACTGATTAACACAGGAATCTGTTTTTGTGAGACTTGATTTGTTGAAGTTTGCCATTGTTAACAACAAATTTCAACATTTTAAGTCAGGAAAATAATTCCCGTGGTCAAAGTACCATAAGTAATCATTGAATAGCCCTAAAGATGTTATTAAATATACATGGACAATTACACATGAAATGTACAAATTCTCAATAAGATATACATGTATCTACAAAAGTTTAGCTGCATGCATATATGCAGGTGGGAAGTGTTCTAGAGGCCCTGGGAACCAGTGTTCTGCATGGTGAACCAATGTCAAATCTACAGTCAGCAAGCAACAAAAGGGGTTGCAGATGGGACATAGAGCTGTTGGTTCCGTGTGTTGCGTTACTGCACGTTAAAGAACGCAGTGCACTTATTGTTCAGAGACGGGGTTTGCCATTGCGTTTCTGGTACAGTTGGCTGCATAATTGCGCCGAAGCACCTTGTAACGATGCCATAAAAAGGGTCTCATAATTCAAGCATAGCATATCTGTCATACCAGTCACAGCGCTTTGAATCCTGTGCCAAAGCCACTACATGTATCTCAATGACTGATATTATTATTATTATTGTTGTTATCTCCACTCACCCTCGTCATTATTGATAAGGGTGAAGTTGCCATGGAATTTCACAAGCTCATACTCGGCTAGATCTTTAGAGAGCAGGGATCCCCTTCTCATCTGGCAGTGGAATGTAAAGCGTTTGCTGACGAGTTCCTCTTCGTTGTCCTGGTTGGTCTCCACCTCTGACAGGATCTTGAAGATCTTGGGTCGGTCGTCTTCGTGGACTAATTCATATATTGTACAGTTTTCTAAGTCTTTCTGCAATAGACAGGAATCAAGGCAGTTAGATATACAGCTACCATTACTATTACTACTACAGAAAAGGTTCTGAGCCCCACAACAGTTTTGATTTACACGACCACACATGATACTCGATGTGTTCAAAACATTACGTGTTCATCACAGCATTTCAAACCTAAGCAATCAACCTGAAAAACAACAAACAAACAAAGAAAGTAAACAATCTTACATTAAAACAGTAAAACAATTCTTTTGTTCATCCAGGGTGTCCTACGTGTTATCATTTTATTTAAAGAAAAAAAAACAATTTTACCGAGCCTATATTTCACCTTCAAGTCTACCAGTGGAGAAGTTACAAAAGGTTAATGACCTCAACAGGTTACAAACAATATTGAACAAAGATCTGAAATACATTCAGACCTCTTCATACATCCCAAGGAAATTGAGCCTGTTTATGTGGAGAGGGAACGAGATAGCTATCATCATTTGTTTATATGACAATTACATATGCCCTCATAATCCTCTTGCTTTAATGAGACATCGTACATAAACATGATGAACACAATGTAGGTGATCCCATGCTGATCTTATGCTGATTTTTTTTTTGTTCCCGAGCAGTCCAGCCAGCTAGTAATTTGTGCATTCGACTAGCCCACACAATTTTTGACTAGTCCATCAGAGCATTGTTGACATTTCCTGTTCTGGTCATTACCAGACGAACATGTTTTAGTTAGATTCTTAATAAAACGAACTACATCACTCCGACATCGATTTATTTTTTAATATTCACATCTTCAATCTCACATTGTATATTAGTTTTATTCAAATATGATTTTGGACTTGTCTAGCCTGAAGCACTCATGACTAGTTTTTGAATGCTTTGCGGGTGATTAAAGATGATGGGTCCGATTTTTTTGAGGATTTGACCTGAAAAGTTAGATTTAAATTTTAAACAGCTGTTTTTATAGATCTGAGAAAGTTATAAGCTTTCATTAAAGATACTTCACGAAAAAAACAGCCAATGATAAGTAGTAGTTATTTAAAAACTAAAAATCAATTATTGTTGGGATCTGACATTATCTCATGTCCATCAGCCATGTTTACATGTAATTTGTGCATTGTCAGTGGCATATGAGAAAGTTTCTGTATGTTTTTCATTTTGAAACAGCGTTGCCTGTCAACAAATTCTTTCAAGAGAAAACATATTTTTAAAAGACTTTTTTTTTAGTGAAAATCAGGCCATGCATCTTTAAATTCAGACCTGGCAATCGCCTTTTAGATGATAACTTTGTTGAACTGTTCATGCTTGCATTTGATTAAAGGGGCTGTGTCGTCATAGTTAAAGCAGGACTGTTGCTGTGCATGGAAAGATGATCTCACCCAGATACTGCACACGCGCGCACTTGCAGTCAAATCACAAAGGGTGCTGTCTTTGTCAAACTGTGATGTGACCGCAGGCACGCATGCGCTTGTAGTAACTGGGTTATTCCATTTACCGCTATAATCATGACGACACAACCCCTTTAAGGGTTTTTTTCCCTTCTTTTTCTTTGCTTTGAATCAAGGTAATTTTGAAAAATGTTTGTTACTATAAAAGTATGACTAATTACAGAAGGTTGTGATCACAACCCCTGAGATGAATGTACACCAGCATCAAGTATTTATTGTTCAATCGAAGAATGGCATCCCCTGCAAAAAGGCATATTTAAAGCCAAGTCATGTACCAGGGTTCTCCCCATGCACAAGCTAGCGAATTGGGCCAATACGCGAGAATAACGGGCAAAAACGCAGGAATGACGGCAGACAGAAAAAAAAACAAAAAAAAAAAAAAACAGAAAATGTTTCCCCTTCCCTCCCCCTCCCCCCCCCCCCCCGGAAATAGTACATGTATGTACCATGCATATCGTGGAGTGTATCCCCTGGCAGGGGGACAGAATCCCCTCAGTAAATCTGTTTGCCAGACCGTCTTGCGAGGGGGTGGGGGACAGATAACCCTATGACACCAGAATTGATTTTCTTTGAGAGTACTGCTGGCACAAAGAAACCTTAATTTGATCAAGCCAAGAGAACAAAGATTCTTTTTGAAGCACCGCAATTTTTGTTTTCTCTAATGAGGAAATGTAAAAATTCACACACGGTGAACTGCAAAACCTTGACCATGAGCTATGGCCGAGGATTGTTCCTCAAGCCGAAACCAAGGCTGGAAACTTGGTTCACGCAGACTTACCCTCCATCAACATGATTGAGCCACAAATGAATAAACGTTAGCGGAAGCCTCTCAATGTCTCATTCAAGGACAAAGGGACAAAGGTCTGGAATCGGGGATTACACAATAACCCCCCAAAATGGGCAAAAATTTGCGAAATATTCAGCATCATCTGTTCTCTTTGTGTGGGTGAAACTAAGTACTGCATGGTGAGTGCATACTCTGTGCATGCTCCAAAACAAAATGTCCGGGTGATCATTGTTCCGGTATTCCTATTTCACACAATGGCGTGTTCACACGACCTCCGTTTGCTGGCTCGGACATTATTTGCACGGACATACACGTCATCCGGGGTCTTCTGGTTAATAAAACATTCCTGCCCTTCCCCACAACTCCACCCCAACTAATATCCTCAACACAGTTATGAAACCATAAATTGCACACATCTAAACATTTGTAGGTCTGCATTTCTTGTTAAAAATGGAGGAAAAAAGGGCATACACCCTGTCTGTATGCATATATACGAAACACATAGAAGCCTCTAGAACAACAAACAACTCAACCTCTTCACTAAAGGAGTACAAATGCATATATAAACATGTTGTTCATAACCATCTTAGAATTTCTTTCAGTGATTTTACAAGGAATTCCCAAGGCCTTAAAATGGACCTTGATTATAATCCACTGACATTTCCAATCGTTGTATTCCCTGCATACATGTATATAATCAGCTTGTAAGGACTGATACAGGCATGATACATGAGAGGTAATGATCAAGAAAAAAATAAAAACAGACAAAAACACAAGCGTTTTTTTGAAAGCTGTACTTTTGATAAACTTTATGCAGACCGTCATTCTTGAAAGGGCAAAGGCACCAAGCCTTTTTCCTCTTGATAAAGGCCACCTCTTTGAGGAAATTGTAAATTTGTACTGGAACATTTCAAGGGCACCAAGGCAATGACCAGAGGAATTGCCTCCGTTGCCTCCGTCGTAAAGTGTCAGGCCTGTTTATGCCAGGGGTCATAAAGATGTTTGCTGGTAAGAAAATGTTTTTTAAGCATTTTTTTTTTCTCTATTTTTATATTTCAAGATGGGTTCGAAGTGCAAAGGGAGTTGGAGAAAAGTTTGTTATTAGCAAAACATCCATCGATAAACTATCCATCAGGAAGAAACCCCACATTATGTACCTGTGTATAACGAATGGCTCAAGGATGGTCCAAAGCTGTCAGAAACATACATGCTGCTGTCCAAGGCGTGTGAACCAGTGACGACCCATGCAGTACATGGCTTTAGCGTGCACACCAGTGACACTGACAGCATTTGGGGCATTTTGTTGTTGTTGAGCATGCGCAGATAACTAGTCTTTAGTTGTCAAGTCGTTTACAAGCGTTACTGTATGTTATCACGTACTGTACGGTTAGATTTCGCAGACAAGGGGCGTATGCTCTCATTCTATTGCGTTGTTATTAAGTGCCTGCTAGCGTTTGTTGGTTCTTGCCTGTATTGTAGCATTCAAAAAAGCGAGATAATGAAGACTAGAAGGCTGTTTGTTGGAAAGGAAACGATGGGACCGCAATGTCTTATGAAACAATCTTAAACAACGAAAATGAAAAGTAAGCAATTCAAAAAAATAGAGGCATTGTTTTACTAGTTTTCATGATTAAATTTTTTTTGGATCTCTTCAAGCAATGTTAAGTGTCATGCACCAACACAATGACCCCTGTGTGGCGATGTTCCGACAGTGAGTTGCGCCTGGTGTGTGCGGTCATGGTGCATCTTATACGGTGGTACGTCTTACACTTGAATCGTGTTTTGTTGATTTCGGGGTATTGAAACTAATAAACCGAGCGCCTTGTACGCAGGAAAATAGAGTAGTTCTAAAATAACTTCACCTATTTTTTCTACTGCCGCAGAGTACATTGGGGAATGACGACCTCTATCTTTGCTGAATGAACCAGGGAATTCTCATAATTATATTTTTATCAAGTGATAAACTACAAGGGAAACTGCCTTAGTGAATTTTTGTATTTTTAGTTAACACATATGCAACCCATTTTACTTTTTTTTTAACAAAGAAATCATTGCATTGTTTTCCAACTTACAGGTAAATGTCTTAAGAGAGAGGTAATGCTGCAGGATGTGTATAAGATGTGTCCCTGTTGTGAGAAGACGATGAGGAATCCATCCAACGCTTCCAGCATCAGCTGACTGAACTCGTTGTCCGACAAAAAGGATGGCTTCCACTTCTCCTTGATTGACGTCTCTGATTTGAGAGCATTGTCTGGTGATTCAAGGGTACAAAAAGTATATAATAATAACAGAAAATGATGTGGAAAAAAAGAGCAATAATTCTGATTACTAACCCTCCTACTATCAGCGTGTTTCCATACCACACTGTGCCACAAAAATGGCATTTTGAAGGCACACATTTATCTGGAGAGTAGAGCCATTGCCCAAAGTGCTTCAATGAGAGTGGTACGCTGGAGAAGCCACCAGCTGTGCTCAATAGACTGATCCATTAAGCCCAGCCCCTAAACATATTGAACAATCACAGCTGTGGCTACATTACCACTGTACACGTGGGCAGCACAATGTGCATCTCTTCAATGCCACACTCAACCAGATGAATGCACATGCTTTAAGTACACGCACTCATGTTTACATTCTCCAATAGGATTTTATCGTATCAGACTTTTGTCGGACTTTCGGTTGCATAGCCAAGGCTGTAATTGGTCAATACCTAAGGGGGTGCGGCTTAATGGATTGGTCTATTACATATGAATTCGGGCTACTTTTGGAAAGAGATAAGGTACTCAACCTTGGTCATTTTCTGCAGTGACAATCTGTGGCACTGATCGACCATACATACAAATACAATGACTGGAAAGTGTGGCATGCATTACTTCACCATTATGTGCATAGCATCTTTGAGTATGCACCTATGGGAAGGTTAATAAAAGAAAAGGATAATAAGTTTGTTTTTCAAAACATATTGATCGCACACTGATGTGTGCTAATCAGTATACTCAATGCTCCTACAGAAGAGCAACCCCGGGCAACCCCCGTGGGATTCCAACCCACAAACCCTACAATCTAGAGCAGATGTCTTCACCACTAGACCCCTGAGCATGCCCAGGTGAAGAGAGGCAAGAATACACTAATCCGAGCAGCTCATCCATGGTGGTTTGCACCACCACAGTTATGGCCGCTGCACGCCCGAAGCACACCGACTGTGAATCCTCCATGCTGATTGGTATATATATGTGCGACTGGTGTGCCCAGGCTATTTCATTGCACAAGGCGGTGAAAACGACCAACGGTGGGCATGATCAAGGTAATGTACCCTGTGGGGTACATCATTCATGTTTCCCTCTTGACTGCGCACGCCATGTTCATGCGTCTTTTTAGCACATCCTGTGATTGGTTCCTGACCCAATAAAAATTCACAAACTATCACCGTGGTTTAACAATAGAAGTTTGACAGCGATGCAGTTGTGCACACTTTTCTCCCTCTTGAAGACAAGTACAAGAAAGTTTGAAAGAAAGGGGATATTTCTGAAGAACCCTTACAACAGGAAAAATCAGACAAACCCCCCAAATAAGTCGTTTGTGTACGGACAAGTGCACCATGTCAAGCAGCTGAGAATCAAAGCCTCTTACCATTGTGAACTTTAAGGAAATTGATGGTCGAGCGGAGAACCGCTGACTTGTCCATCTTGCGGTTCTTGGAGGACACCATGCATCCAAGCTCCTGGATAAGACAGTTGAACTGATCTCGACGCTTCTTCTCACTTGCATTGCGACACTTTCTGTAAGAGGTGACAATTATCAAAAGTTGACTCGAGGACAGCAATTTCATCGGCAAAAGGGTAAAGCCCAATGGGGATGTTTTGAAGGGTAGCCAAGGCCTGGACTAGGGGGCCATAGCTTCTTTAGTCTCTGTGTAATTTCAGGCCTGTGACTCCACTGAATATACTTTTCACAATGAAGTCCTTTTTTCAAATCAAAATCACTATTCAAATAGTCTGTAGGACTCCACAAATACTGAACGCCATGTGAGTGCATTGTCGCAGAATATCATCACAAGGTGAAAGCTGGACTATTCCATTTCATAAGGTGAAGCCGAGTGAAATGTAAAAAGCCAGGTTTCACCTCGTTGAATATATTCTGCGACAATACACAAACGACATGCATTCAATATCTGATATAACTCACACATAGATCCTTGTCATTTGCCTTCGGACCGGTCCCTTATCACAGGGCCACAACCCTGCTGGTCTTAAGCTGATCTTTAAGACCTTGTCACCGCTCTTTTATTCCCTTATTGAACATTTTATTTGTTAGTCCTTATCTGTCTGTCAATAGATAAAGGTTTACCCAAACCTAAATGTTGTCCAACAATTGATAAATAAAATATCATCAAAACTTTGTTTAAATTCAAGTATGTTTTTGTTATGCCACAGCATACCATGAATTATCAACCTAAAATGACAGCATTGAAATAGATGTGTGTAAATTAAACATTGTGTACAATTGCATTTGTACAACGATCACCTTTTGAGGAGGGGGGAGGGGGAAACGCATTTAAAGGCAATGCATACAAACAAACCAAATTTTTTACAGTCTTACTGATTTCCCAGGGGCAAAAACATCTGAAATCAAATTAGGCCAGGAAGATTACCATGCCCGATAGACATAGTACGGGTAAGTGGTAAGATAGTAGGGAAAAAAAAGTGTGGTGAAGAGGTTTTCAACTAGTTGTTTAAACACAGTGAAGCCTTGTTCTCGATAATTTTACTGAGATGAAGTCGGGGTAAAATTATCGAGAACCAGGCCTCATCGTGTTTAAACAACTCGTTTAAACAAACCGATTCAACACACTTTTATTCCCAATTATAAATGTATTTCTGTTAAAAACATTAAAAAAAAACTTTAAAAGTTTAGCACAAATCTGACAGCTCACCTTGACTTGAGTCTGAGTTAAGTTTCTATCCAAGTTGAGCAAAAGTTTCAAAATTGCACGCGCAAGTTCCAAACGTGCTCATTTAAGTTTCAAACTTGCTCGAGCCAAATTTGCATGCTATCATCAACCTCCATGGGGTTACCAATCTGCGCAATCGTCTTATAGTGCCCTCTTTTGACTCATTTTCTCAGTCCATGTTTAAACACTTTGTACCGTGTCTATACCGCACATGGCCATGTGACCTCCTCTCGACCGATCAGAATGGATCAACCGTCGTATTTATGAATTCTCATTTAAACAATCAGAACTTCGCAGGCTTACCGTTTACATCCTTGCTTGTCACCTTCACTGGTTTCATCGTACATTTCACGTTTACTACAAGACAAACAAACAGGCAAATCAAGGTTAAACAACTGAATAATTAAACGCAAATTGTTTGTTAATTATCTCATTACATCCATGGTGTTCCACAAATGGAGCAACGACGACCATCAAACCACTTGCGTAACAGGTCCCCTTGTGTATAAAAAATTGTGTAAACCTGCAGAAAATTGATTTTACGTCCATTTCAATCTGACAATGAAACGATGAGATCTAAACAAATTAAATCATTGAAAAATAATCCAGAGAAATTGGTTTTCAGAATCCAGCTGTCACGATTTCCTGAGTCTTTTCCAATTTCTTTCCCGCATAGTCAACGGTATGACATACACTAGAACCGTTCAAGCGACCCCTACAGGTAATATCTATATTAAAAAGTACTCGTCTTGTTGCAGCACTTTCAAGTCCCTGCATCCCTGAGGACAGGTTGTAATGCAAAGTAACCCCCTGACATTTATGAGGCCACTTTTGTTTTAATGAGTGCTGGTTATGGTTTTTCTCATCAAATTTTCTTGCTGTAAATATAAGAATGTTCCAGATCAGGGGCAAATTTCATAGTCCTGCTTAATGGGAAGCAAATTTCCTCATCCTTGGGCCGCGGCTGAGGCCAAGTCCACAATATCTCTCCAGGCTTCCCTGTCAGTTGTTAGGCAGGCTAGGTAATCTTGTTCTTGCTGTGGGTTATGTCCCTGGCAACAGCATCCAAATACTTCATGGGTCTTCTTCCTCTGTCAGGGCAAAAGTCTCCAGTTGATTTGCATGCAAACAATGGCCGACAAGCAAATTTTCGTGTTAACTATAGCAGAAAATTTTGCTTCAGCGTAAGAGTATTTCACACATTTTAACAAGAAAATTAGGCAGCCAGCTTGTGTGTTCACCGAGCATTTGCATTGGTACATCATTCATTTTCCCACAGTGAACACTGGAAGGTTAGCATGCCTTTTCATGTGCTTAGGGTTAGCAGCGCTATGAAATGGAAATCGCACAGTAAGCAGAAAAATCAGCTGCTAAGCAGTTCTTTGAAATAGGGTCACTAGAGCAAGGTTTGTCTTAATAAATGGATCAATTATTATCAGTCGCATACATCGTAACTAGACATTTTCAACATTTTTCTTTCTTTTTTTTCGGTGGGGCAGAGAAATACTTTGAGGCGGGTTTTATACTTTTCCAACAGAGACCACAACCACAAGAAGTGCGAGACATGCCTACATTATATAAATATTTCTACCTCTGAGTGCAAAAGGGGGTGTGAAATCCTTTCTTGTGAAACCCAAACACAAGAACAGAATACCATGACAGCAGATTAGAAATGCCAAAAGAACATCAACAACTTCATGTGCGCAATCAAAAGAAGAACAAAAATAGCAGTGCGCCTCTTGCACTTTCCAATTCTATCTCAATGTATTGATATTTATACATGGACAATATTGATTGAATATAAACAAGTCTGGGCTTGAATTTGGGGGAAAAAAACTTCAAGACAGCAGGGCTTGTAGCTCAAAATTTATACTGGACCCGAAAATTTGTGACAAGACCTGAATCAAAATGAGAAAAAACTATGTACACAATGTCACAATTAAACTTTTGTTTGAACAATCATGAAGAGAAGATTTATCTCATTTGTCTTCTGGGTAATACTTTCGTAATCAACAGAAATGAAAGATATTCTCAAACTTAAAGTCAACACTTGAATGTCATGTGTAAAATTAAAGATGAGACAAGGCATTATTATTCAAATCACAAGACAGCCGGACTTGCCCGGTCATAAGTTTACTGGCCTGATGCTAAAAACACTGACCTCAAGCCTGCAGTCCAGTGTTTATTTTGAGGCCCTGCAAGCACACATCAAGGATTCAATATAATATAGAAAGTAAAATAAACTCGTGTGGAACAACTTTCTGATAAGGTGCTCCTCTGTTTGATGACTACCCATGGCCTCCTCCCCCCCCCCCCCCACCCAAAGAAGAAGAAGAAGAAGAAAAATAAAATAAAAACACCAGAAAAGCCGCTCAGAAAGCCTCAGTGGTTGACTCTAAAAAAATTGCATTCGTTAGTGGTACATGTACATAGCATTGGTAAATGTTTTTGCCAAATCTGAGTCTGTCATCATAGGACCTCTGGTTGAGTTCACGTGAAATGAGCCGGAAGAGTGAAAACTTGAAATAATATTAGAGTTTGTAAAGTTTGGCTAAAAAACCAAGTTGGACAAGCCTGGAAGTACTCTAGCCTTTAGTCAACGCGCTCCCACCTTCCCGGATGGTATACGACACAAACAGCGCCACCACTACTAATGCCAAAAAAGACTAGTGAGAGCAGGGGAGTACTAGTCTATTTCTTTTGGTGTGTGTTAGCAGTGCACTGCAGTGGTGGCGCTGTTTGTGCTGTATACCATACGGGAAGCCGTGAGTGCCATGACTAAAGGCTACATGTAGGAGCACTCTTCCGCTGATGTTGTGCACCGATTCAATCCCATTTCTTCATGCATTCATGTACAGAATATAGGGCACTTACAGGCAATTAAACCATAAACAAGAAACCAGACATTAACAAGGTATCTGTAGACATGGTGGAGTGTACATTTTGTGTAAATACAGCCCTACACTACAAGGGTGATGGATAAGCTCAGATTAGCAGTGGGTGCACAGTTGCATGTTATATCACACATAGATTGGCATGGCAGGGATCATTAGAAACCAGGTCAAGATAAGGATTGCTGGACAGACCTACATGTACAGTGATGCAATGTCTACCTCCATAATTGTATATTACACAACACACTGCTACAATTTGGGTTTATACAATGTGTCCATTCACACAATTAGTATTATTTGAAATACATAGGCCAACTACAAAACAGTGGGGCATTCTGGACCCAAATTTTTGAAAGTGTGGCCAGAGCACGCTGAATTGAAACAAGGTCCTAGGAATGTTTCTATTGGATGTTTATGTTTGGCTTGAACACGCTCTACTGTGCAATCTAAAACATTTAAAATGGTTTGATGTTATGATTTTTTTGTGAATTTATGCAAGCGAACCCTGCACACGTGTACAAATGTAAAGGCCATGTCACATAGGGAAATGTGAGTGAATTTTCTTATTGGAGATTGCCTGGAACTGGTTGCCTGTAAATTGCCTCGTGTGACATGGCCTTAAGACTGGAACAAACCAATCAGCCGCCAAGGCAATTGATGGTGGTTGGCCAAAGAACAATTTATACCCGTTAAGGCAATTGATGATGGTTGGCCAAAGAGCAACTTATTTTCCTTCAACCTAATTCGTAACCAGCTGGCGCCAAATGCCGTGCATCCATGCAGATATTTTCCAAGCCAGCAAATGGATGAAGTGACTGTGTCTTTGTGTGAAATTCCAAGCCCGTAGCAAAGGGTGCCCACATGTTCCACTACAAAGTGTGCACAGAGCATGCACGCTCCGTGTAACGCTTTGATTCACCCACATATAGCGCAAGACTGCGCTTGAATATTTTGCTAAATTTCTCCATTTGCAGGGGTTATTGTGTTAATTCCCGATTCCAGACCTTTCTCCTTTTGTTCCAAGAAGAGAGTTACCATACAACAAGAGGCTTCCACCATTGTCTATTCATTGTTCAGAACAATTCATATTTCAGAACAATGGAGGTTAGTCTTAGCAAACCAAGTATCCAGCCTTTGAGTGTAGCTATAGAAACAATCCTATGCCATAACTCATGGCCGAGGTTTTGCAATTCACGGTGTATGAATTTGACATTTTTCCATCGACGAACAAAAAATCACGGTACTTCAGAGAGAATCTTTGTTCTCTTGGCTTTGTAAAGTCAGGGTTCTTTTGTGCCAGCGGTACTCTTAAATAAAAATGATTACGGCAATTCCAACAAAATAATCCTACCAGGAGGAGGGGGAAAAAATGGAAGAATCCCGATGGCAACTGGTTATGGGGTGGGGTTGTGTGGTATAAAATACATCAGGGCTCGAAAAAAAAATTTTTTCCACAAGACCACAGGGCTTGTAGCTCAAAATATTTACTGGCGCAGAATTATTTTTACAAGACCAGAATCAAAATGAGACAAAACCTTCCTGACACAGTTCAACATGTAATTGACTATTTTGATTTGAAGAAGCACTATGACATGTAAGAGAAGATCTACTCTGTCTTTATGGGTAAGTATACTTTAATACTCAATAGAATTATACTCAAAGTTATTATTTGAACATAATTTTTGGTTCAACAGGCCTGATTGCTTCGTTCTTGAAAGGGCAAGGACACCAAGGCATGTTCTTCTTAACAAAGGGCACCTCCATGAGGAAATTGTAAACTTCTATTGGAACATTTCAAGGGCACCAAGGCAATCACCAGAGGCAATTGTGGTGGTGAGATGAAGAATCATCACACAGCTGCAATCAGTCCCTCTTCACCATGCCCTACTGTCTCTTGTCCTTGGCAAGCATCCTGAGCTCCTGCAGTTCTTTGAACTGAGCGTTCCAAAGCTTGCTTCCCTGTTAGGTCAGCTCGCAGCATGCACAGCAAGTTTGTGCAGTGTCGCCCTATACATTGCTTGTATTTGTTGGATCCCAGTACAGCAAATTCCAGTGCTTGTTGAGCAGGAGTGTTTTCCAACATTCGCAACACATGGCCAAACATAGACCATCTTTGTTGGATCACTCTAGCAGACAGTTGTTGGATCACTCTAGCAAAGGTGTCTGCGGTGGCAGGCATCAAGCTTGTTCAGATGTGCCTTCAGAGTTGCCCAGCTGGTGCAGATGTACAACATCAGTGACAAGCAGGTTGTGTCATTTAGGCGTATCTTGGTTGTCAAGGAGATCTTTGAACCTCCGATCCATAGCTTCTGGTAGGATTGGAAAACACTGTTTCCCATGATGCAGCGAGTTGTAATGTCAGAGTAGCTGCAGAGTAAAGAGCCTAGTATTTCACTCCTTCTCCACTTCTCTGTGCCCCGGAGGGGAACACCATCTTCGTCAACTTCCTGTGTGTCACTTTGGAGCACATGGGTGAACTCAGTCTTGGCTTCATTCATGAACAAGTTTACGTCCTCGAATTAAATTGGCAGCTCATTGGCATTCCCAGTTGTGAAATAAGGGGGTTTGGTATGGCACTGTATGGTGGAACTTTCATGTACATGTGACAAGGCTGCAGTAAGGTAGCAAGTGAATAGCACAGGTGAGAGGCCATCTCCTTGTCGTTCAAAGCTAATCGAGGTTTTAAATTCTGCAGATTATATGTCTTGATACGCACCTTCAGCCTGGTGTCAGCCAGTAGCAGTCTTACCAGGCACCGTTGCAGCCTGCTTGGTGGAGCACATCAAGAGTCTTTGACGGCATGACAGAGTCGAAGGCCTGTGACATCGATTCCCGTTTTATGGAAATCCCAGTGTTTGGACATGACTACAGACACTAACAACAGTTGGACCCACACGATGTCTACGCAGCTATAAAGTCCACGTTTAAAGCCACTCTGGCAGGCTCCAGTAAATTGGTCGATCTTCTCTTGATTTCAGCACAGAGTCATATTGGACAGTATCTTTTGGATACTGTATAGGAGCACTAATCAGGCCAATATTTTCCCTGCCAGAAATCGGATGATGTGAACTTTGTATTTTTGTGTGAATTCGGAGGACCAGAACGAAGATCGCCCAGACATTCCAGTCCGGAGCATGCACAGCACATGCACTCATCTTGCAACGCTTAATTTCACACACACAAAGCAGACAGATGGTACTAGAAATAATGCTGAAATTCTCCCGTTATGCGGGGGTTATAGTGTAATCCATAATTCCTGACCTTTGCCCTTTTGTTATAAGAAGAGGACTACGAGACATTGAGATGCTTCCACAATTTGATATCTTGATATTTCGGCTCAATGGAGGTAAGTACATGTGAACAGAGACTCCATCCTTGGTTCCGGTCTTCGGACCAATTATTGGCCGTGTCTCACGGCCAAGGCTTTCTGATTCATGGTGCGTGAATATGATATTTTCATGATAGAGAAACAACAAATCCCGGTGCTTCAAAGAGAATCTTTGTTCTCTTAGATTTGTTAAATCAGGGTTTGTGCCAGTGGCAGTCTCTGAGGAAAATTATTCTGGCAATTCGGAGAAATATTCCAGTCATGCTGGACAGGAAAAGATAGAAGACTCCTGACACAAACTGGTTAAAAAAGTGAGAAGTTTGTTGAAATTGAGGTTTTTTGTTATTCATTGCACATTTTATGATTAGTAGTTTTTTTTATAAATGCATGGGCAGGCAGTGTAATTCAGGCATAATTAATACTATTAAGACATTCATTTTTTGTATTCTACATACTTTAACACCCCTACAATGCTGTCTAAAGACATACATAATTTTACTTTGAATTAATGCTGTATTTTAATTCTTCCTAAATGAGGCTTCATTACTACAATCTATCAAGTACTATATACAACAGTACCATTCAGAAGGCTAGTAATAAACCCAAAGGCAAACTCCTCTGTGGATTAACCTGTGCGTTTTTATGCTCGTGTGTACAGGGAAGTGGCTTGCATACGTTACCGTGTACAAATGTATGTACAACTAGATTAAACTGTATTGACTGTAATTAGAATTTCAAAATGAGAAGACTTCTGTTTTGTAAAAAAAAAATTAAAAAATGACTGCATAATTCTCTGAAGGGCAGGTGTGTTTGTTTTTCCCTTTATGCGGAGTACATGTGGTGGGAGTGTTTGTTAATCTGTCGCTACTCTTCATTCCTTGGTTTATGCAAGACCTTAGACTGTAACAGTAAACTGTAATAAGAGGGTATACGCTTCATTCTTGTAATGGCCAACAGTGGGGGCAAGCCCTCTTTCCTTACCTATGTGAAGAGGAAAATGTAAATTTTGACTAGAACATTTAATTTTCTAAAACTTTTTTCAATCTAATTTGTTTATATCTGGGGTCCTAGAGGTGGAAGGCAAGGAAAGATACCACTATGCTAACTCGACCACCCAAACAAATGCAACATCTTAAAATGGAAATATCGGAAGGCTTTACCTTTACCCAGTGACTACCCAGTGGTACTAATTACATGTATTAGCTATGGGAAACCAGTATGACCACTTGGACAGGGTAATCATTTGTCTAAATATGTGTTTTAACTAGCATTTTGCCAGTGGAACACCGTTAAGGACATTTTCCCGTTACCTGTGCCAGATTATTTTCAGTCAAAAAGCAACTATTTTTTTCCAGCCATTAATAATCTGTTTTGTCAATGAAACTCAGTACTGTCATCCTTATAAGATGTATAAAGACCTTTTTTTCACAGACAGTTACACATTTTAATGGCTTGTATTTTACTTTTTATGTCGTGTTATGTAACAGCAGATCTAAGCCAGGTTGGTCGAACAGAGAGATAAAAGACCTCATTCATGACAATCTAGTATTATATTGCCAGTACTTATATTTCGTCTTACAAAATCTTGGCTGGTATGTCAGTCCAACACAATGCCTAATCAGGGAACATTTAATTTGTCTCACATTTTGTACACAGGATACAAATAAAGCATAATTAAAATTTTGCTTTTAACTTTTACATCAAGTTTTTGAAGATGAATTACTTTTTAGGACATTTATAGAAAAAAAAAAAAAACCAACATATTCTACAGGCTATGTACCGGTAATTTTACATACACTTTTTTCAAAAATGAAAAATTCAATTTCTCAAACAATCTCAAGTCTGACTGCATAGAGACTTTGTGAAACTATTCAGTCGGCCATTAAGGAAAAAATACAAAATTGTCGCATGATCGTTAGGCCTATATTTACATAAAGTTAACCAGTTGCCGCCGGGATTCTTTAATTTTTTCTGTGAGAGTATCGCTGGCACAAAGAAACCTTGACTTGACAAATTCAAGAGAACAAAGATGCTCATTACTGCACTGTGATGTTTGTTTTCTCTGTTGATAAAATGTCAAATTAATGCACTGTGAACTGCAAAACCTTGGCTGTGTGCCACGGCCTACAATTGGTACTAAATCTGGAACCAAGGCTGGATCCCAGGTTCACTCTGACTTACCTTAATTAAACCGAAATACAATGAACAGGCCTTAAATTTGGCTCTTGAAAGGGCACGGCAGTTTTCTTCTGGTAACGAGCACTTCTATGAGGAAAATGTAAACTTTTATTGGAACTTTGCAAAGGGCACCACAGCAAAAGCACAGGGCACCACGGCAATTGCTGTGGGTGCCACAGATTAATTCGAGGCCTGAATGAACGAACAATGGTGGAAGCCTCTCTATGTCTCATAATCATCTTTTTCAAATAAATGGACAAGGGTCGGGAATCATGTCCTGTTTGATGTTTAGTTTTTATTTTGTGTGTGTAAGGTGTCTTGTTGAGATTTGGAATGTGAGAAGTTGAATTATTGAGTTTGTCTGTAGTTTAATAAGCTGAAACTATGGATTATTCAACACATAAAGTAGAGATATTTTTAACAGCTTTTTGTCAAATCTTGCTATGTTTGTCATGAATACAAATCCTCTATACGGGCAACGTATGCACACAATGTGGACACGGTATTTTTTTAAAGCTGAATGCATTACCTGATGCCATAAAAACAAATCTAACCCCTATTTTGCCATCTGAGTGAAGCCAATTGTCTCTTCCACCCAATAAATAACCAAAGTTGGCACACTTCACTACCTACAGTAAAGTTCTTTTCCCAAGCTTACCCAAGCCCAGTAGTAATGGTAACATTTCAAAATGCAAATATCCCACAATGTTGTTTTCGTGCATTTTTCGTACCTATTTTTTGTGTGAAAATAGTCAGGATATGTAGTACTGTACACAGAACTTTTTACTTGATCAAACTCAATGTTTTTGCTTTGACTGTAGTAATACCATCCAAACCTATCTCCTTGAACTTCTTTTTTGTTTCTACTCAACATGTTTAACATAAACAGGGGGGAAAAAACGTGTACACGTACTTAGGCCAAAAACACTTCAGATAACCCATCACTTGAACACGTGTAGAACTATCAGTTTGTTTTGTCCCCACACGTACATGCAATCTACTGTACTCCACTTCAGACCATGGCTTCCATAATCCAATATTATCATTTTCACTATGTACGTGTACATCATGATTATTTGTTACAGCCTACGTAGCAATGACGTACATACACATGAAGGGCTACAACGACTGACATAACTTTCTAGTGTCAATAGAATATAGGCCATTCCCCTGCTGTCAACAAGTCTCGTGGGAGCCATGGCATAATGGCAGCAATTTTAGGACTTCGGTTCAAAATGAACTTGTTTACAAAAAAGCACTTGATGCTAATTTATCACGATTTAAATTAAACGTGAAAATGAGTTGGCCACAAGTTTTGAACACTTATTTTATATGCACGTATTTTACATAAAGTGTAAATTAAACATTTGAAGTATTTTTTTACAGCGTAAGGGCGCGTTTCACATGATGCAAAACAAGTAAAACAAACTGTTGTTTTTTTCATTGTGGATATTGTTACTATTATTTCTTTGGCCATTGATATAAGAAAACAACATACAGGCAGTCAAAATAAGATAAAACTGTAATTGTGATGTAAGGAAATGCGCTGTTGAAAGCGCCCTTATGTGGTCAAAAATATAGTCAATTGTCGTGGGCCCTCTTCTCAACTCATAAGAGGGTCACAACAAATGTCAATGAAACAACTCTTTTTTCGCTTATGAAATCCTTATTCTTTTGGCAGAGAAGTCAATTGATTGTGCAAAAAGTAAAGGTTCTGGCAAGTGGGCCGGGATGTCCTCTTGGACCAGAGATGAAACCCCTTGAATGCCCAGACCCTTTACATTACTATCGCTCATCTACAGGCACTTTACCATCATATCTATCAGATCTACTTCAAACCATACCATTCTGACATGTCCAACTGCGAGTCTAGGACTAGATCAATCAATCAATTCAATTTTATTTGTCATGTCCAGCATGAAAATTGCACTCTAACTCTGTACCATAAAAATCACAATCATTAAAAACATTATAACAAGAACTAACCACTATACCACAAGAACAAAGCAGTAAACTCATCTTCTATAAAAATTTGCTAAAATAAGAAATTGAACTACATGTATGTACAAAAGACAGGTGGTAGCGGTTAGTGTTAAGTTTAATCTGATGAATTGTACCGGATTAAATGAAAATTAAATTAATGTGGAGAGCAGGCCTGATATTTCACCGAGGCCACGGAGGCAATTGCCTCCGTTGCCCCTTGCCGTTGCCTTGTTGCTTGTTAACCTTCAAATGTTCCAATCAAAATTTACAATTTCCTCATAAAGCATGTAGAGGTGCCCTTCATCAAAAAGAAAGTGTCTTGGTGCCCTTGCCCTTTCAAGAACAAAGCATACATGTACAGGCCTGGGAGAGGGTGGGATTTTGCTAGTTGTATTACTTAAAAGTCTCTACAAAATATCTAATTCATAGCCAGATTTAACACTCTTAACATCAACCCCAATGATGTTACCAGAGGACTTAGAAACCCAGTTAAATTTGGTTAAATTTCCAGCAGTCAATACAATACAATACAATGATGTTAAGGAAAACCTGTTTCAAAACATCATGGGGTGAAAGACCATTTGCCTCTGATGCGCCACCACTGTGGAACTATTTGCCACCACGCCTCAATGACTGCACTACATATCGACACCGTTTTAAAGAAGAGACAATTTAACCTCTGCAGCCAAACTTTCATGTTTGAAGAAAACCGCATTTAAAACTAAACTATTTTTTAAACTTTGACATTTTAACTTACCATGAAAGTGAAGATCTTGAATTTTACAAATCTGTTGTTATTTTTATCATAGTAATTTAAATAATGAGTAATTAACTGTTTAATACAATTGTTATTGTAAAAACTGCGTGAACGATGGTCTGGGCACAGCACGTCATGTACAAACCACTGCATAAGCGACATTGGCAGTTCATGAAAACGCAAACTTATCTAGGTCACCCAAATTGTCTCAAAGTGAGACACAATGAGCAGAGCACTCGTTTTTGGCATCGTGTCAGCGCCATGTACTTCAAGCTCACATCAACTCAATTCAAGCCAACTTGATGGCAAAAAGAAATCTGTGAAAACAATCCAACAAATCTGGAAAACACCTCACAAATCAAACGGTTCTTCCAGGATACGGACAATCTCAAGTTGATGTCAGGTTTTCAGTTCATATCCCGGTTGTGACACTTTTTTTGCCCTTGAGCAAGAAACTTAACTGAAGCTTAGTGTCCCTTGTGTTGTGTAATACCTTGTCATTTATTTTACCACTGTAGGCAGGTAGGTTTTTTTTTTTACATACAATGAGAGTAGACCAGTGGCAATGTAGCTATCAAGCTTTTAACTGCATTAGTTACGGTGCCTGCTTAACCAGTTGCCGCCAGGATTCTTCAATTTTTCCCCTGTACAGCCTGATAAGATTATGTTATCAGAATTGCCAGAATCATTTTTCTTTGAGAGTATTGCTTGCACAAAGAAACCTTAACTTGACAAAGCCAAGAGAATAAAGTTTTTTTTTTGAAGTACCAGGATTTTTTTTCTTTCTCTCTACCGAGAAAATGTCAAATTCATGAAAGCTACGCGTACGGCCTACCATTGGTTACTAAATCTGGAACCAAGGCTGGATCCCTGGTTCACTCTCACTTGCCTCCATTCAGCCAAAATACAATGAATGAATGCCAGTGGAAGCCTCTCTATGTTTCATTATCCTCTTCTTGGAAAAACAAGGACAAAGGTCTGGAATGGGGGATAACACCTCCACAATAGCCAAAAACTTACTAAATACTGAGCACTGTTTGTGTACAGCGTGTACGTGGTCTGTACGTGCTCAGTCAGTGGAATGTCCGGGCGTACTTCGTTCCGGTATTCCGATTTTACACAATGGCGTGTTTTAACATCGCCCGTTTGCTGGCTTGAAAAAGGATTATCGTGGATACACGTCAGCCGGCGACACCTGGTTAAGTCCTCATACCACCTGCAACAGCCCTGCCTGTTACTCCTCAAACCCGCGGCAACTGGTTAAGGGTTAAGAAAGACACCTAACCATAATTGTTTCAGCCTTCGGATGCGACATATGTATATTGTAAAGCCGTAGCTCCTGTGCGTAGTGTAATGCATATAAAAGAACCTGTATTTTTATCGCTAAGAGAAATGGCCTGTCCAAGGTGTTCCTGGCAAGGTCGGCTGCAGATTGAGCAGCCACCACACCTTGTACCACTTTCAAGGTCTCGTCATTCAAAATAGCTCGGACTCCTCATAAAATAATAAGTGCTTTGAAATTGTCCCCTTTGTGCGCTGTTAACATGCTAAATATTTACATGTTTTGGCTTGAAATTGCAGCAGGGTGCACTACACTAAATAGAGAGAAATCCAAGCACCTAGCCTCATTAATAAAATGTAAACCCACAACTTTTTCTGTACATCAAAGATTGGAAGGTCCATGCTTTTATGGATTGTTGAAAAATGGTCTTGCGCCCCTGGGGTTGTTGACTTTTCAACCTGGAGCATTTTGGGTACACAGGCCCTCTAAAAATGGCCCTATTTTGCTGAACAGTGCAGGGTCATTTTTCCAAGATGGAGTCTGGCCAGTTTGCTCGTTCGTTTTTTTGCTGTTGTTTTTTTTGGATCAGCCAACCAAAAATTCTCAACGGCTAACCTACTAAAAATTGAAAAGAAAAATGAAGTTCAGTTGTCAGAAAAATATATTTGATTTCTTTTGTAGAGGCTGAGAGACTTTTAAATATCGTTTGAGTATTTTTGAATATTTAGCATTTAGCATCGGTTGCTGTGGGAGCCTATTTAGTGTGGTGCACCCAGCACAGTTCATGGTAACCTTCTGGTCAATCGTTTCTTTTCCTAAGAGCTTTCTACACTAAATTGCATACACACTGCATCAAAACATGCCGCCAGGTTGTAGAGTTCAGGGAAGGCATCAAACCCTTGGGAACAAAACCCAAGGCGATCTGGCACTACACTCTGATCAGATGGTCAGATTACACATCTATTATTTAACAAAAACGTACACACCATGTCTGCAGAGCCATACTATATTATTGCGTTCCTGTAAAATTGCAATCTTTTATCAGCTTCAATGAAATATTCAGTGCTTTATAAACAGCCAACCTCTGGAACTTTCATCAGTGTAATTAAAATTTGTCATTTTAAAGGAAAATACTTTTTAGGGAATAACATTAGCTCCCATCCTCTTCATAATTTAGTTTCCAATACACAAACCATAAGACTAACCTGTGAAAGGTTCATTAAATTCTTAAGACAAATTACAGTGAAAAAATAATATTAAAGGCTTGAAGGCAATGTCAAGAATATTAAGTATATATTTTACTCAAATCCTGTTTGCGTACAAGCCAATATTTTCCCTGCCAGAAATTGGATGTGAACTTTGTATTTTTGTGTGAATTTGGAAAACTAAAAAGAGGGTCGCCCGGATGTTCCAATCTGGAGTGTGCACAGCGCATGGACTCACAGTGCAACGCTTCGTTTCACCCACACAGATGACAGATGGTACTGGAAATGATGCTGAAATTCTCCCTTTATGCAGGGATTATTTTGTAATCCCCAATTCAAGATCTTTGTCCTTTTGTTATAAAAGGATTAGGAGACATCAAGAGGCTTCCACAATTGTTTATCATTATATTTCGGCTCAATGGAGTGAACTGAGATGGCAGCCTATGTTCCATCAGTGGGGCCATTTATCAGCCGTGTCTCTTGGCCAAGGTTTTCCGATTCATGCTGAATGAATCTGATATTTTCTCGAAAGTGAAACAACAAATCTTGGTGTTTCATTGAGAACCTTTGTTTTCTTGGCTTTGTTTAGTCAGGGTTTCTTTGTGCCAGTGGTATTCTCATAGAAAAATTACAGCTGTTCTAAAAATTAACCCTGTCAGGTGGCACAGAAAAACTTGTACTTGTAAACTAATACCTGTACACAAAACATGGAAGTTCCCACCACCAAGACAGAACCATGTTATATTGTGAACACAAAAACATGACCATCAAATTTCATGACATTTTTTTCACAAGTTAGATGATTGAAAACTAGAAGGAAATTAATTTAGTTAAAAAAAAAAAACAATGCTTGGGTGTGTTCCACTCAGGCGAACAATGCAAACATTTGCAAACTCACGCGAACATTTTCAAACTGGAATGCGTTGGGCACAAAAGGCGTTTGCAAAAAATCGACAAACGGTCTAGAGGAGGTGTTAGCATATGTTCACCAAATTTAAAAAATTTGACAAAAAGCAGTAAGAAGTTTTGAAAATTAGACTCATCTAAACCTAACCTCAAACAGATCAGTTTGTTTTTGGTAAAGTGTTTTAATTCGTTATGTTAAATTGTACATTGCTGACAAATTCATTGAACGTAAATTGTAAGGAAAATACTTTATTTTATTTTAAGGAGCAGACGAACAAAACATTGTCCAACACAGGAACAATCATTATGGATACTGCAAAATGATTGGTCTGACAGACTGAAGTGACCTTGCGCACAGCTTTTGAATACAGCACAAACATATTGTATGAGTGCCGCAAACATATTGTGTGAGTGGAACACACCCATGTACTTTCCCTTTAAATTAATGGGGAAGAAGCCATGGCAGCTTGCAGATGCACAGATCAAGCCAAGATCTGAAGATACAAGTTGCACTGAATACATGTATATATGATCATGTTCAATAACGACTGTGCCTGCAGTATAACTAACTATATGCATACGTCCCATTTAGCCCAAAAGGTCATATTCTGAATTGAAAACATACATGTGTTTCTGAGATTTAACACGTCATGTAAGTTGCTGAATAGGTAATCTAATACGGTACATGTACTTATGTACAAGTATTCTTTAACTAGAAATTTAGAAATATTACACAATCACTAAAAACAGTCAGTGTTTGGTGATGATTGAACAGACAGTTGCTTGTGTTTCATAACAAGTAGTTAGCACTTCAATTAAAAAATAAAAAAGTATACAATGTAAAAATACCGAATAGCAATTTCTTGTCATTTTTTTGTTTTGTATTTGTTTATTGCAATATGAAACTTTCATAAGGGTTTCATTTATGTAGGGTTCACCATGTTTTGGTGATGTGTCCAACGCTGTTATCTACATGCAGTTCTAAAAAAAAAAAGAAATTGCATGTTGAGAAAAGGTTTCTGGTAAACTGTGTTTGTTAGTAATATAACGTAAAGTTGACCTGAATTGACTGCGCAAGTCTCGCTCGCGCATGAAGTGCATGATGTTGGTTCCTTTACATTTTGCTTTGGAAATGAATATATGGGTACCCAAAGACCCAAAAAGTTTAAAACCATCCAAGACTTGCGCATTATACTTGACATACTGTGACATTAGTTCTTTGTCCAAGAACCTTATTTTGCTTTCAGTTATCCTGATTCCATTCCAAACCCTTCTTCCCCCTGGCAAACCCCTACCCCTACCCCTTGATCATTCAGAATTTAACCAGATGCCGATTCAAACCCATGAAAATTAGGGCTCAATCTGTCGTCCGAGTCAGAAGAAAATAATGAGAAACAGGCATGCCTTTCAGCACGCCAACACACTGTCCTTAATTTCGATTGTTAGAAATCAAAATTAAAATCGGGTTCTTTAATTTCTATTTTCTCGACTTTGACAGTATTTCAGACAGAAATATTTCTATGGAAGATTGGTAAAGGTATGAACTTCATAATCACTTAGCCCTGGTATGACGCCAGTCTTCGTTGCACTGCACTGCCAGTCTCTGTCCAATGGCAATGGAGGAGATCAACCTGGGCCAATAATCACTAAGCTTTCAAACTGAATAAAAAGAACTTGGGGATGAATACCAGTCCTGTATTCTACCTTTAACTGTTCAAAGGTGTACAAACAAGCCTATCCAAAAGAATCAAATAAATTTCGATAATGGTTACTTTTGTCTTTATGTACTCACAATTTTGTCTTGAACTTTGGCAGAGATATCCTTCTGCCGTAGTTCATATTGAACCATAGAAGACGAATTGGTTGATCATCTGACTTGTCAGTTCACAAACAGTGCAGACTGGGGTTGCATAAAGTTGACGGCGATATCACAACCTGTCCATACTGCTTGGTGCAAAACTACGATGATACTGGCAATACATGTATGGTCACCATCATACAGTCAGCGTTTACTCATCATTGCTGGTTGGTATGTGTTACGGAAGAAATCCCCTTACCTCTGATGCGACATCCACTACAAACACAAACACACAAAAATCAACCATTTGTTATCCTGTGGGGAATGAGAGTGTGATGGGGGGGGGGGCCTTAATATCCCCCTACCCAACAACTTTTTTTGACAACAAAAGATAGCCCAAAGTTTATTACCATTATTATTGGTTTATTCACAACATCTTGCAGCCTGAAGACTTAATTGCACAGTGGTTACTAGAAATAAAAAGCTGAATTACGCAATGGATACAACAAAATGGTGAATTGCATCTGACACAATAGGCCTATTGACCCTATTGACGTGACATCATCATCACAATAATCGTGGTTGCGCCATTTTGGAAGTCAATGTCCATGTGCCTTATGCAGTGTAGTGCAAATTTAAGGCAACACGCCATTTACAGGCTAACCTATTGACTTCCAAAATGGCGAGCATGGCACAGTCATTGCATGTGACGTGCGTGCAAGGGGTCAATTAATACAAATTAAAAAAAACAGAATACACAATCGTTGTAATGCAAAATGCATAATTACACGGTGGTTACTATATATAAGGCTAAGCAAATAAGGCTAAGCAATAAAGAAAAAGTCAAAAACAAAAAATTGGCAAATCAATCTTTGAGACTGTCATTCACCAATCCAGTTAGATGTGGAACAGGGCTGTTATGAAATCTTTTTGTGGAACCCTACGTTGACAAACCAGCCGGTTTGTTCTTAACTCTATTCTGTGAACCTTATTTGACTTGGGGGAAACCGGTCAGCAAATTATGATGGCCCGACAGCTGGTTTTGGGTTGTCTTATCAAATAATGCAGACAATAGTTTTAAGTCAAAGATCATCATTTGGTTTTCAATCAATGGTACCGGTCGCAGTTCCACGAGAAAGAAGATAAAAATCATGAAGGTCGCTGATGCGCAGACAAGTTTGGCAGCCATATTGCATATTATATAGTAAAACATGTTGGTCAACCTATAAAAATTAGGATAAAAACACAGTTCAACAGATGAATTCCAACTTAAAAGGTGGACACAAATACAACAATGGACAACAAAAGACATGAACAGGGAGAAAACCGCAGACAAAAATGCGCTGAAATGAAATTTGGCCTAGTACTGGCTGACTCATCACAAATTTATTTCAATTTTTTTTTAATGACAATGGAGTGATCAGCTTATCTCAGAATAATGTGTACTGCGCACACTTCATTTCTTGTAATATACTCATGTATATAAATGTAAGTTCAACGGAATCAACTTACTGTGCAGTAAAAATGCATTTGAATTATGCAAACAATCAGAGGCCAACTTAATGAAGGTACATGCAGCGCATTTAAATGATACATCTGGGCATGTAAACCTTCATCAAGTATTAAAAATGCAACCACCTTCATGAGTTCTTTGAGAGGATTACAGGTTGGCGATGTCGTTTCTGTTTGAGACTAGATGATGGCACCGAACAGAGTCATTCAAAAATCAACCATTTACCAAACCTTTCATTTGATTATTAAGTAGACCTTGAGTACATTCACAATGCAGTTTCAAACATCAAATTAACAAAAATGGGATCACACTGCTTGTGAACAGGCACAATATTTGGCCCTTGGAAAAGAAAGTTGAAAATTTTTATTAAGTACGAGGGCTGACCTACATGTAAACATGGTATAGACTTGTGTAGATTTTTTAAGGTTTTTTAATAACAATGTTTGCTGATTTTTCTGAGGGCAAAAACAATCGGAAATCAGATTTAAGTACACGTACATGTAGGAAGAATATCATGGTAATGTGCAACAAATTAAAAAAAAACAAAGATATAAACACACTGTACATGTACTGAATGTACCTTGACAAGCAGATAATGTGCAACTAATTGGTTCAGCGTACCATCTTCCTTGGAGAACATGAACTGGATGATGTTGCCGTACTGAGGCACACTTGCCACTCTTAAATTAATAATCACTAACCTAAACTTATTTTTTGTCTCAACAGATAAATTTTCTCAAATGTGAATTGCGCATGCCATGAGCCATGGGAATCATATTGAATAAGCTCATTAAATAGCCTACGTGATGATACAACGCAACAAGAGCATTATTATCTTCCCACCTGCTACATGTACCTGACGGGTTGCCCATAACTTTTTTTCATTGACAAGCAGCCAGACCAATTAGCTCGTCGTTTCACTAGTCTGACAGCTTTCTGACGAGTCTATATTAATAAGGGATCATGCTTTTAAACACTGAACGAGCAAGTCGGACCACATCATGTGTGTGGAGACAATTTTGACTGATTCAAGATTAGGTTATCATTTGTACACTGTCATGACTGTATCCTCAGTACTTTCATCGAGTCCTACAACAACAAAAATCCACCTTAGGCATATTACTCAAGTGGGATTCGAACCTATGACCTGTGCCGTTCTAGGATAAATGCCTTACCACTTGACCACCGAGCTTGAACAGTAGTTTTTTTCCCACAGGATTCAGGAAAAGTACTGAGCATACAGTGCTTGCTGTTAATCAACTTTTCCCGCAGATATTTCACTTATCTTTACTAGAAGATACTGAGCTTCTACTTTTACATCAGCAGTGGGCGACTTTGTTGTTGGGCAACTTTGTCGAGCATAAATTCCATTTTTCTTGTTGGAAGTTGCGATAAATACTGCTAACCGTCAAAAAATTGAGAGCCAAAGTCTTTGATTTTAATTGTTTTTTGTGCGCTGTTTTTACCACAGATTTGAACATTGCCATTTTCACTCTGTCAAGGCTGTTTTGCATAGGCCTTGCCTTACAGCTAAACTCAAAGTCAAAGAATATAACACATTTTTTTAAAATTTTTTAATACCATTTGTGTACATTTCTACTTTTTTGTATGCTGTGTCAAGAATTGTAGCAGTGACTATTTTGACAAAAATACCTTTCGTTCAAGGAATAGGCCTACGTCACCATGCATCAGTTGCTGTATATATTGTGAAACTTTGAAGGTGGTAATAAAAATGGAACACACAAGTCCACCTGTTGCGTTAGTTGAGATTAAAGTGTTACAGTTTCATTTGCATTGCAACACAACAAAATCAAATAGCGCACCACCAAAAAGAACGGCAAGTTTCCAAATATAAAACAGTCAAATGTAAACAAAAAATGTTGACATCTTTGGAAGGTTTGCAATATTTATCAGCCCTTCTCGTAAATCTTTCAAGTACATGTATCTTATTCCTGAGACAGAGCTTTTAGATTCACAGTTTAGGGACGACTTTAATGGTTACATTTTCACGTTATCGAGAAATGCACTGTATAAGAACTACAATTTGTAGGGGGCGAATTTGTTGTGGGCAAATTTGCAACTGGGGGCAAGATGACCAGCATTCATTTCAAGCATCGCAGCTAAAAGGAAAATTACTGGACAATTTTCTGCATCTGATCATCCTTTTTTCATTTATTTGATGACCAGTATTATATTACAAAAAGGTTCAGCATCTTTCCCGATTTTCATTGACAGGGCAGGGTACTAAGCACTACAGACTAAATGTAACCAAGTTAGAACAGACATTTGCTATGTTCTGACATAGTTTAGTTTTTAATGCGGCAGTGTACACATGTATATTTTGCTGGCTTCAGCTTTCTCTTAGTAAATGTTTGAAAAAGCATGCCCAGTGACTGTTTTGGGGGACTTTGAAATTTTACCATAATAAATGTTACATGTAGTCTGGTTCCACGCCAACATTGTCGTTGTGACTTTGTATTCAGTAGATGACATTCAGACCACAGTTACAATTTCGGACTTTATTTCCCATTAAAAAAAAAAAACCTTGGAAGCCACAAATCAGAAAAAGAAAAGGTAATAAATTATCTATTTAAATTTATGAGTCAAATTTTAAAAATAAAAGAGGAATGTTCTTATTTTTAGGGATAAAGAAAAAATGGCATTAGCTGGGATTTAGCGAGAGCGATTCCACTGGGCTATGCGGCATTGGGCGAATATTTCTGTAATTTAATAAGTAATATAATGTCGGCTACTTGAGTACGTGTTAAAGAGGTCTCTATACGATCTGCCGGCTTAACTACAACATAGCCGGTTCCAGCCAAACCCATACACTAGCCCTCCCCCACCCCCCTCCATCTACTTTTGTTTTACTGTTAGCTGGTGCAACCGGTTTTCGATCAGGTAACAGGAAAATCGTTTGGACACAGAATCTATGAATTTTTTTAAGCCATCTGACCCACTTTTTAATTTAACAAGACACTTTTTTTTCATAATCTGTTGAAATCCTGGAAGCTTTATAAATTAAATATTTTAAAATTAAATGTAACTGTTATTCAGTTATATATTTGCATTTATTTTCTATTTTATCCTTTCCTCTCCTGTAGCTGCTGGCTCTTCCACAGTTTGATTTGTCAATATAATAAATGATGAAAAATCACCATATCCACTTGATTTTTTTGCAACTTTGGCATGCCACACAACAGAAACTTGTGACAGAAAATAACTGTGAGTACAATTAAGTGTATTATTTCATCTTTAATATCCTGAGAAGCAAGTAGGCGATTTTTTAGCAATTTCATTGAGTCTTTGTCACAATTTGGGCAATGCAACAGGGTATCAGTCACACCATCATAGTGAATCGCCTTCACCACATCGGATACCCACATGCTTACCCTGACCCTGGGGCGCTAGTATGACCATCCAAGTAAAAAAAAAGGAGTACAGCACCCTAGCCCCACTAGTGTGGAGAAGGATTTTTGACATCGGGTGTATCCTTAGCTACACATCAAGCCCCATCTTTTGTGCAGCTGATTTGCGGCGCATCCCCTAACGAGTGCCGCGCCAGATTTTAACCAACTAATGGGTCTGATTACCTCTTAGCTTCCCTCCAGTGCTTTGGATGTTGAAGTTTATCATATATCATTGCGAGTAGACAGTCATACTTGTTGTGTTACTCGCAATGATACATGTACAATAAACAGCAGTTGAATTGTGTTCATGCCCTCTCTCACCACCCGATGACATATTTTTAGTTGGCATTGTGGATATTATAAATGGCCGCAATGCAACAGAGAAGAAGTCTGAGCAAATCATAAAGGATTATTTGCAAAAACCTTTAAAAGTTTAGTAACTTCAAGATCCAAAGCACTGGAGGGAAGTTATGAGGTAATCAAACACATTTAGTTGGTTAAAATCCGGTGCTGCAATCGTTAGGGGATGCGCTGCACTCGTTATGGGATACACCGCCGATCAGCTGCATGAATGATGGGGCTCAATGTGTTGCACCTAATGACTATGTCAAACATCCTTCGCCGCAGAAATTGCAGTCGGGCTAACAGCGCCCTGTGTTGACTGCATAAAACAATACAAGTCAGGGCATCAGCGAACATGCAATCCTTAAAGCATTAATACACCTTTTTACATGTAAGACGTTAAGAAAACAGTCGTTGATATCACGTGATATAGTCAGTAGTAAAACGCAGATTGTAATGGCTGCATTTTTAGTGGGCCTAAAAAACATTGATTTTGAGGACCGAAAATGATTGTGAGTACAATTAAATGACTTTTATTTCATCTTTGACATCTTGACTCTTGAGAAGTCAGTATAGGCAATTTTGCTGAGTCTTTGGCAATTTTTTTGAACAAGGGAACACGGATTCATTTTAAATCCACTTTGTGGTCCACTTGATATATATACCTTACTGAGGCTCTAGTAGTAGTACGACCGAAAAAAAGTCAACATCTCAAAAAAGGAGTACACTACACTTAGGATGGAGTACCCTATTTCCACGGTATTTGCTGCATTTTTCGATCAAAATAAAAAATAAATCACCAACTTGTGCAAAGTGTCCTGTTATTGATGTTGCTGAAGTATTACTTTCCACTTGAACAAAATCCACCAGTTTTCTGATTAAACTCGTCAGAAACGTCTCAGAAAATGAGCATACGTGCAGTGTGATTTTGGAGGCGAATCTCATATATCCACGGGAGTTTTTCAAATGATCCACAAAGCCTATTCCACTACATTAATGGAGCTAAATTCAATCATAATGAGAAATAATTAACTTTAAATGAATTACGATTTTTAATTTCCCACCAGCCGGACAAGTTTCGCTCTTTTACAAGGCATTTTACAAGGCATAGTACCAAATTTCGGTAGGACATCCCTGCACTCCATTTTGGACAGGTCCAGTATGTCATAGAATTGATTCATATTAAGCGCAAATTAGTAACTGTTTAAATTGAAAACTGAACTGCGCAATTTTGAAAATTGCACGCATTCGCCCTGGCGAGTTTTGTACAACTTGCACAGGCAAGCCTTGTACCTGTGCGAGTTTTACTTTATGTTAAAACACACACATTGAGGGCGCCCTTTGCAAAAGTTGAAATTATTTAATTTTTACCGATCGTTGGTTTTCTGGCCTAATTCGATGACAATTTGTTACGTTTATGAGGTGGAAATAAATTCTTTTGATGTAATTTTTATCCTAAATAAAAGTGGAACAGGATCTGGACACTGATATTCCGAATGACAGAACAACATTTTTAAGGTAAAAATTTAAATAATAAAATGGAACTTTTGGCAGCCATGGTCAGCGTAAATTTGTCCGGTCTGTAAAATAGTGTAAATTTCACAATATTTAAATTTATAAATAATATTTAAATCTCCTCGATGTTTCGGATTTGTTCTTTTTACCAGATGACTGAGAAATGCAGAAGGTAATTGGTTATCAATTCATTGAATGAAAGTCGTCCATAGATAACAAATTGGCGCCGCAACAAAATAGTTTTCTAATAGTACCGCGGAAATTTGAGGCCAGCAGAAATATGAGACTTGACTAACGTTATACAGCACCCCAGTTACTGGGTCTGCCCCGGCGTTTTCGAGTCACTTCGTACCTTTGCCACTTCGTACCTTGGTCACTTTGTACTTTCACCAAGGTACGAAGTGACTTTGGACGTTTCGTACCCTGTACGCTTCGTACCTTTCAGAATTAACTTTGTACCATCTGTTAGTGTTGATTCCGGAATTCTACAGAGAAATTATGCCCCGTTGTGTTGCGCCAAGAGGACGTGTGAGCACAACACACCAGTACCGCAGCAGTAAAATACCCGCCTCGTAATAATGCGTGAAATGAGAAATGTAACGGGAAGTGCAACGTAGCCCTCAGTCAAGGCCGTTGTAAACATTACGATTTTCTTATCGAGTATTTTTATAACTATTATTATAAATTTCTCTAAGCATGAGTTTGTTTTAAAGATTTTCTTAAAGTGTATTATTTATTTCTTGTTTTGATTAATTTTCGTTAAAGACCTTTTTTTAATTTTTAAATGTTTTGATTAATTTTCGTTAAAGCCCTTTTTCATTTTTTCTATTTTTTTTTTCTTGTATTGATTATTTTCGTTAAAGCCCTTTTTTAATTTTGTTAAATAATTTTTTTTAAAGTCTATTGAGGGTACGAAGCCTCCAGGGTACGAAACGTCCAAGGTCACCAAGGTCGTACCTTGGTGAAGGTACGAAGTGGCAAAGGTACAAAGTGACCTGACACCGCCCCGGCCGGGCCCAGTTACTGCCCGATAACGCTAACGGTTAAATTATTAATTAAATAATAGTTTTTGCTGGACTACAGGTCTACAACAACCTTTCATTCATAGTACAGATCTTGTCATTGTGTCAAGCAAAGCTCAAAAGTTATGTAATGACAATGCTAATGCTATTGCTAACAAACATTAATGTAAAAAACAAAGTCAAATGGGGCCACCGAAATAGGTCAAATAGACGGTGTGCGTACGGTTGGTGTATCGATGTGTGTTTACACACCAGTCGTGAACTTTTTAAAGGCCTCACAAAAGGAGAATGAACCAACTCTTTTGAGCCTTTCTTTCTGCGTTACATAATCCGGTAGAAATATTACTGTACAATGTATTCACCTTACTTTGCAAGTGTCAAAGAGATTTCCTACATCGTTGAGGTGTCGTAACATCCAATTTAGTGACCCAGCCAAGGCTTGAAATTTCTATTCCGAAACGAGACCGGCCAACTTATAAAACGCCTGCTGTATCTTGTTGTGTGTGTTGCTGCATATCAGCTGCAATCAGTGTAAACGTTCCCAGGTTTTGTGATATACTTCAGTTGTGTACTAGAGTGAAATCGATGATTCTGGAAACAAGGTTGTTATGCCGCTTGGTAATTATGGCCGATAGAGGGGGTACTGTTTTTTTTCACGTTTCATTTTCCTTAACCCTGGCCATGTGTGTGTGCTTAATACATGTTATAATGATGCAATATCTGCCCTGCTTGCCGAAACTGCCATTTGTTGATGAAAATTGTGCCTGAGCTGTGTGCTTTTCTCATCCATGCCATTTTTTCCAGGGTGTATATGCTGATTGATTATGGCAGAGAGCGACAAACAAGCTATTGTAGACCAGATCAAGAAGCAGGGTGAAACTGTAAGAACACTGAAGACAGAAAACGCAGCGAAGGAAAAGGTAATTCAATTGCTAAGAATAGATTCGATTTTTCTTAAGAAAGGCTTGGTTGAAAATGGGTCACTGAAATTGGATGATAATAACCTCCATATCCAAACTAGATCAACTAGACTTTCGACAACGAGGATGGTCACACCTGGGGAAACTTTCTCCACGGTTACATAGGGACACAAGGCTCTGTTTTTTTGAATGAATGTTTATACTGACTTAGAGTGACCCAGTAGGCAGTACGTAGCTGCTCCTTTTTTGAGATTTTGACATTATCGGTAGTCAGGTTACGACCCATAATGTCAAAATCTCAAAAAGGAGTTCAGAGCCCCAGTTACTGGGTGTAATGTGAATTGGCTTGTGGTAATTTATTCCAGGTGGTTGTGACAGATGGTGCCAAAAGACGAAAGTCGCAAAAGAACATTTAATTTTAATATTGAAATATTCGTTGTTTTTATATTATTACCGATAATTATTATTATATAGCCTATTTAAGCCAATTTTATTTCTAAATTTGTATTTATAAATCTTGAGAAAGCAAGTTAGTATTGCCTGTCTGCCTGTAGATGGTAAGCATACACGGTAACCAGCTGTTTCAAGGCTACATTGTGCCACTATCTTGAAATTTAGGAATGAATTTGGTGATCACACAGGACCTCTCACTCAGCTCAGGGGGCACACACTTTTGTTTGCCATGTGTGTTTGCCCCCTGAGAGGTCACGTGTGACCACCGAACTCATTCATAAATTTCAAGATGGCAGTATCCGTGAAATGGGTTATTGTAATAGTAGTACTAGTAGTAAAGTACCAAGACCCATTTAATTAGTTTAATATTTTAACATGTTTAACAAGGCCTGTTTTGGTTGTCAGTTACATCTTTAAAAGATATGACAAAATCTGCAGTGGTGGCCATCAATGACAAATCTGACCATTTGAGGCCACCCTCGAACAGCCGCATTCCCTGAGCAACCCTATCCGTATGGACTATGGTTATGGTTGCGTTTCATAACCTGATTATGACCATTCACTGCAACTAGAACATGTTGAATATGGATCAGTGTCTAATGATGTGAATTTAATATTAATTACTCCCTTATGAATATTCATAGATACCTATTCTCTGTTCCACCCCCACCCTCTGTACATCGTGATTGGTTTTAGGCCTACTACTAAGCCTGACTTGCTGACACGGTTTTCTTTCATCTCTATGTCTAAAACGTGTCCCCTCCCTGTGGCTCTCTGGAATATGGGTACAACAACTGTCTGAACACTCGACGACGGGATTTGGTGTGCTTTTTTGCTTGGACGAAAACAAACTGACTTCTATTTCGGATCTCAACATGGCGCTGACTTGGACTAAACTTGTATTTCTGCGTCACCTTGGGTACCAACATTTACGCATTGCTGCCACTCTACGACATATGTGTTGTACTTCAAATGACCAGGTAAATATAATTATATAATTCTTATTTGTGTTTTTGCCCAAACAGTATGTTCCCAAGTCCTGTGAAAAAAAATCCACAGGGAAAGTACTGAGTATACAGTGCTTAACACTCATCTATGTATTGGCAAAAACACAAGTAATATTCTTTATCCCTGATGCAAAAGTTTTACATCTGTTATGTATGGTTCTTATGTTGATTGATTTTCAAGAAGGTAAGTAGACAGAGTTCAATTTCCAACTCCTCCCCCTTCAAGCTAAATCCTGCCATTTCAACAGCTGCAAAAATGTTGGGATTGTTGGTTTAGCAATTTCTTGCCCTTCCAGCTACATGTAGGCATTTAATACTTGCTAAAACCTCTTGCTCTAACTCTAAACATTCGCAATCCTCTAAAAAATCTCAGTTAAATCTTTCTGAAGTTCGGACTGCAAAGGACCCGTTTGCATGCGACGTTACAAGTTTAAATAATGCCCTCAATGGAAGAACTAGATGTATCAGTGACTGAGGGTTATAATTGAATAACAGCTGAACAAGTTTTGAGATGTGCCTTCTTTCTTGATATCAAAAGTTGATAACAATCACACACTACAATCTCCATCAAATATAAGATTTGATGTGGTCTTTCATTGGGCTGTGTGCAAATCGCGCCTGCATTAAGTCTAGACTCTGTGGCTTTAATTTAAATGTGATGTCACTAGATTATGGTCTATTATCCACACCATACATAAAATTATATATTGGTGCATTTTGAAGAAAAAAACATTTTTGACTAACCGGAAGTTTGTCTTTATCCTGAAATAGATTGCAGAAGAAGTTGCAAAGCTTCTTGAGCTCAAAGCTCAAATTGGAGATGATGGCAAATCAAAAAAGTTTGTCCTCAAGACGCCAAAGGTAAGAACATTCAGAAAAAAGTAATATCCTCTTTGAAAACAAGATTCAATTTTTTTTCTAAACTACACATAGTAATTAGTTGGCTTGATTTCGAAACACCTCAAGACAGCTCCTGACAACAAATAACCCGAAAAAATGTATCCCTTCTTATTTGACCTTCGGTAGGGCGCAAGGGACTACAACCCTAAACAAATGGCCATAAGGGAGGGTGTCTTCAAGACGATTGTGGAATGCTTCAAACGCCACGGAGCCGAGACCATCGACACACCAGTCTTTGAGCTTAAGGATACACTGACAGGAAAGTACGGAGAAGACTCCAAGCTCATCTACGATTTGAAGGACCAAGGAGGGGAGATTCTATCTCTGCGATATGATTTGACCGTATCCTTTATCATAAACAACGTTTCATTTCATTGATTAAATCTGGCTGTGAAGCCATGAATTCTCAGAAAAGCGAACTTAATCACTATACTAGTCAAGAACCCCATGGAGAGAAGTCAAGGAAGGAAGTTTCAGTTTTAGATAAATATTCCAGGGAAAACCCACGCAATCGGGTAGGGACTGAAAACCCAATTCACATAGTGCCCCGGCGGGATTCAAACCGGGGTCCTAGAGATGGAAGTCGAGGAAAGGTACCACTATGCTAACTCGATCACCCAACAAAACCCCTAATCAACTGGGAATTGCAGACTAGGAATTGTCCCTGCTCATAGCAGATGGACATTTGAACTGGTTCAAGGTTTGCCATGCCACTTCTTAAATGTTTAACGCTACCCAGGACTCAAGTTCTGGGGTTGTCAGAGTGATGGGTCGGGTATTTTCCTTAACATAACCCGTGTAGGTACCTTTTGCTCGGTACTTGGCAATGAATAAGGTCAACCGAATCAAGCGATATCACATTGCCAAGGTGTATCGTCGTGACAACCCTGCCATGACACGAGGTCGTTACAGGGAATTCTACCAGTGTGTAAGTACGGATTCATCATTGCCTTGCACCTCCCCCTGACCGATAGACTCTGTCAGGATTCTTCCATTTTTTTCCCATCCAGCCTGACGGGATTATTTTCTTTGAATTGCCGGAATTGTTTTTCTTTGAGAGTACCGCTGGCACAAAAAAACCTTGGCTTGACAAAGCCAAGAGAACAAAGAGTCTCTTTATTGCACCAGGATTTTTGTTTTCTCTGCCGAGAAAATATCACAATCATGCACTGTATATTGCAAAATTTCGGCTGTGAGTCACAGCATAGGATTGGTACTAAACACAGACCCATGGCTGGATTCCTGGTTCACTCTGACTTACATCCATTGAGCCGAAACACAATGAATAAACAATGGTTTGGCATTGGGGATTGCACAAAAACTACTGCACGACAGCCAAAAATCTGTGAAATATTCAAGACCATGTTTTCTCTTTGTGTGGGTGAAACAAAGAGTAAAACGGTGTTTGCATGCGCTGAGCAGTCTCAGTAGTGGAATGTCCTGGTGACCTTTGTTCCGGTATTCCGGTTTTACATAATGTCGTGTTTCAACGTCGCCTGTTTGCTGGCTTAAAAATTTTTTTCGTGAATACACTTCAGCCGGCGCCAACTAGTTAAGAAGCTGCAACAAAGCAGGAAAAGAACCAGCATAATACATAGTTTACATCATTTACAAGATATAAACTATGTAAAGGGTTTTTTGTTTATAAAAAGAAAAGGTATATATATGTATGTATTTTTGTTTTTCTTTCAGGATTTTGATATTGCTGGCCAGTATGACTTGATGATCCCAGATGCCGAGTGTGTTAAAATTGTCCACGAGATACTGACTAACTTGGGCTTGGGTGACTTTGTCATCAAGGTAAACCGGTTTCCTCAATTTTATTTTTTGAACCACAAGATGAGTTGACAATTGACATGCAGGGCCACAGTGGTGAGAGGCACCCATAAGGGGCTGTAGACAATGTAGAATACTTGTTAAAGTGTACCTTCCCATTCATCTCTCCCCATCCAGGTCAACCACAGACAGATCTTGGATGGGATGTTTGAGGTCTGCGGAGTGCCTGCTGAGAAGTTCCGCACTATATGCTCATCCGTTGACAAATTAGACAAGGTTTGGATTTAGTTGTAGTTTTAACCACTCTTATAAACAGGTCTTATGCATTGACGTCATCCCGCCTCCATCTTAGAGGTAAAACATTGATGAAACAATGGAGTGATCGATTCAGTAGCTAACAGGTCCCAAATTCTTGGCGTGTTGTGGCCAAGCGGATAAGAACACCGGACTCAAGCTCTGGTGTTTCTGATCAGCAGCGTGTGGGTTCCAGTCCCAGTCATGTCCTTAAGCAAGACACTTAACCATTATTGCTTTATCCTTTAGATGGGACGTAAAGCCGTATGTCCTGTGTGTTGTGTAATGCATGTAAAAGAACCCAGTGCACTTACCGCAAAGAGAAGGTGTTGGCCCCGGGGTTTGATCGACTGCAGATTGCGCAACGGAACCTTGTAAACTGTTACATGATGCTATGTAAAGGAACAGCCGAAATACCATGTCGAATGTACCATATATGGCTGGTTTCCTCGGGCAATGTTCAGCAATGTTTTCTGCTTAAACAACTCTTGGAAACTGGGCCCTGATCTTTAAGATGAATGATGGCTCTTTTTCAAAATCACAACAATGAGAAGTTGGATAAAGAGAATTTGAACTGCCTTCTCTTTTTGCAGACCTTCTGGGAAGATGTCCGTGCAGAAATGATTGATGAGAAGGGTCTAGACCCAGTGGCTGCTGATAAAATCGGCGACTTTGTTCAGATGAAGGGTGGTCCAGAATTGATTGATCAGCTTCTCAAGGACTCCCCCTTGATTGGAAGCAAAGCCGCACGTGAGGGTCTGGAGGCCATGAAGCTACTCCTCAAATACTGTAGTATCTTTGGAATTCAAGATAAGGTATTTGACGTGAAGTATTAGTTTTAAAAGTATTGTTGAAATCAGTCAGGAGAGAATATAAACTAAAGACAACAATGGGCGAAAGATCCTAACTGAGCTCACAAGTTAACTGATCTTTCAGCTAACAAAAATTTGATATATCCTTATAACTTCTGCTTATTTGTAGGTGTTGATATCAAACAAAGCTAAACAAAGAAAACGGATTAAATGAGATATTCTGTTTAAATTTTCACTTCCAACAATGAGCAATTTCAACTAGTTAAAACAATTAAAAGTTAGTTTTGAGGAATTTTGTTAGAGTGAGTTGTGAATTGTGTGATTTTGTGGCTAAAGATACCCAAAAATTGAAATTAGGAGTCTCGCTCGAGTGCACGATTGTACACTCGAACAGCAATATACGCACTGTGAGATATGGTTTTGCAGCCGTGGTATAAGGGTATATGTTTCGCGACTGTCGACCAATCAGGGTTAAGGATTTACTCTCGTTGGAAGATAATTGGATATAAATAACTGTAAAAAATGTTTTTGTCAGAATCATTGTTTATTAATTACAAACTGTTAAATGACAAACACAGTAGCAATTCTTACAACCTTTGATGGAAACAACACATCTATTACTTGCTTGTAAATGCCCATAAAGCTGTGCATTATTTATCTATGTCATTTGTCAGGTGTCGTTTGATCTTAGCTTAGCAAGAGGTTTGGACTACTACACTGGCATCATCTATGAGGCCGTACTGAAAGGTCAGTGTTACCATGACAAAGTTAAAACATGTTTTTATGTCACTGGATGTAGTAGTATTTATGTCAGGCAGTTCGTAGATTGCGCTTTATCTACGCATGACAGGTGTCGCAAAATGCTCATTAATTTAACGACAGGCATGTACATGTAGAGGTATCAGTCTAAATTATGAGATTCATTTATGTAGCACCTTGTGAGGGTTTACAAAGTGATGCGATGCACTCTGCAGCCAAACATACCAGAAAACACCAGGGCAAACCCCTTCTCTTAACGATAAGTGTACTGGGTTCTTTTACCAGCAGTACACAATGCACGGGACCTACAGCTTTACGTCCCATCCGTCCAAAGGTTGAAGCAGTTATGGGTGAGTGTCTTGCTCAAGGACACAAGTGCTGCTACTACTTAGGACCCAATTCACACTCTGACAACACCAGAAGTGGAGTCCGGTGCACCAGAGTGCTCAGCCACAACACTTCATGAATCATCATACAATAATAAGTTTCTGATAAATAGTCATGTTATTGGAGAAGGAAAACATTCATGTGGGTTTATTTTTCATTTTCTTCAAGGTGCCGAGACCCTACCCACCAAGACTGGGGAACAGGTGGGCGTGGGCTCAGTAGCGGGAGGTGGACGGTATGACGGCCTGGTCGGCATGTTTGATCCCAAGGGTAAACAGGTATGTTTAAAAAACATTGTTTCCTAAATTTTCCTACGCTTTTTTTTTCCTGTGGTTCAGTTTGTAAACTTGTAGCTCAGGATAGTTTGCCTGGTGTCATAAAGTCATTGACTTCAGCAGTCTTGTTATGTATTGCATTAAAGACTCTGGTGGCTAATGGAATAGTGCGTTTTATGACTACTCGTTTCCATTTGGTGATTTATGGCCATGTAATGGGATGTTCCATAAGAGAAGATAGTGAATATATAGTTCGAGTTAGGGTTGTGCATCTGTGTTAGTTCAAATGAAACTTTGACTTCCGTTTAAACGTTTCCAACCCTAATCTGAGTGTTGCATAATCTCCAGGTACCATGTGTCGGTGTGAGCATTGGCATTGAGAGAGTGTTCTCTATCATGGAGGCCAAGGCCAACTCCTTGAAGATCAGAACCACTGAGACAGAGGTACTGGTAGCCTCTGCTCAAAGTGGCATGCTGGAGGAGAGACTCAAACTCTGTAAGGAACTATGGGATGCTGGAATCAAGGTAAGTAGCTACGATGCCTAAATGCCACTAGCAGTATATGGCATGTAGTGATTTAGAGTTTCTTGGACTGAGCAAAAGACAGATGAATCTGTTACTAGCAGAAGAATACCCCAGACAAACTGTTGGATTCTATACATCAGAATGGAACTGAAATACTTTGATGGAATCAGTTGAAGAGGAGAAAACCTTGAAAACAAAAAAATCAACTTTCAAGGATTAGTACAGGGGACATAAAAACAGAGAAGACAGAAGCTGAGACGGCTTACCCAATTTGACTAGCCACTGTAGCTTATAAGCGGGCGATCTTGTATCATGATAGCCACGGTAAGCTTATAACCCATGCGGTCTGCCTCGCTTATAGAGTGGATGCTCAATCATGAGGCAGCTTATAATCTACAGTGGCTAGACGAATCAGTTAGACGGCTATATAACTGGTCTCAACGTGAATACCTTTATTGGAGTGGTCTTTAGTCCTGACCAGATTTCCAGTATAAGACAGTTATAAAACTGCCATGTATACTATGCAAGATACTTTGTCATCATAAAACTGTGCACACATTGTGCCTGTCGACCTTCAACCCAGACCACGATTTACACCATCTTGTTAATGACGGTATAATATGTGAGTTTCAGTAACCATTTGTTTTATTGGATGTGCAGGCAGAGGTGGCGTACAAGAAGAATCCCAAGATGCTGAATCAGTATCAGATGGCAGAGACTTCAGGCATCCCCATCATTGCTGCCATAGGGGATGCCGAGTTGAAGAACGGCACAGTCACAATAAGAGACACCATAACAAGGGAAGAGGTAAAGCAAGACCATTTCTATTAACCCTCCTACTGATACACCATTTAAAAAAATTCAAAATTCCTCATTGGTTTTGTACACAACCATTGGTTTAACACTGGTAGCATTGTGTGCACAAGTGAATGGGTCACCACCCACGGTCACTCAAGCGTGTTAATGGTATTGGCCCCTCAGTCAACTCATTGCCAAATGGGTCTTAGAGGGTTAATGTAAGACATAACTAACCTCTTAAAAACCTTCCTACTTTTCATTACATTTGTAAGTTTACTCAACAAGGCATGTGGTTTGCCTCCATTGCCTCTGTGAAGTATCAGGCCTGAAAAAGTCATTCTTGTCTGCCTCGTATTCGCTTGTGGTTTGGCACGATATAAGTCCAGGTACTATTCCTAGTGATCCCTTGCACGTACATCACACAGCGACTGTGCCACGCTCACCTTTTTGGAAGTCAGTAGGTAGACAGGTAAACACCGCGTGGACTTCAATACACACTACACTGTACAACACTCAGAGACATTGACTTCCAAAACGGCGCAACCAAGATTGAGATGATTACGTCATATTGAAGTGGGTAAATCTTTCACTAATTTCTGTATTTATTTGTGTTTATGTCTTTTTAGGAGCAGATACCTCGAGCAGATGTTATATCCGTCATTAAGGATCGGTGTAAACCATCAGCATCTTAGGCATCAGTTGATCTTCTTCAAGCACAGTAGACGTTATTAACTATTTTATGTGTCTTAGTCTCAAAAACATGTCAACCTCCATTTAAAGGATTTAAAAATGGACCTTAACCATGGGGAAGTTATCTTACTTAACCCTCCTACTGCTAGACCATTCAAAACTATTCAAAATTCCAACTCTCATGTTTCCACATTGCTATTGTACACACATGGTATTATAATTTGAACAGTGTTGATATCAAGCTGCACTAACATTCAAAACCATTCATAGCATAGAGGGTCCATTGAATCACCACAGCTGTATTACCATTTGGAACGATCCTCACAAGGCTTTGTATCAGCTTACCTACCTATCAACACTGTACACAGTTATATCACCATTCAAAACCACAATAGTGAATGGTTTCAAATGGTGCACCAATTTATTTGAAAAAGGCACCAAGAGTAGGAGGGTTAATCTTCCATTAAAAGTAATGTAACCAAAGCGAGGCTGGAAGGAAAAATAGTCTGGAGCCGTATTTATAAGAATGACTACTTTAACTGTTAATGGGTGGGGAATGTGATAAGTGAGCCGTAGTTGCAAAACACACTATATTTGCTTCTTGTGTTGTTTTGAGAATGTGAAACCCCATGCCAACATCATGCATTTCTCAGAAGCAGTGAAATGGCATTCAAAGCTAACCAAAACATCGGCCATGACATCAATGTGATGTGACATCTTAAAGGGTTTACAAGGTGATGCGGTGCAATCTGCAGCCAACCATGCCAGTGTCGTGACCGAGTGGTCTAGTCCGCCGAACTTAAGTTCTGTAGTTTACAGAACGTGGGTTCAAATCCCGGCCTGGCCAGTCACGACACTTGTGTCCTTGAGCAAGACACTTTACTATAATTGCTCTGTCCTTCGGATGAGACATTAAGCCGTAGGTCCCGTGTACTAGGATGGGTAGTGCACGTAAAAGAACCCAGAACACTCATCATCAAAGAGTAGGGGTTTACCCCTGTGTTTCTGGTTCCGACAGCAAGTTTACAGGTTTCCTCAGGCTTCCCAGCTACAGTGATTCAGTTCGCTTTTGAGGCATCCTTGGTTTCATTACCAGAAATTAATAATAATAATAATAATACACCAGGGAAAACACCTGCTCTTTACAATAATGTACTGGGATCTATACATGCATTACACAATGCACGGAACCAATGGCTCTAGGTCCAATCCGATATGTCGTTAAAAGAGTCGGTCTGTAGACATAGGAATTCTTATCCAAAACAGATGAAAACAATTCTTGGTCATCATTCCCTTAAAAATTACTCCCCCTTTGAGTTTTTACATGATAATAGTTACAATAAAGATACACTCGTAAAAAAATTAGCTCAGTAAAACAATCTGATGGCACTAACTGTAAGAAGTCTGTAGTATTGACATCGCCCACACTAAAAAACGTACACAATTGAAAGTGGTAAATGAAAAACACAATATTCAGGGCTAGAGTCATGTATGTTAAATGTTTTAAAGAGACATCTGACAGGCATTCCTCGCTGACTTGACAACAACACTGCACTTTAATTACCCGTACTGTTTTAAAGAAATCCTGAATAAAACTCCCATTTCCCAAGGTTAAACTTGGTCACACTTACTATGTGTTCATTATTAGTGGTGTTATTTCTGTTTGTGGTTTGTTTACTTTCTTGGATACAATAGACAATGTGACTCATAACATGTTTACAAAAGAGCCGCTGAGCACACTGCAGGCACAAGTTGTTCACAACTCAATGGATAAATACGTAACATCTTATGAAGATGGCAGATGGCAGTGTACGTTTTTCACCAACTTTTGAAAAACATCAAATAGATCTTTTTTTTGTACAATATTTGAATGTAGAAAGTAGTATCTTGTTTGCAATAAAATGCCCTGGAATGCTCAATAACAGTAATTAGGTTTTCTGGGCCGAGGAATATGATTTTTGTTCAAGAGTATAGAAGCAATCATTACACACTCGTTGAAAGCCTGATACATTAGGCTTTCTGACATTATAATGTTAGAACATTTTGAGGTTCATTTCCCGCTAAAGTCCTACTTTAAGGTTGGTATAGACTTTTATTATGGTGCAGCCATCTTGTTGTTTCTTCCATTCAAACCAGTGTAACCAAACTGAGGCTGGAAGGGAAAATAGTCTGGTCCCTTTTTATACATTGAGAATTACACCTATCGGTTTCATTGGGTACACAGGGAATCTGACAAAGATGACTGCAGTGTGATAAAAGGTCTATTGAGACCTACTACACTGAATAAACACATCTTCATGAATACAGCACTTGTAATAGTTACCAGAAATTGAAATACTTCAATATTGGAATATTTATTTATTGAAATACGAAAATGCAAACAAATTACACCTTTTGGTCACTAGCTTCATTTGTGTTTCATCATTATTCAGAATTGATTACTTTTACGTTATTTACAATTACCCGTTTTAAAATTCTGTCAATAGTTTTAAATATTTTGTCATTTCAAAAATATAAGTGATTTAAATTTACATGTTAATACAGATCATTTGTTAAAGTACTTTGTGCATAATTTCCATTTTAAAAAAACTTAAAAAAAAGTACTTCATTTTTTGGCATAATTTTCTGCTATAATTTTCTGCTGGCATAAATCTGAAATAAAGTTTTTAAGGTAGCTAAGAAAAGAAAGACGGAGCACAACACAACACTGCGGGTCTAGTGAGAATCTAACGAATTGATCAGTAAGTGAAAACTAAAATGGCAAAAACTTTTGTGAACCCCAACCTTCCCAAATCCGCTCCAGGAAGTTGTCTGATTGTTGGACTGTAGGCCCAAATAACAATTGCTTATCACTGGCACACCAATCTGATCTAAAGTCCAGCCATGTTGGTGTGTCGTGGCCGAGCGGTCTAGTCCGCCAAATTTATGTTCTGAAGTTTACAGAATGTGGGTGGTGGGGGTGGCATTGCTGTTCAGTTTGAGTCTTTTCTCAATAGGTCAGAGAGATGCAGGAAAACTATTCCAGATCTTGGGAGTTACAAATGAAAACAACCAGACCAACACACTGACAATATTGCCTTTCATTTCATTTAATAATTCTGGTTGAGAAGCCTAGGATTCTCAGAAAAAATTGAACTTAATCACTATACCAGCCAAGAACCCCACAGAGACAAGACAAGGAAGGAAGTTTCAGTTTTAGATGTGGGAGGAAAGCCCCAGTGGGTTTTCCAGGGAAAACCCACTTAATCAGTTAAGGAAAGAGAGGTAGAAGGTGAGGAAAGATACCATTACGCCAACCCTAGCACCCCAAGACTCCCTGGTGTAAAAGCGGAATACCGTCTGCTGGATCCTCTCATCACGTTACAGCTTAGTGTCTGGACTCTTCATCGATGCTTCTTTCCCATGGAGATTATTCAGCCACTTAATTAGACCATCATTCAGCTCTCTGGGCCTGGTCAAAGATCAAAAAGACATCAGCAAGGATCAGTACATCATCTGACATTACATCAAACTACCTAAAGTTACTTGACATTATCTGAAATTAAGTAAGGTGAAGCCAAGTTACCCGTGACTTCCTTTAAATAAATACTTGAAGTTTCCTTAAATTACTTATAAAGTTATTTATATCTATAACATCCGGAGATTCTTAACATAATAATAGTGGTCCATAAATATGGTATAATTAGTGCTGTTAATAGAGATGTTTTACAAGTCTATTCACATGGATTTGATAACCACAACCATTCACGTTGGACACGTGTTAGATTTTTTTTGCAATCTTATAGTTATTTGTCCTTTTGGGGCTCTAGTGTTCAACATGGCAATGCACTGGGAGTGAATGAAGTACTACACATTGATTTGATAATACGACAACCATTTTATTTGTATCTTTCTTTCCCCAAATACATTTCATGAGTAATACCAAATAGGTATATAGTGTGAAACACTGTTAATCCAAGACAAATATGCAACTAAAATGCTGAAAAACAGTATCCTCTTTTCTTACTCTGCGGTTTTAACATTCGTATCCCTTGTTAACGTGCATGCATAAAATAGAGGCCATGGTTATACATCACGTGAACACACAAAGTGTGGATGTATACGTCTTCATATATGTAGCCGTAAGACTCGCGAAACCTCTCTAGAATTAATACCCAAGGCTTAGGGCCTATTCATTTAAAATGTGGAAAAATCACAGCAGTTCATGTATCAAAATGTGTATGTAAAAAGACTCAGAATACAAAATCACAAATCAAATACAAATAAAAGAACATTTTAATTGGATCAAGAAAAAAGCAACATTGATATACATAAAATCATATAATCAAATCAAACATGAGCATATATAAAAGAGCATTGAAAAACCAGCAATTGTGATAAACTTAATACACAATGGGGTGAGAAAGGGGGAACGTTTGGGAACAATTCACAAAATGAAAAGTGCGGTTGAAGGGTTGCTTTAGTATTAATAATAATAACAACTATTTTATATGGGTGCTTCTATGGGCATCTCAAAGTGCTTATTATTATTTTTTTAATACAGGTTTTTTGAATTATGAGACCCATTTATGTAGCACCTTATAAGGGTTTAGAAGGTGCTGCAGCGCATTCAGCAGCCACTGCCAGAAACACTGTGGCGAACCCCTTCTCTTAGCGATATGTGCAACTGGGTTCTTTTACATGCATAACACATCACATGGGACCTACGGCTTTACCTCCCATCTGAAGGGTGGAGCAATAATTGTTAAGTGCCAAGACCGGGACTCGAACCCACACTCTGCTGATCAGAAATACCAGAGCTTGAGTCCAGTGTGCTTGTCCACTCGGCCACGACACGCCGTGAAAGAGTAAATGGTAAATAGCTTGGGGAAGTGGGGGGGGGGGGGGTTGAAAGTCCTGAGGTAAGCCATTTCCAATCATCTTACTTTTCCATCTGAGTCCAATGACCGCATTTCTCGATGTGTAAACGAGACAAATTGTGCACCTGATGGAACAAAGAAACAAATATACATTTAGGATGTACCTTAAATTGCAGTCAATATTGTTCTTGTTTATCGTTTATTTACATGCATATATTTCTAGTAATGAAACAAACAGATTCCCCTAAATGTAAAGCACTGCAGCATATACATGTAGGCTGGAAGTTACCTGTGAGGGAAAAACGAGGAGGAAATGGTCAATTTATATTTGTCCTTACTCACCAGTACCGTACTTGTGGGGTCCTGACAACAACAGAACAATAGACCCTCCCCCCAAGGAATCTCAATGGGAAGAATGTACCCCACAAGGAAGACCTTTAGAAAAGGGACAATAAGTAAAAAACAATGCAGTGCCCCACAAGTCTGGGTGTGTCAGTGGTGATGCATGGCGGCTTGTGCCAATGTCACAAAAGTTAGCGCAGCGCCAAAATAGTGGAAATTTTATATTATACATTGTACTTTTATGTACTATAATTTCTTCTTGATGAAGTAAGAGTTGGTATTTATGATATAATATTATGCATTTAAGTGTTTGGAAAGTTGGGGGTGCTGAAGCATATTCCAGCACCCCCATTAAAAAAGTTGGGGGTGCTGCAGCACCCAAAGCATCCCCTGTTGGTGCAGGCTTGGGTTCTTCCTCACTCTAACAAAATCCAACACCATATGGTAACTCAGACTCCTAACTGTTGGACTCTGATTATGCCAGTATGCCTGATCCCATGTAAAGCATCAGTTTACTAGTGCAGTCCCCAGTCCAACAGAATCAAACAAACAGTTGGATTCTGATGGGTTGGGGGATGGTTAGGGTTAAGCAATAGATCAGTGTATAGACTAATCCGAGAAGTTTGTTCATGGGCATTTACACCACCTAAACTATGGCCGCCGCACGCGCGCGTCGATGCACACGCACTGTGAATCCTCAATGCTGATTGGTACATATGCGCGCTGATGCGTGTGTCGTGTCACGCGCGCATGCGCAGACCATGGCTGCGGCGGTGTAAAACACCATAAACCAGCCCTGCTTGGATTGGTGTATAGGCACAATGCAATGGGGATTTAGCCTTAGACAAACCCAGTGCCTTGAGAATGATGAGTGTTACTTACCCATGGATCCATGAAGCGGCTACTAGCTGGAGTTAAGACAACATCCTTCTCTGCTGTGACCATCAAGGCAGGTGCATATATCTAAGAGAGACACATTTACAAGGAATTTAGAAACAGCAGCATGGTGTCAGCAAAATCTTAAGGTGTTTTTCATTTAAACGTAAAAACATTTACATACTTGCACATGTAAGTAAACAACTTGGGCAATCATTTTGGTCACCCTGTTTTTAGATTCTAACTAAAACTCTGAACATTATTTCAAATTGCAGGAAGAGCTTTTCAAAGCTCACTTGATGTAGAGTCGGGAAAAACAAGCTTCAATCATTCAGCGAAACGCTTTCAAATGTGACTAAATATAGGTTTTCCTGGTCAATTTCAGCAAAATTTAATTCAGTTCCATTGACACGAATTAAAATGCACACGTTTCACTAAATCATTCAAACTAGGTTTTTGTTTTAGCTACTATTCTATTTCATTTTCGTGAACACGCGATTTTGTTCTTCTCATTCAGGTTCGTTTCAGCCATTCAAGACTATATTTCCACCATTCTTCGGTTGAATTGCTACTATCTATTTACAAAGGATGAAATTGAATGATTGACCAGCTTCTTGCTGTTGGCTTTTGCGGAACTGAATGATCTTTGCGACCTAATGAATTTGAATGATCTTACTTGACCTGTAAATGCTTAACTGTTGAAATTGAATAACCCCCTTTTGACTGTTGAATGCTGATGCGACGGAGCATTCATTTTCAAACAAAATGGAATGCGCCGGCTGTTAAATTGAATGGATTTTGTTGAAATTGGCCGGGAAAACCTACAATAAAGTAATAGACAAAATACTGTAAGGCACTTTGAGAGTCCTAGCTGACTTGATGAAGTACATAATAAATACACATTGTTATTATTACCAAACAAAAATGTGTTTCATAAATAAAATAGTCACCTTCCGGCCAACAAATTTCAGAGAGTTTCTCCAGTTTTCTTCAATATTTCTGTACCAATTCAGCGGCCCCCTGAAGGTAAAATAAACAAATAGGATACAAATGCAAATTAAATCAATCTAATACATGCAAACTATGTGTTAGCACAAAATTCATCAAAAATATTAATGTGTTTGTAGACACTTAATTACACACACATTTAAACAAAAAAAAAATTCACTTGCGTCTTATCAAAATAATATTAACATTCACAGACATTATGCAAACATCGAAATGATTACAAACAAAGCTTAGCAAAGTAATAGAAATGTTAATATACATTGTACAAAAACTACACATTTTACCAGAAAATATCAAAATAACAGACCACAGAGCCTGGACTTCCTGTAGGCAGGATTTGTGCACAGCCCAATGGAAGAACACAAATCTTATGGACATCCCACTGTCTGATTTTTATCAACTTTTGATATGAAGAAAAGAGGCAGATCTCAAAACTGGGTCAGCTGTTACTTTTATAATATGAATTTATGTGGAAATTATGACACAAAATGCAAAATTTCCCACATGACCAGTGCAGTATCTCGCCTGCCAGAAAGGCCCTGGAATGTACAAGGTTACTCTTTTTGTGAACAAAGGTTACATTGTCTTTACACACACATTTCAACAAAGACATGGAAATGTTTAAACACATTTTGCCAAATAACAAAAACATTCTGTCATTTCACCAAAAATATAAATTCATATACAAACACAAAGGTTTGAAAATGTTTACTAACACTTTTCATCAAAGGTATTGAAACGTTCAAACACATTTTGCCAAACAAACCCGAAATGTTTATTCACTCAACTGAATATATGAAAAGGTTTCGACATACATTTCACCAAAAAGGTCAGGAAATATTTCAACACATTTTACGAAATGTTGGAAAATGTTTAAACAAATTTTACCACGGGTCAAGAAATGTCTAAACACATCTTAGGATGAGTTTACAGATATTGAGAAGGATCTACAGTATGTTACCAACCTGAGTCCTGATTTCTGAAACTCCTTCACATAGTAGGCCAGGTCTTTGTCTGTGATGAGGGACGGCATGTTAAGATCATCAGGAACACCAGCTAGAAATCCACCTGGGAATCAACCATCAAAGTGCCTTTTATAACAGACAATCCTGTTAGTAACTAAGTCATTGCATCACATGCGTGCGTATCTGTTGCATGCCAAAAGTTTCCGATACTTCCAGCTCCAAAGCTAGCATCTGTTTGTGTGTACATTTTACCCCAAATCACCCATTTCATCATTTGAAAGCACTTCTTATGACAGAAACTTGTCATTCTGAGAAGACCTTGAAGAAGAATGTATGTAAAAGGCAAGTCCGATGATTAAACTTTTCTTTGCATAAATCATCAAAGAAAAACTAGCTCAGGGCAAATCCTTTTAGCCTTTCTGAGGTAGGGCGGACACTATAAGAATAGGAGAGTACTGTTTGGTTTGGTGCGTACGGACAAATTTACCCCAACAAATTAAATCCCTAGCAATGTGTCCACCATACCTCAAAATGGTGGACACATAACGAGCCATTTTGAGATATGGTGGACACATTACCAGGACACTATGGTTTGGTTAAATTTGTCTGTATACACCCAAACCAAACATTGCACTCCTAGTGATGTATGTCATACCTCAAAAAGGCTAATTGTCAGTGGAGCCAGCTTGTGTGAAGTGGGCGTGGGCTCACAGTGGAACTACACTACGTTCATGAACAGGATAGAAGACAAATAGATGATTCGTTGATTATAAATTTAAAACCACTACCACAAGATTCCACAAATTAGTGTTGTTTATTTTGATTGCAGCAATCCAGATAAACATATGAAATTAGATAGATGTTAAATCTGCATCAAGGATAAAGAATATTATTTGTGTTTTAGCCATACAACGATGTGTTGTTAAGCGCTGGATACTCAGTACTTACCCAAGTGAAAATAAAACACAGGCATATTACTCGAGTGGGATTCGAACCCATGATCTCTGCCATTCAAGAGCAGATGTCTTACAACTAGACCACTAAGATTGCCCGGTACCTAGAGGCAGTTTGAATTCTTTATTTCAGCAGCCGGTACCACATCCATTTAAAAAACTTTAAATTTGCATCAGGAATAAAAAACGGGTAAATACAAATGATATTAAGCTAAAATAAAGGTCGCTGGTTCAAATCCCACCCGAGTAATACACCTGTGGTTTTTGTAAAGGACTTAAGAAGTACTGAGTATACAGTGCTACAACTCACATTGGTGTTTGGGTAAAACACAAATAATAAATGAGATTTTAGTAAAAAGTGTGTTACCTCTTTCCCTCACATTATGGACTCCTAACTTCTCCCTCCCTGGAAAGTAGTCCTGTAATAAAATAATTAATAATAACAGTAGGATGGTACCTCTTGCAATAACCTTCATGTAATTGTTATAGCGCCCTCACTTGTTCAACATATAAACACATGAAAACTTGAAAATATAGCCCGAAAATCTGACGTCACACTTTGAGGCTCATGAATAACACTAGATACCAGCCTTTAGCACTAGCAGCATCCTGAGAAATATACCTTTGATCTTGCATGCTATAACACTGTGTGTACACACTTGCTACACTGGATAGTCGTGCGTGTTATACCAATATAAGTCTAGTAAATATGCTTCACTGCATGTCTGTCCAATGAAACCCCTGGGAGTATAATGGCTGCGCCTGTCTTTATCCTCGCGGATGAAGGCAGGGGACCAGTCTAGTGTAAACACTGGTACACTGTAAATGACCATCTTGGAAACACACATGAATAAAGCACTGCATCCATAATGCTCTCCATGATCTCTGCTAAATATCCAGAATGCTACAATGAATGCTTAAATAAAATGTGCATTGCTCCTTACTGACGCTCCAGTACAAAATAAAAATTACATCGTTTGAAAATTTCTGACACAACTTTTAAGATGAATCTTTATAATAGTACAAGTCAAAACCAAATCTTCTCACCTGTTTGTTGGGAGCCCGGAAGAAAAACTTGAAAAGTTTCTCTAAATCTTTCTCTAATTCAGCCTCTGCTACGCCCTTCGCAAGAAAGGCAAATAAAGAAACAGAAAGCCAGATTTCACTGTCTAGTGAGATGAAAGTACACACTAAAGTGAACATATTTTATTTCATTTCTCTGGCTAGTAAAAATGCTATTACATAAACAATAGAGTTGTCAAACCAACGCCTCTTTTTAGAACCACCACAACCCATAGAGAAAGTTTTCATGTACATGGTGTCTCCGCAAACCTCAAGCCTGACAGGTTTATTTTCTCTGAATCATTTTTCTTTGAGAGTACTGCTGGCACAAAGAAACCTTGACTTGACAAAGCCAAGAGAACAAAGAGTCTCTTAATTTTTGTTTTCTCTATTGAGAAAATGTCAAATACGTGCACTGTGATTTGCAAAAACTTGGCCATGAGCTCTAATCGGGGACTGGTACTAAATCCGGAACCAAGGCTGGAAACTCGATTCACTTGGACTGACCTCCATTGAGCCTAAAAATAATGAATAAACAATGGTGGAAGCCTCTCGATGTCTTGTTATCATCTTCTTGAAACAAACAGACAGGAAGGTCTGGAATCGGGGATTAAACAATAATCCGTGCATAATGGGCAAAAATAACTAAAGACCATCTGCCCTCTTTGTGTGGGTGAAATGAAGCACTGCACAGTGAGTCCATACAGTGTGCACGCTCCAAAACAAAATGTTCAGGCAACCTTTGTTCCGGTTTTACACAATAGCATGTTCACAATACGCCCGTTTGCTGGTTCAGACAATATTTGCATGTATACACGGCGTCTACTGGTTAATGACAAACGTAACAAACAAGACAAGAAAAGTGTCACCATCCAGAGCCTGACGGATTGCCTAAAAGAAAATTAAGTGTCTGTCGAAGAGACTATCCTCTCTAGCTAGCATACACATAAAGGTATAGATAAATAATGACTATTATATATACATGCATCTTTAACAACAAAACTCGGCTTTCTATGTGCATCTATAACAAAGAACTCATTTTTAAAAGAACACATGTTAAAAATGTATTAGATTACCAATATAAGAGTTATTAGGCTGTCAAATACAAACTACTAATATCGAAAACAAAAGACTTCTTAATGCTACACTGTGAATATAATACCCAATTGTTAAGTGTCTTACCGGAGTCTGAAAGTACAGTTGGTAGTCAAACACCCCAGGCTTCTTTTGCATCTGCTCCAGAGGGTTGGCGTTGGGGTTCGGGGGGAAGTATGGGGTGTTGACCCCCACAACACCTCTGGATAAAAAACCATAATATAGATCATTGGTAGGCAAAACAAACTGCCATCAAATCTGTTATGAAGCATAGATCTTAACCATGTAGAGAGCCTTGTGTATAACCACCACTTGCCCAAACATCGCTGATTGTTAATTTTTAGCACTTTTTTTTCGGTAAAAACGTCTGGGAAAAATAACATAAAACAGGCAGTAGACCACCATGGACAATTGCCATTTTGGGACATAACCTTTTTATTTTCAAGCAAATTCGAATCCTCGATTCTGATGTTATACCATAATGCACGGTCAGTATCACACCCTACATTTTGCGTTGTTCTAACTCCGCGATTTGCGTTTTAAGCTGAGTGTCAAGTTTGTTTGAAGATATTTATTATCACACTCCTGCTTATGGAATATAGTGCACCTATGTCCTGTATCCCACTTGGCCTTTGGCCTCCTTGGATATGGGATGCAGAAGTGCTATATTTTTCTGTATTTCATGAGCATGCTAGTGATAACTAACATACTATGACCTTTCGATTAAATAGAAGTAGGTTAAATCTTGCAGCTGTTTGCAGCCTCTGTGGGTTTATTGGTTCAAGTGCTTGTGGCTTGCTGCTATGTGATCTCAGAGGATTACAGAACTATATTTATTTTATTCTATTAAGGAACATTTTGCTAATTCCACTGAAAACAGAAATCTAGGTTTAATTTTCATCATTTGAAATTTGCTTTTGATCAAATCTCAACTTTTAAACCATGACAATGATCCACAAAATAAGATATTGGATTCCTACAGCCCATCTAACACAAGTAACTGTAGAGAAACGGTCCTAGTGCTTAAAGTGCTCAATTTTTTAACACCTGAAAAGTAAAGACACAGGACCCAAAAAAAGTACCAAGTCATACCTTGTGCGTTCAGGGTAGCCGATGGCCGTTTTCCACACTACCACACCACCCCAGTCATGTCCAACAAAAGTAGCCGTTGCGATATTCTGAAGTAATAACAATTAACATTTCAATATAATTCCTTCATAATTATATTTATAATTTGGATCTGCACGTTTTAAACCTACCATTTAAAATCATTGATTTTACCTTGAAAATGAATTGATTCCAGTGAACAAAATTCAATAGAGCATGTTATTCTATAACAAAAAAAATTAATAAATCGCTTTTGACCTTGTGGATGGTGATTAAGAAACGTTGTTTTTAAACCGATTATCCTAGCCAACCACCCAACGAGAAAATGTGTACGACAGCCATGCCTGCTCCTGATACCCAGAAGTCAGCTATTTATTGTGACAACATTTTGCCCGCGTTTTGTCTCTGAGTCGCAAGGCAACCGGCTGAAATTGAGCAGGCAGGGAGAGCGGAGTTTATTCATGGTGCTCCAAAAAAAAAAAGATTTTTATAAATTAATTACTCTGTCATTATTCCTTGATGGATTTTTTCGTTCGATATCATTTGGATTCGGTGCCAGAGTAAGAGCCACAGCCGAGGTTAGGAGAAGGCCCTACGATATGGAAATTAACTGTCTGTGATAACTCACCAAGGAATCCATGACTGCTATGACATCCTGTTGAAAAAACAAAGAAATTACTATATTAAAGGTAGGGTCATACTTTGGTAATTATCCAACAAAAAATTGTGTAATTTTAATATGAAAGCCTACTGGTTATATAAAGATGGTAATGGTAGTAAGCATCCTGCGAAATTATTTTGTCTGAATTGCCTCTGTTGATAAGAAATCAATAAAAGTATGTAAAAAAAATTTGGATCTCCCAAAGACCACTTGTAGCCGACTTTTTTAATCTTATTATATTAGATAGCTCTCGAGAACTGGTTGCAGACTGCCTGACACAAGACCTCACATATCAGATTACATACTGGCTGAAATGCAGTTGGTACTTTCTGTTAACAAAAACCACACTGCTTTTCCATCTCGCTAAAATTGGATTTGACGTTCTTAATTAGAATGCTGGCTTTTTTTAATGTTTCTGAACAAGTAGGCACTGTAATCAACTGAAACTTTCACAGGTGACTTTTATTGTATCTTTCTTAATAATCTTGCCTATAAATAAGACCCAATGTAAAACCTTAAAAATCATGTGTTGACCTCTTGCACCAATGTCGCACATGGCTACTGTCAGCCACGCTTGCCATTTTCGGAGTCAAATTGCACATAAAAAATATGCTAAGCGTGTAAACACCACGTCACCTATAGCCTATAACACACGGGGACATTGACTCCCAGAATGGCACAACCAAGACTATTGTTATGACCACGTCAGGCAAATTGGGTCAACAGCTGATGATTGACTACAATTTGGTAATGCTGGTGTAACATAGCTGTCATTAAAATCACACACAAAGCGTATTTCACATGTAGGGATACTTAAACTAAAACATATATGGACAAATAAGAGTTCTCACCTTGCACAAATTATCATGACTGTAATCTTTAATATCTGTATAAAACAAAAAATAATATCTCCCACTAAAATAACTGTTTTAGCTGATTATGTCAAAACCTTCTTCAAGTTAAAATCAGACAGTAATTTAACCAGGGGGCTGCTGGATGAGGTGTACCCCACACTATTAGTTTCCGAGCCAGCAAACGAGCGATCATTAAACAGACCATTGTGTAAAATCAGAATACTGTGAGAAAGGTTCCAGTCAATTTTTCTTTGTTCACCCAAATCCAAAAAGATCAGATCACACTTAGGAAAGTAAGATCGAGAATCTTGCTCTTTACTGACTGATCTCATTGACTTCTGTATTATATGAAAGATAATTTAATAAGCAGGAAAGTTTTCATTACTTATTTTGCTCTAAATGACATCTTCACAGTTGTATCAACTACAGAGAAGAATTTGCTTACCAGGCGGTGAAGAAGAATCTCCATAGCCTCGCTGATCAAGGGCAATCACTCGGTACCCCGCCATAGCAAGTGCAGGAATCTATAAGGGAAAATAGTAACCACAATATTAATACCACTGTTATCCGCAACATGTTACACGGGCCCGCTAGTGCTATGGGAACCCATTAATAGAGCTTGGAGCAGGGGCAGGAGGAGACTGTTATATTGCTGAGCTGAAGACACTAATGCTGGATCTTGGATGTGTGGGAGGCGACCATCAGGGGCTTCCGAGATGGTGTTGTCTGAAGACAATCTCTCCCATTCATCATATTAATTTTTGTTACTTACTCTGCACACATTAAATTGCATATATCATCATTAAGTCTTTCCGATTGTTTATGCATACATAATCTTATAAGAGTACAAACATTTGGATAATACCAGTTATTATCTTTGATGGATTTGGGACAATTCTTGGCCAGAAAAGCCTAAGGGTTAAGATTCAAGAAATATTCCCCAAATAGACCAATCTAACACTGATTGTAACTGACCTGTTTCCTCCATGAATACCAGGATTCTGGGAAGCCATGACAGAGGATAATGACTGGTCCCTCTCCCATCTCCACATAGTGCAATCGAATACCTTCCTAATGAGTCAAAATCATCAAAATGCACTTGAACAAGAAATATCAAGTAGAATGGGCCTTTCAGAATTTACCACCGCAAGAAAACACAAAAGTAATATAATAATAATACTTGGTTCTTATATATCCTTGTAGCTAGAGCAGGGCCCAGGGTTCTGCTTACCGCGAAATTCTACACTTACGCCCCGTAGAATCACACACTTTACAGGGTGCCATAAGCACAGAATTCTGTGGTAAGCAGAGCCATGAAATTGGGCCCAAGGCATTTGACAACATTATTATTCCTGTTCATCAGGCATACTTAGACCATTCCTCAAACTTTCTCAACTCCCTGGGGAGCATACAACCCCAAGCTGCTTATATTAGCACTAAGGGGGTTAATCCAACACAATACCGTATCAGCCCTCACACGACGCATTAAGACGCATTTATTCCACACTGACAACAAGGCATGTTAAAATACATTTCATAATTACAAAGGAGCCATAAATCCTATAAATCCTGAACACACTTTTTCCTACTCTGCTCCATGGAAAAAGAACTAAAAAATCTTACATTTCATCAGTGGTGTAACCAAACAATTTCATTTTCATTCATTTGTGTGTTTCTTCAATCTCATTTTTTTTTGGGGGGGAGGGGGGGCAAGCGTTCTGAGCAGGGGGCTCCAGCCCCTCTCTGGTTCTGCCACTGCATTTTATGAAGATTGGAATATTCAATTTTTATCAGCTTTTAATATGATGAAAGGTGGCATATCTCAAAACTTCTGCTAACTCTTTCTTAATATTTAACCAAGATGATTATTATTTTCTAAAATGGATGACATTATCAAGACAAAATTTGTTTGGTTCAAGACTCTCCTGTTACTGACATCCCAACACCCATCACCACAAGAGGGCGCCCTCTCACAATAGACCACTATTACAGGCTAGACCATTGTGATAGCATACTCGGGGTGATAGCAGTCTGCCGAATGATAGCGATCCAAGGTGAGAGCACGCCCTCTTGTGGTGATGGATCGTGAGATATCAATATCAGGAGTCTTGATGGATTGTAAGATATCAATAACAGGAGGGTCTTGAAGCAAGACTACATACATACCTTAGTCGTTACTAAGCCATGACTGACTCGATCTGGGTCCACTGAGATTGGGTCAGCCTCCTGATGAACCTGAAGTCAAATGTACAACAATAAAGAGTACATAATACTTATCATTGTTGTATAATAATATCATAATTCAAGTAATAAACCACAAGGGAAACTGACTGGGTAAATTTTAATTCAATTTCGGGGTGAACAAAGAAAAATTGACTGGATTGGGATTTGCACCGGCTACCCCCAGTTCAATGTGTCGGCACCAGCTGAGCTATCTAGCTTTAAAGTTGACAGTCTCCCTATTTTGTCAATATCTTTGATGACCATTTGATGACTCAGAAGCCATTCAACCTGGGTAATTGTGTAGATTTGATTATGCCATGTCTGTAAATGACACCACAGGCGCCAAAATATCAAATCTGGCAGAGGTTAAGAATGGTTTTACGAGGCCCTGTTGTTTCTGGCATGGCTGGCTGCAGATTAGGCTACATCACCGTGTAAACCCTTACAATGTGGTACACAAATGGGTCTCATAAATCAAGTATAGCATATCTGTGTATTATTGTTTGAATGTTACAAAACACTGGATCAACAGCTTTACATCCCATCCAAAAGACAAAAGAATCATGGCTGCTCAAAGACACAAGTGCCATGACCTGGAACCGAACCCACATTCTGACAACACCAGAACTTGATATTAAGAAATAAAAAACGCAACCGTATAGAGTATTTTTTTATACAGTGCCAACACCTTGTGATACAAGTTCCTATCTGCTTCAGTGTTACCTCTTGGCCCACAGTCGAGCCGTTGCTAACCACAGAATACTTCACTTGTGGGCCATGAAGCAAAAAGCGCAGAATTCCATGGGTTGCAATCACAGCCAACCTTACCAAACACAATGTTATCTCGGCCCTCACACATCCCAATTTATACGACTGGGTGCAGAGAAGCAAATTACGTTTCCAAGTCTTGGTACCATAACCAATACGGCTAATATTTGACTCCACTGGCCAAACATGTCAAAAATAGCCATACAGACCCCGCAATCAAGAAATTAGAAAGAGGAACTGAAAGCATGTTTAGGATTTGGGATCTTACACAGGGTTTACACAACAGAAATTCAGACCAATAAATATTATTATTATTATCATTAATACTTTATCTTTCTGATAATCAAACCAAGAAACCCTTAAAAGTGCCTTGCACTGTTACTCGTACGCCTGAAGATACCTGTGAAGAGATGATGTTGAAGCCATCTCAGGTTTACCTTGTGTGTAGATGGGGGAGGAAAACCCCAACTGGGTAAAACCCATGGACTTTAGGGACTGAAAACCCGATCCACACGCAAGGATCCAATCCGAGGCGTGGTTCGAACCGGGGTCCAAAGACGTGAAAGGCGGGGAAAGAAACCACTTAGTCAACTTGAATGCCCGAAAGTCCATACTCACATCAACACCTGTAAGTTCCTGAAGTTTGCTCAGAGTGGACTGGGTATCTTTAAATAGAACAGTGGTGATGCCCAAAGAGTTTGCCCCTTTTAAATTACCGCCGAGGTCATCCACAAAGATAGTCTGGGGGAAAAAATCAAGAAAACAGGACAGCGTTGGTAACAACTGAATTACAAAAATAATTTGATATACACTTTGTTTATATCTATTAATTTGTTTTCAGTACCCACTGCTATTTACAGGATTCGAACTCACCTCTCGTTACGTGGTCTAGCGGCCAAGACATCTGGCTCTAGAATGCAGAGGTTGTGGGTTCGAATCCTACCCGAGTAGCCTTGGAAAGCATCGAGTAAAAAGTGCTTATCACACATCAGTATTAGGGTAAAACCTACATAATACACTTTATTTGTATGGGCCACATTTTTGGGATGCCATTGAAGAAACCATCAATTGAAAACCATGGGTTGATTTAAGTTGCATATAGAAGAGCTTTCATCTCTAAATGTCTAATGTAGTTGGATCTTGATTGGTTTATTGCAATGCAATAAGATAAGATCTGATAAGATCTTCCGATATGAATGAATCGAACGAGGGGACGACTGCGACCGTCATTACTGACGCAACTCTATAAGAACCAAAGCAAAGTGACTGACGAATTGATTGAAGACAAAAAAGAACAAAGGTTGTAGTTTTGTTTACACCTTATCAATTACTGGATGGGTTAAACTCTGTAAAGTATATAAAGGTGTTCCTTTTGTGCATTGTGCATAAATCTTGTTGATCTCCTTGTAGACTTTTTGTTGTGGTTCAACCCTTCATCTCGGTGGTCTAGTTAGTAAGACATCTGCTCTAGAATAGCAAAGGTCGTGGGTTCGAATCCCACCCGAGTAATATGCCTGTGGATTTTTTTTCACAAAACTTGGGAAGGTAGCGAGTATAAACACACATCGGTGAATGGCTAAAACACAAATAATATTCTATCCCCCTCAATGCAAATATAACAGATCTACTGAATTAAAGTTGAGGCTTACCTCTTGGGGAGCACTGCCCAACCTCTTGCAGGCAAGATCGTAAATCTCTGGCTCGGGTTTCCGCAGGCCAGTCCGACACGACTCAACCAGATCATCAAAGATGATATTGAGGGAAAGGAAAAACTCTGGCGGGCTCTTGATAGATGGTAAGTCTACACTGAAGTCATTAGTCACAACGCCAATTTTAAAACCTGAAAAGCACAATGGTAAAAAAAACATAACTGTCTTTTGATCTTACAAAACTTTGAACTTGACTATTTTAACGTGGCCCCATGTTTGACAGCATTTTTGCTTTTCTCCCAACTAAAAAGAATAAAAACAAATTTAAAAAATTTTAAAAAAACAGACTTAAAAAAAAACAGTCTGGCCTTTTAAAAATGTTTATGACAATAAGTATTCATAATTGCCATTTCATCCAGGAAACATGACTAAAGATGGTGGTAGCAATAGATTGATTACCGTTGTTCTTCAAGTTCATAGCCGCATTGAACATCTCTCTCTGGGGTCGGAGGTCACATAGAAGACCCCTCATCATTTCAGTGATGCTGAATGCACTGGGGAGGGACAGGTTTTGCTTTTTGGCTGACTCAGTGGCACCTTTATGCAGTTCTTCAACAAACTATAAAAACAAAATACAAATATTTGTGTCCATTTTTGTTTGGCATGATAATCTCACATTAATAATTAACCAGCCTTGACCTTTGTTCATGAAAGGGTGAGGTATTTTTTCCCAGGCATAAAGGGTGCTTATCAGCATGATGAAATAATTTCTATTGGAATTATCCCTCGCAGTGTGAACGTTGAAATCCACCCAATTTTTGGATTAAATCAGCCCTATTTACAACTTATTTGTAGTTGTTACAAAATACAATGTGATTTTAAAACGACCTTTGTAAAAAATTAACTTGTGACCAAAACAAAATTTGGAAATTCAGTTTTGGACTTATGCATGCCTTGACTGCAGTCATTGTTTCTAGAATTTTAATTCACATTTTCTGAAAAAAAATGCATGGCAATACGCGTGTTTAACGAGTTGGCGCTGGCTGACATTTATCCACAAAACTATTTTTTGAGCCAGCAAATGGGCCACGTTGAAACAACATGATTTAGAACATGCACAGGAGAAAAACATGAACAAAGAGATATGTTCCTAAGTAGGATTTGAAACTTTGCATGGTGGAGATACAATCTAGTAAAGTTTGCGGTGACACCATGTAATAATCTCTTTTGAGATGGGGTGGTTCTGAAAAGAACCGATTGCAACTCTTGCAATCGGTTCTTTTCAGAACCACCCCAACTCAAAAGAGATTATTACATGGTGTCACCGCAAACCTTACTTAGATATGTTCCTGTTACTGCAGGCCAAAGTTGTCTCCATGCTTTGACATACCTGTGAGAGAGCTAGTTCACCTTTTTCACATTGGCACATAGCATTGTCTGGTACACCTTTTCTCATTTCATCCAGTATAAAAGTCCTAAATGGTTCACATCATAAAACAAAGAATAACAATATCTAAAGACTTCGGTATAATAATACATTTTAAAGCACTGGTTTATATGCCAAGTCATTTCATTGCTTTAACCATCTCAGTTCCCCGGGAAGTACAGCCTGCTTCACCAAGTATTTAATGCACCAGGCTCAATCAATTAAAAGAGCCATCTCTGCCCTCACAGTCAAAGGTACCCATTACCAGCTGGGTGAAGAGAAGCAATCATTGTCAAGCAATCAAGTGCATGGAGTCAACTACCTCCGCTACCTGCAAGTATCAGGCCTGTTATATATAAACCGCTGCCTACACAGCTTGTATGATTTGACAACAAGTTCAAGTCTCGGAGAGCCTAATTTCATGCAACTGCTTGCCAGAGAATTCTGCGCTTAGGGGTGCCCTGTAAAGCGCAAACTTCTAGGGGCTGTGGCAGGGCATAAGCGCAGAATTTCAGGGAAAGGTGTGCCATGAAATTGGGCCCACGTAACTGTAATCCTGTAAAGCGCATACTCCTATGGGCCATGGCAAGGCGTAACAGCAGACTTTGTTGGTAAGCTGTGCCATGAAATTGGGCCCAGCTCACTGGTCCCATTGGTCAAGGTGATTAAACATATATTATTTTGGTATTTACCCTAGACCGAGGTGTGATAAACATTGTATTTAATCAATCCCCCAACCTGAGTTTTAATTGAGAATGTTAAGAGTAAACCCTTCACAAAGCCAGTGCAAGATTCATACCCATACAAATATTACTGATTACTTACGGTGGCAAGCCATGTTTAGTTGCAAACTCTATCAAGTACTTGACGGGGCTTTCCAGGAGGACACCCCCAATGTCAAAGATCACTGCTTTGAAAGCCATCATCTGCAATCAAACAAAAGTATTCAATTCAATGTCAATTCAATGAATGCGTGATACAAAAACAAGTTTCAGTCCAAATTATAAAAGTACAAAACTACAGCATTCCGAATCATAAAGAAACAATTCAAAACAATCATTGATAGGCCATGGATTGTAAATGACTTACATTTGTTCACACACTTGTACCTTGAATGCCCCAGTAAATAAAACCTGTGGGTGAGTAATACTTTTCATGAAAGATTTTAATGGGGTGGGGGGGGGAGGGAACACAAAATATTTCTGCAGACCACACAAAGGGTCAGAGCTAGTCCACAACGCCTAGGTAGGGTTCTACATGTTCAAGGGTATGTCCATGTATGCTAGATCATGCAGTTTTATGAGAAAGGAGAGTTTAAGATGCATCTATTTTCCTTGTTGCGATAATCGTAACCCTCAATTGGGGGTTCTGCTTAATCGCAACTACTGTTTTCCTTGCTTTGATAATCATAGCCCTTGAGTCTTTGTCACGTTCCTCAGAATTAACTAAAGAGCCCCGACAGACCTAGAGATGCGATAATCGCAGCTCTTGGTCACATCGCTTTTGGTGGAGGACTGAAGTAGAAGATGACAGAACATGTGTTAAAATATGACACATTTATTTAATAATCCAGGGAGTTGGTCTAGTGGGGACCACTGCGCCCGTATGTGAACTAAATTGATCCCCCTCAGCCAGAAGTAAAGTACTCAAGCAATTCAGCAGCGGATGAGGGAAGGGGAAGAAGAGAAAGGGTGCACTATGTCCCCCAACACCCCCCCCATGATAAATTACCCAAATGAACACTTCAATGGGAGACTAGATCTGTGGAAACACCCACTCAAACCCCATTTGGGTTCGCCCCTGTGTCTAACTCTTAATAGTGCCAATCCACTTTGTAGGCCTACCTCCCCGTGGCATTAAAATACTTGATAGGCCTATTGTAGCATGTGTATGTGGTTTTACTCAGTGCAAAAAAAAAATGGATTGGCACTTTTTATGGGGCTACTTATAGGCCATGGATTGTAAATGACAGACATTTGTTCACACGTGTACCTTGAACGCCCCAGTAAATAAAACCTGTGGGTGAGTAATACTTTTCATGAAAGAGTTTATGGGTGGGGGGGGGGGGGAGGGAACACAAAATATTTCTGCAGACCACAGATGAGCAAAGGGTCAGAGTGAGTCCACAATGCCTGGGTAGGGTTCTACGTCAGTCTCCATTACACGGCTGAACTGAGTCCGAGTGTATGCAACAGAGGAGTCCAACTTGGGCTAACTACGGCAACGTGCTACCCACCTGCTGCAAAGGATATTTGAAACCTGGTAAATCCTCAGCCACACCACTGCAAGCCCTAGCTAGCCCAGGTTGGACACACCATAGAGCAAGCACAGACCTTATGCATCTGATGTCATTAGTCCCATAGTGATACGTACAACACCATCCTCAATGAGATCAAAACAGCCGTAAGGCATAAGTTTACTGCAGGAAAACGGCTGCGGATACCCTCTATACTTAGACCCAGTAACTGGGGCGCTGTACTCCTTTTTTTGAGATTTTGACATTATCTGTTGTACGACAGATAATGTCAAAATCTCAAAAAAGGAGTACAGCGCCCCAGTTACTGGGTCTACTCTATACTATAGTCAACTATGGACACGCTGTCTGTGGACACATTCAATTGGTTAAAACATGGAGGAAGGTGGTTAAAATGGCCTGCGTCACACGATAAGCTACACAACATATGGGGCCTGCAGGGCATTGTGGCCAGCTACTTGTAGTTGTACTATAGAAGTAGAACATTAGAACTTGGATTAAGAAGGGTACACTGCCACACACTAAAAAATACAAATAGCCGGTCGTGGGCTGGACTGGGGCTATCTAGCCCCATACATTGTGCCAATACGCTGGACTCCCTCGGAGGGAGTCCAGCGTATTGGCACAATGTATGGGGCTAGGGGCTATCCACCTGCGACTGCTGCGTGCGGCCAGCATAATCTAATATTAATAATACACTTGTATTAGGGAAAATACAATTGAACAGTTAGAGTGGAGTTTCTTACCTGACTAGTTTTCGTCAATTTGAGGAAGGAACAAACTAAACCCAACCTCCACAGCCAGCTAACCGGGGTATAACACAGCTGCAGCTAGCTCCCTAAAGAGTGTTTATAGTTTCCGAGAGTTTCTGAGTTATTTTTTAGAAGTGAGCCCTCTACTGACCTACACCAAACATGTCTGCACGACGATGACCAAACGAAACTTGCTGTGTCATCTTGTATCCAGGGACGTGACTGGGTCGGACCTAGTCACGTCCCTCGATACCAATCAAGAATGCAAGATGACAAAGCAAGTTTTCTTGAACTTGGCATTGACCGCGTAATCACATCACAATGGATTTTTTAAACTGCTCAAAAAGCAACAAATTGGGTACGGAAAGGAGAACTCCCCCAGATAGTGCACGCAATCCATGCCCGCTTGCGGTCAAATCACAAAGGGTGTCGTATTAATTTGTCAAAAGGCTGATGTGACGCGCGCGTAGTGGTTATTTCATTTACAGCAATCATGACAACACAGCAACCCCGTCAGCCGCCGAGGCGCGAACTTTTGAGTCAACCTCCACCACATGACCACGCGTTTTGCAGCTCAGATCTTTCACTTTACTTTGACTACAAATATTTTGCAACTGTATTATTTCCTTATTTCCCCCTTTCTGGCTTAAAAAAAGTAAATGCCCTTCGGGTCCCACTGTTGAAAAACGTTCGTTTATTCGGGCGAAATCCCTCCGCCAGTTAGTTGGTTTTTGTTAATATAATATTCGGAAGGAAAAAATTGCTGGCCGGTAAAATCAATTGACACATTTTTTTCTTCATTGAAATATTACCAAAATTTGACCAAGAAAATATCTATATGATAATTGTGCATAATAATAAAACAAACCGAGGAACTGTATTATGTACGGTGTAGGCCTATTTGTTTGATTTTTGACGTAATGAGGCGATAATTTGGTCACTAGTAAAGATGGCGCTTATTATTTTGGACATGCGGTGGACATTTTCAAGCCTCAGATGACGGGGGAAAACTACAAAATCTCATTGTTTGATCTACATGGACAAGTTGGCTTAGTCCACAAGAATTGAAGAACATACTGGTAAGTTTATGGTGTTTTATTTTTCGTATTAAATTATGAAATACTATTTTTTTCTGCGGGCCGGGGTTCATGTCCCGAGCAGAACATTTTCGAACGAGGTCGAAACCGCGTCAACCTCGCTTGCCAGACAGGTGCCACGTTTTTACCATGTTGAACAGTGCAGGTGGGTAACGGTTAAATTGTTAATTTTTTTCACTGAAGTTCCCTCGATAAAGTTTTCAACCCTTTAGAATTGTTCAAACTTCCTGTTCCTAGCTGGATATATTCTTCAACCCTTCTACATTGGTAAGGATAAAAGTTTACTTAAATTCCGTGGATATAAAACTAAAAGTGACAGCCGGATGTGGCATTTTAGCCTCTCTGAAAACTAACCGACATTTTTTAATATGCTTATAAGTTATACTAGGATGATACTTTTGTAAACTAAGTCCAAAAGTCTTACACATGGTTGCACTTGCAGTCAGACCTGTGAAATACATTGTATCTAATTTAAAGCGGAAATCCACTTTTTCTTTGAATGTGGCCAACTTTTCTTTTTGCTTTTTTTTTAAAAGTTGGTTCTAAAATGTGTTACTGTTTTTTGTTATTTTGTGCAGCGCGCTCTGTGGATGCATAATTGGGATGGTAGTCTTTGTTATCTAGCTACTCTGCATTCTACAATAAGGGCAAGAACCATTGAATGGCAAAACTTAACACATTACGTGATAACCTAAGAGGGTGCTAGTAAATGGCTAGTTGCGATAATCGTAACCCTCCATCCTCCCGACGGTCGGAGACCGGAGGGTTACGAGATAAGACTGATATTATCGGTGTAACTAGCAGTTTTGACCAGTTTTTGCCAGACTCGTGATCAGATTCGTCCTTTTTTTTCCACTTTCCAAAATCATGACAGACATTCTAAACACATGGAGTTGATCTTTATTGTATGACAACGTCATCTGGAACCCTTAAAACAACATCATGAAAATATTTGGCAGAAAAAACGACAAAAACTTACCAAAAGACTGACCGAATATATCCATAATCCATAGCGGGGCCAACTAGTGATTTTGAACGTCGCACTTGCTTGGCAACAACCAATCAGCGTGACCCAACCAAACACGCATCTGGACGAGCCATGGCTGTCGTATGCGTATCGGCCATTCCAGCTTGCAAACTCACCGCCTGTGTGTGTAAGCACCGATCCCCCCCGGACCGAGTGCGCAGGATGCAGGCTATGTACACACACAGGCGGTGAGTTTGCAAGCTGGAATGGCCGATACGCATACGACAGCCATGGCTCGTCCAGATGCGTGTTTGGTTGGGTCACGCTGATTGGTTGTTGCCAAGCAAGTGCGACGTTCAAAATCACTAGTTGGCCCCGCTATGGATTATGGATATATTCGGTCAGTCTTTTGGTAAGTTTTTGTCGTTTTTTCTGCCAAATATTTTCATGATGTTGTTTTAAGGGTTCCAGATGACGTTGTCATACAATAAAGATCAACTCCATGTGTTTAGAATGTCTGTCATGATTTTGGAAAGTGGAAAAAAAAGGACGAATCTGATCACGAGTCTGGCAAAAACTGGTCAAAACTGCTAGTTACACCGATAATATCAGTCTTATCTCGTAACCCTCCGGTCTCCGACCGTCGGGAGGATGGAGGGTTACGATTATCGCAACTAGTAAATGGCTTGAAAACAAAGGCTACGTATCTGTAGATGCAGTGCCGTCACTGTCAATTCCTTTGAAAGCCTGGACGACAACGTACAGTTCTTGTTTGGAAACTGGAGATTTTTTATTAAAAACTACACAATGTGTAGGTTTTATTTTAATAAAATGATATGTAAGATACCCTGAACTAACAAGAGGATCATTTTGCATTATAAATGTAAGCTTTGTTTCTTGTTTTTTTGTTTTTGTTTGTGTTTTTTTTTCCTTTGCGGGACAATTTTCATTGCACCTACAATGTACTGTATTTCCATTTCCATTCTGATTGGACGCCTTTAGTTTTTAGAACATTTAGGCCTATCAAGAGTTTCTTTTTTTTTTAAGGAGGGATTTTGTTTTCAAGATCCACTCACAGGCCTCGTCCTGAAGGAACAGCACGCATCATAAATGTCTTTGGAAATATTTTCTGTTGCAACCATTAGCGCAAATATTTAGGAGAAATTATCGCAAATGTTATCACAAAATATTTGCGACTATTTGTGATGTTACAAATATTGTTGCTCCTGAAACTGCTCTGCCTGCTAACTCCAAATCACCCTGCCTGTTAACTCCTCAAATTTCCCTGTCTGTTAACTCCTCAAATTGCCCTGCCCTTTACTATTTCTCAAACTGCCCTGCTGGTTACTCCTCAAACCGCTCTGCCTGTTATTCCGCAAAACTGCCCAGCCTGTTACTTCGCAAACCGTCCTGCCTGTTACTCCAACCACACTGCCTATTGCTCCTCAAACTGCCCCAGATCTTTGACAGTTATAACATGAGTTTTACAAATGCTGGTGAAAAACACAAAACAGCCATAGATAGAGCATGGTCTCAAGACTCCGATGATCTAGAAATAGCATATAGTCACCATAAAAAAATATGACGTTGTGTTCAAAGGTCCAAATGTTCAAAAGTTTGAAATCATGTGTGACATGCACACAATGCATACTTGTTCTGAATTTGGATGGAACAGTTTTATGTAGGCCTACAGTGTATTTCGTGCACAATGTATACAGTAATGAAAATCCATGCTTGCCTTGGCGATAAACGATGAAACAACTGTGTAAATCATTTAAAAGTTAGTTTTATCTAGACAAGTGAAAATAACCACCATGAAAGTTATATAATGATTTCTATAGGTAAAGTAAATAATCTTGTGACTTTCCCTGTTCAATAAGTAAATGACTCAATGTTCAGTTAATTGCGGGTGCTAAAAGGTTAAAGACTATAGGATTGGTAATTTAAAAACAAACTTTATTATTTTCAGTTTGAGACCTCACTGATTATAAAATAACCACAAATGCACTTGTTTACGCCCAAAATCCATTCTGCTTATTTTTATCGCAGCAATCAAAATAAGCACATAATATAGCAACATGCACAAAACTCTGAGACAAAGCATAGGCCAAAAAATTGTTTTCACTGTTTTCACAGGTTGGTTGTACAATGTACATTTATTTATGGTGTGTTTTTTAAAAACAAGAGTATGGGAATGATTTTTAAAAACATTAATTGATTAGTGAACTAGAAACCGATTTTCAAGTTTACCGAAATTGTGAACTTAAACAACAAATCTTGATGAGTCTTTAAATGATGTACATTGTGAATGTCAATTAAAAGTGCTTTGATATTTTTTCAACTTCATGTCTTTCAGATTAATAACATAAAACAAAATCTGATAAATGCATTGCACTGTGGTGCCATTTGAAAATTGCCAAATGTTATGGCATATAAAATCTATCATAGAAATAGTGTTTTCATAGGCCTTGCTTCTGCAAATTGATACACAAGTGACTCCCATGTTGCAGACTCATAAAAACCACAAAGTGAGCAAACATTTTGATCTTTTCCTCAATTTTGGGGCACCTGGAGCCCACATAAAATGTTGATTGCTTTTATACAGTACATGTGGGTACATAAGGGGTATTTTTTTTATGTCCACAATCCTGCCTTCACTGGGACTTTTTGACATGAACATGAGGTTGGAGGCAAAAGTGCCCAAACTACCCCAACTTCAAAGGACAGTTTCATCCCAAACTATAGACCCAAATTTTTCAGACGTTCATGTAAGATACCAAGGGATTGGTGATCTACTGCCCTCCAAAGGGAGTTGTTTTGATGCAGGCATGTTTTGGGGATCATTTTTAATAGGCTTCAAGCTTGTTTTTATAATATAATCAAGTTGTAAACTGTTAAGTTTTTTTAAGATGGATTCTAGTATTTCCTTGTCATTAAAGGCCTCAAATTATTGTATATGAACACTTGATTCATTCATACTCAAAAATGCATTACCCATTTTTATTTTGCCAAATGGATGGTGACAAATTGGTTATTTTAAGGGAAAAATTTAGCAGACAGTTGAGTTACTGCACCAAAGACACATGCTGTAAACTTACAGGTATTTAGTCTTGTCCTGCCTTCTCCTTTCCAACAGATGGAATCATATGTGACAACACAAGATCCCAAGATGTTTACCCTTCATGTGTAAATTTAACTCATGAAACGTGGTCACCCCTGCTTCAGACAACTCCATGCAATTGATGTCAACCTTACTGCAGCTTCCCACTACATGATCAAAAAGGAACACCTTCATGACATCCAAGCAAACCCATAGAAACTTTTCAGTTTGTGGTAGAGAACCATTGATGTTACTGCAGACCTGACAAACAGAACAACAGCAACGAGGGACCCATGGTGCAAGCAAGGTATGGTAACAGACAACTGTAACAACTGTCATTGAATTATCTACACATTTTTTTTATTCAAGTTATGCCTCAAAATGGGAAGATCGTACAAAGTTACATCATGGTCTTTTTTATATATATGTTTTTAATTAAAAGCTAGAAGAGTTAATGTTAATTTCTTTTTACCCAGCAAAGGGGTTTAGAACTACAAAGTATTTGGGTTTTTCAAAGATCACCCTTCACTTTAAAAGACATGAACATGTAATCAAGGAAAGGTACCACCACCCTGATGGACACCACCCTGAAAAAAATCATCTCCATCAAAAGTAGACTGGGAGGATATTTTCTGTGTTTATTCAAAGTTTGTTTCATTGAACTCTGATTTATTTTAATTCGACATCTGATGACGTCATGACGATGTCATTGTTTGAGTGCCTTCTTTATGTTGAGGTTCAAGTATATGCCAGGTTTCTATTCAATTCCAATCTTGATTATCTTTTAGAAAAAAGAACATGGAGAAGAAGAGTAGGCATTCAGTTTTTGTGACATCACAAAAACTAGGTGTTCGGGAACAAGTAAATGAATTTTATTTAAACATCATTGTAGTTCTAAACCCCTTTGCTGGTTAAAAAGAAATTAACATTAACTCTTCTAGCTTTTAATTAAAAACATATAAATAAAAAAGACCATGATGTAACCTGGTACGATCTTCCCGTTTTGAGGCATAACTTGAATAAAAAAAATGTGTAGATAATTCAATGACAGTTGTTACAATACATAATTTGTTTTACGTAAAACCGGGTTACAACATTGTTTCAGAAACATTTTTTTGACACTTGTTACCAGAGGGCGCTGTTTAAGAATGCAAAGAGATCATCAGTATTAAATTTGAAAAAGCAAAAGGGTCAATTATCAATTCACACAGTGAAAGCATGTCCAAAACTCCTTTTATATTGACTGCATAGCTGAAATGATGGATTTTAATAGTTTTCTAACCAAAACTTCTGGTTTGAACCAGAAGTTATGGTCAAATTGGGCTTATACTTGTCCATTATTTATTAATTTTGTAGAGACCTTACTGTATAGATTGTAAAAACCCATTGCAGGATTCAAAATTACCCGGCGCTATTAGCACCTGGTCCCAAATGAAAAGACCATAGTCCCTCAATTTTTTTAATGTCTCCGGCACTAAAAATAACCCCAGGTCCTCACTCGTCAGATAGATCCAAAAATTTGAAAAATGGTTGTAACAAACGTTAGTCTAGACGCAGCGTTTTAGCTAGCGAGCCGTGCAGCCGTGTTTTGCACGGCCATTTTTCTGAAATCACGGCCTATTTTTTCAAGCACGGCTTTGTGTCTGAAATCAAGCCGTGCACTACTTTTGAATAAAATATGTGCTGTAATATTATCCCAGTTTAAAATTGTATTATTATTCAAATTAACCATAACAAAAAAGTAACCAAAAAAGTAAATAAAAAAAGACAGAAAACCGTTGACTCCGATCCCCAAAAGACGCAAGTTGCTTCGTGTTGAACTAACGCGGGTACCGTGTGTGTTAAGCAAATTAAATGGATTCGTAAAACCGAATAATAATTGTGGAATGAACACATGGAACCATACCTGGCCTACGCAATCGTATGCGTGTATAAAAACTTTGATGGAAAACGGACGGGAAAAAGAGGGTAATGAAATCGGAGAGAAGAAAAAATAACAGATTTCGTCTTGAAGGTAAGGATTGACCTGAGTTTCTGCCTTTCATTGTTAAAAAACCCGCCAAAAATTCAGTAAATTCTTCAGCCATTATGAAACAAGATTATAGAACATCGGCCTTGTCCAGTGTCAGGGTTCGACTCTGGCGTACGTTGGTCAAATAACATGGCGGCGCGACCAGCTGAAACACCTTGCCAAATGGTCCGGCCGGCCAGTCAAAAATATCCGCAATGGCATAATATAGGACTAAACTCCCACAATTTATCTTTTTTTTCTGAGGAGGCTACCCTTTTCAATTAAAACTGCAAGCAAATTTAAATAAGCAATAATTATCCAACTATTTTGCCGCGTGGCTATTCAGCACTTCCACCTGACGAACGTTCAAGTTTTCGATCCTCCATGGTCGGTTCGAAGTTGCAGTGCACGCTTGCTGAATTTATTGCAACCGCTGGACGTAGGGCGAAATTGGCCAATGGCAAAATTCGTTACACGCGGTGTAGGAATTCAACAGCCAATAGAAACATTCGTTTCACGCTATGTAAATTAGACAGTGAAGTCCGTTCACCTCCATCGGTAGATTGCCATGCACACTGTGCGGTATGGCAATGCAGACATGTGTAGGCAAAGCAAACTGGTTTGCAACGTCCAGATTTTGACTCGCACGTGTGGATTGTTTACGATTGAGCAACAGTAGTTTGGGGTTCTACAACTAAACTGATGCCTCCAGCTTGCAAGTAAGAACAAAACTGTAGTAAATCGTTGTTTTTCTGCATGCATGAAAGTTAGAGAACTTTGTTCTCCTTTTATATCAAGTGAGGCTACATCGCTACCTTGTCCACCAATAATCATGAGAACTAAAAATAAAATTACTGTTGCGACGATCGTACAAGCCCTCCAACTCCGATATCGAAGGTTCAATGACTAGTTCATGTTTAGTTCATGTCATTCACTTCAGTTTAATTTTTATCAAGTCGGTTGTAAAGTTACTTGTTTAGTTCTTCATGCGTGATTAACTTCACGCATTTCTTTTTTACTATCAATAATTTACTTGTACTATGAACATACTTGGCGCTGTTTTAGGTTTTTGGTTACAGAAAATGTTACTGAAACTGTCCACAAAGATCAGTTAAAACTTACCTCTGACATGTGGCCCATTTAAATTATTATTCATTTTCCAATAATAACACAAATGTTATGCCACCTAAAACGTCAAAACTCGTGATCAGCTTAACTTTACTAAAGTAATTATAGTAATATGATGTTTATTGAGATTCTTTTTATTGTGCATATCATTGCAGAGTTTTGTTAATTGGTATTCTGGTGTTTTTTATGGTTATTTCATATAAACTAAAGCCACTTGCTTGCACCTACATGCACTGAATAATGTCTCATTAAAAAAAATCACTTAACAGTATTTAAAAGAGAAACACATTAATTTTTAATTTCTTAAAATAAACTCCAAAAAACAAATATTCATAAGACACAACATTGGAACCCAGATTCAGTGCCAAGAATACACCAGATAGTATCTACAATCAATAAAGAGCTTCCTGTGCCCTTTATCCTATTTCATTCAAATTAATCAATATTAAAACAACAAAATTAATTGTTTAAGGTAATTTGGAAGACTTAGCGCACTGACCGCGTTGTGCTCGTGCATGGTTTGCGCACCAGGTAGATTTTTGCTAAAAAAAAGTTGCACACCCTATTTTTCATATTGCACTCCCACTTTTCAAATCCTAGCTAAAACACTGTCTAGACGCTACCCAAAACGGAAAAGAATTTTTATTTTTCTTCAAAAACTTAACTCGAAACGTAGAGCACTGCGATCTCACAATGTACGCAATGCAGAATACACATGATCGGTGCGCCATGAGCATCGTTTGCAAGAATTTACGGGCTCATAGTCTTTGTTATCTCGTTAATTCGCGAGTTACATTAAATGCTAGAAATATTGAGCACTAGAGGGCACTTTCAAAACAACACGAAAGAATGGTATATAAGGAGCACCCTCTATTGAATTATACCAATACATTATGACAAAATGCCTTCACTTAAGACTAGACGGATCTACGCACGCTTGGGACATCGCTGGTGCACAAACTGCTAGACGTTTACACAGCATTGTCATCGCTGGTGCGCATGCAAAAGCTGTCAAAAGCATGGGTCAGAGGAGCAAATTCCCCCTGAATTGCAGCATGATTACGAAAAACTACACAACTTATAGGCTTTATTAAGCTAAAATTATAACATTTACGATACCCTGGATGAATGGAAAGAGTATTTAACTGTAAAATGTAAGATCTGTTTCTTTATTTTGTTTTTGTTTCTTTGTTTTTGTTTTGTTTTTTTTGTTTTTTTGCGGGGTGATTGCTCGAAGTCAAAGTGCTGCAATGAAGTCACAATGCTTTGACTGCTTCACGTGCCGTCATCGTGTAAACTTTTTTTTGAACTCTATATTTTGTTTTTGAAACAGACGGTTACAACTTACACGTGTAACCGACCGTTTCAGAAACGGTTCCACGTTTACAAATAATTTTGGCTGCTGAAACTGCCAGTAGTATTCGAACTAAATTCAGAGCTAGCTGAGGCTCGAGCTATAATATAGTGTTGTCATGGAGTAATTTTAAACATTGTAAAGTTGTACATTTTATTTGAAAAGTTGAACACTAAATTGAAATTGAATTAAACTGATTGAAAATAGATGCATGGTAGGCCCAATTTACGGGCAGGTGCAAGTACGGGAAGGGGGGGGGGGGTATCGACAGTATGCATATAACAGTAGTATGTGAGAAATCAACTTGTATTTTGCAAAATTAAAATTCAGACAAAGCCCCCGGTCACTGGAGGATAGCCCTTGGGCCCGGCCTTTTTATTCATACCCAGGGGCTAAAATTAGCCCCAGTATGTCAGGTGCCTATTTTTACCCCTGCATTGTGTAGTATGATTTTTTTCAATAACTTTGATTTAATGTAATTCTACTTTTGAACAACTTTTCACTTTAACTTCCGGTTTGAACCAGAACACAAGGTAAAATTGTGGTCATCTTTTTCAAACAATCAGTTTTCAAAAACATTTCTGATGATTTATAAAAGAAGGTATTATTTTTTTAAATAATAAACTTTGATTTTTAATGTACTTTAATACCTTGTTCAAGTGCCGTCTTCACATTGAGGTTTAAGTAAATGCCAAGTTTTAAGGTTTAATTCAATTGCAAACTTGGGGTATCTTTTGGAGAAGAGATAGAGGGAAAGAAGAACTACAATCTTGGTCAAAATGCTTGGGCCATGTGGCATTAGTTTTACACTCAAACCACCTTTGATTCGCCTTCCCCCCTCTCCCCCTTTCAATGTTGTTCATTCCGACTGGAGCGCAGACGGCGCAATGGGAGCCAACATTGAACGGGGGAGCGGGGGTGGCCAAAGGAGATATGACCAGGATTGTCTGAATTTTTAAATCCTTGCATAAATACATTAAAATTACACAAATAAATGAGTAAACTATATACCGCGCCATGACAGCCATCATTCAACGGGGCCGAGTGGGGGTGGGGGGGGGGGGGCTAAAAATAAATGAATAAAGAATGTAATAAATTAAAAAATTAGTAAGTTAGAAAACAGTAATGGAGGCTAGTAAGAAGGGGGAAAACCGAAAAAAAAATAATAACAAATAACTACTTCCTCAGGATTCGAACTCACCGTTATTGCATTGGAAGGCAGATGCCTTAACCACGCCTTGTGAATTACACATTTACTGTACCATCTATAAGATGAACTAAGTGGGTGTTGGTGGCAACGATTTACCATTCTCAACAATAATAAGTGAGAGTCACTCAATTTCTTTATACTATTTTGGTGACGGTAAACCGTTGTGTTTTTTCTTATCCCATAAATTAACGGAATAGCGTCACTGCAAACAAAGTGAAGAGGCTTTTGTGATATTTGGGTAACGTAATGCGTTCATTTGCGATGGGCATGAATTGCCTTTAGGGACTTTATGTGCTAAAATGGCATGGTAAACCGTTGGTGGTGCGGACCTTAATCAAAACTTATTAGGCCTATGCGTGTTTTGCGCAAGCGCTTCAACTGTTATTTTCTCAGAGTGACGAGAAATTTAAATTGTTTATGAAGTTCAGGGTGTTAGTTCAGGGTGTTAGGTGTGTAGTCCAAATTGGGTTAAACCTATCTGGTCCAAGCTACCTTTGGGAAGGAGACTGGGGAAGGGTTAGGGTTAGGGTTAGGGTTAGGGTTAGGGTTAGGGTTAGGGTTAGGGTTAGGGTTAGGGTTAGGGTTAGGGTTAGGGTTAGGGTTAGGGTTAGGGTTAGGGTTAGGGTTAGGGTTAGGGTTAGGGTTAGGGTTAGGGTTAGGGTTAGGGTTAGGGTTAGGGTTAGGGTTAGGGTTAGGGTTAGGGTTAGGGTTAGGGTTAGGGTTCACATATTATCACTCCTTCTCCATGCGTAATTGCCACGATCAACTTTAGTACTCGTCCCCCGGTTCGAACTTTGCTGCCTTTCGCTGTACAGTGTTGGTCAAGGCCTTCACTGCGCCGGCGCCATATCCTCGCTCTCGGAGCTCTGGCTTGGTCCAGGGGGTTAGTTTTGTGGGCAAAAGAGGTGGCATCTAAATAGAATGCAATGCGATCTGTCCATACATTTTGCGGGTATTCTCGGCGCATCTTTTTGGCAAACCTCTCTCTCTTCTGCAAATCCAAATCTGTCAGAAGTCCCTTTTTACGAGCCTGTCTGTATTTGTATCCAAGTCTATTCATGGCCCGCCTGATAGTCCTATTTGAGACATGTGTCAGTCCGCATACGGTCTTTAGTCTTGCAGAAGTAAATGATCCCTCTGTCTGTCTGAGTTTCTGCAAATTCCTCACCAACAGGCGCTCTTGAGTTTCTGCAAATTCCTCACCAACAGGCGCTCTTGACGTTTGGACAAAAGTCTTTTTCGCCCTCCACTCCTATGGCGAGAATGGTTATGCCCGTCACTTTCACAAATGCGTTGAACGGAACTGCGGGACACCCTGCACGTTGCCGCTATTTCTCTCTGAGATTTTCCACTTTTCGGCAACAGACGAATATATGCACGATTTTCCTCTGAAATAAAACTATGGAATACCATGATGCAAATGCCTCATTTGCTTTTCTGTACAACCATCCGCTGCTTTCCTTTACTTAAATGTATTTTCTCTGCCTCCACTTACGACTGCAGTTTCTCTCTGTACACTCAACTGGGTGTTAATAAACTAAGCGAACTTCAGACAATCTTGGTCAAAATGCTTGGGCCATGTGGCATTAGTTTTACACTCAAACCACCTTTGATTCGCCTTCCCCCCTCTCCCCCTTTCAATGTTGTTCATTCCGACTGGAGCGCAGACAGCGCAATGGGAGCCAACATTGAACGGGGGAGCGGGGGTGGCCCAAGGAGATATGACCAGGATTGTAGATTGTGACATCACAAAAACTAGGTGTTCGGGAATAGTTTATTCGGGAACAACTAGATGAAATGCTTGTAAACATCAATAGCCTAAATGTTTACGTAAAGCCGGTTACAACATTGTTTTAGTAACATTTTTAAAACTTTTAACTAAGCTTAGGTGGTATTCAATTTTTGGGTAGTTGGTAATACCATCGCCAAAATACTGCGGTATTAAGTATTACCGGGAACTTTTTTCATATGGAAAAAAATTAACAACAAATTAAAAATTGTGCAGTTTATTAGCTGCATTGAGGCACTACAATCACTGTTATTTAGCAACAGAAGCTAGTGCTGAGCTTGTCTCTATATTTTAATAATAATAGGACAAATAATTTGACTCGTTTTAAACATAAAACTTAACAAAAAAAGCTTACTGTTCGTGTATCAGCACTAAGATATTGTCATGTTTGATACTTAATAAAAATACTGCGATACACTCTCGATCTCGGTTTGTGTGTGTGTGTATGTGTGTACAATCGGTTTCTTGGTACCTGCACATGTTGTCACTGTTTTGTTTATATCGCGGTAATGAAATTGCAAACCGAGCGCGGCGGAACTTCAGTATCTCTAAAGTGGCTCTCGGTATCGTTCGATATTGAACAGACACCGTAACAGCTCGGTAATCCCGAAAAACCGTCTCCAAGCTTACTTGTAACCAGAAGGCGCTGTTCAATAATGTAGTGACATCATCAGTTTCAAATTTAAAAAAAGCAAAGGGTCAATTATCAATTCACACATTGAAATCATGTCCTAAACTCCTTTAAGTTGACGCAGAGCTTAAAGGTTAAATTAAATTTCAATATTGAGTTATCTTTAGAAGCATTTGGAGGAAGAAAAAATTCAAGCTTAACATATTGGTCTTTCCAGGACACCATAATCTGTGCTTTTTCGACAGCATTAAAAACGGTACCTTCTTTTTACCATAACTTTTGTTGTAAATTACACAAAACAATAGGCTTTTATTGATGTTATGTAATGAAAAAATATTTATGGTGATATTTAGTTCAACAATTTTTGAGTTAGAAAAATAGGACACTTTAGTTATTTAGATTTTAAACTTGAACAAATTCTGATGCGTAACTTTGGTTCTGTTTTTGGACCAGAAGACAGGGTCAGTTTGAGGTAATGCATATCAAATTGTTTATAGCCTAAACCGTTCCTTTTTATTTCACTTGTTTTGACTCAATTTTGTGCGTGTTGTAATTGTAACAAAATGAAAACATTTTTACGACGATTCGCGACGGTGCCTATGTCTTGCAGGGATGAGATTTGTCAAGATTAAAAAAAAATCTTGTTGTGTTGTCCGGATCTAGCCTATAGATTTGTTTTACAATTTTTTTTTAATGGTGATTTACGATGTGTGACAAAAAAAAACCCAGTCACATTGTTTCTGGTAGTCTTCGCTACTTTGCAGGCTTTATTAAATATAAGAAACAATAAATGCTAGAGGGCGCTTTTAAAACAATGCAAAAGAATGAGAGCACACGCCCTTAGTTGGTGAAATATACCAGAAAGCATACAAAAAACGCCTTGACCTAAGACTGTAATTGTCTGTGCATGCTTGGGAAAAAAGTTTTTCCCCGAAACTATATTACAGCATTATAGCTGGTGCGCCCGTTGTACGTCCGGTTCCAGCTGTATACAACATTTTTGTTGCTGGTGCTCAAACAAAAGCAGTCGACAGCATGGTGTTTCTCAGAAATTTTAGCTTGTATACGAAAAACTACACAATGTGTAGGCTTTATTTTGCAATAATGATAACATTTTAGGATACACTGGATGAATGAAAAGATTATTTTACAGCATAATGTAAGATTTATTTTTTCTTGTTATTTTATCTATTTTCATTTTTATTTTTATTATTTGCGGGTATGGATGATTCTCAAAAAGTCAAAATACTGTGAAGACGCAATGGTTTTGGTGATGGGCGGTTTAGTAAACTTTTTAAATTCTAAATGATAAGTGTTTCTGAAACAGATGGTTTTACTCATGTAACCGCTCGTTTGAGAAACGTTACACATTTACAAAAATATCTGTAAACGTTGATGCCTTGTCACCTTGCCCAAATTCTGGACAATGGCACATTGCCCAAAATGCGGACAAGCATATTTTTTTTCGGTAAAATTTTTCATTTTTAACTTTGACCCAGTCATCCCTGGTCTTGTCTGGTCAGTCATTTATTTGTATGTCACAAAAATTGTTTCCATTAAAATAAACTTCAAAAAATTAACACTGGCTAAAAATAGTCCAAGATATATGTTTATTATTGGGATACATGTGTTAAGGTTCACATTCTGCTATATAGGTTTGTTTCTGGTCATATTTATAGTAAAATGATTTTGTCACAAAATACACAAGAAGTTGATTTTATTCAATGGAACTGAAATTATAATTTATTTAAAAAAAAATGTACACTGTAGGGAAAAAACACAGTGCTAGCGAGGTTGGCATGTGCGTTTGTGGTTATTTTTGTAAAGGTGTAACCGGTTTCTGAAATGGTCAGTTACAGTGTTACTGTCCGTTTCAGAAACAAAATTTAGACTAAGAGTTGGAATCAAACATTTTTTTTACGACTCAATGGGGGCATCTGTGCGTCTTGTTTGGTCAGTCATTTATTTTTATATCACAAAAATAGTTCCCATAAATAAACTTCTAAAAATAAACGCTGGCTAAAAATAGTCCAAGATTGTTGTTTATTATTGGGAACCATGTGATGAGGTTTCACATTCTGTTAAATGTTTATTTAATTCAGTAAAATGATTTTTGTCACAAATTACACAACAAATTGATTTTATTTAACAGAACTGATGATTCAGTCAAAGAAATATTGTACACTGCAGAAAAAATCATAGCGCCAGTGGAGTTCTGTGCGTTTACTGTTTTTTTTTGTAAATCTGCAATCAATTTCTGAAATTGTTGATTACACACGTAACCGTCCGCTTCAGAAACAAAGTTTAGACTTAAAGCATTTTGACTTCATGCAATCATCACACAAAAAAAGAAAAGGAAAAAAGAAATAAATCTTACATAAAATAAATTTTTCGACCATCCAGGGTATCCAAAATGTCATCACTTTAGCAAACTAAAGCCTACACGTGCATAGTAAACTTTTTTATAAACAAGCTACAATTTCTGAGGCACTGTGCTCGGCTGACGGTGCTATTAACTGCTTTCATGTGCACACGCCAGTGTCGACAATGCTGTGTAAAAAGATAGTAGTGGGTGCACCAGCTATGTCCTGAGCATGTGCGGACCTGTCCAGTCTTAGTTGAAGGCAATTTTGTTGGTATGTTTCAACCGATAAGAACGATGCCAGTCATGTCGCCCCCTCGCAAAGTCCCCCCCCCCCCCGCATTCTCGCCCCCTGACACAGTCCCCCCCCCAACAAAGTCACCCCCTCAATTTCAAAGTCGCCCCCCCCCCCCGACAATGTCGCCCCCTGGCAATGTCGCCCCCCGGCAATATCGCCCCCCGATGGTGTCGCCCCCAAACAATGTTGCCCTTTTTGTATTTTATGTTATAAACCGTAGAAAACGTAGAGTATTTTAATTGCTGTTTGGTTCTTGTAAACAAGTCCAGGTTTATGTGGATTATAATCCATATGGGAAGGACAATGATTGTCCTTTGGGTGGCCACAATTTTTGTTGGTTTTGGGTGGGCGAAGGCATCCATTTTAAATGTGCAAATTTGTATGGATATTTTGTTTTGTCCATGTGCAAGTAATGGTGTGTCTGTTTAGTCGGTTTGCCCTATGTCCGGCATCCGGCTCCTTGCCAAAATAAAAGTGTTTTGCAATTATGTGCATGCGAATGAACCCAGCTTTAAGCTGTGACCGGAAATCTCAGAGAGTTGTATGGTACCAAATATTGTCCGAGTATAATTCTCATTTAGCTTGAGTTATTCGCCTTCTGGACAAGCTTCCGCCAAAACGCCGTCATCGTTAACTTTAAGAAATTCATGACAGCGGCTTATGGCAATTAAAAAGTCTGATTCATCAAAGTATCTTTAGTAAAGCTGTATGATAAAGAACTATTATAGGTATTAAACCTTGTATTAAGCGTTGTGGTGCCTAGGCGAGGTTTGAATCACTGTGGCGGTGTGTTTGTGTGGCGTCATTAGCACATCACTGGTGGTACCACTAAGTATATAAAAGGTACCGCACTTGCTGTCATTATGATAAATAGGCCTATTCAAAATAATTTCACTTTGTCTCACTTTGAGTGACAGATTATTTCAAACACAGACACCACCCACCCAGGCCTACCCGAACCCCCAATTTTACCTATTGGATACTTCATTATTTTTACATTTGGTAAGATTTAAAGTCACTTTTACAGGTTTTGATATTGTGGTAATAACATGTCCATTGGTGAATGAGTTTGAAGGAATAATAAATGAAAATAATAGATAATTAGTTTCCACGATTGCATTCTTAATTCATGTTATTATCTGAAACTCAGATACTCAAAGAAATGGTTTTGACACTTTCAGACATGATTGAAACTGATAGACTGATCTGTTTTCGTGAAGTTTGAAGCAAGCCTTCGAGTTGTGTTTGCAAAATGCCAGTCATTGTAAATAATGAATATAATTTAATGTAGATTTTTAATCTCAACTGGTGTGGAAGATAGACGCGCGCTCCGGCGAAATTCCTCATGGTAAGGCCTATGAAACTCGGATTCTTTTAGAGAAAAAAAAACCTGAAATTCATTTACATTTTTGCTTGTCACTCTCCTTGTTGCTATACTGTTTGTGGCCAAAACATCTAATGTCAAATTTCCACCAGAACTTATTCTATTTAAAAATGTACATATTCCCTTTGCATTCAAATTCAATGGGCGCTGATTGGGAAGACCGCTTTGATCTTATCACTGGTCACGGAAGTTGATAAAGCGGATAAGTTCAATGGGGACTGACAAACAAGAGAAGGAACTGATTGACAAGGAATTCACCTTCTCTTTCTTGCGAAGCATTCAAGTGGTGTGATATAAAAAAGAGTTTCACTAACAAGATAGCCACTTCGCATTGCGACAGCATCTTGGTACATCGTCCAAATATTATTCAGATAAGTTATCTTTACATTCGCTGTAAATTTCATCATGCCTATCCAAACCAGAAGAGGTGGTAAACGAGTTTCTCATGCAGTTTATCCTAGAATGCGACGACTGCAAGAAATGGCAGCATCGGAAGTGCACAAGTGGTAAGTTGTCAGTTTTATACCTTAATAATCTGGAAACATTTTGTTACCGACTTTTGGTATGAAGGACCGATAGAACAATTAAATTTTGCCCTGTCCCGATCACTATCATTATGCATTATCAGCAATAATTTTCAGAACATGCATGGTAAGAGATTATGGTATAATGTCATGATTGAACATGTTAAGAATGGTACCTTAATGACAGTAAGGGTTCTGAATCTATAATTTTTGGTAAGGTTTACCAAGGAATGACCAGCTTATTAATTTCAGTTGCATTAAAAAGTACATTCCTTTGGGAAAATTAAACCTCCCAACCCAATCTTACCTGGATACTTGGTACTTGGTACTTGGTTGTTAAGTGGGAGTGACTCTCAAGTAGTATATCTTTTTAGAGTTAAAAAACCACTGGTTCTTATCAGAACCTTTTAAACACTATAGAGGTTACATGTGATGTCACTGCAAACCTCACAAGATTACAAAGTTGTAGTAAGCAGTTACATTAACCGGTTAAAAGTGAAAATAATGACAAACAATTTAAAAATTAACATTTTGTAATTTCACCTAAATGGTGTGGAAACTTCAATTACCTTTTAGGTAACTAATAACACATTTGCATGAGTTAATTTTAGGTTGTTTCTTTGCAGGGATGACTCAAGCCTGCTACAGAGAGGCGGTTAGGAGTGATGATCCATTTCCCTGGAAGTGTGTCGCTTGCATTGCCGCCATGCCGATTTCTCCCATCTGAGATTTGACTTCCAGTGGCCCTGTGGTGAGTTTACTTCTTCGTGACTGCAAGTTCATAATAAATTTGAAAATCTGGGGATCAGATCAGTGTTTTAAGAATTCAGAACTTGACGGCAACTCACACGAACGTACTTTGCCACCCCGTCACAAAGGAATGTAATATTTTATGGTGCCTGGTATTTTTATTTTTTAGGTGGAGGAGCCAGTGGAGGAGCCAATGGATGCTGAACCTGCTTTAGACCAAGATCGTCACCAACCAGTGGAGGAGGTGGCATGTGACGTAGGCGAGCCATTGCAGGATGCGGTCATCAGTGATGACCACGTGGTGGTGACAGGTGATGAAGATGGGCAAGGTGATGATGGGGAGACAGTGTACATCATAGTTGATGCCTCTTCCCAGCGTGGTCAACCTAAGTTGGTTGACAGCAGGGGTTACTCATATGTTTGGCGCAAGGAGTGTGGAGAGAGTATGCACTGGAGGTAAGTGCTGCAGAAAATAATTTTCCACACATTTGCAACAAACTGTTTTCGCTCTTGAAAATTAAATGTCATCATTGTTATCTTTATTGTCATTATCGTTATAACATTTGTTTAGTCACATGTTCTGTGAAGAGCTGTTTACAGTTTTTTTGAGACTGATGGAGAAAGTTATACAATATTATTGTCGAGAGACATCATGTATAATCATTCATTATTGACAATTTTATTTTCAGATGTTCCGTAAGAAACCATCAATTAAGGTGTGGCACCACAGTCATACAGAGGGGGCCGGCAACGTTCAAAACAGGTAGAGTGCTTCACAGCCACGGAGGACAGCCAGGTGATGTTATCGTCTTCCAGCTGGTTAAGGAAATAAAGACACAAGCTGCAGCCAGCGTGTTCCAGTCGGCTGGGGCAATCGTGGAGCAGGTCCTGGTGGAGGGGGCCGACGAAGCAGGTCCAATGCCATCGCTACCCAAATTGTCAAATTTGGTGCGAACGGCAAACCGGGTCCGAGAATCTCAGCGCCCACACCATCCAAATGACCTGGAGTTCGATCTCGTAACTGATTTCATTCCTGGAGGTAGGTTAAGTGGTAACAGCCCAAGTATTTAAAGCTCCATTCGCAAAGAAAAACTCACATTGTGACTCACTGTCATGACGGCGTGTTAATTCATCAGATATTACAATATGCTGACAAGTTTTTATTCTTCTTTCAGATTTCCTGGTGAAAGAAGTCCTCCGACATAACGGCCGTCGGCATCTCATCTTTGCCCGACAAGAGCAACTTGCACTTTAGGGGCAGGCAAAGACATTGTACGTTGACAGCACGTTCAAAGTTGTCCGGAGACCGTTTTACCAGCTGTTGTCCTTCCACTGCTTTGTAACCAGAGATGGAGACACAAAACAGTTATCAATGTGCTATGCTCTGATGTCTGGGAAGAGTGCATCGGATTACAAGGCTGTATTCAGGGCCCTTAAGGCAGCCTTGCCAGAACAAAAGGTGGAGGAGGTTATGTTAGATTTTGAGGCGGGCTGTGGAAGGCATTCGCTGGAGTATTTGAGGGTGTAAGTTCCACTCAAAGAAATTCTTAGATTTAATTTGATTTAATTTTAATTTAATTTAAACTTGTGAAAGGTGAAGGAGGTTATGTTAGATTTTGAGGCGGTGCTGTGGAAGGCATTTGCTGGAGTTTTCAAATGTGTCAGTTCCGATCAAAGAAATTCTTAAATTTAATTTGATTTAATTTTAATTTAATTTAAACTGATTACTTAATTTATTTTGTTTTGTTTAGGTGACATGTCATGGATGTGGTTTTCATTGGAAGCAGGCAGCCTGGAGACATATCCAGGCTGTCGGTTTGCAATGAGCATATGCAGCAAGGAACGAGGTATACAAGCTGTTAAAGCAGCTGATGGCCCTGCCATTCCTTCCTGTGGAACAGATTCCACCGATGTTTGCGTCCCTGAGAATCAGAGGAAACACACCCATGTTGCGAGAGGTAACGTTTTCATTTATTTGTTTGTACTGGCAACCATGGTATCACAAGAAATCACTTGTCTTACAGCTTTTTGAGTATATCGACACTACTTGGATGGTTGGTACTTGTCCAACATTGAATGGCGTAAGCAATTTAACTAGTAAGTGATCACATGAAATTATATTTTTGTTTTTGGTGTCAATTGTTTTACAGCTTTTTGAGTATATTGACACTACCTGGATGGGCAGTACTTGGGCTCCAGAGAAGTGGTCTGTGTTTATGAGAAGCATCAGGACCAACAACGACGTAGAAGGTGAGTACCCAATAGCAAAGTTTTGTTTTTATGGGCTTAAATGGCGAGGAAATATAGCAGGGGAACGCACAACATATCTTTGTGAAATTTATGTTAGTCCATGTTCTTATTTATTTTCTTGTTTCTAGGATGGCACAACTGCCTCAATAACAGAACAAGCTGTTCCATGAACATGTACCAGTTAATTAAGGTCTTGTTTGACGAATCTTCCATGGTCAACCTACAAGTTCGGCTTGTATCAGAGTCGAAGCTGACAAAGAGACAAAGGAAAGTGTACACAACCAGCCAGGGTTGAGTATTCAAACTGGGGGAGAACTACAGAGATCAGACCATCACGGCATACCGACTCCTCCGCAGCTGTGCGAGAATATATGGAAATGCCCCAGATGACCAGTAGCTTAACCCCCCTTTCATATTAAGATTGATTTGTTTATTAATTTGGCTGCTATCATTGATCAAACCAAAAACTTTCAACAGAACAGGTCCATTGTTTCTCGAGATCAATGTGGGATATTGAAAAAATTTATTTCATTTTGTTTTTTTCACAAGCCAAAACCCAAGGCCTAAAGGTTTCTAAAAAGTCAGTTTAAAATGAATGTAACCCTAGCCCCAGTAAATTGAGTGCATTACACAATTTCAACATTTATAAGACGTATAATGGATGGAGATGCCGACTGTTGCAATTATTTGCGATAAGCAATTCATTTCAGTTATTATTAATTCAATACATTATTCATTTATGTTAATGACAGTTTGTTTATTACTCAATGGTTTGTTAGTAAGTTTATTTGTGTTAAATTACTGATCGTTTTTATTTCTCATTATTTGTTTCACTGGACTTGAGTAATCAAATAACTTTCAACAGAAGAGGTCCATTCTCTAGATCAATATCACCTTTTGTGGTAAAATTTTCACAGTTAGTGTTGTGTGTTTATTAAAACTTCGATGATTGGATATTTAGAAAATTTATTTCATTTAGTTTATTTTATTTTATATTTTATATTTGTTTCAAATTTAATGGTACGCAGCCATTTATTTCCTACGATTTGACGTTGTCTTATTAAATATAATGACATTTCAATCAAATAAATCTGTTTGTGTCTGCTTATAGTGCCTTGTTATTCATAACTATTCGGAGTAAGTAATATTTAACGAAAGCCGTGATTTATTTCAGGTTGCTTGATTCAGGGTAAACTCCAAGTGCAAAATAAGGGAGCCTTAAGTGAATTAAATGACATGTCAAACAATTTACAGTTATCATAATAGTAGTTTATGTAATTATAATTATAATTTTCAGACTATTAATAGCAAACAATATTGTGCATACAGTTTAACATTGTTGGGGGGGGGGTGACATTGTCGGGGAGCGACACCGTCGGGGGGCGACATTGCTGGGGGGCGACATTGTCGGGGGGCCACTTTGAAATTGAGGGGGCGACTTTGTCGGGGGGCGACAATGCGAGGGGGCGACATGACCAGGAATCGTTTTAACAACAGAGGGTGTATTCTCTCATTCTATCGCAATGTTCTGAAAGCGCCTTCTGGCTTTCAATGTTTGTTGCATTTGTAGCATGCAAAGTAGCGAAATAACAAAGATTACCAGCCTGTGAGTTATTGGAAACGATTTGACTACTTGTGTGTCGCATGGATATGTATTGTGCGTTGCGTATATCGTGATCGTAATGTGGTCTGCGTTTCACGGCACTTTGGAGTGAAGTTTTTACGGTTATCCGAACCGTAAAAATGTAAACATGTAACTGTACCATTGGTTTACCGTGTCCCCAAAAAGGGCATGCCTGCGACCTGGCTGTAATAAGGGTATTTTCTTTAGGGGCTCTGCGGCCACTTACGAGGATATCACGGCAATGTTTTGAACATTTAGCATTGATCATTGGTTGGTAAGGGAAGCTTATTTAGTTTTGTGCACCTCTACGCACATTAGGAAAAAAATTACTAGCAATGTGCTTGTGTGGCTTGCCACATAGTTAAAAAGAAATTTCTATTGTATTGAAAATCGATGCATGAACAATGTGTACATACAATTTGAAAGAGAAATTGGGCAAACCTTTTTTTTTATATGCCTTCAAAAATGTGTTAAATTTACTTAATTTTCTTTCTGTTTTACACTTGGATCACGTGACTGAAATAAACCTTTCAAGTTTTGATATTATTGAATTTATTTATTTACATTTAAAACGTGTGCAAATTCTGATGTGTAACTTCAGAGATATAATTGTTTTTTACCCAGTGGTAGTTTTCCACAGTGAAGCATTGACGATGTCGTAAAGTAATTTTTGAATTGATGATGGGTTAAAGGACATTTCATCCTTTGAAAACATTTTCAATTTCCAAACCACTTTGGCTTCAGAGCTCAAAATAGCTCTTGTGAATGCTTTTTTTCCTTCAAGTTCCGTTTTGGACTGAAGTTTATTGGTTTCAACATTGTTACACCTTTTTGTGTACGTCGGTCTATCACAATGGCGACTGAAGGGAACAATTGATATGGTAAATTTGAGGTCATGTGAATTTAACTCTTATTAGGTTTTTAACATCCTTTTATATGACATGTTGATTGTAAAAATCTTTTGTATAGTGCTGGAGTTATGATTTTTTTCAAAATAACATTTTCAACATTTTCATTGTTTGAGAGTCGTCTTTAAGTTTGAGATTCAAGTATGTGTTAAGTTTCATGATTCAATTCATTTGCATCGCATTCAGCAGCCACTGCCAGAAACACTGGGGCAAACCCCTTCTATTAGCGAAAAAGGTGCCTTGGTTCTTTTACATGCATTACACAACACACAGGACATACAGCTTTACATCCCATCGGAAGGACGAAGCAGTAATGGTTAAGTGACTCTTGCACAAGAACACAAGTGTCAAGACCGAGACTCGAACCCACACTCAGCTGATCAGAAACACCAGAGCTTGTGTCCAGTGCACTTGACTGCTTGATAGATTAGTTACTTACTGGTTACCAAATGAACGTTAAAAAGAGTTTTCGAGTTGAAAAAAAAAAAAAACTAAATTTTAAGTCACAAAAAGCTGGCCTGGAACTTCATCGTTGTAAGGATACTCCAATCGGGAAAATATTAAATTCTATTTGAATATTTTGAAGGGGCACCAAGGTCTAGACCGGCACCAGACCGGCACCAGCAGATGGCAATGATCCTGTGGACTCTGTATAAATCCAGGCCTGTACATGTGCTTGGCCTTCATGTAATTAAATTTCTCATTGCTTTTCTTTCATAACAGTTGCATGTAAATCCATCTTGGACAACACAAGATCCTGAAGATGTTCCTCAGTGTCACCCTCATGAACTCAGAGGAGCTTAGTCATCCTCCCCTGCCTGAGAATTAAGCCTTAGTTGATGTCGCCCTGACCTTGGCATTTACTGCATACTCTTTTTGACTCTGCAATAAATCAAGGTATAGTAAACATTTTTGTAAACCAAAATAAAACAATTCTTCATTCATATAGAACTGTCAGTATACTTTTTGATCTTGCAACTGTTTTGATCAGTTATTAACTCTTAAACACATTCACAACTTCATGAAAATGATAAAAAGAGACTTGCATGCAGAACGCTGTGAATAAACCAATGCATGCAGAGATTCGTCACTTCAAGAAAACGCTGAACTTAATTAAGAACCCCTGTTTTGGGGTGCTAGTCTATGCTAATATAGGTTTAACAGGTAGGGGAATCCCTGAAGTGGACTCCCCCAAATCAAAGGTGATTTGGGAGTCTATGAAGAGACAATACCTGTTAAACCTCCAGCCCCCTTCCAGACTAAGGCTGCCTTATACTAGTTACACTAGAAAAAGAGGATGAGTCGGCTGAATATATCGACAAGGGCGGGCGATGAAGAGTGCACTTTGTGTGGTATCAGAATCTGATTAGAGAAATATGCTAATGTAGGTTTAACGGGAAAGTATTGTCCCTTCGCAGACTCCCAAATCACCTTTGATTTTGGGGAAACTAGTACATTTTAAGTTCTAAAATTTGCTGAAAATACTAACAGCAATGAGTCTGTCAAGAAATTGTACAAAACATTTGTGATGTGTGACACATTCGTCACTTTGTACAAACGGTGACAACATGTAAGAAAGAAGATACCAGAAATTGTTTGTCAAACATTTTGCTTGCCATACCATCTTGTGCAATATTGAGTTTATTCAGATTTCTGAAATGGGGGAAACACCTACATTATTCAAAATGTCAGAAAATAGTGTTTATAATGTGTATATTTTATAGAAACCAAGAAATTGAAATGAACTTTTCTGAAAGGTTTGTTTTATTACCGTGTTCCACAAAACCATTAAGGCCTAACAAACACCGATTTATTGCACCAAGTACCATGTTGTAAGCCAACAGGTATTTAAACTTGTCGTGTCTTTTCCTTTCTAACAGATGAAAACCGTGTAACATGTTGTAAGCCAACAGGTATTTAAACTTGTCGTGTCTTTTCCTTTCTAACAGATGAAAACCGTCAGTGACAACACAGCATCCCAAGATGTTCAGCCTTCATGTGCTGAACCCAGAAAAATTTGGTCACCCTTTGCCTGAGACACCTCCATGGAGTTGATGTCAACCTTATCGCAGCTTCCTACTACATGACCACTTTCAAATAGAAACACCCTCATGACATCTAAGCAAATGGGTAGAATCATCTCACTCTGTGGTAGAGAACCATTGATGTCACTACAGACCTTACTGGCAGAACACCAGGAACAACGAGGGACTTGTGGTGCAAGCAAGGTATGATTACAGGCATTGACAACTGCCTTTTTAATATCTGTACTGAAAGGGTTTATTTAGGTCTGTGATTTGTTGTGGTCAGTCAAAGATCACCCTTCGATTTAAAAGACATTAACAGGTAGTCAGTGGATAAAAGACATAGTCCCATGGTGTCCAAACCTCTTCAGCTGGTAGCATCAGTTAATTTTTCAAACATTTTTTGCACATAGGTCATTTAAATACATTGTACAGGAAGAACAAAACAGTTTATCCAATGAAGTTATCCAATGAAGGCTATAATACAACTTTAATCAGCATTGAAGCCTTAGAAGTATTAAAGCAGAAGTGGTATAAGAAATGCATAACACAACAGGAATTTCATCTTTGAAAGGGCATTCCCATTGGAAAATGTTTAGGTCTATGGGAATATTTTGGCAGGACTTCGTTGCCAAGACCAGGGGCAGTAGAGGCTAAGGCCCTTATGAGCTCTGTTTAATTCAATCGTAGTTTGCCGTAATTAGAATTAACATTCTCATTGCATTCTCATTGCATAAAAATCCATCTGTGACAGCACAAAATCCTGAGACGTTCCTCAAGGAGCTTGGTTATCATCCCCTGCTTGAGAACCCTTACTTGATGTCACCCTGGCCTTGTTGAATCATCCTGCAAACAGAGAAGCAAACGCACTAGATCCACTCACCCTTCTGCTCAAACTCTGCAGCACAATGAAGGTATGATAATTTTTCTTTTTTGGGATGAGGGTGGGGCTGTTCAGGTTTTCATTATAAGAGCATACTTAAATATACATGGTTTAACAAAAACAAGAAAGCGCTTAAACTACTCTGTAAACTTAAAAGATTGAAAAATTCACTCGCTCGTCCGAGTGGTGTCAGTTTGGCTGTTTTGAGAGTGAAACTCACTGTGCATTACTCTTTTTGAGTGAAATTAGAGTAAACCCCACTCTGATACAAGTTGAAAATAGCTGTTTTTCACTATAAACAAAGTTGTCCGCTGTATGTCTCTTTGCAAGAGTGGAATGGCGGACAAAACAAATGTTTTTCACTGTTTTACACTACTAGAGAGTTTTAACATGTTAAATTACTAAATTACATGAAAGTGACCTCAAAGTGCTCTGCTAAATTTGATAGAAACCAAGAAATTATTATTGGTATTATTGATTTATTATTATCATCACATTGTCAAGAAGACCATGAATACTCTGTGTGAATACTTGTATTAATGTTCAATGGTACAACTAGCTGGTCAGTGACCCAACTCGTGTTTTATTTACTTTCAAGTTTAGCAAACAACAAGAAAACTTTAAAAAGATCTTCCATGGTGTTTGGCTTCATCTCCCTGTCAGGCTTTTGATACTGCTATTAAACATTTGAAACTTTCATTGTTGAAAGTTTGTACTTTGCATTAACAAAAAAACGGGATATCCGTCCAAATTCTCTGCGTCAACCCTAAAAACAATTATTTTTAACTTTCAAAAGTATCTGTAAAAGTTGTATTCTATTTCTATTAGTTTTTTTTTTTTACACTGCAAAATATTTTACAGAAAATTTGTGAAAAAAAGGGAGGTCGACAAATCAAACAAATAGAACATGTAAAGTGCAACCTGCGTTTTATGAAGTACTTTCAGCAAGCGTTTAAACAAACAAGCAGTGTCTGTGACGGCACTAGTGTACACCTTCTGCGAGTCTCTTTGCAGACCGAGTGATAATTTTCTTGTGGCCTTAGAAAAGACACTGACTTATTGTACCAAAGACACTTGTTCGCAGACGCTGAGAAAATGCACCAAAGACTTATGTTGTAAGCCTACAATGTTTTGAATTTCCTTTTCCTTTTCCAACAGATGGAACACATTGGAGATGACAATACAAGATCTCAAGATGTTCACCCTTCATGTGTAACTTTAACTCATCTTGGTTACCCTCTACTTGAGACAACTCCATGCAGTTGATGTCAACTTTACTGCAGCTTCCCACTACATGAGCACTGTGTTTACTCTCAAAGCAAGGTATGAGCACAGACACTGACAACTGCCTTTTAAATATCTAGATATTTTCAGTTTTAGTTAAGCCGAGAAATGGGAAAATCATTCCATGGTTCTTATTCATAAAAAATTCAAGGAATTTACAGGAATGTTCGTTTTTTTACACTTGGCACTCCCTTTAAAAGTTGTCCTTATTGTGTGTACATTGTACATGTACGAAAGGGTTTCAGGTCTTTTTCTTGGAATTTGTCAAAGATCGCCATTGGCTTTAAAGATGCATTGCCCAATTTCAGGCCGATTTGGGGGTCAAAAATATATTTATCTTTCTAATTACTGATATATTACGGGGTATAAAAAGTTATGAACTTTCATTTGATACTTTGAACGAAAAAATCCATCAAGGATTAGTGGCAGTTAATTAAAAACGTAAATGAATAAAAGGCTGGGCCAGCCTTTAAATCCTCAGTGCTATGACGTACGCGCTACAGCATCGGTCGCAGGGGTCGCAACCCGTTCATACTAAAAAAGGTCACAAGAATTATGAATATTCATTACTTGCGGATTCTTCTGATTGGCCGCTGGGAAACCAATCAAATTGAAGTCAGCAAATGCCCGCAGAAACTTAAAAGTGTTTTATCTCGAGTTCCTGATATCAGAATTCTTAGTTTTTTATATTTTTCATTACACAAACATAAACTTTTTAAATTTGTTCGCTCAGTGAAATTGATTTTTCAATCCTTTAGCCCAAAATCGGGCAATGTATCTTTAAGAAACATGAACATAAACTGAGTTATTGCACAAGATACTTGTGTTGGAACCCTACAGGTATTTAGTCGTGTCCTACCTTTCCTTTTCCAACAGATGAAATTATTGGAGATGACAACACAAGATCTCAGGATATTCACCCTTCATGTGTAACTTTAGCCCATCTTGGTTACCCTCTACTTGAGACAACTCCATGGGACAGTTGATGTCAACCTTACTGAAGCTTCCCACCATATGACCAAAAAGAAACATCCTCATAACATCCAAGCAAACCCATAGAATCATCTCACTCTGTGGTAGAGAACCATTGACGTCACTACAGAGCTTATGAGCAGAACACCAGGAACAACGAGGGACCCATGGTGGAAGCAAGGTATGATTACAGACACTGAAAAGTTTATTTTAGTTTAGCAGAGAAATGGGAAAATTAGTCGTGTTTCAATCATGGTTTTGCTTTTATTCATCAAAAGTAAAAGAAATTACAGGGATGTTTCGTTTAAGTCCAGCAACGACTATAAAAGTTGTCTGTTGCAAAATGTACTGAGGGGTTCACTATACCTTGTAGATCTGTGCTTGGTTGGTATGTTTCATAGATCAAACTTCCCTCTAAGTCACATCAACATTAAATCAAGGGATGAAAGACATAGTCCTATGGTGTCCAAACCTCTTTAGTTGTAGGTTTCCATTTGTTGTAGAGAATCTGTAGATCCTTCAAATTGTACCATCCTGATCTAGATAAAAAGTAGACTGGGATGATATTTTGGGGATTTCTTCATGTTTTTACAGACACATTTTCTGAGGTTATCGACTGTGTATCACACAGTTTGTTTTATTAACCTGTTGCCGCTGGGATTCTTTTTGTTGTTGTCCCGTCCCCCTGACGGGATTCTTTTTGTTGTCCCGTCCCCCTGACGGGATTCTTTTTGTTGTTGTCCCGTCCCCTTGACTGGATTCTCTTTGTTGTACCGTCCCCCTGACTGGATTCTTTTTGTTGTCCCGTCCCCCTGACTGGATTCTTTTTGTTGTTGTCCCGTCCCCTTGACTGGATTCTCTTTGTTGTACCGTCCCCCTGACTGGATTCTTTTTGTTGTCCTGTCCCCCTGACTGGATTCTTTTTGTTGTTGTCCCGTCCCCTTGACTGGATTCTTTTTGTTGTCCCGTCCCCCTGACTGGATTCTTTTTGTTGTTGTCCCGTCCCCTTGACTGGATTCTCTTTGTTGTACCGTCCCCCTGACTGGATTCTTTTTGTTGTCCCGTCCCCCTGACTGGATTCTTTTTGTTGTTGTCCCGTCCCCTTGACTGGATTCTTTTTGTTGTCCTGTTCCCCTGACTGGATTCTTTTTGTTGTCCCGTCCCCCTGAAGGGATTCTTTTTGTTGTCCCGTCCCCCTGACGGGATTCTTTTTGTTGTCCCGTCCCCCTGAAGGGATTCTTTTTGTTGTCCCGTCCCCTTGACGGGATTCTTTTTGTTGTCCCGTCCCCCTGAAGGGATTCTTTTTGTTGTCCCGTCCCCCTGAATGGATTATTTTTGTTGTCCCGTCCCCCTGACGGGATTCTTTTTGTTGTCCTGTTCCCCTGACTGGATTCTTTTTGTTGTCCGGTCCCCCTGACTGGATTCTTTTTGTTGTCCCGTCCCCTTGACGGGATTCTTTTTGTTGTCCCGTCCCCCTGACGGGATTCTTTTTGTTGTCCCGTCCCCCTGACGGGATTCTTTTTGTTGTCCCGTCCCCCTGAATGGATTCTTTTTGTTGTCCCGTCCCCCTGACGGGATTCTTTTTGTTGTCCTGTTCCCCTGACTGGATTCTTTTTGTTGTCCCGTCCCCTTGACGGGATTCTTTTTGTTGTCCCGTCCCCCTGACTGGATTCTTTTTGTTGTCCGGTCCCCCTGACGGGATTCTTTTTGTTGTCCCGTCCCCTTGACGGGATTCTTTTTGTTGTCCCGTCCCCCTGACGGGATTCTTTTTGTTGTCCCGTCCCCCTGACGGGATTCTTTTTGTTGTCCCGTCCCCCTGACGGGATTCTTTTTGTTGTCCCGTCCCCCTGACTGGATTCTTTTTGTTGTCCCGTCCCCCTGACGGGATTCTTTTTGTTGTCCCGTCCCCCTGACGGGATTCTTTTTGTTGTCCCGTCCCCTTGACTGGATTCTTTTTGTTGTCCCGTCCCCTTGACGGGATTCTTTTTGTTGTCCCGTCCCCCTGACTGGATTCTTTTTGTTGTCCGGTCCCCCTGACGGGATTCTTTTTGTTGTCCCGTCCCATTGACGGGATTCTTTTTGTTGTCCCGTCCCCCTGACGGGATTCTTTTTGTTGTCCCGTCCCCCTGAATGGATTCTTTTTGTTGTCCCGTCCCCCTGACGGGATTCTTTTTGTTGTCCTGTTCCCCTGACTGGATTCTTTTTGTTGTCCCGTCCCCTTGACGGGATTCTTTTTGTTGTCCCGTCCCCCTGACTGGATTCTTTTTGTTGTCCGGTCCCCCTGACGGGATTCTTTTTGTTGTCCGGTCCCCCTGACTGGATTCTTTTTGTTGTCCCGTCCCCTTGACGGGATTCTCTTTGTTGTCCCGTCCCCTTGACGGGATTCTTTTTGTTGTCCCGTCCCCTTGACGGGATTCTTTTTGTTGTTGTCCCATCCCCCTGACTGGATTCTTTTTGTTGTCCCGTCCCCCTGACTGGATTCTTTTTGTTGTCCCGTCCCCCTGACGGGATTCTTTTTGTTGTCCCGTCCCCCTGACTGGATTCTTTTTGTTGTCCCGTCCCCCTGACTGGATTCTTTTTGTTGTCCCGTCCCCCTGACGGGATTCCTTTGGCCGAATTGCCAAAATCTTTACTTTGAGGGTACCGCTGGCACAAAAAACCCTGGCGAAAGCAATGCCAAGGGAAGAAAGATTCTCTTTGTTGGATCATCAGTTTTGTTTCTCGAACGAGAAACTATCAAATTCACGCAGCATGAATTGAAAAACATCGGCCGTTACCTACAGCAAAGGAGTGGCACTAAACACTGAACCATGGCTTGATTGCTGGCTCACTCTGACTTACTCCATTCAGCCGAAATACAATGAATGACTAATGGTGGAAGCCTCTCGATGCCTCGTAATCCCCTTCTTGAAACAAAATGACAAAGGTCTATACTCGGGGATTACACAAAAAACGCCTCTCAATAATGGCCACAAAATACAAGTATATTCTCAAGTTACACATGAAGGGTGAACATCTTGGGATCTTGTGTTTTCATCACTGATACTTTCATCTGTTGGAAAGAGGAAGGACTGTGTCTGCATGTGGACACATGATTGTAAATGTTTCAAAATCGGAATCGGAATGGGGCTTTCAGGAAGTGTTATCTGGTCGACAATTTTCCAATTTTCAGGAGTGAAAATACCTATTGAAGACACTCAGCAGCCTGTTGTCTAATTTTGGAACAGGCTCTATGGTAGTTGTAACAAACGTGCAGTTGTACTTGGCTCAACAAATAATTCTTCTTTTCATATTCCTTGTTTTTTCATCTACTACAGATCATACAAATTAGACAAATCGATCTTCAATCAGCTTCATTCAGAGTGGCTGTCCATCTAACCCACTGAGCAGAGATGCCTCATCCTTTCAACCTGAAGCCCAGCTCTGGTACCTCCACAAGTCAGCCTCACTCAGAGTGGCTGTCCATCCAGCACACTGAGAAGAGATCTCTCAACCTGAAGCCCAGCTCTGGTACCTCCAAAATTCAGCCTCAATCAGAGTGGCTGTCCGTCCATCACACTGAGCAGAGATACCTCAACCTGAGGCCCAGCTCTGGTACCTCCAGAAGTCAGCCTCAAGAAATAACTTTGTATTTCAAGGTATGAAACATGATCGGCAATGATAAGAAAACTGTATGAACTAATTTTAATAGTTTACTTTTGGTAAATTTACTACCAGTACCAATTGTGAAATACTGCCTTAAGTGAGACAATTGTTTTCTCCAACCTTTGTTATAAGTGCCAAAGCAAAATTAGCCTTCTATGATTGTGCACAAAATCCCTGCCAAATTCACTGTTTTCTTGAACGCTAGAGGATTCAAATAAATTTGTTCTGCCAAAAATGATATATCGCGGTCAGTCGGCTAAAGTGTCACTCTGCACCCCAAAGTGCCCCACACCCTTCTTAAGAGGCCATTGGTCATTACAGACTGTTACCTTAGAAATATCCATTGTTAACACCATTTCTGGGTGAGAAGTAGGGGTAGGCAGTATCCCTAAATTGGCAATGTTTACATTAGTTTTTTTTGTGTTGAGGATATCTTCAACAAAGTATACAGGTTTGGGTCATGGCAATTTCAGAGCTCTGTAGCCCACAGATTATCACCCCTTGACAAAAATTTTGTTTGTAATAGTTTGCTGTATGCAGTCGATATAATCAGCTAATATCAGCTAATCCGTTAATCAGCTATTTACTTTAATATTCCTTTGTTTTATCATCTACAGATCAACTAATCCAGACAGAGAGTGCCGGATCTTCATCCAGTACAACAAATAAATCAACTTCATATTGAAAGGTAAGACACTTGATTTTTGATGATTAAAAAAACTGAAGATTTTTTTTTTTATTACTTTTCATGAATGTAATACCAATACCAATGGTTGTGAAATACTGCCATAGGGAAGAAAATTGTTCCCCAATCTTGGATTTGTCATTTCAGTATGCCAAATCACAATAAGCCCTTCAAGAATGTGCACAAATCACTAACAAGTCATAAATGATTGTTGAAACTTTCACAGGTTGGTTGTATGGTGTGATTACAAAAACCTAGAGTATTTTACTTTTCTCTTCATGGGCAGTGCACTACAAGGTGCCGATGCACTCTGACTTGCAAAGAAAACTTGTAGGGTGTCACTGCCTAGGGTATCAAAGGATGTTCATGAGAGACTGTTAACATTACAACATTCATGGGTGAAAGTAAGGGTAGGCTAGGCATCTCTAAAGTGGCAATGTTCAACAATTTTTATGTTTGGGACATCCCAAGAAACACAAAATGACAGGTTTGGATCATGTCAGGTGGAGGTGGGGGTGCACAATGAGAGATTAGGGATGATCATACTTTTACAAAACATGCTGGGTCAATTAAAATTTGCATGGCTGTATAATTAGTGCATTCATTAAATATATTTATTTGTTGTTGTTCCTTTTTTTCATCTTGCCATCTGTAGATGATATCTACCTGTCACAAAAAGTAGATTCCTTAGACCTGCAAGTGCCAATCATCAGCCCAATGTCTACCCATCACCAACTTAGATGTGTGAACGTCCGAACAGAGGTGTGTTGGTTACATTTTTTTTTTATTTAGACTAACATCAAAAAGTGGGCTGTTTTTGCAGCACTTTACAAACAGCTCCCCTACATCACATGCCACAACACTCTGGGGACTCCATGCTGGCATCAGCCTAACCCAGATGAGTGGTTATCCCTACAGATTGATTACAGAGTTGAAAAATAAAAACATGTTTTTATTAACAAAACCATTTTTTATAAATAATTAAGCACATTCTATGAACATTCATAAGATTCCAGGAAACAAATCTAGAAACTGTTCTGTGTGTGTTTTTTTAAAGCTTACCAAGCACTAGTATTTTTACAAAACAAAGCACTAACAGTTTCACAGTGCCATCTGTAGATATCTAAAAATATGCTGAAGATTCAGAGAGTTTGTTGAACTTAGTCACATCTTTCTCAACTAAAAACACAAATCAATTAGTTGATTTGACCTTTCCTTTTTACATGCACCTTAATGTGTTACCTATAAACAATTGTTTTCTTTAACCTTTTACAGCATGGGAAAGCTGATATCCTACAACCAAGTATGCAGCAAATAACTTTCACTAAAATCTTGTAAGCTTCAGAGTTTGAGAGCAACACATAGGCTGTTGGAAACATCAAATGTCTTTAACCAGTTGCCGCCAGGAATCTTCCATTTTTTCCTGTCCAGCATAACAGGATTATTTTCTTGGAATTGCCACAATCATTTTTCTTTGTGAGTACCGCTGGCACAAAGAAACCTTGACTTGACAAAGCCAAGAGAACAAAGATTCTCTTTATAGCACCAAGCTTTTTGTTTTCTTTTTGGAGAAAATGTCAAATACGTTCACTCTGACTTACCTCCGTGGAGCGGAAATACAATAAATAAGCAATGGTGGAAGCCTCTCGATGTCTCGTAATCATCTTCTTGGAACAAAAAGACAAAGGTCTGAAATCGGAGATTACACAACCAGATAATGGTCGAAAATCAGTGAGACCATGTGTCCTCTTTATAGTGTGGGTGAAACAAAGCATTACACAGCGTGTGCATGCTCTGTGCACGCTCAGTAGTAAAATGTCCGGGTTACCTTTGTTCTGGTATTCCGGTTTTACACATGTGCGTGTTTAAACACCACCCGTTTGCCGGCTTGGACATAATTTTTGTGTATACTTGACATATGGCGCCAGCTGGTTAAGGCATTTTACACATTAGGAATCATTTATAAACAACCAAACAACTTGTTCACTTCATCTGTAAGATAGTAGATGTGTTAATTAATGATGTCAAGTACATCCTCGATGCATTAATTACGTCTTATATAAATATTCTTGTAAGAAGTAAGTGCACCATTTGCAAGCAAGTACACAAAATACGTATAATGAACTCATGAAGTTAGAAATCTCGGCAATATTGTTTTAACTGTGAAGTTATAGCAATGGTGGTGCAACGGTTCGATTAGTGGCTGTGGGGTGATTCAATTAATGTTGGTATGATGGTTCAATCTCTTTGGTGGCATTAAAACAGGGGAAATTCTGGTGATGGTATTTATCACAAATGGCTATCGCAAGGTGCACTTACTTTACAAAATGAACATATTATAAAATAAGTAATATCAAGTACTCATATTTCATTGCATTTATTAGTCTTGATTTCAAAGGTGTAATATATATATATGCATTATGGACAAAGATTATAGCAGCAAATAACAAGATTTTGAATTTAAAGCTTACATTTTGTGAAAAATGTGTCCTTCACAAGTTAGGTCTTATTTGTGAGTTGTTCTGACAAAACCCTAAACTTAAACCAAATTGTTTTAAAAAGGTGAAATTTGGTATTTATCTTGAAAGTTAAAGGTGCTAGGTCCGATTGTTTGGTTGATTTGACCAGAAATTGTACATTTAAATTTTGAAAAGCTTATTTTATAGATTCAAGAAAGTTGAAAGCTTTAATTTAACGTACTGCATGAGAAATTTGCCAAGTGGTAGTTAATTAAGAACCATGAATTAGTGACATTAAATAGGGGACGACCTAATTTGGCTCAAATTTTAAAGGTTTAGTTGAATATAAAAAAATTCCAAAAAGCAACTCTAATACTTAAACAAATAAAATTAAATTCCAAAAAGCAACTCTAATACTTAAACAAAGCATACTTTCAAAAAACTTTACACCAGAATCAATAATCTAGATAAAATATTTCTCTTTAAAATGTTACCATGTGCAAGAAAAAAATGTTCCACATTCTTAAGCACAATATGCGATAAATCTGTGATGAAATATTAAGTTAATTAAATAACTGTAGAAATCATGCCCAAATAACAGTGGCATAATCAGACAGGGGGGGGGGGCAGGAACCCCCTACTCAGAACCCTTGCCCCCCCCCCCCAAATGTGATCGAAAAATGATGTCTTTGCCTCCGCTCCACTCCCCCCCTCCCCCCCCCCCCCCACCGCAACTAAAAATGTTTGGTTACACCATTGCCAATTAATCCTGAACTTTAGCTGCGTAGTTTATTGATAAATAAGATAATTGAAATTAGTCTCCCAAAAGATCTGTTTCCACACAAAATATCATTCTTCTAAAGATTCAAAATGTTCATCTTTTTCAGGTTAGTTCAATTACAGTAAAATTATTCTTCTTATAATGTAAAAATTATATTGTTTAAATTACATTATTTATAGTATGTTTTTTGGGAACTGTCAAAATAAAATGATTCTATAAATATAGCAAGAACAAGAAGTCTCTGATTTCCATACTTTATGTGCTATTATTGTACAAGACGTAAGCCAAAAAAAGCGCAAATAAAATAGACTGGTCCAATTTAACTCTAACCCTAACCCCAAATGTGATTTAAAAAAATGCACAAATGAATGGTACAATACAACAAAAAGACTGTCCCAAGATTTCCTTACTTTATGTACTATTATTGTACCTGACGAAATCCAACCTTGCGCAAATAAAATAGACTGATCCCATTTAACTCTAACTCTAATCCCAAATGTGATCCAAAAAATGCACAAATGAATGGTACAATACATCGAAAAGACTGTCCCAAGATTTCCTTACTTTGCTATTATTGTACATGACGTAATCGAACCTTGCGCAAATAAAATAGACTGGTCCCATTTAACTCTGACCATAACCCCAAATGTGATAGAAAAATGCACAAATAAATGGTTTGATACATTGAATAGACTGGTGCCATTCAATAAACCAGTATGCGTAATACAACAGTATATGAGTAGATGGGGAATCCAACAAAGATGGCTGCAATAAAACAGGCCTCTATCCTCTCAATCCTTTTCCAGAAAAGTGCAGTAATAGAATCTTTTAATCTCCTAAAAGCATAAAAAGTTGTATCCCTTTATAAAAAATTTTTCCTTCAAATCAATTTCACCCAAGAGTAATAGTCCCATGAACATACACCCCCTATCAAGAATACTCCACCAAGTATCAACCCTCCCAGCCCCAAGCCCCAATCCTCTACCTAGCTTGAGCATTCCCATTGTCAACCAGCCACACCCCAGCATTATGACTACTGGTACATCTCCCCTACCCTAAAATCCAGCCCTCTCAGTCCACTGGCTGACTGACTGCACAGCAACCTCCAAGCCCCTGTCCCTAACCCTTATCAACCAGCCACACCCCAGCATGATGACTACTGGTACATCTCCCCTACCCTAAAATCCAGCCCTCTCAGTCCACTGGCTGACTGACTGCACAGCAACCTCCAAGCCCCTGTTCCTTACCCTTACCCATTGTCAACCAGCCACACCCCAGCATGATGACTACTAGTCCATCTCCCCAACCCTAAAATCCAACCTTCTCAGCCCTCTGGCTGACTGCCTACACAGCAACCTCCCAGCTCCCCTCGCCCCAGTCATCTATCCAGCTCGATCATACCCATAGCGTTCAGCCAGCCATACCCCACTATACACACCACTATAACCCTACCGTCATCCCCATGACTTCAGTCCAATCAGCTCAACCCACCATCTTCAGCCCAGCAACCCCATCCTCACTCTAGTCCTCTACCCAGCATCATCATGCCCATGTCTAGCCAGCCATCACCCCCAGCATGTCCATCTCCCTTTCCCTCACTCCAAGCCTTCAATCCAACCAGCTCAACCCACTGGCTGACTGACTGCCCAGCAACCTCCCAGCCTCTGGCCCCTCAGCACTTAGAAATTTTACTTCCAAGTCTTAGCTCCAAGGCCCTTGGTCAACCCTCAGATCAGCTTGAAATCCAAGGGTCCAGCCAGGGAGAAATTATTTTGAAAAATTTTCTAAGTCGGGCCATTCTAATATTCATCAGGTCAAAAACCGTTAGATTTTCATGAAAGCTCAGTAGCAGAGTGGTGAGAGATAGAGGTTACAGAGCTGAAGGTACCAGGTTCAAGCCCTACCAATTTTTACAAGAATTAAAAAAAAAGTCTTTTTTTACTGGTAAAAGAGGGGTCCACCAGGATTTGAACCCCCGAGCTCACAGCCCCAGAATTCCGGGAGCTGTGAGCTAGCCCACTGGGCTAAATCGCCGCTTGAAAAATTGTGCTCGGACGTTATATATAAACCTTAGGATAGATTGGCGAAAAAAAAAATTTAAAAGGTCATAGGTTATAACCTACGACCTCAGCTCAGAAGAAAAAAGAAAATGAAGAAGTATCTGTTGGTTTCTGATTGAAAATAGTTTAATTGTGGAACAAAAACCTGATATTACATATATACGAAATGTGTACTTAAATACTTAGATATTTAAATGAGTAAAAGTTAACACTATTAATACTACAAACATTATTGTAATCAATAGTAATTTAACATTTAGAAGCTACTTAATATATAACCAAAATTATGTAACTGAGATATGTGTCATTTATTTTAAATGATTCATTCATTCGTTCATTTAGATTGGTCATAACATTACACCATGTAGTTATTATTTTAGTCAAAAGTATCAAATTTTCTAAGCAAAAATACGATCCTTGTTGTCATAGTCTCGAATAGAACAGAATTAACTTTTAATTACAATATTAACTACTTTATTATGCTGTAAACTATAAACTGGCATTCCTTGTGAAACATTCAAAATATTGCATTCTCTTGAGGGTAAGGTCAGCCCCGTCAGCACCCCCCCCCCTTGATTTAACCTTATCAGCAGAGTTTTATTTCAATTCGTAAAATGAATACCCTTGAACACTACACAGGGCACTGCAGTGCTTACAATGCAAGTGATTTTACCTATATCAACTATCTTACTTCAGTAATTATAGCAATTATTCTATAAGTTTCATTTGGTCACTGCTAGAGGGCGCTATCACTATCTAGCCTCTCATTATTTTAGTCGTTTACTGAAATCAAACTTCTACACAGCCTGTAAATTGTTAAGAGTAATAATTCTTTACATAGGCCTATTATAAAAGTAGCTTTATAACATTAAAGGTTTGGTGAATTACTTAGTATTGATGATTTTATTCTACACCTTACAGTTAATATACAATAATTCTGTTGAGAAAAATCATTTTGTGTCTTCCTGTATAATTTTACATAATTTATTTTCTTTAAAAATAATAGTCTTTAGGAACACCCACAAAAATATGTCACTTGACATGGCTGGATTCCTTCTGTGACATCACATACATTACATAATATATATTCATGAGTGAGTTTTTGAAAAGAAAGAGCACATATTTGTCATTCCTTTGGCAGACCCCGTCCAGAAAAGATTTGAGTTTTTGAAAAGAAAGAGCACATATTTGTCATTCCTTTGGCAGACCCCGTCCAGAAAAGATTGTCCTCTGGAATAGCTTATGTAATGATGATGCCACAGAAGGAATCTAGCCATGTCAGCAAGTGACCTATTTTTGTGGGCGTTCCTAAAGACCATTACTTTTAAAGAAAATAAATCATGTAAAAATAAACTTGAAGGCACAAAAAAAAATTCCAATGATAATTATTTGGTGTAAATTAAAAACATCAATACTTAGTAATTCACCAAACCTTTAAACATTACTGTAATTTTGTTTTATTATCACAAAGTAAAATGTGGGATCATTCTGATCTTTGAACACACTTAAATTCACTGCAACTGAGATAAACATTTTTTTATCACAGTTCAAGTATTAAACGATACGTTTCTGAAATGAGGCTGCATTTTTGCACGGCTTAATAGATGCTCCGATCGTATGTAAAGTACAAACTAGCGTTCAATCTCTGCAGCGCCCCATTTATTTAAAAAAGGTTAAAATACAATAATTCGTTTCACCACTACTCCAGATTTTTATAGTTTTATGTAACATTCTGTTTAATGAAATAACTTAATTTTTAATCATAATTTGTTATTATCACATGAATTTCTCAACACAATTAAACGTAGTGTAAAAATTGGAAAGAGTAATTTACACATTTAGCTGGATCAAGTATGTTGTTAGTTTTTATTTTTTGTAGTAATTAAGACAACACTTGAGGTTTGAGCTTAACCCTTAAGCTATGAATGACATAATTTTGAGTAATTCAATTCATACATATATAATACAATATCTTTTTTTGTTAAAAGAAGAGTTATGAGAATATATGTTAGATAATTTCTTTGTTTCACTGAGATTCAAATTGTGAACTGTCAAAAGTTAAAAAGTAATCCATTGGTGATAGTTTCATTATATTTGTTTACCATAATTGATATTTTATTTAAAGAGAGTAAGTCTACACATACATGTAGATCTAACTTATTCAATAGAACTAGAACTAAGAGCCACACCCCTTTAGCGCTACAACTTATTTCATATAAAATAAAACATTAATCTACATGTAGGCCTGATGTGTTCTGACTGATAATAAATTTTGTATCTGTGATAGCTTTTATTATTGTTAGTAATCATAATTGTTAAGGTGTTAATGTACATGTCCATGTAGGCCTGACTTATGTAAGAGAGCTTGAACCCCAAAAGAACCACCCACCTAATAGCGATATAACAAATTCAAATATCTAGGAACAAATAACGTACTAGTTATAGATTTTTTAATTTACACTTTCAAAAAAATTGTATGTAATTAAAGCGGCATTACTGGGACCCCAACTCCCAACATTAATTTCATTTGTCTTACATGTTGCTTAATTTTAAACATGTTAAAAAGCGAAACTGTTAACCACTTGTTGTAGCTTACATAAAAATTGACAATTAGGTGTCAGCATATAATTTATTGTCACATTCTAAACACTATTATGTTTATAGTGAGTTCTGAAAACTCATTTCAAGTTAGTGATTTGTTAGATGTGCACAGTTACATAAAAATTCAATGTATACTTATTCCAATTAGAGTTAGATGTATTCATTTAATGTTAATTTAATTCATATCAATATTTTAATTTTCTCATGTGATAATCATCTTAAATGATAGAATTTGTTAAAGTTTAACAACTTAAATAATTAAAACACATGCATTTAATTATTATTAATGAATTTTAATTCAAAACCTAATTTATTGTAATGGAAAGCTAGTAGGAGACACTACAACATAACATACATATAAACTGTTATTTTTATTTGAGTTAAAATTGCGTCAGTTTCTTTTTAAGGGAATCTATCTTTAAAATTTGTATAGAAAGTAATTAGCGCAATGGAAATATTTTAACATGTTTTATCATGAATATTTACTTCATTAGCTGTCATTTCTCTTGTGATTAAAACACAAATATGCTACTTGTAATGCTGTCATTTGTTTTTAGTCATTTTAATTAAATCATATAAGTTATTTCTTTTCATATGTCAGCAGAGAAATTTAATGGCATTTTAATAAATAAATCAGAATAAGTGGTTATGTAAAACAAACATCCTAACTAAAAATCCTTTAACTATTTTTAATACATTCACAATTTTTATATATGTTTTATTATTATTAATTCCTTGTTTGATTCCAAACTTTTGAAATTTATTCCCCCACCCCTTAATCTAGCCTTCTCCATAATTACATCTTTTATGTGGTTTAGTATTTTTATTTTATATGTATTTTCATACTCTTGTTACTTGTGACATTTTGTAGTATGTTCATGTGAATTGTGGAGAAATAAAAACACATTTCAGTGTATTTTCATGGGTCTCGTGGACGAACAATTACGTGATCTTTCTATGCCGTCTTTCTTTTAAATTGCCTGCAATATCATCAACGCGCGATGACTTTATGTCCGCCGGCTCACACTCCAACCCATCAGCAGCTGCCTCATTTCAGTACATAACGTAATCGTGTTATATGACCAAAAATTAAAATCCTCCCCATAGTAGTGTGGTATGGGTCTACAAACAAATACTTGTAGAGCCACTTCTTATGCAGGCTTTTTCCCTACCAGGAGGTACAATAACGCTAAGAATTACACACAAAAGCGCCACCTACTGATCTACCAACAATACTAAGCACGTCAGGTGAAGACCCTGGGGAGGTGGATGCAGGGTTGGAAGAGAATGTCCAACCTCTGTGGGAGAATCACAGCCTGGTGGACCAGGAGTTTGACCAAAGGTCACGGACCATGGTTGCCGGGACCAAAACTTTGCTACAAGGAAAATCCTGCAATCCTCTTGCTCTATTTTGGTTTGAACTCTTGGGATGAGGGAGAAGAGCTATAATGCGTAAGCAAACAGCCTGTCCCACTGAACCAACACTGCTTCTGTCTGCAATGCAATGACTGTTGTGAGAAGTCGCAAACAGGTGAACCACCAAAGGGAGTAGGGTCCACTCTGTAGGGACAATCCACCCCACAGAGGCATCAGCAATATTGGTGGCCATAATGTTTCTTGTCCCTGCATGATTTGCCTGACTTGAAAAAGCGCGGCAGAGAGGACATGGGCTTGTCGTATCTTTTAAATGGGAGCAGCAAGGGGTCAAATTTGAGGGCAATTCAGAAGACACTATTGGCCTGGAAGGATTGCCCAATTCTGGGGGGAAATCCGACAATGACGGTGGCGCCCAACATTGTCGGAGCCCCACTCTGACCATGACAGCATTGTACGGGTTATGGACAAACTCATGACCTCGCTTCACCATTAGAATATACTGGATGAAACTCAGTTATCATATTTTATGACATTGTTAACAAAAAATCATTGCAAGTGACGGAGCTGTCTGTGCTTAGAAAAAGAGGTAGATAACATGGTGTTCATGCCACGGGGCATTTTGGGTAGATCAGTAGCTAGGGGTGCTATTGTGTGTAAATCTTAGCAAAACTGTACCTGCCGGCAGCTAAGTATGCATAAGTAGTGGCTCTACAGGTAAGTAGAGTGACATAGACACGATGTATTAAATGGGGGGGGGTGATTGCACATTTACTTAATGTACCACTGATAAAGTTTAAAGATGCATTGTCCGATTTGGGGCCCACGGCTAAAACAGTCATTTTCCTTGAGCAAACGAATTTAAAAAGTTTAAATGTTTGTGTTCAATTTTCAATGTTCAATTTGACTGGTTTCCCAGCGGCTAATCAGAAGAAACTGCAAGATAATGAATATTGATGATTCATGTGACCTTTTTTAATACGGGTCGTGGCAGGTCCCCTGCGATACTCTCAGCCACTACCGGCCCACATGGCTGGCTGTGCGCATACATACAATGTACATGGTGTATGTACAATGTACATACATTAAGTGTGCGATCCGAGTGATAAACTGTCACCGGCTCTCTGCTGCAAATTAATTGCCACTAATCCTTCACGGATTTTTTTGTTCAAAGTACTAAATGAAAGCTCGTAACTTTCTATACCCCATGATATAAGCAATTTGAAAGCTTAATAAATTTTTGAACCCAAATAGGCCTAAAATCAGACAAGGCATCTTTAACATCATCATAAATAGTAATACACAACATGCAGTTTTTGATTTGAATCCATGAGGTGATTGATCAAGTCATAACAAAATGCACTCATAATCTTGGAATTAAAAATAACAAATATTTTATAAGTACACCATTGCAAGCATTTTAATTAAATTAGTTCTAAATTTTGCCAATAATCATCCTGGTAAGGTTAGTCTAAAGCAGGGCCACCACGTGCAGGTCCCAGGATACCAGCCCCACACGCTTTCTAGCATCGTCAGAGCCATTTCACCCACCTTTCGGCAGGGTCCGGTCCGCCACCCCAAGGCGGAACCCCGAGGCAGTCCCCTAGCTGTAGTAACGCGGTCCCATAGCCCCCACGGCCAAGACTAGGGACTACTGCCGTTTGCCAACCATTTGTGATCACACCAGAACCATGCTCCTTCCGATGGTGCAGCCTGATGCACCTTTAAGATCAACAACCAGCTGTCACCCTGGCCGGCAGTAGGACCCCACATGCCACGTGCAAGTGTCCAGGTCCCTTTAACTATTCGGAATTTCCCGTGTTTACCACCATATCGATTCCGAATCGAATCCCCGCACTTCCAATCGAATCCCCGCACTTCCAATCGAATCTCCGCACTTCCAATCAAATCTCCGCACCACCAATCGAATCTCCGCACCCCACCATTCGAATCTTCGCACCACCATTCGCATCTCCGCACCACCATTCGAATCTCCGCACCACCAATCGTATCTCCGCACCACCAATCGAATCTCCGCACTACCAAGGCTCTTAAGATCTCCAATTCCATAGTTTAAAAAACGCGTACATGCTTGCTTGCAATGGTGTACTTATTTACAAGATTAAAACTGTACAGTGCTGCAAAAACAGCCCACTATACGACGATTAACAAAAAACATCAAATCATCAAACTAACACATACTACAATATCTTACATTTGAAGACAACATAATGCTTGGTTGTTCATTCATGATCCCTAGATGAACTGCTAGGATGTCTTGATGATACTGATGTTTACATACGCGTTGCTCTCCTTCATACTCTGTAGCCTTCAAGATATCAGTAGAGACGATTCCCTCTGCACTTGATTTCAGGGAACTGTTAGCTACATCTCTGGCTCTGAAAGGTCAAATTTACAGATAAGAAAGTTTTAAACCATCACTTGTCTTAATCTTTGTTTTTGTTTAAAGTACAACATTGTTTCTCTGCTTTTGTATTATGATTCAGGGGAGGTGTTCCGGTGGAACATTTTGAGCTAAATCATCCCTCTATCTCCTGATCAGATTACAATAGTCAAGGAACTTTTAAACAATAGTCAATAAAATATTGGCGGTTCTTTAAAAACTATAACATTTATTGATGCACCTTTTAAAAGGCGGAAAACGGGGAAACATTTTTTTGTTTAAAAAGGGGCTTTTCTTGTTGCCTCTACATCTCTATGTGCTCCAGTGTTCAACTTTTACATTTTCTGCTGCGATTAAACTGCTTATCTCACTTGTAATGCACCTAATTTCCTTGCAGATGACATAACTTCTGCAGTGACAATATTAATACAAGAGCCAATCCAGTACATGTATTTGGTTTAAATCTTAGAGGGTTTCAAGGGTCAACTGATTTCCCAATAATAAGGAAACGTAATTTGCATTTTTTTTTTGCAGCTCCTTAATCACATGCTGGTCTTGGCCATCTACTTGTTGACGGGTAGATCTCTTTGGAGATGCTAAGCCTTTCTGCAACACAGACAAATCACACAATTTGCAACATTCAAGAATAAATGAAAAAAAAATAGCGACAACATTTAAATCAGTAACAACATGCGAAGGAATATTGTGGTTGTTGCAATAAAAAAAAGCAATACAAAAAGCAACACTAACTCTAGGGACATTTAGTGCCTGAAACAGTTCTCTTGAGGATTGGTGCTGGTATTAACTTTATTTATGAGTGAGCTCTCAGAATGACATGCAAAATATAAATTATCAAAAAGCTAAGAATTTTTATTGATGTTCGTGTTTGAAAGCAGGGGTATACCTTTGGTAATTACTCCACAAGTTAATGACCATAAAAGATTACTTGGTAAGAAGCACTGGAGAGCTGTTGATAGTACAAAAGACTGTGAGAAACAATTTCCTATGAGGTATAATGTGGTTTTAGAGAATGAGATCATTTTCTGCCTCAAAATAATGAAAAACGTGCAGTGTTTCAGCATTTTCGGATCATTCTGCAAGGAAATAACGGCTACAGATTTTTGCTGATATCTCAAAAACACTACCATCTTTTGAAACAAAATGTTCACAAGTTGATCTTATATCTACAACTATATAGGATTGTTCCAAATACCACCGATACCCTTGCCTTTAACACACAGCTTCCTAAACTAATGAAGGCAAAATACTGAAATCAGCAACAAAATGGTTGCAGGCACATCAGGAATATTTTGATAAATGCAGCCAAAAAACAGTATTTAAAAACCCAACAGAGAAAAACACAAACCTGCATGTCAACTCTGAAATGATTGCCAAGCAACATACAAACATCTTTGAATGATTTGGAATGTTACAAGAAAATGGGTGAAATCAATTTATGTTTATTAAAACCAGACCAACAACAGACATTCTGCAGGCCAAAAGACATTCTGCAGAATAACAAGACAGCTCTGTTTGGGACTGGGTGTTAATATTTTAACTCACTCTTTGGGAATTCACCTTTTACTGGAGAGTACAGCTCCTTAATCATAGGCTGGTCTTGGACATCTACTTGTTGACTGGTAGATCTCTTTGGAGATGCTAAGCCTTTCTGCAACACAAACAAATTGCACAATTTGCAACATTTAGTGTTTGAAAACATCATCCACTCTCAGTAAAACAGTTAGGTTTAATTAAATTGCTTTTATCTTAGAAATTTAATGAAGGCAAAATACTGACCTAAAGGCACAATACTGAAAGTAGCAACAAACTGGTTGAAGGCACTCATTCAGTTCAGGAATCTTTTGATTATTGCAATAAAAAGAGAAGCAACAGTTTTTCAAAATCCTTTAAACCTGACAGAAAAAAACACAACCGCGTCTGTGAACTGTGAAATGATTGCCAAACAACATACAAATATTTGATAGATGTCAATATTTGCATGAGTATACAGTGCTTAACACACATCGGTGAAAGGCAAATTGAAATTTATAAACATACAAATATCTTTGAATGAATTGTAATGCTACAAGAAAATGACAGATATTAACTTCTGTTTAAACAAGAACATCAACAAACGTTCTGCACAATCATTGCACAGCTCCATTTGTGACCAGGGGTACATAATATTAAAAGCATACTTTTTGGGAATTCACCTTTTCCTGGAGAGTGCAGCTCCTTTGTCATAGGCTGGTCTTGGACATCTACTTGTTGGCGGGTAGATCTCTTTGGAGATGCTAAGCCTTTCTGCAACACAAACAAATTGCACAATTAGCAACAATTACCGCTTAAGAACATTGCCCATCATCAAAGCAGTTATGTTACATTCATTTTTATTTACTTTCAAAATTAAAACAAAAATGGAAGAAACCAAAACAGCAAAACAAAAACGTTTGGAAGAACTCATACACATCAGGATCATTTGGATATATTGCTTTTAAAGTCAGCACCAGTAATTCTGGGGGACGTCAAATGTCTGAAAATTCACCTTTTACTGCAGATTGCAGCTCCTTTATCATAGGCTGGTCTTGGACATCTACTTGTTGACGGGTGGATCTCTTTCAAAGATGCTTAAGCCTTTCTGCACTAAGAAACAATTGCACAAAATAACAGAATTTAGAAATCTTTTAAACCAGACAGAAAAAACAACAACTGTGCCGGTCAACTCTGAAATGATTTCCAAACAACATACAAATATCTTTGAATGAATTGTAATGCCTCAAGAAAATGACTGATGTTATATGCCTTTCTGCAACAGGAACAACAAGAAATGAAGGAAAAATACTGAAGGCAGCAACAAAATTGTTGGAGGCACTCATGAACGTCAGGAATATTTTGATTACTGCAATAACAAAAGCAACAGTATTTAAAACTCTTTTAAACCAGACAGTAAAAAAAACAACCCTGACTTTCAACTTTGAAATTATTGCCAAACAACATACAAATATATTTTAATGAATTGTAATGTTACAAAAAAATGACAGATATTAACTTCTGTTTAAACAAGAGCATCAACAAGCGTTCTGCACAATCATGGCAGAGCTCCATTTGGGACCAGAGGTACATAATATAAAAGTATACTTTTGGGGAATTCAACCTTCACTGGAAGAGTGCAGTTCCTTTATCTTGGGCTGGTCTTGGACATCTGCTTGTTGACGGGTAGATCTCGCTGGAGAAGCCTTTCTGCAACACAAACAAATTGCACAATTTGCAACATTTAAAGTTCAAGATCATTAGCCATCAGTAAACAGTAAGGTTCAGTTAAATTGTTTTTACCTACAGACCCAAGACTTTTTTTTATATTTTGAAAAAAAAATAACCCCTAAAACAACAACAACAATAAAAAAAGAAAAAACTGCTTGACGTAACTCTTGCACATCAGGATCATTTGGATTGTTGCAATGATAATAACAATAACGGCTCTTGTATAGCGCAATTAAAAAGGAATGATCATTGCGCTTTGAACATTATTACCCCCCCCCCCCCCGATCACTGGGCCATTAATTTAATTTCTTAAACCATCTCAGCTCCCTGTGGAGTTTACAGTCTCTACAGCCAAGAATGTAGCGCACCAAGCTAAATCAATCACATGGACCACTTCTGCCCTCACAGGTACCCATTTACATCTGGATGGAGAGAAGGAAGAGAAGCTATTAAAGTTAAGTGTCTCACTCAAGGACACAAGTGTCATGACCGGGATTCGACCCCCCCCCCCCCCCCCCCAATGGCTTAGCCACCAGAACTGAGTCAACTGCACTAAACTGCTTTGCCACAACACACCATTCAAAGCAAACAAAAGTAATACCAGGGGAATGTCAAATGCCTAAAACAGTTCTCTTGAAGATTGGTGCTGGTATTAACTTTATTAATCAGTGAGCTCTCTCTCAGAATGAAATGTATATGAATCAAATCTTTAAAACCTGACAACAACAAAAACACAAAACCCAGCCTGTCAACTGTGAGATGATTGCCAAACAACATACATGTATCTTCAAATGAATTTTAATGCTACAAGAAAATGACTGATACTAACTTTTGAAAAAAAGCAGCGTATTCTACTACAGTTGATTTTGAAAAAACTTAGGAAGGTCAGTGTTTTCTCATCAAGTTGTCTTAAGTGTTGTGTCAACCTCTATCAAGGACCATCAAATCTCTGTCTTGAACTTTACAACATCACTTGATGGTAGCTCATCATTGCAAGGCAATTCAAGGCATCTTTCCTGGTCTATATAGTCCTCCAGATCTCATCCAGTTCTGAACAGTCGTACTTCACCACTCTGGCGGGATGATAGGGTAGCCATCAACTCCATCCCTTACATCACACTCAGCATTATCAGTGGCTTGTTCACTCTGGGTGAATGCTTGAATACACCTTAGCATATAGTTCACTACCAGTCCTTCCAGTTAGCAGCTAAAAAAGATTGCTCCCCCAATCAATGTAACAATCAAACACCACGATTCAAATTAATTTAATGTTACCTTTATTTCTATATTTACCACTGCAGTACACAGACAAAACAACAGACATGACAGACAAACAATGGGCAAAAGATTAAGCATTGTCCGAATCCTGCATTTTTCAACAAATAGTATCTGGTATTATTTGCCTTCAATACAACCAAGCACAGTTTGACAAAACACACATATAGGTGTACAACTTGGAATAAATCAATCAGGTTGTGGTGGCTGGGATCGGAGAAGTCCTCCATCAACACAGGCCCATCTGATCCTCTCCTCCAGTTGGATCAGTCCTTCATACAGGAGTGCAGGTCTTCAGTCGTGGGGACTCCTGTGTCTCTCTTCAGGACGTCAATGTAGGATGATTTTCTCTTGCATCTGGATGCCTTTCCTTGGGTTGGTTCCCACAAGATGTGGGAGGAGGCTGCCAGTCTCATCTCTCGCTCAAGAGTCTTGTCCAATATACTCAATAAACCGCCATACCGGGCATTCCTCGTACAGTCAGTCCATGACAAATCCAAGGCCATCCTCAGCATACAGGCGTATGTCCCACCAAGGGCTTTTTTTGCTGGGATAGTGAGCGTCCAGGTTTCCGCATCAGACAGCAAGGTTGACTCAACTCATTGACACAGAGTAAAAACAATTTACTTCTTGGGGTCAGTTACTTTAGGGCATTTATTTCCTTACTCTGACAAGACAACTGTTCGCAGTTGGACAAAACACACATCACAAATAATTTGATACAGAATGAAACCCCATCACTTTTTGGGAAATGTAGTTCCTTACAATACATAAAAATGATCAATTTTTCAGGTCTGATGTAGGAGCAAATAAGTAATGAAAACTCAACAAGGAAACTCTTATTGACAAATAATATGTGGTGTTAATTTGCCTGCAACACAAACATTCACAGCAACAAACATTAAAAAGGTACTGACACAAAATAAAACCAGTTCACTTGTTGGGGTCATAGTTTTTGGGGGTCAAATTTATTTCCTTAACCATAACCCCTAGTGTCTTTGGCTAGAGACCCTCCCATATCCTACAAAATACTCTACTCTATGCTCAACACTAGAATGTTTGGAGTTAAAAAGAATAGTATGCCTGTTCCAATGACAAACTATTGTTATTCTGGCCTAAAATCTGAAATTATACAAAGTCAGACAACTACTTGAATGAGATTTTGGAGGATTAGGGACTGAAACCAACCAATTTACTTGTTGGAGCCATAGCTTTCTTTTTTTTCATTTTTAAAGGGGGGGGGGCGCAAATTTACTTCCTTCATATGTAAACGTGTTGTACATCATCTAAGTCATGTTGTTCGAAACAAAAAATAGAAACTAAACACTTTTTGAGAAATAATGTTAAAGGTGTTAATTTGCCTATAAGACAAACACTCCCAGTTGGACAAAACATACATCACAATAATAACACTAGTTTGATACCAATAAAATAAAACCAATTCACTTCTTTTGGCCAGTTAATTTGGGGCAAATTTATTTCCTTACTTCGCAAATAGTCAATAAAACTTAAAAGTGTACAATAAAAATAAAAGATGGAAACTCGACAAGAAAATATTTGTCTTAAAAGTGATAATTGGTATTTATTTTCTATACAAGGCAACCATTCACAGTTGGACAAAACACCAAATAAAAAAAATTACTTGGCACAGAACAAAGCCCTAAACATGTTTCTGGGGGCACATCTTTCTTATTTGACAACATTTTCAATTTTCACTTTTTTAGGTCTATGATCAAAGACCACAGCACACAAGCCATGGGGTGTCCACACAATACCAGCTGTACCAACAGAAGAAACCGATGCACCCTCATCATCACCATTTTCATGAACCGACGAATGTGTCAAAAAATCACAAATTTTGTCAAATTGGATTTTGTACAAATAATCTCTGACGCAACAAACTAGCACCTTATATACAAACCAACTTTCTTTGAGTTTATAGTTTTTTTGCATGTGTATACAGTATTAGTCAAGGCCTAAAATTTCATAGCTTCACGAGCTTTACTTTTTTAATTACAATTTACCATTGTAACGCATGGCGTGCACCATACTCAAATGTAAAGTAAAAATGATTTCACAAAGTGACACAAACCTTGTGTGTGAAGGGCATGTGCGCATGCCTGCTGTCAAGTTTATTGTAATAAATTGGAATGTGTCACTTCATGTTTTGCTTCTTGTTTTGGTTTCTTGAATTGACACTTACCACCCTTCCTTTATTGCTTATTAATTTAGGATGTAAAAAGGTCAAAAGCAGTGCATTTATCAAATTCAAGGAATCCAGAGTCTACATTGAGAAAACCAGTTGAAAACACAGACATTTTAAACGATCCTAGTGTTTTAAAAAGCATTCAGCTTTAGATGTTGTTTGCTCCGATCGCTAGTTTTGACTGGTATCAACGTGTGTGTCAGTTTGCGGCATCACTGACAAAATTCTTCACATACTCATATTAACATTTTCAGCAAGTTAGGACCCAATATATAGTTGTTTCGTACTTACACTAATTAGTATGACCGACAAATCACTAGATTTGCCATTTTGATTTTTTCACAAAGTGACGAATCAAGATTCGCCACTTTATCCATTGAAATACATAGCGCTGGCTCGGTACCAAAATCGTGTGGTACGACTTTTGCACTTTCCTGAACTGACGAATCTGTTGACCTATTAAGTTTAGCATTTTTACAAAGTGACAAATCTCAATATGCATTGGTTTGTACACAGCACTCTGCGTGCACGTCTCTCTCTTTTTTTCACGAAGTGACGAATGTGTTTAGAAATTAATAACTCATCAAAGCAGTTGAAAGATTGAAAATAAATTGACAGTTCTCTATGTTTGAAGAAGTCAGAATTATTTTGGTGGTAAAATTTAGAAGAAAAATGGTGAGCAGTCTCCAAAAAAGCGGTTTGAAAACTTCAAGCATGACTTTCTCCAAATACGGAATTCTGGCTGTGGTGCAGATTTGTCACTTCATGTAAAAACGATGATGATATTGAAAAACTTTACCTTAGTGTTGATGTAGCAGTAAATGCTGAGCTGCAGGTGGCAGCATTTGACAAAGTCCTTGGCTTGATAATTTCTGAAGTGCCTGGTGCCAGCACAAGGTGCAATCCTGAGTGAAATAAAGAAGAATAAATTGTTCATAAATTAATAAGCATTTCAATGGTACACGTTCCATTTTAACAAATGGTTTTTGTTCACCTGGCCATGATATATGTTGGGGGAAAGTGCCGACTAGATATTTTCCTAAAGCACAATGGGAACCCATACTCTTTATTTCTTTAGTTATAAGTACCCGATATATCTCTCATTCTGGGATGGGTAGAATGGGTAGAAACTTTTCAATTTGCTCAGAGACTTCTTCTCCGCGGTTGCATCGCAGCCATTTTACCCACAATGCATTGCCGGGTGGCGAGAGAGGGCGCAAAAACAATTCAACTGCTGTTTCATATACCTACATTATTGCGAGTAGACAGTCACCATACTCGCCTTGGGTTACTCGCGATGATACGTGTACATAAAACTGTAGTTGAATTCGCGCCCTCTCTCGGTGACGTATTGTGGGTATTTAAAATGGCCGCGATGCAACCATCGAGAAGAAGTCTCTGAGCAAATTGAAAATTATTTGCAACAACCTTTAAAAAGGTGCGTAACTTCAACACTAAAGCACCGGAGGAAAGCTAAGAGGTAAGGGGACACATCTAGTTGGTTAAAATCCAGCGCCACACCCGCTGGGTTTCGCGGCGGTGACTTGCTGGTGATGCTGCACGAAAGATAGGGTTGGACGTGTGGCTAAGGATTCAACCGATGTCAAAAATCCTTGCCACACAGGTGGGGCTAGGACTAACCCAAAACGAATGTCAGACAAGACGACGGTCCGACAAGTCGACTCGAGGAGAATGTCGCCCGTTGAGACACGTCGACGGTTCAGACAACTCGATGGTCAAGACAAGTCGACTATGCATAACGGTTAGACCATCAGAAACACCGACCGCTCTTCCCACTTCCCTTTTTACGAGGGTGCCGCAGAAAAGTCCTCTGGCATGTAGGATGGATGGCATGTAGGATCTTGTTTTTGGTTGCGTTGCGAGTAGCACTGCATATGCGGAATTCCCTCCATGCAGTCCGGCTGTGTATGCGTGCGACCGTGACATGGCGTTCTTGCCGGCCGTATACTAGGCGTGTTGGCAGGTGACCGGTGGTCTGCCCGCCTGCCTGCCTGCCTAACCGTACCAGGGTCTGAAATTGCCAATGTCGTAACAATTTTCAATGGGTGATTTTTTTTTTTAATCGATTCCGAAAAAGGGAATCTGTAAAAAAAAAATAGAATTTGGAAAATTTTCAAGGATGGAAAAGAAATTAAATTGCTGCCCGGAACATACGGGGCCTGTCCACCCCGAGTTTGCCTACAAAGCACGGCTTCAATCCGCCTGGAACCACATGAGGTTTGCATAACCACCCGAGGTAGTATGAATGACTCGGTCAACCGTTGACTTGTCTTCTGGTTCAATGGATGCGACCGTCTAGTTGCCTCGATGGACGACCTGTCTTAAGTCGACTTGTCCGACTGTCTGAACTCCACCCAAAACCAAGTGGGGCAAAATACAAAGAAACCCCTAAAAAACAGATTTAATCCAGTTGCCAATTCCTGTATTAAAAGCATATTGAATTTCAGATATAGAGTTCATTTAGTTTTATATGCTGAATTATTTATACCGCCTTCAAACCAACCGTACGGGCAGGAAACGAGTCCAATTTAGCCGGGACACGTGTTTTTAAAAATGGCCGCCAAGCCAAACGGTGAGTAAATCCTCATGTTTGCTTTATTTTTACCGTTTCAAACCATCAAATTCACAGCAAGAGATCTTCACAAGAAGGTATAGATATATATCAACTCACCTTTCTCAGTTTGTAGAGATTTTGTCGGCTGAATTGCACATTAATTGTGAAAAGAATTGCCGAGAAAACATGGGATGGAACTAATCCGGGGTAGGCCATTCTATCTTTCTTGAGGGCGCTCGAGGATCCCACCGCTTTGTAATTTGCATCAAAGCTGAACCACGTCATTCAGACACAAGAGGGGCTCTTTTTATGGGGATGATGAAAATAAAAATATGAACATAAATTTATCGCTTTTATATTGACTTTTCAGTTTAAAATGCAACAAAGGATAGTATCGATTAAATTAAAAAGATTTTGGGGTGATGAGAGGGGAAGTGAACTTCGACATTTGCAACTTCTTAAAGGAAAACCCCTTCTAGATAATGGTACAAACTTTCTTTTTTAATCTTAAAACAAGGTTGGGAGAACTGAAATTTAAATATTATGACCCTTAGATGTATGCTGATCATTCATTAACAATTATTTGAATTTCTCTATATGTCTGGCTGAAAAAATGGGGAAAAGTACAAATTTAAGGATAAGAGGGGCAGAAACCCCGGGAGGATGAGGGGAAGTGGGGGGGGGGGGGGGAGCTTAATCTGAAAATTCATGAATATCACTCCAGATCGTCCGAAGAAATAATCCCACTTGCTTGAGAAGTCCAAAAGAAATTTGCAGTATTTTTTACCACGTGCGGGTGTGTGTGAACCAAATTTACGTGATTTAAAAAATTGTAAAACCATGGTAAAACAAACTGTGTTTTTTTTCCATTGTTGTTATTATTAATTACTAATTTAGCCATTGATACAAGAAAATAACATACAGGCAGTCAAAATAATTGTGATGCAAGGAAGTTAGCTGCTGAAAGCGCCCTCATGCGGTCAAAAATAAGGTCAATTGAATTACCCAACAAATTACAGTTGTTTATTTAGATTAAAGCCATCGAAATAAGCCCAATATGAATGTGCAAAAAAACTCTAAAATATAAATCTTTTATTGTTGTATTCACTATTAAAATGTGACTACTGGTAAAATTTCCCAGGCAGGAAGTTTACCGCTTTTCGAAACTCGATGCATGGAATTAAAACTTTTCCAGGAAACAATTGGCTAAATCAACAAAAATTAAAAAATACAAATTAAGTCTTAAAGGTTAATAACAAACAAATAATAATCAATACGACGTAAACACATGATTTTGCTGAAGTTAAGACAACTTATTTATTCCCAAGCAACTTAATTATTAACCTCCAGTTAACAATAGATAAATGCACATGCTGTCTGTGTAAATTCTTGTTTTACATTTTACATAGGCCTTAAAAACATTTCAAAATGATTAATAAAATAATCAATGAAAATAATTTAATTTATAGCCATCAGATAATGGGTCCTTCCAGAGTTTGATTCATATCTTCCCTGTCCTTGGTTTCTAAAGACTTTTACTTTTTATCCCTAAGCAGTGATGTAACTAAGGGGGGCGTGCCCCCACCCATTTGAAATCTGGACATTTGAGATTAAAAATTACCAAAATAAAATGTTACATTTTATAAGCTTTTATGTAGTTATTTCAATGTTTTTAAAACTATTTTGTATCATTTACACACAGTTTGTTTTACCTCAACACCTCAGAAGAGCACTGAAAAGGGCTAGTTTATGAAAAATACAAACAGAAACTATAGTTTCACTTGGCCAAAAGTGCCCCCTAGGAAAAATGGTGCCCCCTCCCTTATGCCCCCTAAAATTTTCCCCTCGTCACACCACTGTCCCTAAAAAAACACATCCTTCATACATTAAATGATTCAAAGGAAGTTGAATTTTCCTTTAGGCAAGTTGTCTGCAGCAAAAGTAAAATGTCTGAAAATGTATTTGTCTTTCAAGTAAATATCCCAACATGAGGAAGTTCAATTATTCAGCTCCTTTCAATTTTTAATCTGCTGGAATTGTTAAGCAAAGTGAAAATGATAATACAAATGTTCTTGTATGCTTGCCAAACAAAATTTGATGTGGTGTGGCTGGATTATTTGAGCTCTCGGGAAAATCTTATATCCACTGGTTAATAATGTGAAATTTAAATCCATATCTAGTACCCTCACATAATGCATGAGATGGTGATTGAAATCATTTCTTTTAAGTGCTTACAATTAGTGGGGCAGAAGGGAAATATTTTGGGGCATTATGCCTTTGATAACACAAACATGGAATTTGGCACACAGTCAAAGCATGTAATGAGAAAGATATTTGGCTATAGGACCATCGCAGATTTGCCCTTTGAAAAAATATAAGTGGAATAACAAGCAATTGCAGCCATTTTGACAACTTTGAAAATACCTTTTTCATACTTGGACTGCGTGCCAAATTCCATGCTTATGTCATCATGAAGACACAATCCCATCACCAACCTGCCGTACTAAATTGTGTTCATGGAGAATGAAGAACACAAAAAGCTGACATATCTGTTTTACACTGTACACAGAAAGTTGAGGGGACGTGGTTCGCATAGTGCCCCCTTCTCCAATCAAAAACGATAGTACACTAATACCCCTTGAAGGTTTACCCGTCAGTCCTATATCACTAATCCGAGCAGCTTGTCCATGGTACTTTGCACCACCACAGCTTTTGTTCGATATCTCATTTGAAAGTTAATAACTTTGGTCGTCAAAAATAGCAATTCAACATTTTTGATTCAATTTTCATGGTAAAATCGGCTTGCGCCTTAATAAAAAAACAAACACTAACTTTGCATTCAGTATATTACTAAGTAACCTTGATGGGCATGCTTGACAGTCTTGCGTTTACGATTTGAGGTACAAAATGGTGTTCTACGATAACAAACTACAAACCTTCCTGGTACTAAAAGTATACACACGGAAACCACTTCAGTAAATTTTGCCATGGTTTGCCAGAGAAAAGCTCAACTGCGTCTATTTTGGGCAAATTTCTACACTATTACGGAAAGAATCATCACATGCACCGTACTTGTTCGAGGCGAATGAAACTACCATAAGAAAGCCGAGGCCATATTTTATTTTTTGTTTCTGTTCATGAAACTGGGTTACATTTTTTTACAATTGGAGCATGTTTGATTGGTCGATCAATCAAAATAGCAATTTTGTTAACTCTTCTTTGTTCTATTCCAATCAAAATAAATGGTACTCAAAATTGTATGTAACATACCCAAAAGTCTCACTTGGCTTTACATTTCATATTGTTAAACAAATCTTCATCCATCAATTTCAACCGTCCCTATAGTCACTGCACCAGTAGGCCAATTAAGATGTGCAAACTGACACTTGGAAACCAGTTCTAAGATTTTGCCAACTCTGCCAACATTTTCATACTTGGTGCAAAAACAGACAATATCATAACATAATATAATTACCATCTTTCGAATTGAGGTTTTTTGGGGGATCAAGAAAACTAAAAATTATGCAGCAGTGGCGTAACCAGACATTTTCATTGGGGGGGGGCAAAGACATTTTTTTTTTGTGGCGGGGGGGGGGGGGGGTTGGGCAAATTAATGTATCAAATCAATACTTTGTGCATTTTTTTCGACCTCATTTGGGGGGGGGGGTATGGGAGGCATGGGGGGAGGGTTCTGAGTGGGGGCTGCTCCCCTCTGGTTACGCCACTGTTAAAGCAGCAATGTATGTAAAGAGGAGATGGTAAAAAAAACTAACACACCTATTGCTTGTCCGATGTTAATCACTTTAATCATGTATGATCCTCTCCATCGGAACATGAGACTGCATCAACACGGAGAGGTTCGTCTACTTCAAAATGTCATGTTGAAGGTATCAGTGCACTTTCATCTTGTACACCCGTAATGCAAAGAGAGGCTCGTCTACTTCACAATGTTATGTAAAAAGTATCAGTGCACTTTCATCTCGTACACCTGTGATGCAAGGTTCAAAGAGAGTACACTTTCAGTAACCCTGGAAACAAGATGTGACAAGAGAGAGATAGACAAACAAAACTAGAAATTTATCTTTGTAGAATTACAAACACAGCACCCAGTTAATTTCTACCTATGTTAAAAATGAAATGGCAGGTTGGACAATCAATACACCACTGGCATGCCACTGGATCCAGTGAACATTTTTTAAAAGGAGTACAGCGCCCCTGTTACTGGGTCTAGTTGGTGTCATTGTCACCATAAACTGCATACAGTTAGACAGGCCATAAATCAAAGAAGAATGAGAGGGGACCAGTTGCTCTATGATTAATAGTGCCAATTTTGCGGGATACCATATTTGAGCGGCACGTCGAGTGGATAGGCCACAGGCCTAATTAAATCTCCCATATTATGGGAGATTTTCTTGGTCACAATTCCAGGGGTTTTGATCGAGCTAACCTTGGTACAAAAAATGGCGCGGCGAGATCATTACCCCTGGGAACAAGGTTGGTAATCTTCAACTCACCTCGCTCACTTTGCAGTGGTTTTGTCAACCAAATTGGTTATAAATTGTGGAATAACTGAAGAGAAAACGTGAAGTCCTTTGCGGTCAGCCATTTCGTTTTTCGTGTTGGCCGTTGGTACACCACGACTGGCAATAATTTGCATATCAATAAAGCAATCCAGTGTTAAACAATTTGCATATCAAAGCGAAACCAGGCAAGGCAAGGTTTTGAGCAGGCAAGACACATTTTATGGTAAAAAACCTGTGTGGCTACATTACGTTTACATGGGGCATGATGAACTGCATGTGGACTGAAACTGAGAGTGAGAGGCTAACTACACCACAAAAATGAGTTCACAGCATCCAATTTTGAAGTACGGAGCCCCTAAAGGGACATTTGAAAAAATAAAAAAAATAAAAATTATCTCGTGCGCACAACATATTATCTCGTGCGCACGACTTATTATCTCGTGTGCACGACATATTATCTCGTACGCACGACATAATTATCTCGTGCGCAAAACATAATTGGGGATTGGAAACAGCCGGTGTCATCCCCATAGGGTATTCTGTCCTAGGCCCTAGGGTAATGTGTCCACCATACGGTAAAGTAACGTGGGCTGGAGGAGTTTATTCAAAAGAGGGCGCTATCAGAAAGAGATCCGATCCAAAGTAATTTAATTGTTGGAATTTGTGTTTTCATCTTCAAAATTGGATGCTGTGAATTCATTTTCGGGGTGCATTTAGCCTCTCAGTCCACATGCAGATATCATAATCATATCCCACGTGTACGTGATATAGGCACACATGCTCTCAGCGGTGAGTAATGTGACTGTGTCAGTGATCTGTGATCTCTAGCCGGTAGTTCTATTTTAGTCACGATACTGATGTTACACAAACTACCTAGCAAAGTAGCATAGGCTTCTTACCTGGTATCCTCCTCATTATCAGCTGTAGGTGTAGTGATCTTTGGAAGGTGAAAGCTGGGTTTACATCCATGTAAATTACATGCACCCAGTCGAAGAGAAATATCATAATTCTGCACTGTATTTGTCTATTCTTAACTTCATATTTAGTAATAGTATTAGTAGTGTATGTAGTGTATAGTGTGTGTGAGTGAGACTGAGAAGCTTAGATCAAAGGCTTCGGAATATTACATTTTTGTTTCAAGGAGGGGGGTCCGAACCAACATATATTATTTATTTGTATTCCTTAGTTCTGCCATCCTTCCATATGTAAATTTTTAGGCAATTGTTTAAAGTCCAGACATGTACATAATCAAAACCTGCAATAAAACAGTTGAATTGTTTCTTTTCTTTATTGTGTGCGTAGTATTTGATTTAATAAAGGATAGGAATAGAAACCCGTTTTTGTAATGGACTAACCTTTGTCAACTTAACTTAAGTTAAGAGCCTTGTACCAATTATTAACAACAGGTGGCGCTATTTGTTTTGGTTGCCAAGTCATTTTTCAATGATGAAACCATTTAGAAAAATGAAAAGATAATTATCCTGTTTTTCCTTTTTTGGATAACAGTAATTGTTAATTTGACCTAACCATATTTTTTAGGAGGATCAAATAATTACTTTGTCACTTCACGGCCCCACTACTGGCCTCTGCAGATGAAAAAAGTGCTCATTAATAAAAAAAAATATTTGAAATAACAATAACAATAGTACATCATTAATTTGTGGAAGAGCAGATTTGTTTTCACACTATTTTTAAATATGGTGACTTTTAGTTTTTGTTTTATCAGGGTAGTTGTGCATGTTTATAACTGCTATATTTTGGTGGCACGACAATCAAAACATAGCTATAGTTTGTGTTTGGGTTTTGAAACACTTTTTCTTGACTCTGACAGTATTTTAGGACCTATTTAGTGAACTTTTAAATATAAGTATTTTGTTATTAATTCTGACAAACAGTCAAATCATATTTTGTTATCTAATGTACTGTATAAGAGGGAATCCAAAATGATCCTCATTATTTAAATGAATAGAAAACTTATACATTGGTGTAATCAGTGGGGCCGGTGAGGGGGGGGGGGACCCTTGCCCCCCATGAGGCTGAAAAAGTGCAAAAATGAATGGTTTGATGCATCAATTCTCCCCCCAAGTAATGTCTGTGCCCCCGTGTGGACCCACCCTACCCCCACCCCCCAAAAAAATTGTTTTAATAATAAAAATGAACAATGATGCGGGGGCACTGAACAATGGTGCGGGGGAGGGGGGGGGGGGCAATGTTCCCCTCCATGGCTATGCTGCTGCTCCTGGTCCTATGTCAACTTGAGGTAGTCTTAATTTTTTTTTCATTCAGTATGTCAAGCAAGCAAAGCAATTTTTTGAAGTTTACCAAAGTTTTAACCAGGTAATCATTTTGTGTATGAAAGATGTATGATGGAAGCGATTTCAAAATTTTGGGGATGGCAAAAGAAAATCTCTCATATCAAATCAAAAGGAACTGCTTTCCAAACATATTTAGTAAAACAAAATAGTTTCAGAAATGCAACTTATTTGTGTAACCATCCTGAAAATTAAAGGGTGCTTCCAACATACCAAAAAACACTGTGAATAATTAACAAGTTTGAGTCTCTTCTCTGTTCATTTTGTTATTTACATTTTATTATTGACCAAAAATAAATCTCATAAAATCAGTTTTATTTCATAATTCTTGGGGTGTTTAACTTCCCAAATGACAGCTAATCAAAGAGTGCAGCCCTATTTGAATAAACAGGTTTGAAAATCACACTTTTTAAAGTTTCCACTTAAACTGTCCTTCTCTAGGTAAATGCAGCAAAACAATAATAAAAACATCTATTGCCAGTTTTCTCCCATTAAAATTGAGTTCAGTCACAAATTGAGATTTTTTGACACAGAAAATCATTTTCAGTTAAATCTTTAAACATTTTTTGCATCCCTTAGTACTGGGAAATCATTGGCAAGATCTCTTCCAAAACAGTTTCAGCAAATGAAAAATTCAATCTCATTTTGATGGGAACACATAGTAAGCAACCTGTTCAGTACATTGAAGGGATGGTGCAACATTTTCTTTAAGAGAACAATATTCATTCCAATCCTCTAGATAAGAACTAACATTGTTCCCCACAATGGGTGCTCACATTTTTAAAGAGTGTACTGTTATCTAATTGATGACCTGTGTTATTGCTCATGAAGATTTTTCTATTTAAATTTGGCATACTTGGTGATCAGTTTTTCAAAGTGAAAATAACACTCTTTTTAATAGTGTAGACCTACTTGATCAACTTCTTATTTTAGACTTGTGAGCATAGGAGTATATGTACTCTTTTTGTTGTTGTTGATTATTTTAAAGGTTGTTGAACCATCTCTTTAACTAGAATAATTATTTACATAGGTATTACATAGGCTAAAAGCCACAATTGGAGTAGATTTTTAGTTATGTTTGTCATTAGAAAAGGAAACACGGCCATACTGGGTCTGTTTAGATTCCATTTTAGCTTGAATCAAAACATTTCATGAATAGTAACGATGACATGGCAATGGAAGTTTCCTGAAAACAAGTGACAAAAAATAATAATAAATAAATAAATAAATAAGCTCACAATCACACATACCATCCACTTTTTTTACACACATGTGCACTCTTTGCCAAATGTTTCCAGTCTCAACTACAGCCATGCTACAGCCACTACATCTTAAATCATTGGATTATCCAAATCCATACAGACGCTCATCATTGCTGACTTGAAAAACACTGTTAATCTTAAATCTGTGTACAAGATAATGAGTTGGACATTGTAAGAGATATCATAATGTACCACAAAGTGAGTCGTACGTAAATAATGTCATACATACGATACAATCAGTCATACATATCAAATAAATCATATGTACTTGTATCATATGTATATGATAATAACTTTGCGTACGAAATAATAAGCTGTACATACATGATAAATTGTACACAAGACATCAGTTTTGTGTACATGTAATACGTAAAAGATTATAAGTCATACGTATGAGATAGTGACTTGTACATATGAGTTATATGAACAGCACGTATTAGGTAATACGCTTCAAATAGAAGCTATTAATATGAGTCATACGTCTGAGACAGTCAGATGTATGTAGCAATGAACTACTCACCATCTTGTACACTTATCTAAGAGAAGCTTAATCTTTCAAGTTTGCAGCAATAAGCATTTTGTGTGAATTTACTTGAGTTTTCTTATACAGTCCCAGATGGCCACATAGCCTACACCTTTTAATATGGTATAATTTAATTGTAATAAACTACCAATAGATCTTTATCTTTCTAAAACTTCTCTTATTCTAAAATCTCTCTTTTTTTAAATAATAGGAAGAGAGTGATACATATAGATTAAAGGATTTTAACTCTGCAGCTCGAGGAGCAATGAGTTTTAAGAAAAAGGTATCAGTGTCTCAAAACAAAGTGCCCCCACTTCTAATTTTAACCAAGGACAGAAGGCATCTTGACTCAATATTGGTTTAGCAACTAATTATTGAAAAAACAGAACCAAGTGAAAAAAAAAAGAATCATATATCTTTTTAAAACAAAAGATAGACGGCAGGTTTGATTTTCCATTTAGGCCTATAAATTAAATCTTGAACAAAAGACTTCGACTTTGAAATATATCATGTGACATTTTACTGCATGTCAATTGGCAATTGAAGCATTTTGGAGAATGCTGAGAAACATTCCTTGTATTTTTTGCTTCAAATTTTACAGTAATTGTTTTCCTTTCAAAATGGATTTCAGACAGTCAAAAAGATCCTTGGAGGAAATAATGTGCAATTAATGATCAAAGTAGCTCCACGCTCAAATTTACCTAGGAGAGGCAAAAACCAGATACAAAAACCCATTTGGGTAAAAAATTCCTCTATCGACCCTCAGAAAAGCGATCAAGCTTTTCATTTGTTCCAGGTTTGCCCCAAAGCAGCTGCACACACTAAATCAACTGAGAAACTGGAGGAAGATGGTGTAGATCAATCTTTTGATCTTGTAAGAGTTGACCTCGAAGTTAGGAGTCTCTGTGATGGAAAAAAGAAGAAAAACAATTAGTGATGTTTGGGTCTGACCCAGAATAAAGTTCAAGAAAGTAGAATTGGACAGCCTTTTGCATTATTAAAAACAGAAAAAACAAAAAGCAAAAAAACACAGCAATATGCACAATTTACAAATTGTAAATGAAGGATTAGCAGTTGTCACACACAAAAATAGTGTTTCTTTTTGGCTGCTGCTAAAAAAAAAAAAGATTTTGAAATTGTTGTGAATTCATGATGCATTGATTTCTAGCAGCAACAGAAAATACTACGCAAAATTTACAATACATTTTTTATCTTGATTTTTACCTTCAAGTATCACAATAGCATAACTTGTACATCCCTCATGCTCAGGCTGGCAGGTGTCTAACAAGCAAGAGTCGTAACATCAGGTTGACAGGGCATCTCCTCCATGAGTAAATGACATCCTTCGTGCTGCAGGTCCTTAAAGCGTCTTGTGCCAAATTGCTGTGAAATAATGAGGTATTGGTTACATTAAAAAACAAACATTTTCCAATGACAAGGAGTTTCCAAAGGCAACAAATAAGGAAAAACAGACACAAAAAACCCACAAAACAATACACTTTGTCAATCTTGAATTTTACCTTTAAAAACATTAATCCAGAAGCATATCTAGTACGTCCATGCGGGTAAGCCAGGTGTCACACGAAGCAAGAATCATCAACATCAGGTTGATTGAGCACCTCCTCGTTCGATAAGTGTTATCATCTGAGCTGCAGAGTGCTTTGCATCAATTTGCTGTGAAATAATCAGGAACTGGTTTCATTAAAAGATACACACTGTTAAACAAAAACAAGTTTCAGAGGTAATACAAAAGAAGAAAAACAATACCAAATTTATTTATCTTGAATCTTGATGTTTACCTTCAAGGATCACAGTAGCAACTAATAGTACATCTCTAGAAACAAGAATCTTCAACATCAGATTGACAAAGCACTTCCTCCTTCGATAAGTGACATCATTCAATCTGTAAGTCCTCAAAGTTTCTTTTACCAAATTTGTTGTGAAATAATAAAAAAAACTCAGATGTTTTCAAATAAAAAGATTTTCCTGAGGGGGGGGGGGAGGGGAAATAAGAAAACACATATTTTCTTTTTCTTGAATTTTACCTTCAAGGATAAGGATCAAGAATACAGTAGCATATCCAGTACATACCTCATGTTAAGGCAGGTTTCACAAGAAGCAATAACCATCAACATCAGGCTGACCTCAGCACCTCCTCCTTGGGTAAGTGACATCATCCAAGCTACAGTTCCTTACAGCATTTCGTACTAAATTGCTGTGAACAATAGAGGTATTGGAATTGTTTCATTAAACAAAATATTTTCAAAGACAATTTTTTCAGAGGCAAAATGAGAAAGACGAAAAAAAAGATAAACCCTTTTCTTTATCTTGAATTTTACCTTCAGACATCAAAAATCCAGAGCATAACTAGTACATCTCTCATGGTAAGGCAGGTGTCATTAGAAGAAATATCTTCAACATCTGGCTGTCCGAGAACCTCCTCCTTGGGTAAATAACATCATCCAAGCTGCAGGTCTTCAAAGCATCTCTCATCAATTTACTGTGACATAATGGGGAATACCTGGGAGAGGCGAAAACCAGATAAAAAACCCATTTGGGTAAAAAAAATCTGGAAATTCCTCTACCGACCCTCAGAAGAGCGATCAAGCTTTTCATTTGCTCCAGGTTTGCCCCAATGTGGCTGCACAAAATAAATCAACTGAGAAGATGGTGTAGATCAATCTTTTGATCTTGTAAGAGTTGACCTCGAAGTTAGGAGTCTCTGAGATGGAAAAAAGAGAAAAACAATAAGTGATGTTTGGGTCTGACCCAGAATAAAGATCAAGAAAGTACAATTGGACAGCCTTTTGCATTATTAAAAACAGAAAAAACAAAAAGCGAAAAAACACAGCAATATGCACAATTTACAAATTGCAAATGAAGGATTAGTAGTTGGCTGCTGCAAAAAAAAAAAATTGAAATTGTTGTGAATTCATGATGCATTGGTTTCTAGCAGCAACAGAAAATATTACGCAAAATTTACAATACATTTTTTATCTTGATTTTTACCTTCAAGTATCACAGTAGCATAACTTGTACATCCCTCATGCTCAGGCTGGCAGGTGTCTAACAAGCAAGAGTCGTAACATCAGGTTGACAGGGCATCTCCTCCATGAGTAAATGACATCCTTCGTGCTGCAGGTCCTCAAAGCGTCTTGTGCCAAATTGCTGTGAAATAATGAGGTATTGGGTACATTAGGAAACAAACATTTTTTCAATGACAAGGAATTTCCAAAGGCAACAAATAAGAAGAAACAGACACAAAAAACCCACAAAACAATACACTTTGTCAATCTTGAATTTTACCTTTAGAAACATTAATCCAGAAGCATATCTAGTACGTCCATGCGGGTAAGCCAGGTGTCACACGAAGCAAGAATCATCAACATCAGGTTGATTGAGCACCTCCTCGTTCGATAAGTGTTATCATCTGAGCTGCAGAGTGCTTTGCATCAATTTGCTGTGAAATAATCAGGAACTGGTTTCATTAAAAGATACACACAAACAAGTTTTAGAGGTAAAACAAAAGAAGAAAAACAATACCAAGTTTATTTATCTTGAATCTTGATGTTTACCTTCAAGGATCTCAGTAGCAACAAATAGTACATCTCTAGAAACAAGAATCTTCAACATCAGATTGACACAGCACTTCATCCTTCAATAAGTGACATCATTCGATCTGTAGGTCCTCAAAGTTTCTTTCACCAAATTTGCTGTGAAATAATAAAAAACTCAGATATTTTCAAATAAAAAGATGTTCCTGAGGGGGAAAAAATAAGAAAAACACATATTTTCTTTGTCTTGAATTTTACCTTCAAGGATAAGGATCAAGAATACAGTAGCATATCCAGTACATACCTCATGTTAAGGCAGGTGTCACAAGAAGCAATAACCATCAACATCAGGCTGACCTCAGCACCTCCTCCTTGGGTAAGTGACATCATCCAAGCTACAGTTCCTTACAGCATTTCGTACTAAATTGCTGTGAACAATAGAGGTATTGGAATTGTTTCATTAAACAAAATATTTTCAAAGACAATTTTTTCAGAGGCAAAATAAGAAAGACGAAAAAAAAGTGACCCTTTTCTTTATCTTGAATTTTACCTTCAGGCATCAAAAATCCAGAGCATAACTAGTACATCTCTCATGGTAAGGCAGGTGTCATTAGAAGAAATATCTTCAACATCTGGCTGTCCGAGAACCTCCTCCTTGGGTAAATAACATCATCCAAGCTGCAGGTCCTCAAAGCATCTCTCATCAATTTACTGTGACATAATGGGGAATACCTGGGAGAGGCGAAAACCAGATAAAAAAACCCATTTGGGTAAAAAAAATCTGGAAATTCCTCTACCGACCCTCAGAAGAGCGATCAAGCTTTTCATTTGCTCCAGGTTTGCCCCAATGTGGCTGCACACAATAAATCAACTGAGAAGATGGTGTAGATCAATCTTTTGATCTTGTGAGAGTTGACCTCGAAATTAGAAGTCTCTGTGATGGAAAAAGGAGGAAAAACAATTAGTGATGTTTGAGTTTGACCCAGAATCAGGAAAGCCTTCTGCATAATTAAAAAAAAAAATGGAAAAAAAGCACAGCAGTATTCAAAATTTACAATTTTTTTCTCAAAGAAAAGAAACTTTAGAAATGAAGACTTCAGTTTTATCACACATAAAAATAGTTTTTCTGTTTGGCAGCTGAACAAAAACAATGATTTTTTTGCAATTCATGATGCATTGGTTTCTAGTAGCAACAGAAAATAATATGTACAAAAAAAAAAAAAAAATTATCTTGATTTTTACCTTCAAGTGTCACAGTAGCATAACTTGTACATCCCTCATGCTAAGGCATGCAAATGTCTAAGAAGCAAGAGTCATAGCATCAGGTTGACAGAACATCTTCCTGCTGCAGGTCCTCAAAGCATCTTGTACAAAATTGCTGTGAAATAATGAGTTATTGGTTACATTATAAAACAAATATTTTCAAAAGACAAGGAGTTTCCAAAGGCGAAAAAAAAAGGAAAAAAACCCCCACAAAACAATACACTTTATTAATCTTGAATTTTACCTTCAAGAACATGAATCCAGCAGCATATCCAGTACATCCTTCCAGGTAAGCCAGGTGTCACAAGAAGCAAGAATCATCAACATCAGGTTGACCTAAGCACCTCCTCCTTGGGTACGTGACATCATCCACGCTACAGTTCCTTACAGCAACTTGTATCATAACATCAGGTTGACCATGAAGCTCCTCCTTGAATTAATAACATCAGCAGAGCTGCTTGACCTCAAAGCATCTTGCATTAATTTGTTCTGAAATAATGAGGAATCGGTTAAATTAATGAATGACAAATACTTTCGAAAGAAAACAAGTTTCCAGAGGTAAAACAGAACAGAAACAATACTGACTTTATTTATCTTAAATGTTGATGTTTACTTTTAAGGATCACAGTAGCAAATCTCGTACATCTATCATGGTAAGGCAGGTGTCACAAGAAGAAAGAATCCTCAACAACGGGTTGACAAAGCACGTCTTCCTTTGATAAGTGACATCATCTGAGCTGCAGTTCATTAAAAAAAGTGTTTCCAAAGCAAAAGGATTTTCTAGATGGAAGAGCAAAGAAAAAAAAAAATTTTCTTTTGAAAAGTGATGTCATCGGAGCGGCATGTCCTCAAAGTTCCTTGTTCCAAATGAGGTATTTTAATAGTTTTCATTAAAAAAATCAGATATTTTTATGAATAAAAATGATTTACCAGAGGCGTAAATTAAAAAAACCAACATACGCACATATTCTTATACTAAATTTTACCTTCAAGGATCACGAATACAGCAGCAAATCTAGTACGTCTCTCATGGTGTCACAGGGAGCAAGCATCATCAGCATCAGGTTGACAGAGCACCTCCTCCTTTGATAAGTGACATCACTGTAGCTGCAGGTCCTAAAAGCACCATGTACCAAATGAGGCATTGTTATCGTTTTCATCTGATATTTTCAAATAAAAAACAGACGCATATTTTGTTTTTGGAGGGGGAGGTGGGCGGGGGAGTAGCAATAGAAATTTGTGAGGGAAAGGGGGGAACCAACGCTCCCCTCATGGTTATTGTAGTTTCTCACAAGTATTCTACCAACTTACCACCAGAAGAAAGGAAGGTTGGGAAGGACTATGAAACAGTTGTCGTTGATGTCAATTACTCTGAGATGAGGTGTTTCTTTTGGTTTATATCTGTAAAGCTTAATAAATAATATTCGACCTAGCTTTGCTAGATCATTATTACTCAAATCAAAATACAACATTTGTGAATTTCAGTTACCAAAATTTGTCAAACTTACCGACAGAGACAATAAGGCATGAAAGGATAAAGAAGCAAATACTGTTGACTATAGTTGAAACATCTTGAAATATCACTATTAGGAAATTAAATTTAAAGTTTTGACAATGAAGGCATATTGCGGTTTGAAGCAGATGCATGCAGACAAACTGGCGATGGGAGTTATTGAAGACAGTCTTCAAATCGAAGGAGATATAGCAACTCAAGTAGAAAGTAAGCCCATTTTCTGCAGAAGAGCGACTCTTCCAAAATAGTCAGTGCAACTACTATGCACCAAAGAGTTAAGTCTCTATGCATCAGACACTTGAAAAGGTGGAATGAAGGAGAACTGAGTTGCTGATGGACATAATCCTAAAATGACGATGATCAAAGATAATCCTGAATTGACGATGACCATAGATAATCCTCAAATGACGATGATCATAGATGCTGAAGTAGCAAGTGAGCTGGTAAGAAAACTAGCCAAAACTGAAGGAGATAAAAGATGATCCATCCTTTCCATGTTTCCAATTTTTTTGCAAAAGAGGGACTCTTCCAAAATAGTCAGTGCTACAACTAAGCACCGAAGAGTTAAGTCTCTATGCATCAGACACTTGGAAAGGTGGAACGAAGGAGAACTGAGTTACTGACAAACATAATCCTAAAATGACGATGATCGAAGATAATCCTGAATCGACGATGACCGTAGATAATCCTCAAATGACGATGATCGTAGATGCTGAAGTAGCAAGTGAGCTGGTAAGAAAACTTGCCAAAACTGAAGGAGATAATAAATATTCCATCCTTTCCATGTTTCCAATTTTTTTGCAAAAGAGGGACTCTTCCAAAATAGTCAGTGCTACAACTAAGCACCGAAGAGTTAAGTCTCTATGCATCAGACACTTGGAAAGGTGGAACGAAGGAGAACTGAGTTGCTGATGAACATAATCCTTAAATGATGATGATCGAAGATAATCCTCAATCGACGATGACCGTAGATAATCCTCAAATGACGATGATCGTAGATGCTGAAGTTGCAAGTGAGCTGGTAAGAAAACTTGCCAAAACTGAAGGAGATAATAAATATTCCATCCTTTCCGTGTTTCCAATTTTTTTGCAAAAGAGGGACTCTTCCAAAATAGTCAGTGCTACAACTAAGCACCGAAGAGTTAAGTCTCTATGCATCAGACACTTGGAAAGGTGGAACGAAGGAGAACTGAGTTGCTGATGAACATAATCCTAAAATGACGATGATCAAAGATAATCCTGAATTGACGATGACCGTAGATAATCCTCAAATGACGATGATCGTAGATGCTGAAGTAGCAAGTGAGCTGGTAAGAAAACTAGCCAAAACTGAAGGAGATAATAAATATTCCATCCTTTCCATGTTTCCAATTTTTTGAAAAAGAGGGACTCTTCCAAAATAGTCAGTGCTACAACTAAGCACCGAAGAGTTAAGTCTCTATGCATCAGACACTTGGAAAGGTGGAACGAAGGAGAACTGAGTTGCTGATGAACATAATCCTAAAATGACGATGATCGAAGATAATCCTCAATCGACGATGACCGTAGATAATCCTCAAATGACGCTGATCGTAGATGCTGAAGTAGCAAGTGAGCTTGTAAGAAAACTTGCCAAAACTGAAGGAGATCATAAATATTCCATCCTTTCCATGTTTCCAATTTTTTTGCAAAAGAGGGACTCTTCCAAAATAGTCAGTGCTACAACTAAGCACCGAAGAGTTAAGTCTCTATGCATCAGACACTTGGAAAGGTGGAACGAAGGAGAACTGAGTTGCTGATGAACATAATCCTTAAATGACGATGATCGAAGATAATCCTCAATCGACGATGACTGTAGATAATCCTCAAATGACGATGATCGTAGATGCTGAAGTAGCAAGTGAGCTGGTAAGAAAACTAGCCAAAACTGAAGGAGATAATAAATATTCCATCCTTTCCATGTTTCCAATTTTTTTGCAAAAGAGGGACTCTTCCAAAATAGTCAGTGCTACAACTAAGCACCGAAGAGATAAGTCTCTATGCATCAGACACTTGGAAAGGTGGAACGAAGGAGAACAGAGTTGATGACAAACATAATCCTAAAATGACGATGATTGAAGATAATCCTCAATCGATGATGACTGTAGATAATCCTCAAATGACGATGATCGTAGATGCTGAAGTTGCAAGTGAGCTGGTAAGAAAACTTGCCAAAACTGAAGGAGATAATAAATATTCCATCCTTTCCATGTTTCCAATTTTTTTGCAAAAGAGGGACTCTTCCAAAATAGTCAGTGCTACAACTAAGCACCGAAGAGTTAAGTCTCTATGCATCAGACACTTGGAAAGGTGGAACGAAGGAGAACTGAGTTGCTGATGAACATAATCCTTAAATGACGATGATCGAAGATAATCCTCAATCGACAATGACCGTAGATAATCCTCAAATGACGATGATTGTAGATGCTGAAGTAGCAAGTGAACTGGTAAGAAAACTTGCCAAAACTGAAGGAGATAATAAATATTCCATCCTTTCCATGATTCCAATTTTTTTGCAAAAGAGGGACTCTTCCAAAATAGTCAGTGCTACAACTAAGCACCGAAGAGTTAAGTCTCTATGCATCAGACACTTGGAAAGGTGGAACGAAGGAGAACTGAGTTGCTGATGAAAATAATCCTTAAATGACGATGATCGAAGATAATCCTCAATCGACGATGACCGTAGATAATCCTCAAATGACGATGATCGTAGATGCTGAAGTAGCAAGTGAGCTGGTAAAAAAACTAGCCAAAACTGAAGGAGATAATAAATATTCCATCCTTTCCATGTTTCCAATTTTTTTGCAAAAGAGGGACTCTTCCAAAATAGTCAGTGCTACAACTAAGCACCGAAGAGTTAAGTCTCTATGCATCAGACACTTGGAAAGGTGGAACGAAGGAGAACTGAGTTGCTGATGAACATAATCCTAAAATGACGATAATCGAAGATAATCCACAATCGACGATGACCGTAGATAATCCTCAAATGACGCTGATCGTAGATGCTGAAGTAGCAAGTGAGCTGGTAAGAAAACTTGCCAAAACTGAAGAAGATAACAAATATTCCATCCTTTCCATGTTTCCAATTTTTTTGCAAAAGAGGGACTCTTCCAAAATAGTCAGTGCTACAACTAAGCACCGAAGAAATAAGTCTCTATGCATCAGACACTTGGAAAGGTGGAACGAAGGAGAACTGAGTTGCTGACAAACACAATCCTAAAATGACGATGATTGAAGATAATCCTCAATCGATGATGACTGTAGATAATCCTCAAATGACGATGATCGTAGATGCTGAAGTTGCAAGTGAGCTGGTAAGAAAACTTGCCAAAACTGAAGGAGATAATAAATATTCCATCCTTTCCATGTTTCCAAATTTTTTGCAAAAGAGGGACTCTTCCAAAATAGTCAGTGCTACAACTAAGCACCGAAGAGTTAAGTCTCTATGCATCAGACACTTGGAAAGGTGGAACGAAGGAGAACTGAGTTGCTGATGAACATAATCCTAAAATGACGATGATCAAAGATAATCCTGAATTGACGATGACCGTAGATAATCCTCAAATGACAATGATTGTAGATGCTGAAGTAGCAAGTGAGCTGGTAAGAAAACTAGCCAAAACTGAAGGAGATAATAAATATTCCATCCTTTCCATGTTCCAATTTTTTTGCAAAAGAGGGACTCTTCCAAAATAGTCAGTGCTACAACTAAGCACCGAAGAGTTAAGTCTCTATGCATCAGACGCTTGGAAAGGTGGAACGAAGGAGAACTGAGTTGCTGATGAACATAATCCTAAAATGACGATGATTGAAGATAATCCTCAATCGATGATGACTGTAGATAATCCTCAAATGACGATGATCGTAGATGCTGAAGTTGCAAGTGAGCTGGTAAGAAAACTTGCCAAAACTGAAGGAGATAATAAATATTCCATCCTTTCCATGTTTCCAATTTTTTTGCAAAAGAGGGACTCTTCCAAAATAGTCAGTGCTACAACTAAGCACCGAAGAGATAAGTCTCTATGCATCAGACACTTGGAAAGGTGGAACGAAGGAGAACTGAGTTGATGACAAACATAATCCTAAAATGACGATGATTGAAGATAATCCTCAATCGATGATGACTGTAGATAATCCTCAAATGACGATGATCGTAGATGCTGAAGTTGCAAGTGAGCTGGTAAGAAAACTTGCCAAAACTGAAGGAGATAATAAATATTCCATCCTTTCCATGTTTCCAATTTTTTTGCAAAAGAGGGACTCTTCCAAAATAGTCAGTGCTACAACTAAGCACCGAAGAAATAAGTCTCTATGCATCAGACACTTGGAAAGGTGGAACGAAGGAGAACTGAGTTGCTGACAAACACAATCCTAAAATGACGATGATTGAAGATAATCCTCAATCGATGATGACTGTAGATAATCCTCAAATGACGATGATCGTAGATGCTGAAGTTGCAAGTGAGCTGGTAAGAAAACTAGCCAAAACTGAAGGAGATAATAAATATTCCATCCTTTCCATGTTTCCAATTTTTTTGCAAAAGAGGGACTCTTCCAAAATAGTCAGTGCTACAACTAAGCACCGAAGAGATAAGTCTCTATGCATCAGACACTTGGAAAGGTGGAACGAAGGAGAACAGAGTTGATGACAAACATAATCCTAAAATGACGATGATTGAAGATAATCCTCAATCGATGATGACTGTAGATAATCCTCAAATGACGATGATCGTAGATGCTGAAGTTGCAAGTGAGCTGGTAAGAAAACTTGCCAAAACTGAAGGAGATAATAAATATTCCATCCTTTCCATGTTTCCAATTTTTTTGCAAAAGAGGGACTCTTCCAAAATAGTCAGTGCTACAACTAAGCACCGAAGAGTTAAGTCTCTATGCATCAGACACTTGGAAAGGTGGAACGAAGGAGAACTGAGTTGCTGATGAACATAATCCTTAAATGACGATGATCGAAGATAATCCTCAATCGACAATGACCGTAGATAATCCTCAAATGACGATGATTGTAGATGCTGAAGTAGCAAGTGAACTGGTAAGAAAACTTGCCAAAACTGAAGGAGATAATAAATATTCCATCCTTTCCATGATTCCAATTTTTTTGCAAAAGAGGGACTCTTCCAAAATAGTCAGTGCTACAACTAAGCACCGAAGAGTTAAGTCTCTATGCATCAGACACTTGGAAAGGTGGAACGAAGGAGAACTGAGTTGCTGATGAAAATAATCCTTAAATGACGATGATCGAAGATAATCCTCAATCGACGATGACCGTAGATAATCCTCAAATGAGGCTGTTCGTAGATGCTGAAGTAGCAAGTGAGCTGGTAAGAAAACTAGCCAAAACTGAAGGAGATAATAAATATTCCATCCTTTCCATGTTTCCAATTTTTTTGCAAAAGAGGGACTCTTCCAAAATAGTCAGTGCTACAACTAAGCACCGAAGAGTTAAGTCTCTATGCATCAGACACTTGGAAAGGTGGAACGAAGGAGAACTGAGTTGCTGATGAACATAATCCTAAAATGACGATAATCGAAGATAATCCACAATCGACGATGACCGTAGATAATCCTCAAATGACGCTGATCGTAGATGCTGAAGTAGCAAGTGAGCTGGTAAGAAAACTTGCCAAAACTGAAGAAGATAACAAATATTCCATCCTTTCCATGTTTCCAATTTTTTTGCAAAAGAGGGACTCTTCCAAAATAGTCAGTGCTACAACTAAGCACCGAAGAAATAAGTCTCTATGCATCAGACACTTGGAAAGGTGGAACGAAGGAGAACTGAGTTGCTGACAAACACAATCCTAAAATGACGATGATTGAAGATAATCCTCAATCGATGATGACTGTAGATAATCCTCAAATGACGATGATCGTAGATGCTGAAGTTGCAAGTGAGCTGGTAAGAAAACTTGCCAAAACTGAAGGAGATAATAAATATTCCATCCTTTCCATGTTTCCAAATTTTTTGCAAAAGAGGGACTCTTCCAAAATAGTCAGTGCTACAACTAAGCACCGAAGAGTTAAGTCTCTATGCATCAGACACTTGGAAAGGTGGAACGAAGGAGAACTGAGTTGCTGATGAACATAATCCTAAAATGACGATGATCAAAGATAATCCTGAATTGACGATGACCGTAGATAATCCTCAAATGACAATGATTGTAGATGCTGAAGTAGCAAGTGAGCTGGTAAGAAAACTAGCCAAAACTGAAGGAGATAATAAATATTCCATCCTTTCCATGTTCCAATTTTTTTGCAAAAGAGGGACTCTTCCAAAATAGTCAGTGCTACAACTAAGCACCGAAGAGTTAAGTCTCTATGCATCAGACGCTTGGAAAGGTGGAACGAAGGAGAACTGAGTTGCTGATGAACATAATCCTAAAATGACGATGATTGAAGATAATCCTCAATCGATGATGACTGTAGATAATCCTCAAATGACGATGATCGTAGATGCTGAAGTTGCAAGTGAGCTGGTAAGAAAACTTGCCAAAACTGAAGGAGATAATAAATATTCCATCCTTTCCATGTTTCCAATTTTTTTGCAAAAGAGGGACTCTTCCAAAATAGTCAGTGCTACAACTAAGCACCGAAGAGATAAGTCTCTATGCATCAGACACTTGGAAAGGTGGAACGAAGGAGAACTGAGTTGATGACAAACATAATCCTAAAATGACGATGATTGAAGATAATCCTCAATCGATGATGACTGTAGATAATCCTCAAATGACGATGATCGTAGATGCTGAAGTTGCAAGTGAGCTGGTAAGAAAACTTGCCAAAACTGAAGGAGATAATAAATATTCCATCCTTTCCATGTTTCCAATTTTTTTGCAAAAGAGGGACTCTTCCAAAATAGTCAGTGCTACAACTAAGCACCGAAGAAATAAGTCTCTATGCATCAGACACTTGGAAAGGTGGAACGAAGGAGAACTGAGTTGCTGACAAACACAATCCTAAAATGACGATGATTGAAGATAATCCTCAATCGATGATGACTGTAGATAATCCTCAAATGACGATGATCGTAGATGCTGAAGTTGCAAGTGAGCTGGTAAGAAAACTAGCCAAAACTGAAGGAGATAATAAATATTCCATCCTTTCCATGTTTCCAATTTTTTTGCAAAAGAGGGACTCTTCCAAAATAGTCAGTGCTACAACTAAGCACCGAAGAGATAAGTCTCTATGCATCAGACACTTGGAAAGGTGGAACGAAGGAGAACAGAGTTGATGACAAACATAATCCTAAAATGACGATGATTGAAGATAATCCTCAATCGATGATGACTGTAGATAATCCTCAAATGACGATGATCGTAGATGCTGAAGTTGCAAGTGAGCTGGTAAGAAAACTTGCCAAAACTGAAGGAGATAATAAATATTCCATCCTTTCCATGTTTCCAATTTTTTTGCAAAAGAGGGACTCTTCCAAAATAGTCAGTGCTACAACTAAGCACCGAAGAGTTAAGTCTCTATGCATCAGACACTTGGAAAGGTGGAACGAAGGAGAACTGAGTTGCTGATGAACATAATCCTTAAATGACGATGATCGAAGATAATCCTCAATCGACAATGACCGTAGATAATCCTCAAATGACGATGATTGTAGATGCTGAAGTAGCAAGTGAACTGGTAAGAAAACTTGCCAAAACTGAAGGAGATAATAAATATTCCATCCTTTCCATGATTCCAATTTTTTTGCAAAAGAGGGACTCTTCCAAAATAGTCAGTGCTACAACTAAGCACCGAAGAGTTAAGTCTCTATGCATCAGACACTTGGAAAGGTGGAACGAAGGAGAACTGAGTTGCTGATGAAAATAATCCTTAAATGACGATGATCGAAGATAATCCTCAATCGACGATGACCGTAGATAATCCTCAAATGACGATGATCGTAGATGCTGAAGTAGCAAGTGAGCTGGTAAAAAAACTAGCCAAAACTGAAGGAGATAATAAATATTCCATCCTTTCCATGTTTCCAATTTTTTTGCAAAAGAGGGACTCTTCCAAAATAGTCAGTGCTACAACTAAGCACCGAAGAGTTAAGTCTCTATGCATCAGACACTTGGAAAGGTGGAACGAAGGAGAACTGAGTTGCTGATGAACATAATCCTAAAATGACGATAATCGAAGATAATCCACAATCGACGATGACCGTAGATAATCCTCAAATGACGCTGATCGTAGATGCTGAAGTAGCAAGTGAGCTGGTAAGAAAACTTGCCAAAACTGAAGAAGATAACAAATATTCCATCCTTTCCATGTTTCCAATTTTTTTGCAAAAGAGGGACTCTTCCAAAATAGTCAGTGCTACAACTAAGCACCGAAGAAATAAGTCTCTATGCATCAGACACTTGGAAAGGTGGAACGAAGGAGAACTGAGTTGCTGACAAACACAATCCTAAAATGACGATGATTGAAGATAATCCTCAATCGATGATGACTGTAGATAATCCTCAAATGACGATGATCGTAGATGCTGAAGTTGCAAGTGAGCTGGTAAGAAAACTTGCCAAAACTGAAGGAGATAATAAATATTCCATCCTTTCCATGTTTCCAAATTTTTTGCAAAAGAGGGACTCTTCCAAAATAGTCAGTGCTACAACTAAGCACCGAAGAGTTAAGTCTCTATGCATCAGACACTTGGAAAGGTGGAACGAAGGAGAACTGAGTTGCTGATGAACATAATCCTAAAATGACGATGATCAAAGATAATCCTGAATTGACGATGACCGTAGATAATCCTCAAATGACAATGATTGTAGATGCTGAAGTAGCAAGTGAGCTGGTAAGAAAACTAGCCAAAACTGAAGGAGATAATAAATATTCCATCCTTTCCATGTTCCAATTTTTTTGCAAAAGAGGGACTCTTCCAAAATAGTCAGTGCTACAACTAAGCACCGAAGAGTTAAGTCTCTATGCATCAGACGCTTGGAAAGGTGGAACGAAGGAGAACTGAGTTGCTGATGAACATAATCCTAAAATGACGATGATTGAAGATAATCCTCAATCGATGATGACTGTAGATAATCCTCAAATGACGATGATCGTAGATGCTGAAGTTGCAAGTGAGCTGGTAAGAAAACTTGCCAAAACTGAAGGAGATAATAAATATTCCATCCTTTCCATGTTTCCAATTTTTTTGCAAAAGAGGGACTCTTCCAAAATAGTCAGTGCTACAACTAAGCACCGAAGAGATAAGTCTCTATGCATCAGACACTTGGAAAGGTGGAACGAAGGAGAACTGAGTTGATGACAAACATAATCCTAAAATGACGATGATTGAAGATAATCCTCAATCGATGATGACTGTAGATAATCCTCAAATGACGATGATCGTAGATGCTGAAGTTGCAAGTGAGCTGGTAAGAAAACTTGCCAAAACTGAAGGAGATAATAAATATTCCATCCTTTCCATGTTTCCAATTTTTTTGCAAAAGAGGGACTCTTCCAAAATAGTCAGTGCTACAACTAAGCACCGAAGAAATAAGTCTCTATGCATCAGACACTTGGAAAGGTGGAACGAAGGAGAACTGAGTTGCTGACAAACACAATCCTAAAATGACGATGATTGAAGATAATCCTCAATCGATGATGACTGTAGATAATCCTCAAATGACGATGATCGTAGATGCTGAAGTTGCAAGTGAGCTGGTAAGAAAACTTGCCAAAACTGAAGGAGATAATAAATATTCCATCCTTTCCATGTTTCCAAATTTTTTGCAAAAGAGGGACTCTTCCAAAATAGTCAGTGCTACAACTAAGCACCGAAGAGTTAAGTCTCTATGCATCAGACACTTGGAAATGTGGAACGAAGGAGAACTGAGTTGCTGATGAACATAATCCTTAAATGACGATGATCGAAGATAATCCTCAATCGACGATGACCGTAGATAATCCTCAAATGACGATGATCGTAGATGCTGAAGTAGCAAGTGAGCTGGTAAGAAAACTAGCCAAAACTGAAGGAGATAATAAATATTCCATCCTTTCCATGTTTCCAATTTTGTTGCAAAAGAGGGACTCTTCCAAAATAGTCAGTGCTACAACTAAGCACCGAAGAGTTAAGTCTCTATGCATCAGACACTTGGAAAGGTGGAACGAAGGAGAACTGAGTTGCTGATGAACATAATCCTAAAATGACGATGATCGAAGATAATCCACAATCGACGATGACCGTAGATAATCCTCAAATGACGCTGATCGTAGATGCTGAAGTAGCAAGTGAGCTGGTAAGAAAACTTGCCAAAACTGAAGGAGATAACAAATATTCCATCCTTTCCATGTTTCCAATTTTTTTGCAAAAGAGGGACTCTTCCAAAATAGTCAGTGCTACAACTAAGCACCGAAAAGATAAGTCTCTATGCATCAGACACTTGGAAAGGTGGAACGAAGGAGAACTGAGTTGCTGACAAACACAATCCTAAAATGACGATGATTGAAGATAATCCTCAATCGATGATGACTGTAGATAATCCTCAAATGACGATGATCGTAGATGCTGAAGTTGCAAGTGAGCTGGTAAGAAAACTTGCCAAAACTGAAGGAGATAATAAATATTCCATCCTTTCCATGTTTCCAATTTTTTTGCAAAAGAGGGACTCTTCCAAAATAGTCAGTGCTACAACTAAGCACCGAAGAGTTAAGTCTCTATGCATCAGACACTTGGAAAGGTGGAACGAAGGAGAACTGAGTTGCTGATGAACATAATCCTAAAATGACGATGATCAAAGATAATCCTGAATTGACGATGACCGTAGATAATCCTCAAATGACAATGATTGTAGATGCTGAAGTAGCAAGTGAGCTGGTAAGAAAACTAGCCAAAACTGAAGGAGATAATAAATATTCCATCCTTTCCATGTTCCAATTTTTTTGCAAAAGAGGGACTCTTCCAAAATAGTCAGTGCTACAACTAAGCACCGAAGAGTTAAGTCTCTATGCATCAGACACTTGGAAAGGTGGAACGAAGGAGAACTGAGTTGCTGATGAACATAATCCTAAAATGACGATGATTGAAGATAATCCTCAATCGATGATGACTGTAGATAATCCTCAAATGACGATGATCGTAGATGCTGAAGTTGCAAGTGAGCTGGTAAGAAAACTTGCCAAAACTGAAGGAGATAATAAATATTCCATCCTTTCCATTTTTCCAATTTTTTTGCAAAAGAGGGACTCTTCCAAAATAGTCAGTGCTACAACTAAGCACCGAAGAGTTAAGTCTCTATGCATCAGACACTTGGAAAGGTGGAACGAAGGAGAACTGAGTTGCTGATGAACATAATCCTAAAATGACGATGATCAAAGATAATCCTGAATTGACGATGACCGTAGATAATCCTCAAATGACAATGATTGTAGATGCTGAAGTAGCAAGTGAGCTGGTAAGAAAACTAGCCAAAACTGAAGGAGATAATAAATATTCCATCCTTTCCATGTTTCCAATTTTTTTGCAAAAGAGGGACTCTTCCAAAATAGTCAGTGCTACAACTAAGCACCGAAGAGTTAAGTCTCTATGCATCAGACACTTGGAAAGGTGGAACGAAGGAGAACTGAGTTGCTGATGAAAATAATCCTTAAATGACGATGATCGAAGATAATCCTCAATCGACGATGACCATAGATAATCCTCAAATGACGATGATCGTAGATGCTGAAGTTGCAAGTGAGCTGGTAAGAAAACTTGCCAAAACTGAAGGAGATAATAAATATTCCATCCTTTCCATGTTTCCAATTTTTTTGCAAAAGAGGGACTCTTCCAAAATAGTCAGTGCTACAACTAAGCACCGAAGAGTTAAGTCTCTATGCATCAGACACTTGGAAAGGTGGAACGAAGGAGAACTGAGTTGCTGATGAACATAATCCTAAAATGACGATGATCAAAGATAATCCTGAATTGACGATGACCGTAGATAATCCTCAAATGACGCTGATCGTAGATGCTGAAGTAGCAAGTGAGCTGGTAAGAAAACTTGCCAAAACTGAAGGAGATAACAAATATTCCATCCTTTCCATGTTTCCAATTTTTTTGCAAAAGAGGGACTCTTCCAAAATAGTCAGTGCTACAACTAAGCACCGAAAAGATAAGTCTCTATGCATCAGACACTTGGAAAGGTGGAACGAAGGAGAACTGAGTTGCTGACAAACACAATCCTAAAATGACGATGATTGAAGATAATCCTCAATCGATGATGACTGTAGATAATCCTCAAATGACGATGATCGTAGATGCTGAAGTTGCAAGTGAGCTGGTAAGAAAACTTGCCAAAACTGAAGGAGATAATAAATATTCCATCCTTTCCATGTTTCCAATTTTTTTGCAAAAGAGGGACTCTTCCAAAATAGTCAGTGCTACAACTAAGCACCGAAGAGTTAAGTCTCTATGCATCAGACACTTGGAAAGGTGGAACGAAGGAGAACTGAGTTGCTGATGAACATAATCCTAAAATGACGATGATCAAAGATAATCCTGAATTGACGATGACCGTAGATAATCCTCAAATGACAATGATTGTAGATGCTGAAGTAGCAAGTGAGCTGGTAAGAAAACTAGCCAAAACTGAAGGAGATAATAAATATTCCATCCTTTCCATGTTCCAATTTTTTTGCAAAAGAGGGACTCTTCCAAAATAGTCAGTGCTACAACTAAGCACCGAAGAGTTAAGTCTCTATGCATCAGACACTTGGAAAGGTGGAACGAAGGAGAACTGAGTTGCTGATGAACATAATCCTAAAATGACGATGATTGAAGATAATCCTCAATCGATGATGACTGTAGATAATCCTCAAATGACGATGATCGTAGATGCTGAAGTTGCAAGTGAGCTGGTAAGAAAACTTGCCAAAACTGAAGGAGATAATAAATATTCCATCCTTTCCATTTTTCCAATTTTTTTGCAAAAGAGGGACTCTTCCAAAATAGTCAGTGCTACAACTAAGCACCGAAGAGTTAAGTCTCTATGCATCAGACACTTGGAAAGGTGGAACGAAGGAGAACTGAGTTGCTGATGAACATAATCCTAAAATGACGATGATCAAAGATAATCCTGAATTGACGATGACCGTAGATAATCCTCAAATGACAATGATTGTAGATGCTGAAGTAGCAAGTGAGCTGGTAAGAAAACTAGCCAAAACTGAAGGAGATAATAAATATTCCATCCTTTCCATGTTTCCAATTTTTTTGCAAAAGAGGGACTCTTCCAAAATAGTCAGTGCTACAACTAAGCACCGAAGAGTTAAGTCTCTATGCATCAGACACTTGGAAAGGTGGAACGAAGGAGAACTGAGTTGCTGATGAAAATAATCCTTAAATGACGATGATCGAAGATAATCCTCAATCGACGATGACCATAGATAATCCTCAAATGACGATGATCGTAGATGCTGAAGTTCCAAGTGAGCTGGTAAGAAAACTTGCCAAAACTGAAGGAGATAATAAATATTCCATCCTTTCCATGTTTCCAATTTTTTTGCAAAAGAGGGACTCTTCCAAAATAGTCAGTGCTACAACTAAGCACCGAAGAGTTAAGTCTCTATGCATCAGACACTTGGAAAGGTGGAACGAAGAAGAACTGAGTTGCTGATGAACATAATCCTTAAATGACGATGATCAAAGATAATCCTGAATTGACGATGACCGTAGATAATCCTCAAATGACGATGATCGTAGATGCTGAAGTAGCAAGTGAGCTGGTAAGAAAACTAGCCAAAACTGAAGGAGATAATAAATATTCCATCCTTTCCATGTTTCCAATTTTGTTGCAAAAGAGGGACTCTTCCAAAATAGTCAGTGCTACAACTAAGCACCGAAGAGTTAAGTCTCTATGCATCAGACACTTGGAAAGGTGGAACGAAGGAGAACTGAGTTGCTGATGAAAATAATCCTTAAATGACGATGATCGAAGATAATCCTCAATCGACGATGACCATAGATAATCCTCAAATGACGATGATCGTAGATGCTGAAGTTGCAAGTGAGCTGGTAAGAAAACTTGCCAAAACTGAAGGAGATAATAAATATTCCATCCTTTCCATGTTTCCAATTTTTTTGCAAAAGAGGGACTCTTCCAAAATAGTCAGTGCTACAACTAAGCACCGAAGAGTTAAGTCTCTATGCATCAGACACTTGGAAAGGTGGAACGAAGGAGAACTGAGTTGCTGATGAACATAATCCTTAAATGACGATGATCAAAGATAATCCTCAATCGACGATGACCGTAGATAATCCTCAAATGACGATGATCGTAGATTCTGAAGTAGCAAGTGGGCTGGTAAGAAACCTTGCCAAAACTGAAGGAGATAATAAATATTCCATCCTTTCCATGTTTCCAATTTTTTTGCAAAAGAGGGACTCTTCCAAAATAGTCAGTGCTACAACTAAGCACCAAAGAGTTAAGTCTCTATGCATCAGACACTTGGAAAGGTGGAACGAAGGAGAACTGAGTTGCTGATGAACATAATCCTAAAATGACGATGATCAAAGATAATCCTGAATTGACGATGACCGTAGATAATCCTCAAATGACGATGATCGTAGATGCTGAAGTAGCAAGTGAGCTGGTAAGAAAACTAGCCAAAACTGAAGGAGATAATAAATATTCCATCCTTTCCATGTTTCCAATTTTTTTGCAAAAGAGGGACTCTTCCAAAATAGTCAGTGCTACAACTAAGCACCGAAGAGTTAAGTCTCTATGCATCAGACACTTGGAAAGGTGGAACGAAGAAGAACTGAGTTGCTGACAAACATAATCCTAAAATGACGATGATTGAAGATAATCCTCAATCGACGATGACTGTAGATAATCCTCAAATGACGATGATCGTAGATGCTGAAGTAGCAAGTGAGCTGGTAAGAAAACTAGCCAAAACTGAAGGAGATATTAAATATTCCATCCTTTCCATGTTTCCAATTTTTTTGCAAAAGAGGGACTCTTCCAAAATAGTCAGTGCTACAACTAAGCACCGAAGAGTTAAGTCTCTATGCATCAGACACTTGGAAAGGTGGAACGAAGGAGAACTGAGTTGCTGATGAAAATAATCCTTAAATGACGATGATCGAAGATAATCCTCAATCGACGATGACCATAGATAATCCTCAAATGACGATGATCGTAGATGCTGAAGTTGCAAGTGAGCTGGTAAGAAAACTTGCCAAAACTGAAGGAGATAATAAATATTCCATCCTTTCCATGTTTCCAATTTTTTTGCAAAAGAGGGACTCTTCCAAAATAGTCAGTGCTACAACTAAGCACCGAAGAGTTAAGTCTCTATGCATCAGACACTTGGAAAGGTGGAACGAAGGAGAACTGAGTTGCTGATGAACATAATCCTTAAATGACGATGATCAAAGATAATCCTCAATCGACGATGACCGTAGATAATCCTCAAATGACGATGATCGTAGATTCTGAAGTAGCAAGTGAGCTGGTAAGAAAACTTGCCAAAACTGAAGGAGATAATAAATATTCCATCCTTTCCATGTTTCCAATTTTTTTGCAAAAGAGGGACTCTTCCAAAATAGTCAGTGCTACAACTAAGCACCGAAGAGTTAAGTCTCTATGCATCAGACACTTGGAAATGTGGAACGAAGGAGAACTGAGTTGCTGATGAACATAATCCTAAAATGACGATGATCAAAGATAATCCTGAATTGACGATGACCGTAGATAATCCTCAAATGACGATGATCGTAGATGCTGAAGTAGCAAGTGAGCTGGTAAGAAAACTAGCCAAAACTGAAGGAGATAATAAATATTCCATCCTTTCCATGTTTCCAATTTTTTTGCAAAAGAGGGACTCTTCCAAAATAGTCAGTGCTACAACTAAGCACCGAAGAGTTAAGTCTCTATGCATCAGACACTTGGAAAGGTGGAACGAAGGAGAACTGAGTTGCTGATGAAAATAATCCTAAAATGACGATGATCGAAGATAATCCTCAATCGACGATGACCATAGATAATCCTCAAATGACGATGATCGTAGATGCTGAAGTTGCAAGTGAGCTGGTAAGAAAACTTGCCAAAACTGAAGGAGATAATAAATATTCCATCCTTTCCATGTTTCCAATTTTTTTGCAAAAGAGGGACTCTTCCAAAATAGTCAGTGCTACAACTAAGCACCGAAGAGTTAAGTCTCTATGCATCATACACTTGGAAAGGTGGAACGAAGGAGAACTGAGTTGCTGATGAATATAATCCTTAAATGACGATGATCAAAGATAATCCTCAATCGACGATGACCGTAGATAATCCTCAAATGACGATGATCGTAGACGCTGAAGTAGCAAGTGAGCTGGTAAGAAAACTAGCCAAAACTGAAGGAGATAATAAATATTCCATCCTTTCCATGTTTCCAATTTTTTTGCAAAAGAGGGACTCTTCCAAAATAGTCAGTGCTACAACTAAGCACCGAAGAGTTAAGTCTCTATGCATCAGACACTTGGAAAGGTGGAACGAAGGAGAACTGAGTTGCTGATGAACATAATCCTTAAATGACGATGATCAAAGATAATCCTCAATCGACGATGACCGTAGATAATCCTCAAATGACGATGATCGTAGATTCTGAAGTAGCAAGTGAGCTGGTAAGAAAACTTGCCAAAACTGAAGGAGATAATAAATATTCCATCCTTTCCATGTTTCCAATTTTTTTGCAAAAGAGGGACTCTTCCAAAATAGTCAGTGCTACAACTAAGCACCGAAGAGTTAAGTCTCTATGCATCAGACACTTGGAAATGTGGAACGAAGGAGAACTGAGTTGCTGATGAACATAATCCTAAAATGACGATGATCAAAGATAATCCTGAATTGACGATGACCGTAGATAATCCTCAAATGACGATGATCGTAGATGCTGAAGTAGCAAGTGAGCTGGTAAGAAAACTAGCCAAAACTGAAGGAGATAATAAATATTCCATCCTTTCCATGTTTCCAATTTTTTTGCAAAAGAGGGACTCTTCCAAAATAGTCAGTGCTACAACTAAGCACCGAAGAGTTAAGTCTCTATGCATCAGACACTTGGAAAGGTGGAACGAAGGAGAACTGAGTTGCTGATGAATATAATCCTTAAATGACGATGATCGAAGATAATCCTCAATCGACGATGACCATAGATAATCCTCAAATGACGATGATCGTAGATGCTGAAGTTGCAAGTGAGCTGGTAAGAAAACTTGCCAAAACTGAAGGAGATAATAAATATTCCATCCTTTCCATGTTTCCAATTTTTTTGCAAAAGAGGGACTCTTCCAAAATAGTCAGTGCTACAACTAAGCACCGAAGAGTTAAGTCTCTATGCATCATACACTTGGAAAGGTGGAACGAAGGAGAACTGAGTTGCTGATGAATATAATCCTTAAATGACGATGATCAAAGATAATCCTCAATCGACGATGACCGTAGATAATCCTCAAATGACGATGATCGTAGACGCTGAAGTAGCAAGTGAGCTGGTAAGAAAACTAGCCAAAACTGAAGGAGATAATAAATATTCCATCCTTTCCATGTTTCCAATTTTTTTGCAAACGAGGGACTCTTCCAAAATAGTCAGTGCTACAACTAAGCATCGAAGAGTTAAGTCTCTATGCATCAGACACTTGGAAAGGTGGAACGAAGGAGAACTGAGTTGCTGATGAACATAATCCTAAAATGACGATGATTGAAGATAATCCTCAATCGACGATGACTGTAGATAATCCTCAAATGACGATGATCGTAGATGCTGAAGTTGCAAGTGAGCTGGTAAGAAAACTTGCCAAAACTGAAGGAGATAATAAATATTCCATCCTTTCCATGTTTCCAATTTTTTTGCAAAAGAGGGACTCTTCCAAAATAGTCAGTGCTACAACTAAGCACCGAAGAGTTAAGTCTCTATGTATCAGACACTTGGAAAGGTGGAACGAAGAAGAACTGAGTTGCTGACAAACATAATCCTAAAATGACGATGATCAAAGATAATCCTGAATTGACGATGACCGTAGATAATCCTCAAATGACAATGATTGTAGATGCTGAAGTAGCAAGTGAGCTGGTAAGAAAACTAGCCAAAACTGAAGGAGATAATAAATATTCCATCCTTTCCATGTTTCCAATTTTTTTGCAAAAGAGGGACTCTTCCAAAATAGTCAGTGCTACAACTAAGCATCGAAGAGTTAAGTCTCTATGCATCAGACACTTGGAAAGGTGGAACGAAGGAGAACTGAGTTGCTGATGAACATAATCCTAAAATGACGATGACCGAAGATAATCCTCAATCGACGATGACCGTAGATAATCCTCAAATGAGGCTGTTCGTAGATGCTGAAGTAGCAAGTGAGCTGGTAAGAAAACTTGCCAAAACTGAAGGAGATAACAAATATTCCATCCTTTCCATGTTTCCAATTTTTTTGCAAAAGAGGGACTCTTCCAAAATAGTCAGTGCTACAACTAAGCACCGAAGAGTTAAGTCTCTATGCATCAGACACTTGGAAAGGTGGAACGAAGGAGAACTGAGTTGCTGATGAACATAATCCTAAAATGACGATGATCGAAGATTATCCTCAATCGAAGATGACCGTAGATAATCCTCAAATGACGCTGATCGTAGATGCTGAAGTTGCAAGTGAGCTGGTAAGAAAACTTGCCAAAACTGAAGGAGATAATAAATATTCCATCCTTTCCATGTTTCCAATTTTTTTGCAAAAGAGGGACTCTTCCAAAATAGTCAGTGCTACAACTAAGCACCGAAGAGTTAAGTCTCTATGCATCAGACACTTGGAAAGGTGGAACGAAGAAGAACTGAGTTGCTGACAAACATAATCCTAAAATGACGATGATTGAAGATAATCCTCAATCGACGATGACTGTAGATAATCCTCAAATGACGATGATCGTAGACGCTGAAGTAGCAAGTGAGCTGGTAAGAAAACTAGCCAAAACTGAAGGAGATAATAAATATTCCATCCTTTCCATGTTTCCAATTTTTTTGCAAAAGAGGGACTCTTCCAAAATAGTCAGTGCTACAACTAAGCACCGAAGAGTTAAGTCTCTATGCATCAGACACTTGGAAAGGTGGAACGAAGGAGAACTGAGTTGCTGATGAACATAATCCTTAAATGACGATGATCAAAGATAATCCTCAATCGACGATGACCGTAGATAATCCTCAAATGACGATGATCGTAGATTCTGAAGTAGCAAGTGAGCTGGTAAGAAAACTTGCCAAAACTGAAGGAGATAATAAATATTCCATCCTTTCCATGTTTCCAATTTTTTTGCAAAAGAGGGACTCTTCCAAAATAGTCAGTGCTACAACTAAGCACCGAAGAGTTAAGTCTCTATGCATCAGACACTTGGAAATGTGGAACGAAGGAGAACTGAGTTGCTGATGAACATAATCCTAAAATGACGATGATCAAAGATAATCCTGAATTGACGATGACCGTAGATAATCCTCAAATGACGATGATCGTAGATGCTGAAGTAGCAAGTGAGCTGGTAAGAAAACTAGCCAAAACTGAAGGAGATAATAAATATTCCATCCTTTCCATGTTTCCAATTTTTTTGCAAAAGAGGGACTCTTCCAAAATAGTCAGTGCTACAACTAAGCACCGAAGAGTTAAGTCTCTATGCATCAGACACTTGGAAAGGTGGAACGAAGGAGAACTGAGTTGCTGATGAAAATAATCCTTAAATGACGATGATCGAAGATAATCCTCAATCGACGATGACCATAGATAATCCTCAAATGACGATGATCGTAGATGCTGAAGTTGCAAGTGAGCTGGTAAGAAAACTTGCCAAAACTGAAGGAGATAATAAATATTCCATCCTTTCCATGTTTCCAATTTTTTTGCAAAAGAGGGACTCTTCCAAAATAGTCAGTGCTACAACTAAGCACCGAAGAGTTAAGTCTCTATGCATCATACACTTGGAAAGGTGGAACGAAGGAGAACTGAGTTGCTGATGAATATAATCCTTAAATGACGATGATCAAAGATAATCCTCAATCGACGATGACCGTAGATAATCCTCAAATGACGATGATCGTAGACGCTGAAGTAGCAAGTGAGCTGGTAAGAAAACTAGCCAAAACTGAAGGAGATAATAAATATTCCATCCTTTCCATGTTTCCAATTTTTTTGCAAACGAGGGACTCTTCCAAAATAGTCAGTGCTACAACTAAGCATCGAAGAGTTAAGTCTCTATGCATCAGACACTTGGAAAGGTGGAACGAAGGAGAACTGAGTTGCTGATGAACATAATCCTAAAATGACGATGATTGAAGATAATCCTCAATCGACGATGACTGTAGATAATCCTCAAATGACGATGATCGTAGATGCTGAAGTTGCAAGTGAGCTGGTAAGAAAACTTGCCAAAACTGAAGGAGATAATAAATATTCCATCCTTTCCATGTTTCCAATTTTTTTGCAAAAGAGGGACTCTTCCAAAATAGTCAGTGCTACAACTAAGCACCGAAGAGTTAAGTCTCTATGTATCAGACACTTGGAAAGGTGGAACGAAGAAGAACTGAGTTGCTGACAAACATAATCCTAAAATGACGATGATCAAAGATAATCCTGAATTGACGATGACCGTAGATAATCCTCAAATGACAATGATTGTAGATGCTGAAGTAGCAAGTGAGCTGGTAAGAAAACTAGCCAAAACTGAAGGAGATAATAAATATTCCATCCTTTCCATGTTTCCAATTTTTTTGCAAAAGAGGGACTCTTCCAAAATAGTCAGTGCTACAACTAAGCATCGAAGAGTTAAGTCTCTATGCATCAGACACTTGGAAAGGTGGAACGAAGGAGAACTGAGTTGCTGATGAACATAATCCTAAAATGACGATGACCGAAGATAATCCTCAATCGACGATGACCGTAGATAATCCTCAAATGAGGCTGTTCGTAGATGCTGAAGTAGCAAGTGAGCTGGTAAGAAAACTTGCCAAAACTGAAGGAGATAACAAATATTCCATCCTTTCCATGTTTCCAATTTTTTTGCAAAAGAGGGACTCTTCCAAAATAGTCAGTGCTACAACTAAGCACCGAAGAGTTAAGTCTCTATGCATCAGACACTTGGAAAGGTGGAACGAAGGAGAACTGAGTTGCTGATGAACATAATCCTAAAATGACGATGATCGAAGATTATCCTCAATCGAAGATGACCGTAGATAATCCTCAAATGACGCTGATCGTAGATGCTGAAGTTGCAAGTGAGCTGGTAAGAAAACTTGCCAAAACTGAAGGAGATAATAAATATTCCATCCTTTCCATGTTTCCAATTTTTTTTGCAAAAGAGGGACTCTTCCAAAATAGTCAGTGCTACAACTAAGCACCGAAGAGTTAAGTCTCTATGCATCAGACACTTGGAAAGGTGGAACGAAGAAGAACTGAGTTGCTGACAAACATAATCCTAAAATGACGATGATTGAAGATAATCCTCAATCGACGATGACTGTAGATAATCCTCAAATGACGATGATCGTAGATGCTGAAGTAGCAAGTGAGCTGGTAAGAAAACTAGCCAAAACTGAAGGAGATAATAAATATTCCATCCTTTCCATGTTTCCAATTTTTTTGCAAAAGAGGGACTCTTCCAAAATAGTCAGTGCTACAACTAAGCACCGAAGAGTTAAGTCTCTATGCATCAGACACTTGGAAAGGTGGAACGAAGGAGAACTGAGTTGCTGATGAAAATAATCCTTAAATGACGATGATCGAAGATAATCCTCAATCGACGATGACCGTAGATAATCCTCAAATGACGCTGATCGTAGATGCTGAAGTAGCAAGTGAGCTGGTAAGAAAACTAGCCAAAACTGAAGGAGATAATAAATATTCCATCCTTTCCATGTTTCCAATTTTTTTGCAAAAGAGGGACTCTTCCAAAATAGTCAGTGCTACAACTAAGCACCGAAGAGTTAAGTCTCTATGCATCAGACACTTGGAAAGGTGGAACGAAGAAGAACTGAGTTGCTGATGAACATAATCCTTAAATGACGATGATCAAAGATAATCCTCAATCGACGATGACCGTAGATAATCCTCAAATGACGATGATCGTAGATTCTGAAGTAGCAAGTGAGCTGGTAAGAAAACTTGCCAAAACTGAAGGAGATAATAAATATTCCATCCTTTCCATGTTTCCAATTTTTTTGCAAAAGAGGGACTCTTCCAAAATAGTCAGTGCTACAACTAAGCACCGAAGAGTTAAGTCTCTATGCATCAGACACTTGGAAAGGTGGAACGAAGGAGAACTGAGTTGCTGATGAACATAATCCTAAAATGACGATGATCAAAGATAATCCTGAATTGACGATGACCGTAGATAATCCTCAAATGACGATGATCGTAGATGCTGAAGTAGCAAGTGAGCTGGTAAGAAAACTAGCCAAAACTGAAGGAGATAATAAATATTCCATCCTTTCCATGTTTCCAATTTTTTTGCAAAAGAGGGACTCTTCCAAAATAGTCAGTGCTACAACTAAGCACCGAAGAGTTAAGTCTCTATGCATCAGACACTTGGAAAGGTGGAACGAAGGAGAATTGAGTTGCTGATGAAAATAATCCTTAAATGACGATGATCGAAGATAATCCTCAATCGACGATGACCATAGATAATCCTCAAATGACGATGATCGTAGATGCTGAAGTTGCAAGTGAGCTGGTAAGAAAACTTGCCAAAACTGAAGGAGATAATAAATATTCCATCCTTTCCATGTTTCCAATTTTTTTGCAAAAGAGGGACTCTTCCAAAATAGTCAGTGCTACAACTAAGCACCGAAGAGTTAAGTCTCTATGCATCAGACACTTGGAAAGGTGGAACGAAGGAGAACTGAGTTGCTGATGAACATAATCCTTAAATGACGATGATCAAAGATAATCCTCAATCGACGATGACCGTAGATAATCCTCAAATGACGATGATCGTAGATTCTGAAGTAGCAAGTGAGCTGGTAAGAAACCTTGCCAAAACTGAAGGAGATAATAAATATTCCATCCTTTCCATGTTTCCAATTTTTTTGCAAAAGAGGGACTCTTCCAAAATAGTCAGTGCTACAACTAAGCACCGAAGAGTTAAGTCTCTATGCATCAGACACTTGGAAAGGTGGAACGAAGGAGAACTGAGTTGCTGATGAACATAATCCTAAAATGACGATGATCAAAGATAATCCTGAATTGACGATGACCGTAGATAATCCTCAAATGACGATGATCGTAGATGCTGAAGTAGCAAGTGAGCTGGTAAGAAAACTAGCCAAAACTGAAGGAGATAATAAATATTCCATCCTTTCCATGTTTCCAATTTTTTTGCAAAAGAGGGACTCTTCCAAAATAGTCAGTGCTACAACTAAGCACCGAAGAGTTAAGTCTCTATGCATCAGACACTTGGAAAGGTGGAACGAAGAAGAACTGAGTTGCTGACAAACATAATCCTAAAATGACGATGATTGAAGATAATCCTCAATCGACGATGACCGTAGATAATCCTCAAATGACGATGATCGTAGATGCTGAAGTAGCAAGTGAGCTGGTAAGAAAACTAGCCAAAACTGAAGGAGATAATAAATATTCCATCCTTTCCATGTTTCCAATTTTTTTGCAAAAGAGGGACTCTTCCAAAATAGTCAGTGCTACAACTAAGCACCGAAGAGTTAAGTCTCTATGCATCAGACACTTGGAAAGGTGGAACGAAGGAGAACTGAGTTGCTGATGAAAATAATCCTTAAATGACGATGATCGAAGATAATCCTCAATCGACGATGACCATAGATAATCCTCAAATGACGATGATCGTAGATGCTGAAGTTGCAAGTGAGCTGGTAAGAAAACTTGCCAAAACTGAAGGAGATAATAAATATTCCATCCTTTCCATGTTTCCAATTTTTTTGCAAAAGAGGGACTCTTCCAAAATAGTCAGTGCTACAACTAAGCACCGAAGAGTTAAGTCTCTATGCATCAGACACTTGGAAAGGTGGAACGAAGGAGAACTGAGTTGCTGATGAACATAATCCTTAAATGACGATGATCAAAGATAATCCTCAATCGACGATGACCGTAGATAATCCTCAAATGACGATGATCGTAGATTCTGAAGTAGCAAGTGAGCTGGTAAGAAAACTTGCCAAAACTGAAGGAGATAATAAATATTCCATCCTTTCCATGTTTCCAATTTTTTTGCAAAAGAGGGACTCTTCCAAAATAGTCAGTGCTACAACTAAGCACCGAAGAGTTAAGTCTCTATGCATCAGACACTTGGAAAGGTGGAACGAAGGAGAACTGAGTTGCTGATGAACATAATCCTTAAATGACGATGATCAAAGATAATCCTCAATCGACGATGACCGTAGATAATCCTCAAATGACGATGATCGTAGATGCTGAAGTAGCAAGTGAGCTGGTAAGAAAACTTGCCAAAACTGAAGGAGATAATAAATATTCCATCCTTTCCATGTTTCCAATTTTTTTGCAAAAGAGGGACTCTTCCAAAATAGTCAGTGCTACAACTAAGCACCGAAGAGTTAAGTCTCTATGCATCAGACACTTGGAAATGTGGAACGAAGGAGAACTGAGTTGCTGATGAACATAATCCTAAAATGACGATGATCAAAGATAATCCTGAATTGACGATGACCGTAGATAATCCTCAAATGACGATGATCGTAGATGCTGAAGTAGCAAGTGAGCTGGTAAGAAAACTAGCCAAAACTGAAGGAGATAATAAATATTCCATCCTTTCCATGTTTCCAATTTTTTTGCAAAAGAGGGACTCTTCCAAAATAGTCAGTGCTACAACTAAGCACCGAAGAGTTAAGTCTCTATGCATCAGACACTTGGAAAGGTGGAACGAAGAAGAACTGAGTTGCTGACAAACATAATCCTAAAATGACGATGATTGAAGATAATCCTCAATCGACGATGACCATAGATAATCCTCAAATGACGATGATCGTAGATGCTGAAGTTGCAAGTGAGCTGGTAAGAAAACTTGCCAAAACTGAAGGAGATAATAAATATTCCATCCTTTCCATGTTTCCAATTTTTTTGCAAAAGAGGGACTCTTCCAAAATAGTCAGTGCTACAACTAAGCACCGAAGAGTTAAGTCTCTATGCATCATACACTTGGAAAGGTGGAACGAAGGAGAACTGAGTTGCTGATGAATATAATCCTTAAATGACGATGATCAAAGATAATCCTCAATCGACGATGACCGTAGATAATCCTCAAATGACGATGATCGTAGATGCTGAAGTAGCAAGTGAGCTGGTAAGAAAACTAGCCAAAACTGAAGGAGATAATAAATATTCCATCCTTTCCATGTTTCCAATTTTTTTGCAAACGAGGGACTCTTCCAAAATAGTCAGTGCTACAACTAAGCATCGAAGAGTTAAGTCTCTATGCATCAGACACTTGGAAAGGTGGAACGAAGGAGAACTGAGTTGCTGATGAACATAATCCTAAAATGACGATGATTGAAGAAAATCCTCAATCGACGATGACTGTAGATAATCCTCAAATGACGATGATCGTAGATGCTGAAGTTGCAAGTGAGCTGGTAAGAAAACTTGCCAAAACTGAAGGAGATAATAAATATTCCATCCTTTCCATGTTTCCAATTTTTTTGCAAAAGAGGGACTCTTCCAAAATAGTCAGTGCTACAACTAAGCACCGAAGAGTTAAGTCTCTATGTATCAGACACTTGGAAAGGTGGAACGAAGAAGAACTGAGTTGCTGACAAACATAATCCTAAAATGACGATGATCAAAGATAATCCTGAATTGACGATGACCGTAGATAATCCTCAAATGACAATGATTGTAGATGCTGAAGTAGCAAGTGAGCTGGTAAGAAAACTAGCCAAAACTGAAGGAGATAATAAATATTCCATCCTTTCCATGTTTCCAATTTTTTTGCAAAAGAGGGACTCTTCCAAAATAGTCAGTGCTACAACTAAGCACCGAAGAGTTAAGTCTCTATGCATCAGACACTTGGAAAGGTGGAACGAAGGAGAACTGAGTTGCTGATGAACATAATCCTAAAATGACGATGACCGAAGATAATCCTCAATCGACGATGACCGTAGATAATCCTGAAATGAGGCTGATCGTAGATGCTGAAGTAGCAAGTGAGCTGGTAAGAAAACTTGCCAAAACTGAAGGAGATAACAAATATTCCATCCTTTCCATGTTTCCAATTTTTTTGCAAAAGAGGGACTCTTCCAAAATAGTCAGTGCTACAACTAAGCACCGAAGAGTTAAGTCTCTATGCATCAGACACTTGGAAAGGTGGAACGAAGGAGAACTGAGTTGCTGACAAACATAATCCTAAAATGACGATGATTGAAGATAGTCCTCAATCGACGATGACTGTAGATAATCCTCAAATGACGATGATCGTAGATGCTGAAGTTGCAAGTGAGCTGGTAAGAAAACTAGCCAAAACTGAAGGAGATAATAAATATTCCATCCTTTCCATGTTTCCAATTTTTTTGCAAAAGAGGGACTCTTCCAAAATAGTCAGTGCTACAACTAAGCACCGAAGAGTTAAGTCTCTATGCATCAGACACTTGGAAAGGTGGAACGAAGGAGAACTGAGTTGCTGATGAACATAATCCTTAAATGACGATGATTGAAGATAATCCTCAATCGACGATGACCGTAGATAATCCTCAAATGACGCTGATCGTAGATGCTGAAGTAGCAAGTGAGCTGGTAAGAAAACTAGCCAAAACTGAAGGAGATAATAAATATTCCATCCTTTCCATGTTTCCAATTTTTTTGCAAAAGAGGGACTCTTCCAAAATAGTCAGTGCTACAACTAAGCACCGAAGAGTTAAGTCTCTATGCATCAGACACTTGGAAAGGTGGAACGAAGGAGAACTGAGTTGCTGATGAAAATAATCCTTAAATGACGATGATCGAAGATAATCCTCAATCGACGATGACCATAGATAATCCTCAAATGACGATGATCGTAGATGCTGAAGTTGCAAGTGAGCTGGTAAGAAAACTTGCCAAAACTGAAGGAGATAATAAATATTCCATCCTTTCCATGTTTCCAATTTTTTTGCAAAAGAGGGACTCTTCCAAAATAGTCAGTGCTACAACTAAGCACCGAAGAGTTAAGTCTCTATGCATCAGACACTTGGAAAGGTGGAACGAAGGAGAACTGAGTTGCTGATGAACATAATCCTTAAATGACGATGATCAAAGATAATCCTCAATCGACGATGACCGTAGATAATCCTCAAATGACGATGATCGTAGATTCTGAAGTAGCAAGTGAGCTGGTAAGAAAACTTGCCAAAACTGAAGGAGATAATAAATATTCCATCCTTTCCATGTTTCCAATTTTTTTGCAAAAGAGGGACTCTTCCAAAATAGTCAGTGCTACAACTAAGCACCGAAGAGTTAAGTCTCTATGCATCAGACACTTGGAAAGGTGGAACGAAGGAGAACTGAGTTGCTGATGAACATAATCCTAAAATGACGATGATCAAAGATAATCCTGAATTGACGATGACCGTAGATAATCCTCAAATGACGATGATCGTAGATGCTGAAGTAGCAAGTGAGCTGGTAAGAAAACTAGCAAAAACTGAAGGAGATAATAAATATTTCATCCTTTCCATGTTTCCAATTTTTTTGCAAAAGAGGGACTCTTCCAAAATAGTCAGTGCTACAACTAAGCACCGAAGAGTTAAGTCTCTATGCATCAGACACTTGGAAAGGTGGAACGAAGGAGAACTGAGTTGCTGATGAACATAATCCTTAAATGACGATGATCGAAGATAATCCTCAATCGACGATGACCGTAGATAATCCTCAAATGACGATGATCGTAGATGCTGAAGTTGCAAGTGAGCTGGTAAGAAAACTTGCCAAAACTGAAGGATATAATAAATATTCCATCCTTTCCATGTTTCCAATTTTTTTGCAAAAGAGGGACTCTTCCAAAATAGTCAGTGCTACAACTAAGCACCGAAGAGTTAAGTCTCTATGCATCAGACACTTGGAAAGGTGGAACGAAGGAGAACTGAGTTGCTGATGAACATAATCCTAAAATGACGATGATTGAAGATAATCCTCAATCGACGATGACCGTAGATAATCCTCAAATGACGATGATCGTAGATGCTGAAGTAGCAAGTGAGCTGGTAAGAAAACTAGCCAATACTGAAGGAGATAATAAATATTCCATCCTTTCCATGTTTCAAATTTTTTTGCAAAAGAGGGACTCTTCCAAAATAGTCAGTGCTACAACTAAGCACCGAAGAGTTAAGTCTCTATGCATCAGACACTTGGAAAGGTGGTACAAAGGAGAACTGAGTTGCTGATGAACATAATCCTTAAATGACGATGATCAAAGATAATCCTCAATCGACGATGACCGTAGATAATCCTCAAATGACGATGATCGTAGATGCTGAAGTAGCAAGTGAGCTGGTAAGAAAACTTGCCAAAACTGAAGGAGATAATAAATATTCCATCCTTTCCATGTTTCCAATTTTTTTGCAAAAGAGGGACTCTTCCAAAATAGTCAGTGCTACAACTAAGCACCGAAGAGTTAAGTCTCTATGCATCAGACACTTGGAAAGGTGGAACGAAGGAGAACTGAGTTGCTGATGAACATAATCCTTAAATGACGATGATCAAAAATAATCCTCAATCGACGATGACCGTAGATAATCCTCAAATGACGATGATCGTAGATGCTGAAGTAGCAAGTGAGCTGGTAAGAAAACTAGCCAAAACTGAAGGAGATAATAAATATTCCATCCTTTCCATGTTTCCAATTTTTTTGCAAAAGAGGGACTCTTTCAAAATAGTCAGTGCTACAACTAAGCACCGAAGAGTTAAGTCTCTATGCATCAGACACTTGGAAAGGTGGAACGAAGAAGAACTGAGTTGCTGACAAACATAATCCTAAAATGACGATGATTGAAGATAATCCTCAATCGACGATGACTGTAGATAATCCTCAAATGACGATGATCGTAGATGCTGAAGTAGCAAGTGAGCTGGTAAGAAAACTAGCCAAAACTGAAGGAGATAATAAATATTCCATCCTTTCCATGTTTCCAATTTTTTTGCAAAAGAGGGACTCTTCCAAAATAGTCAGTGCTACAACTAAGCACCGAAGAGTTAAGTCTCTATGCATCAGACACTTGGAAAGGTGGAACGAAGGAGAACTGAGTTGCTGATGAACATAATCCTAAAATGACGATGATTGAAGATAATCCTCAATCGATGATGACTGTAGATAATCCTCAAATGACGATGATCGTAGATGCTGAAGTTGCAAGTGAGCTGGTAAGAAAACTTGTGTTAAACTTGCCAAAACTGAAGGAGATAATAAATATTCCATCCTTTCCATGTTTCCAATTTTGTTGCAAAAGAGGGACTCTTCCAAAATAGTCAGTGCTACAACTAAGCACCGAAGAGTTAAGTCTCTATGCATCAGACACTTGGAAAGGTGGAACGAAGGAGAACTGAGTTGCTGATGAACATAATCCTAAAATGACGATGATCAAAGATAATCCTGAATTGACGATGACCGTAGATAATCCTCAAATGACAATGATTGTAGATGCTGAAGTAGCAAGTGAGCTGGTAAGAAAACTAGCCAAAACTGAAGGAGATAATAAATATTCCATCCTTTCCATGTTTCCAATTTTTTTGCAAAAGAGGGACTCTTCCAAAATAGTCAGTGCTACAACTAAGCACCGAAGAGTTAAGTCTCTATGCATCAGACACTTGGAAAGGTGGAACGAAGGAGAACTGAGTTGCTGATGAAAATAATCCTAAAATGACGATGATCGAAGATAATCCTCAATCGACGATGACCATAGATAATCCTCAAATGACGATGATCGTAGATGCTGAAGTTGCAAGTGAGCTGGTAAGAAAACTTGCCAAAACTGAAGGAGATAATAAATATTCCATCCTTTCCATGTTTCCAATTTTTTTGCAAAAGAGGGACTCTTCCAAAATAGTCAGTGCTACAACTAAGCACCGAAGAGTTAAGTCTCTATGCATCAGACACTTGGAAAGGTGGAACGAAGAAGAACTGAGTTGCTGATGAACATAATCCTTAAATGACGATGATCAAAGATAATCCTCAATCGACGATGACTGTAGATAATCCTCAAATGACGATGATCGTAGATTCTGAAGTAGCAAGTGAGCTGGTAAGAAAACTTGCCAAAACTGAAGGAGATAATAAATATTCCATCCTTTCCATGTTTCCAATTTTTTTGCAAAAGAGGGACTCTTCCAAAATAGTCAGTGCTACAACTAAGCACCGAAGAGTTAAGTCTCTATGCATCAGACACTTGGAAAGGTGGAACGAAGGAGAACTGAGTTGCTGATGAACATAATCCTAAAATGACGATGATCAAAGATAATCCTGAATTGACGATGACCGTAGATAATCCTCAAATGACGATGATCGTAGATGCTGAAGTAGCAAGTGAGCTGGTAAGAAAACTAGCCAAAACTGAAGGAGAAAATAAATATTCCATCCTTTCCATGTTTCCAATTTTGTTGCAAAAGAGGGACTCTTCCAAAATAGTCAGTGCTACAACTAAGCACCGAAGAGTTAAGTCTCTATGCATCAGACACTTGGAAAGGTGGAACGAAGGAGAACTGAGTTGCTGATGAAAATAATCCTTAAATGACGATGATCGAAGATAATCCTCAATCGACGATGACCATAGATAATCCTCAAATGACGATGATCGTAGATGCTGAAGTTGCAAGTGAGCTGGTAAGAAAACTTGCCAAAACTGAAGGAGATAATAAATATTCCATCCTTTCCATGTTTCCAATTTTTTTGCAAAAGAGGGACTCTTCCAAAATAGTCAGTGCTACAACTAAGCACCGAAGAGTTAAGTCTCTATGCATCAGACACTTGGAAAGGTGGAACGAAGGAGAACTGAGTTGCTGATGAAAATAATCCTTAAATGACGATGATCAAAGATAATCCTCAATCGACGATGACCGTAGATAATCCTCAAATGACGATGATCGTAGATTCTGAAGTAGCAAGTGAGCTGGTAAGAAACCTTGCCAAAACTGAAGGAGATAATAAATATTCCATCCTTTCCATGTTTCCAATTTTTTTGCAAAAGAGGGACTCTTCCAAAATAGTCAGTGCTACAACTAAGCACCGAAGAGTTAAGTCTCTATGCATCAGACACTTGGAAAGGTGGAACGAAGGAGAACTGAGTTGCTGATGAACATAATCCTAAAATGACGATGATCAAAGATAATCCTGAATTGACGATGACCGTAGATAATCCTCAAATGACGATGATCGTAGATGCTGAAGTAGCAAGTGAGCTGGTAAGAAAACTAGCCAAAACTGAAGGAGATAATAAATATTCCATCCTTTCCATGTTTCAAATTTTTTTGCAAAAGAGGGACTCTTCCAAAATAGTCAGTGCTACAACTAAGCACCGAAGAGTTAAGTCTCTATGCATCAGACACTTGGAAAGGTGGAACGAAGAAGAACTGAGTTGCTGACAAACATAATCCTAAAATGACGATGATTGAAGATAATCCTCAATCGACGATGACTGTAGATAATCCTCAAATGACGATGATCGTAGATGCTGAAGTAGCAAGTGAGCTGGTAAGAAAACTAGCCAAAACTGAAGGAGATAATAAATATTCCATCCTTTCCATGTTTCCAATTTTTTTGCAAAAGAGGGACTCTTCCAAAATAGTCAGTGCTACAACTAAGCACCGAAGAGTTAAGTCTCTATGCATCAGACACTTGGAAAGGTGGAACGAAGGAGAACTGAGTTGCTGATGAAAATAATCCTTAAATGACGATGATCGAAGATAATCCTCAATCGACGATGACCATAGATAATCCTCAAATGACGATGATCGTAGATGCTGAAGTTGCAAGTGAGCTGGTAAGAAAACTTGCCAAAACTGAAGGAGATAATAAATATTCCATCCTTTCCATGTTTCCAATTTTTTTGCAAAAGAGGGACTCTTCCAAAATAGTCAGTGCTATAACTAAGCACCGAAGAGTTAAGTCTCTATGCATCAGACACTTGGAAAGGTGGAACGAAGGAGAACTGAGTTGCTGATGAACATAATCCTTAAATGACGATGATCAAAGATAATCCTCAATCGACGATGACCGTAGATAATCCTCAAATGACGATGATCGTAGATTCTGAAGTAGCAAGTGAGCTGGTAAGAAAACTTGCCAAAACTGAAGGAGATAATAAATATTCCATCCTTTCCATGTTTCCAATTTTTTTGCAAAAGAGGGACTCTTCCAAAATAGTCAGTGCTACAACTAAGCACCGAAGAGTTAAGTCTCTATGCATCAGACACTTGGAAAGGTGGACTGAAGGAGAACTGAGTTGCTGATGAACATAATCCTAAAATGACGATGATCAAAGATAATCCTGAATTGACGATGACCGTAGATAATCCTCAAATGACGATGATCGTAGATGCTGAAGTAGCAAGTGAGCTGGTAAGAAAACTAGCCAAAACTGAAGGAGATAATAAATATTCCATCCTTTCCATGTTTCCAATTTTTTTGCAAAAGAGGGACTCTTCCAAAATAGTCAGTGCTACAACTAAGCACCGAAGAGTTAAGTCTCTATGCATCAGACACTTGGAAAGGTGGAACGAAGAAGAACTGAGTTGCTGACAAACATAATTCTAAAATGACGATGATTGAAGATAATCCTCAATCGACGATGACTGTAGATAATCCTCAAATGACGATGATCGTAGATGCTGAAGTAGCAAGTGAGCTGGTAAGAAAACTAGCCAAAACTGAAGGAGATAATAAATATTCCATCCTTTCCATGTTTCAAATTTTTTTGCAAAAGAGGGACTCTTCCAAAATAGTCAGTGCTACAACTAAGCACCGAAGAGTTAAGTCTCTATGCATCAGACACTTGGAAAGGTGGAACGAAGGAGAACTGAGTTGCTGATGAAAATAATCCTTAAATGACGATGATCGAAGATAATCCTCAATCGACGATGACCATAGATAATCCTCAAATGACGATGATCGTAGATGCTGAAGTTGCAAGTGAGCTGGTAAGAAAACTTGCCAAAACTGAAGGAGATAATAAATATTCCATCCTTTCCATGTTTCCAATTTTTTTGCAAAAGAGGGACTCTTCCAAAATAGTCAGTGCTACAACTAAGCACCGAAGAGTTAAGTCTCTATGCATCATACACTTGGAAAGGTGGAACGAAGGAGAACTGAGTTGCTGATGAATATAATCCTTAAATGACGATGATCAAAGATAATCCTCAATCGACGATGACCGTAGATAATCCTCAAATGACGATGATCGTAGATGCTGAAGTAGCAAGTGAGCTGGTAAGAAAACTAGCCAAAACTGAAGGAGATAATAAATATTCCATCCTTTCCATGTTTCCAATTTTTTTGCAAACGAGGGACTCTTCCAAAATAGTCAGTGCTACAACTAAGCACCGAAGAGTTAAGTCTCTATGCATCAGACACTTGGAAAGGTGGAACGAAGGAGAACTGAGTTGCTGATGAACATAATCCTAAAATGACGATGATTGAAGATAATCCTCAATCGACGATGACTGTAGATAATCCTCAAATGACGATGATCGTAGATGCTGAAGTTGCAAGTGAGCTGGTAAGAAAACTTGCCAAAACTGAAGGAGATAATAAATATTCCATCCTTTCCATGTTTCCAATTTTTTTGCAAAAGAGGGACTCTTCCAAAATAGTCAGTGCTACAACTAAGCACCGAAGAGTTAAGTCTCTATGTATCAGACACTTGGAAAGGTGGAACGAAGAAGAACTGAGTTGCTGACAAACATAATCCTAAAATGACGATGATCAAAGATAATCCTGAATTGACGATGACCGTAGATAATCCTCAAATGACAATGATTGTAGATGCTGAAGTAGCAAGTGAGCTGGTAAGAAAACTAGCCAAAACTGAAGGAGATAATAAATATTCCATCCTTTCCATGTTTCCAATTTTTTTGCAAAAGAGGGACTCTTCCAAAATAGTCAGTGCTACAACTAAGCACCGAAGAGTTAAGTCTCTATGCATCAGACACTTGGAAAGGTGGAACGAAGGAGAACTGAGTTGCTGATGAACATAATCCTAAAATGACGATGACCGAAGATAATCCTCAATCGACGATGACCGTAGATAATCCTCAAATGAGGCTGATCGTAGATGCTGAAGTAGCAAGTGAGCTGGTAAGAAAACTTGCCAAAACTGAAGGAGATAACAAATATTCCATCCTTTCCATGTTTCCAATTTTTTTGCAAAAGAGGGACTCTTCCAAAATAGTCAGTGCTACAACTAAGCACCGAAGAGTTAAGTCTCTATGCATCAGACACTTGGAAAGGTGGAACGAAGGAGAACTGAGTTGCTGATGAACATAATCCTAAAATGACGATGATCGAAGATTATCCTCAATCGAAGATGACCGTAGATAATCCTCAAATGACGCTGATCGTAGATGCTGAAGTTGCAAGTGAGCTGGTAAGAAAACTTGCCAAAACTGAAGGAGATAATAAATATTCCATCCTTTCCATGTTTCCAATTTTTTTGCAAAAGAAGGACTCTTCCAAAATAGTCAGTGCTACAACTAAGCACCGAAGAGTTAAGTCTCTATGCATCAGACACTTGGAAAGGTGGAACGAAGAAGAACTGAGTTGCTGACAAACATAATCCTAAAATGACGATGATTGAAGATAGTCCTCAATCGACGATGACTGTAGATAATCCTCAAATGACGATGATCGTAGATGCTGAAGTTGCAAGTGAGCTGGTAAGAAAACTAGCCAAAACTGAAGGAGATAATAAATATTCCATCCTTTCCATGTTTCCAATTTTTTTGCAAAAGAGGGACTCTTCCAAAATAGTCAGTGCTACAACTAAGCACCGAAGAGTTTAGTCTCTATGCATCAGACACTTGGAAAGGTGGAACGAAGGAGAACTGAGTTGCTGATGAACATAATCCTTAAATGACGATGATTGAAGATAATCCTCAATCGACGATGACCGTAGATAATCCTCAAATGACGCTGATCGTAGATGCTGAAGTAGCAAGTGAGCTGGTAAGAAAACTAGCCAAAACTGAAGGAGATAATAAATATTCCATCCTTTCCATGTTTCCAATTTTTTTGCAAAAGAGGGACTCTTCCAAAATAGTCAGTGCTACAACTAAGCACCGAAGAGTTAAGTCTCTATGCATCAGACACTTGGAAAGGTGGAACGAAGGAGAACTGAGTTGCTGATGAAAATACTCCTTAAATGACGATGATCGAAGATAATCCTCAATCGACGATGACCATAGATAATCCTCAAATGACGATGATCGTAGATGCTGAAGTTGCAAGTGAGCTGGTAAGAAAACTTGCCAAAACTGAAGGAGATAATAAATATTCCATCCTTTCCATGTTTCCAATTTTTTGCAAAAGAGGGACTCTTCCAAAATAGTCAGTGCTACAACTAAGCACCGAAGAGTTAAGTCTCTATGCATCAGACACTTGGAAAGGTGGAACGAAGGAGAACTGAGTTGCTGATGAACATAATCCTTAAATGACGAAGATCAAAGATAATCCTCAATCGACGATGACCGTAGATAATCCTCAAATGACGATGATCGTAGATTCTGAAGTAGCAAGTGAGCTGGTAAGAAAACTTGCCAAAACTGAAGGAGATAATAAATATTCCATCCTTTCCATGTTTCCAATTTTTTTGCAAAAGAGGGACTCTTCCAAAATAGTCAGTGCTACAACTAAGCACCGAAGAGTTAAGTCTCTATGCATCAGACACTTGGAAAGGTGGAACGAAGGAGAACTGAGTTGCTGATGAACATAATCCTAAAATGACGATGATCAAAGATAATCCTGAATTGACGATGACCGTAGATAATCCTCAAATGACGATGATCGTAGATGCTGAAGTAGCAAGTGAGCTGGTAAGAAAACTAGCCAAAACTGAAGGAGATAATAAATATTTCATCCTTTCCATGTTTCCAATTTTTTTGCAAAAGAGGGACTCTTCCAAAATAGTCAGTGCTACAACTAAGCACCGAAGAGTTAAGTCTCTATGCATCAGACACTTGGAAAGGTGGAACGAAGGAGAACTGAGTTGCTGATGAACATAATCCTTAAATGACGATGATCGAAGATAATCCTCAATCGACGATGACCGTAGATAATCCTCAAATGAGGCTGATCGTAGATGCTGAAGTAGCAAGTGAGCTGGTAAGAAAACTTGCCAAAACTGAAGGAGATAACAAATATTCCATCCTTTCCATGTTTCCAATTTTTTTGCAAAAGAGGGACTCTTCCAAAATAGTCAGTGCTACAACTAAGCACCGAAGAGTTAAGTCTCTATGCATCAGACACTTGGAAAGGTGGAACGAAGGAGAACTGAGTTGCTGATGAACATAATCCTAAAATGACGATGATCGAAGATTATCCTCAATCGAAGATGACCGTAGATAATCCTCAAATGACGCTGATCGTAGATGCTGAAGTTGCAAGTGAGCTGGTAAGAAAACTTGCCAAAACTGAAGGAGATAATAAATATTCCATCCTTTCCATGTTTCCAATTTTTTTGCAAAAGAAGGACTCTTCCAAAATAGTCAGTGCTACAACTAAGCACCGAAGAGTTAAGTCTCTATGCATCAGACACTTGGAAAGGTGGAACGAAGAAGAACTGAGTTGCTGACAAACATAATCCTAAAATGACGATGATTGAAGATAGTCCTCAATCGACGATGACTGTAGATAATCCTCAAATGACGATGATCGTAGATGCTGAAGTTGCAAGTGAGCTGGTAAGAAAACTAGCCAAAACTGAAGGAGATAATAAATATTCCATCCTTTCCATGTTTCCAATTTTTTTGCAAAAGAGGGACTCTTCCAAAATAGTCAGTGCTACAACTAAGCACCGAAGAGTTTAGTCTCTATGCATCAGACACTTGGAAAGGTGGAACGAAGGAGAACTGAGTTGCTGATGAACATAATCCTTAAATGACGATGATTGAAGATAATCCTCAATCGACGATGACCGTAGATAATCCTCAAATGACGCTGATCGTAGATGCTGAAGTAGCAAGTGAGCTGGTAAGAAAACTAGCCAAAACTGAAGGAGATAATAAATATTCCATCCTTTCCATGTTTCCAATTTTTTTGCAAAAGAGGGACTCTTCCAAAATAGTCAGTGCTACAACTAAGCACCGAAGAGTTAAGTCTCTATGCATCAGACACTTGGAAAGGTGGAACGAAGGAGAACTGAGTTGCTGATGAAAATACTCCTTAAATGACGATGATCGAAGATAATCCTCAATCGACGATGACCATAGATAATCCTCAAATGACGATGATCGTAGATGCTGAAGTTGCAAGTGAGCTGGTAAGAAAACTTGCCAAAACTGAAGGAGATAATAAATATTCCATCCTTTCCATGTTTCCAATTTTTTTGCAAAAGAGGGACTCTTCCAAAATAGTCAGTGCTACAACTAAGCACCGAAGAGTTAAGTCTCTATGCATCAGACACTTGGAAAGGTGGAACGAAGGAGAACTGAGTTGCTGATGAACATAATCCTAAAATGACGATGATCAAAGATAATCCTGAATTGACGATGACCGTAGATAATCCTCAAATGACGATGATCGTAGATGCTGAAGTAGCAAGTGAGCTGGTAAGAAAACTAGCCAAAACTGAAGGAGATAATAAATATTCCATCCTTTCCATGTTTCAAATTTTTTTGCAAAAGAGGGACTCTTCCAAAATAGTCAGTGCTACAACTAAGCACCGAAGAGTTAAGTCTCTATGCATCAGACACTTGGAAAGGTGGAACGAAGAAGAACTGAGTTGCTGACAAACATAATCCTAAAATGACGATGATTGAAGATAATCCTCAATCGACGATGACTGTAGATAATCCTCAAATGACGATGATCGTAGATGCTGAAGTAGCAAGTGAGCTGGTAAGAAAACTAGCCAAAACTGAAGGAGATAATAAATATTCCATCCTTTCCATGTTTCCAATTTTTTTGCAAAAGAGGGACTCTTCCAAAATAGTCAGTGCTACAACTAAGCACCGAAGAGTTAAGTCTCTATGCATCAGACACTTGGAAAGGTGGAACGAAGGAGAACTGAGTTGCTGATGAAAATAATCCTTAAATGACGATGATCGAAGATAATCCTCAATCGACGATGACCATAGATAATCCTCAAATGACGATGATCGTAGATGCTGAAGTTGCAAGTGAGCTGGTAAGAAAACTTGCCAAAACTGAAGGAGATAATAAATATTCCATCCTTTCCATGTTTCCAATTTTTTTGCAAAAGAGGGACTCTTCCAAAATAGTCAGTGCTATAACTAAGCACCGAAGAGTTAAGTCTCTATGCATCAGACACTTGGAAAGGTGGAACGAAGGAGAACTGAGTTGCTGATGAACATAATCCTTAAATGACGATGATCAAAGATAATCCTCAATCGACGATGACCGTAGATAATCCTCAAATGACGATGATCGTAGATTCTGAAGTAGCAAGTGAGCTGGTAAGAAAACTTGCCAAAACTGAAGGAGATAATAAATATTCCATCCTTTCCATGTTTCCAATTTTTTTGCAAAAGAGGGACTCTTCCAAAATAGTCAGTGCTACAACTAAGCACCGAAGAGTTAAGTCTCTATGCATCAGACACTTGGAAAGGTGGACTGAAGGAGAACTGAGTTGCTGATGAACATAATCCTAAAATGACGATGATCAAAGATAATCCTGAATTGACGATGACCGTAGATAATCCTCAAATGACGATGATCGTAGATGCTGAAGTAGCAAGTGAGCTGGTAAGAAAACTAGCCAAAACTGAAGGAGATAATAAATATTCCATCCTTTCCATGTTTCCAATTTTTTTGCAAAAGAGGGACTCTTCCAAAATAGTCAGTGCTACAACTAAGCACCGAAGAGTTAAGTCTCTATGCATCAGACACTTGGAAAGGTGGAACGAAGAAGAACTGAGTTGCTGACAAACATAATTCTAAAATGACGATGATTGAAGATAATCCTCAATCGACGATGACTGTAGATAATCCTCAAATGACGATGATCGTAGATGCTGAAGTAGCAAGTGAGCTGGTAAGAAAACTAGCCAAAACTGAAGGAGATAATAAATATTCCATCCTTTCCATGTTTCAAATTTTTTTGCAAAAGAGGGACTCTTCCAAAATAGTCAGTGCTACAACTAAGCACCGAAGAGTTAAGTCTCTATGCATCAGACACTTGGAAAGGTGGAACGAAGGAGAACTGAGTTGCTGATGAAAATAATCCTTAAATGACGATGATCGAAGATAATCCTCAATCGACGATGACCATAGATAATCCTCAAATGACGATGATCGTAGATGCTGAAGTTGCAAGTGAGCTGGTAAGAAAACTTGCCAAAACTGAAGGAGATAATAAATATTCCATCCTTTCCATGTTTCCAATTTTTTTGCAAAAGAGGGACTCTTCCAAAATAGTCAGTGCTACAACTAAGCACCGAAGAGTTAAGTCTCTATGCATCATACACTTGGAAAGGTGGAACGAAGGAGAACTGAGTTGCTGATGAATATAATCCTTAAATGACGATGATCAAAGATAATCCTCAATCGACGATGACCGTAGATAATCCTCAAATGACGATGATCGTAGATGCTGAAGTAGCAAGTGAGCTGGTAAGAAAACTAGCCAAAACTGAAGGAGATAATAAATATTCCATCCTTTCCATGTTTCCAATTTTTTTGCAAACGAGGGACTCTTCCAAAATAGTCAGTGCTACAACTAAGCATCGAAGAGTTAAGTCTCTATGCATCAGACACTTGGAAAGGTGGAACGAAGGAGAACTGAGTTGCTGATGAACATAATCCTAAAATGACGATGATTGAAGATAATCCTCAATCGACGATGACTGTAGATAATCCTCAAATGACGATGATCGTAGATGCTGAAGTTGCAAGTGAGCTGGTAAGAAAACTTGCCAAAACTGAAGGAGATAATAAATATTCCATCCTTTCCATGTTTCCAATTTTTTTGCAAAAGAGGGACTCTTCCAAAATAGTCAGTGCTACAACTAAGCACCGAAGAGTTAAGTCTCTATGTATCAGACACTTGGAAAGGTGGAACGAAGAAGAACTGAGTTGCTGACAAACATAATCCTAAAATGACGATGATCAAAGATAATCCTGAATTGACGATGACCGTAGATAATCCTCAAATGACAATGATTGTAGATGCTGAAGTAGCAAGTGAGCTGGTAAGAAAACTAGCCAAAACTGAAGGAGATAATAAATATTCCATCCTTTCCATGTTTCCAATTTTTTTGCAAAAGAGGGACTCTTCCAAAATAGTCAGTGCTACAACTAAGCACCGAAGAGTTAAGTCTCTATGCATCAGACACTTGGAAAGGTGGAACGAAGGAGAACTGAGTTGCTGATGAACATAATCCTAAAATGACGATGACCGAAGATAATCCTCAATCGACGATGACCGTAGATAATCCTCAAATGAGGCTGATCGTAGATGCTGAAGTAGCAAGTGAGCTGGTAAGAAAACTTGCCAAAACTGAAGGAGATAACAAATATTCCATCCTTTCCATGTTTCCAATTTTTTTGCAAAAGAGGGACTCTTCCAAAATAGTCAGTGCTACAACTAAGCACCGAAGAGTTAAGTCTCTATGCATCAGACACTTGGAAAGGTGGAACGAAGGAGAACTGAGTTGCTGATGAACATAATCCTAAAATGACGATGATCGAAGATTATCCTCAATCGAAGATGACCGTAGATAATCCTCAAATGACGCTGATCGTAGATGCTGAAGTTGCAAGTGAGCTGGTAAGAAAACTTGCCAAAACTGAAGGAGATAATAAATATTCCATCCTTTCCATGTTTCCAATTTTTTTGCAAAAGAAGGACTCTTCCAAAATAGTCAGTGCTACAACTAAGCACCGAAGAGTTAAGTCTCTATGCATCAGACACTTGGAAAGGTGGAACGAAGAAGAACTGAGTTGCTGACAAACATAATCCTAAAATGACGATGATTGAAGATAGTCCTCAATCGACGATGACTGTAGATAATCCTCAAATGACGATGATCGTAGATGCTGAAGTTGCAAGTGAGCTGGTAAGAAAACTAGCCAAAACTGAAGGAGATAATAAATATTCCATCCTTTCCATGTTTCCAATTTTTTTGCAAAAGAGGGACTCTTCCAAAATAGTCAGTGCTACAACTAAGCACCGAAGAGTTTAGTCTCTATGCATCAGACACTTGGAAAGGTGGAACGAAGGAGAACTGAGTTGCTGATGAACATAATCCTTAAATGACGATGATTGAAGATAATCCTCAATCGACGATGACCGTAGATAATCCTCAAATGACGCTGATCGTAGATGCTGAAGTAGCAAGTGAGCTGGTAAGAAAACTAGCCAAAACTGAAGGAGATAATAAATATTCCATCCTTTCCATGTTTCCAATTTTTTTGCAAAAGAGGGACTCTTCCAAAATAGTCAGTGCTACAACTAAGCACCGAAGAGTTAAGTCTCTATGCATCAGACACTTGGAAAGGTGGAACGAAGGAGAACTGAGTTGCTGATGAAAATACTCCTTAAATGACGATGATCGAAGATAATCCTCAATCGACGATGACCATAGATAATCCTCAAATGACGATGATCGTAGATGCTGAAGTTGCAAGTGAGCTGGTAAGAAAACTTGCCAAAACTGAAGGAGATAATAAATATTCCATCCTTTCCATGTTTCCAATTTTTTGCAAAAGAGGGACTCTTCCAAAATAGTCAGTGCTACAACTAAGCACCGAAGAGTTAAGTCTCTATGCATCAGACACTTGGAAAGGTGGAACGAAGGAGAACTGAGTTGCTGATGAACATAATCCTTAAATGACGAAGATCAAAGATAATCCTCAATCGACGATGACCGTAGATAATCCTCAAATGACGATGATCGTAGATTCTGAAGTAGCAAGTGAGCTGGTAAGAAAACTTGCCAAAACTGAAGGAGATAATAAATATTCCATCCTTTCCATGTTTCCAATTTTTTTGCAAAAGAGGGACTCTTCCAAAATAGTCAGTGCTACAACTAAGCACCGAAGAGTTAAGTCTCTATGCATCAGACACTTGGAAAGGTGGAACGAAGGAGAACTGAGTTGCTGATGAACATAATCCTAAAATGACGATGATCAAAGATAATCCTGAATTGACGATGACCGTAGATAATCCTCAAATGACGATGATCGTAGATGCTGAAGTAGCAAGTGAGCTGGTAAGAAAACTAGCCAAAACTGAAGGAGATAATAAATATTTCATCCTTTCCATGTTTCCAATTTTTTTGCAAAAGAGGGACTCTTCCAAAATAGTCAGTGCTACAACTAAGCACCGAAGAGTTAAGTCTCTATGCATCAGACACTTGGAAAGGTGGAACGAAGGAGAACTGAGTTGCTGATGAACATAATCCTTAAATGACGATGATCGAAGATAATCCTCAATCGACGATGACCGTAGATAATCCTCAAATGAGGCTGATCGTAGATGCTGAAGTAGCAAGTGAGCTGGTAAGAAAACTTGCCAAAACTGAAGGAGATAACAAATATTCCATCCTTTCCATGTTTCCAATTTTTTTGCAAAAGAGGGACTCTTCCAAAATAGTCAGTGCTACAACTAAGCACCGAAGAGTTAAGTCTCTATGCATCAGACACTTGGAAAGGTGGAACGAAGGAGAACTGAGTTGCTGATGAACATAATCCTAAAATGACGATGATCGAAGATTATCCTCAATCGAAGATGACCGTAGATAATCCTCAAATGACGCTGATCGTAGATGCTGAAGTTGCAAGTGAGCTGGTAAGAAAACTTGCCAAAACTGAAGGAGATAATAAATATTCCATCCTTTCCATGTTTCCAATTTTTTTGCAAAAGAGGGACTCTTCCAAAATAGTCAGTGCTACAACTAAGCACCGAAGAGTTTAGTCTCTATGCATCAGACACTTGGAAAGGTGGAACGAAGGAGAACTGAGTTGCTGATGAACATAATCCTTAAATGACGATGATTGAAGATAATCCTCAATCGACGATGACCGTAGATAATCCTCAAATGACGCTGATCGTAGATGCTGAAGTTGCAAGTGAGCTGGTAAGAAAACTAGCCAAAACTGAAGGAGATAATAAATATTCCATCCTTTCCATGTTTCCAATTTTTTTGCAAAAGAGGGACTCTTCCAAAATAGTCAGTGCTACAACTAAGCACCGAAGAGTTAAGTCTCTATGCATCAGACACTTGGAAAGGTGGAACGAAGGAGAACTGAGTTGCTGATGAAAATACTCCTTAAATGACGATGATCGAAGATAATCCTCAATCGACGATGACCATAGATAATCCTCAAATGACGATGATCGTAGATGCTGAAGTTGCAAGTGAGCTGGTAAGAAAACTTGCCAAAACTGAAGGAGATAATAAATATTCCATCCTTTCCATGTTTCCAATTTTTTTGCAAAAGAGGGACTCTTCCAAAATAGTCAGTGCTACAACTAAGCACCGAAGAGTTAAGTCTCTATGCATCAGACACTTGGAAAGGTGGAACGAAGGAGAACTGAGTTGCTGATGAACATAATCCTTAAATGACGATGATCAAAGATAATCCTCAATCGACGATGACCGTAGATAATCCTCAAATGACGATGATCGTAGATTCTGAAGTAGCAAGTGAGCTGGTAAGAAAACTTGCCAAAACTGAAGGAGATAATAAATATTCCATCCTTTCCATGTTTCCAATTTTTTTGCAAAAGAGGGACTCTTCCAAAATAGTCAGTGCTACAACTAAGCACCGAAGAGTTAAGTCTCTATGCATCAGACACTTGGAAAGGTGGAACGAAGAAGAACTGAGTTGCTGACAAACATAATCCTAAAATGACGATGATTGAAGATAGTCCTCAATCGACGATGACCGTAGATAATCCTCAAATGACGATGATCGTAGATGCTGAAGTAGCAAGTGAGCTGGTAAGAAAACTAGCCAAAACTGAAGGAGATAATAAATATTTCATCCTTTCCATGTTTCCAATTTTTTTGCAAAAGAGGGACTCTTCCAAAATAGTCAGTGCTACAACTAAGCACCGAAGAGTTAAGTCTCTATGCATCAGACACTTGGAAAGGTGGAACGAAGAAGAACTGAGTTGCTGACAAACATAATTCTAAAATGACGATGATTGAAGATAATCCTCAATCGACGATGACTGTAGATAATCCTCAAATGACGATGATCGTAGATGCTGAAGTAGCAAGTGAGCTGGTAAGAAAACTTGCCAAAACTGAAGGAGATAATAAATATTCCATCCTTTCCATGTTTCCAATTTTTTTGCAAAAGAGGGACTCTTCCAAAATAGTCAGTGCTACAACTAAGCACCGAAGAGTTAAGTCTCTATGCATCAGACACTTGGAAAGGTGGAACGAAGGAGAACTGAGTTGCTGATGAAAATAATCCTTAAATGACGATGATCGAAGATAATCCTCAATCGACGATGACCATAGATAATCCTCAAATGACGATGATCGTAGATGCTGAAGTTGCAAGTGAGCTGGTAAGAAAACTTGCCAAAACTGAAGGAGATAATAAATATTCCATCCTTTCCATGTTTCCAATTTTTTTGCAAAAGAGGGACTCTTCCAAAATAGTCAGTGCTACAACTAAGCACCGAAGAGTTAAGTCTCTATGCATCATACACTTGGAAAGGTGGAACGAAGGAGAACTGAGTTGCTGATGAATATAATCCTTAAATGACGATGATCAAAGATAATCCTCAATCGACGATGACCGTAGATAATCCTCAAATGACGATGATCGTAGATGCTGAAGTAGCAAGTGAGCTGGTAAGAAAACTAGCCAAAACTGAAGGAGATAATAAATATTCCATCCTTTCCATGTTTCCAATTTTTTTGCAAACGAGGGACTCTTCCAAAATAGTCAGTGCTACAACTAAGCATCGAAGAGTTAAGTCTCTATGCATCAGACACTTGGAAAGGTGGAACGAAGGAGAACTGAGTTGCTGATGAACATAATCCTAAAATGACGATGATTGAAGATAATCCTCAATCGACGATGACTGTAGATAATCCTCAAATGACGATGATCGTAGATGCTGAAGTTGCAAGTGAGCTGGTAAGAAAACTTGCCAAAACTGAAGGAGATAATAAATATTCCATCCTTTCCATGTTTCCAATTTTTTTGCAAAAGAGGGACTCTTCCAAAATAGTCAGTGCTACAACTAAGCACCGAAGAGTTAAGTCTCTATGTATCAGACACTTGGAAAGGTGGAACGAAGAAGAACTGAGTTGCTGACAAACATAATCCTAAAATGACGATGATCAAAGATAATCCTGAATTGACGATGACCGTAGATAATCCTCAAATGACAATGATTGTAGATGCTGAAGTAGCAAGTGAGCTGGTAAGAAAACTAGCCAAAACTGAAGGAGATAATAAATATTCCATCCTTTCCATGTTTCCAATTTTTTTGCAAAAGAGGGACTCTTCCAAAATAGTCAGTGCTACAACTAAGCACCGAAGAGTTAAGTCTCTATGCATCAGACACTTGGAAAGGTGGAACGAAGGAGAACTGAGTTGCTGATGAACATAATCCTAAAATGACGATGACCGAAGATAATCCTCAATCGACGATGACCGTAGATAATCCTCAAATGAGGCTGATCGTAGATGCTGAAGTAGCAAGTGAGCTGGTAAGAAAACTTGCCAAAACTGAAGGAGATAACAAATATTCCATCCTTTCCATGTTTCCAATTTTTTTGCAAAAGAGGGACTCTTCCAAAATAGTCAGTGCTACAACTAAGCACCGAAGAGTTAAGTCTCTATGCATCAGACACTTGGAAAGGTGGAACGAAGGAGAACTGAGTTGCTGATGAACATAATCCTAAAATGACGATGATCGAAGATTATCCTCAATCGAAGATGACCGTAGATAATCCTCAAATGACGCTGATCGTAGATGCTGAAGTTGCAAGTGAGCTGGTAAGAAAACTTGCCAAAACTGAAGGAGATAATAAATATTCCATCCTTTCCATGTTTCCAATTTTTTTGCAAAAGAAGGACTCTTCCAAAATAGTCAGTGCTACAACTAAGCACCGAAGAGTTAAGTCTCTATGCATCAGACACTTGGAAAGGTGGAACGAAGAAGAACTGAGTTGCTGACAAACATAATCCTAAAATGACGATGATTGAAGATAGTCCTCAATCGACGATGACTGTAGATAATCCTCAAATGACGATGATCGTAGATGCTGAAGTTGCAAGTGAGCTGGTAAGAAAACTAGCCAAAACTGAAGGAGATAATAAATATTCCATCCTTTCCATGTTTCCAATTTTTTTGCAAAAGAGGGACTCTTCCAAAATAGTCAGTGCTACAACTAAGCACCGAAGAGTTTAGTCTCTATGCATCAGACACTTGGAAAGGTGGAACGAAGGAGAACTGAGTTGCTGATGAACATAATCCTTAAATGACGATGATTGAAGATAATCCTCAATCGACGATGACCGTAGATAATCCTCAAATGACGCTGATCGTAGATGCTGAAGTAGCAAGTGAGCTGGTAAGAAAACTAGCCAAAACTGAAGGAGATAATAAATATTCCATCCTTTCCATGTTTCCAATTTTTTTGCAAAAGAGGGACTCTTCCAAAATAGTCAGTGCTACAACTAAGCACCGAAGAGTTAAGTCTCTATGCATCAGACACTTGGAAAGGTGGAACGAAGGAGAACTGAGTTGCTGATGAAAATACTCCTTAAATGACGATGATCGAAGATAATCCTCAATCGACGATGACCATAGATAATCCTCAAATGACGATGATCGTAGATGCTGAAGTTGCAAGTGAGCTGGTAAGAAAACTTGCCAAAACTGAAGGAGATAATAAATATTCCATCCTTTCCATGTTTCCAATTTTTTGCAAAAGAGGGACTCTTCCAAAATAGTCAGTGCTACAACTAAGCACCGAAGAGTTAAGTCTCTATGCATCAGACACTTGGAAAGGTGGAACGAAGGAGAACTGAGTTGCTGATGAACATAATCCTTAAATGACGATGATCAAAGATAATCCTCAATCGACGATGACCGTAGATAATCCTCAAATGACGATGATCGTAGATTCTGAAGTAGCAAGTGAGCTGGTAAGAAAACTTGCCAAAACTGAAGGAGATAATAAATATTCCATCCTTTCCATGTTTCCAATTTTTTTGCAAAAGAGGGACTCTTCCAAAATAGTCAGTGCTACAACTAAGCACCGAAGAGTTAAGTCTCTATGCATCAGACACTTGGAAAGGTGGAACGAAGGAGAACTGAGTTGCTGATGAACATAATCCTAAAATGACGATGATCAAAGATAATCCTGAATTGACGATGACCGTAGATAATCCTCAAATGACGATGATCGTAGATGCTGAAGTAGCAAGTGAGCTGGTAAGAAAACTAGCCAAAACTGAATGAGATAATAAATATTTCATCCTTTCCATGTTTCCAATTTTTTTGCAAAAGAGGGACTCTTCCAAAATAGTCAGTGCTACAACTAAGCACCGAAGAGTTAAGTCTCTATGCATCAGACACTTGGAAAGGTGGAACGAAGGAGAACTGAGTTGCTGATGAACATAATCCTTAAATGACGATGATCGAAGATAATCCTCAATCGACGATGACCGTAGATAATCCTCAAATGAGGCTGATCGTAGATGCTGAAGTAGCAAGTGAGCTGGTAAGAAAACTTGCCAAAACTGAAGGAGATAACAAATATTCCATCCTTTCCATGTTTCCAATTTTTTTGCAAAAGAGGGACTCTTCCAAAATAGTCAGTGCTACAACTAAGCACCGAAGAGTTAAGTCTCTATGCATCAGACACTTGGAAAGGTGGAACGAAGGAGAACTGAGTTGCTGATGAACATAATCCTAAAATGACGATGATCGAAGATTATCCTCAATCGAAGATGACCGTAGATAATCCTCAAATGACGCTGATCGTAGATGCTGAAGTTGCAAGTGAGCTGGTAAGAAAACTTGCCAAAACTGAAGGAGATAATAAATATTCCATCCTTTCCATGTTTCCAATTTTTTTGCAAAAGAAGGACTCTTCCAAAATAGTCAGTGCTACAACTAAGCACCGAAGAGTTAAGTCTCTATGCATCAGACACTTGGAAAGGTGGAACGAAGAAGAACTGAGTTGCTGACAAACATAATCCTAAAATGACGATGATTGAAGATAGTCCTCAATCGACGATGACCGTAGATAATCCTCAAATGACGATGATCGTAGATGCTGAAGTTGCAAGTGAGCTGGTAAGAAAACTAGCCAAAACTGAAGGAGATAATAAATATTCCATCCTTTCCATGTTTCCAATTTTTTTGCAAAAGAGGGACTCTTCCAAAATAGTCAGTGCTACAACTAAGCACCGAAGAGTTTAGTCTCTATGCATCAGACACTTGGAAAGGTGGAACGAAGGAGAACTGAGTTGCTGATGAACATAATCCTTAAATGACGATGATTGAAGATAATCCTCAATCGACGATGACCGTAGATAATCCTCAAATGACGCTGATCGTAGATGCTGAAGTAGCAAGTGAGCTGGTAAGAAAACTAGCCAAAACTGAAGGAGATAATAAATATTCCATCCTTTCCATGTTTCCAATTTTTTTGCAAAAGAGGGACTCTTCCAAAATAGTCAGTGCTACAACTAAGCACCGAAGAGTTAAGTCTCTATGCATCAGACACTTGGAAAGGTGGAACGAAGGAGAACTGAGTTGCTGATGAAAATACTCCTTAAATGACGATGATCGAAGATAATCCTCAATCGACGATGACCATAGATAATCCTCAAATGACGATGATCGTAGATGCTGAAGTTGCAAGTGAGCTGGTAAGAAAACTTGCCAAAACTGAAGGAGATAATAAATATTCCATCCTTTCCATGTTTCCAATTTTTTTGCAAAAGAGGGACTCTTCCAAAATAGTCAGTGCTACAACTAAGCACCGAAGAGTTAAGTCTCTATGCATCAGACACTTGGAAAGGTGGAACGAAGGAGAACTGAGTTGCTGATGAAAATACTCCTTAAATGACGATGATCAAAGATAATCCTCAATCGACGATGACCGTAGATAATCCTCAAATGACGATGATCGTAGATTCTGAAGTAGCAAGTGAGCTGGTAAGAAAACTTGCCAAAACTGAAGGAGATAATAAATATTCCATCCTTTCCATGTTTCCAATTTTTTTGCAAAAGAGGGACTCTTCCAAAATAGTCAGTGCTACAACTAAGCACCGAAGAGTTAAGTCTCTATGCATCAGACACTTGGAAAGGTGGAACGAAGGAGAACTGAGTTGCTGATGAACATAATCCTAAAATGACGATGATCAAAGATAATCCTGAATTGACGATGACCGTAGATAATCCTCAAATGACGATGATCGTAGATGCTGAAGTAGCAAGTGAGCTGGTAAGAAAACTAGCCAAAACTGAAGGAGATAATAAATATTTCATCCTTTCCATGTTTCCAATTTTTTTGCAAAAGAGGGACTCTTCCAAAATAGTCAGTGCTACAACTAAGCACCGAAGAGTTAAGTCTCTATGCATCAGACACTTGGAAAGGTGGAACGAAGGAGAACTGAGTTGCTGATGAACATAATCCTTAAATGACGATGATCGAAGATAATCCTCAATCGACGATGACCGTAGATAATCCTCAAATGACGATGATCGTAGATGCTGAAGTTGCAAGTGAGCTGGTAAGAAAACTTGCCAAAACTGAAGGATATAATAAATATTCCATCCTTTCCATGTTTCCAATTTTTTTGCAAAAGAGGGACTCTTCCAAAATAGTCAGTGCTACAACTAAGCACCGAAGAGTTAAGTCTCTATGCATCAGACACTTGGAAAGGTGGAACGAAGGAGAACTGAGTTGCTGATGAACATAATCCTAAAATGACGATGATTGAAGATAATCCTCAATCGACGATGACCGTAGATAATCCTCAAATGACGATGATCGTAGATGCTGAAGTAGCAAGTGAGCTGGTAAGAAAACTAGCCAATACTGAAGGAGATAATAAATATTCCATCCTTTCCATGTTTCCAATTTTTTTGCAAAAGAGGGACTCTTCCAAAATAGTCAGTGCTACAACTAAGCACCGAAGAGTTAAGTCTCTATGCATCAGACACTTGGAAAGGTGGTACAAAGGAGAACTGAGTTGCTGATGAACATAATCCTTAAATGACGATGATCAAAGATAATCCTCAATCGACGATGACCGTAGATAATCCTCAAATGACGATGATCGTAGATGCTGAAGTAGCAAGTGAGCTGGTAAGAAAACTTGCCAAAACTGAAGGAGATAATAAATATTCCATCCTTTCCATGTTTCCAATTTTTTTGCAAAAGAGGGACTCTTCCAAAATAGTCAGTGCTACAACTAAGCACCGAAGAGTTAAGTCTCTATGCATCAGACACTTGGAAAGGTGGAACGAAGGAGAACTGAGTTGCTGATGAACATAATCCTTAAATGACGATGATCAAAAATAATCCTCAATCAACGATGACCGTAGATAATCCTCAAATGACGATGATCGTAGATGCTGAAGTAGCAAGTGAGCTGGTAAGAAAACTAGCCAAAACTGAAGGAGATAATAAATATTCCATCCTTTCCATGTTTCCAATTTTTTTGCAAAAGAGGGACTCTTCCAAAATAGTCAGTGCTACAACTAAGCACCGAAGAGTTAAGTCTCTATGCATCAGACACTTGGAAAGGTGGAACGAAGGAGAACTGAGTTGCTGAGAAACATAATCCTAAAATGACGATGATTGAAGATAATCCTCAATCGATGATGACTGTAGATAATCCTCAAATGACGATGATCGTAGATGCTGAAGTTGCAAGTGAGCTGGTAAGAAAACTTGCCAAAACTATAGGAGATAATAAATATTCCATCCTTTCCATGTTTCCAATTTTTTTGCAAAAGAGGGACTCTTCCAAAATAGTCAGTACTACAACAAAGCACCGAAGAGTTAAGTCTCTATGCATCAGACACTTGGAAAGGTGGAACGAAGGAGAACTGAGTTGCTGATGAACATAATCCTTAAATGACGATGATCAAAAATAATCCTCAATCGACGATGACCGTAGATAATACTCAAATGACGATGATCGTAGATGCTGAAGTAGCAAGTGAGCTGGTAAGAAAACTAGCCAAAACTGAAGGAGATAATAAATATTCCATCCTTTCCATGTTTCCAATTTTTTTGCAAAAGAGGGACTCTTCCAAAATAGTCAGTGCTACAACTAAGCACCGAAGAGTTAAGTCTCTATGCATCAGACACTTGGAAAGGTGGAACGAAGGAGAACTGAGTTGCTGATGAACATAATCCTAAAATGACGATGATCAAAGATAATCCTGAATTGACGATGACCGTAGATAATCCTCAAATGACGATGATTGTAGATGCTGAAGTAGCAAGTGAGCTGGTAAGAAAACTAGCCAATACTGAAGGAGATAATAAATATTCCATCCTTTCCATGTTTCCAATTTTTTTGCAAAAGAGGGACTCTTCCAAAATAGTCAGTGCTACAACTAAGCACTGAAGAGTTAAGTCTCTATGCATCAGACACTTGGAAAGGTGGAACGAAGGAGAACTGAGTTGCTGATGAACATAATCCTTAAATGACGATGATCGAAGATAATCCTCAATCGACGATGACCGTAGATAATCCTCAAATGACGATGATCGTAGATGCTGAAGTTGCAAGTGAGCTGGTAAGAAAACTTGCCAAAACTGAAGGAGATAATAAATATTCCATCCTTTCCATGTTTCCAATTTTTTTGCAAAAGAGGGACTCTTCCAAAATAGTCAGTGCTACAACTAAGCACCGAAGAGTTAAGTCTCTATGCATCAGACACTTGGAAAGGTGGAACGAAGGAGAACTGAGTTGCTGATGAACATAATCCTTAAATGACGATGATCAAAGATAATCCTCAATCGACGATGACCGTAGATAATCCTCAAATGACGATGATCGTAGATGCTGAAGTAGCAAGTGAGCTGGTAAGAAAACTAGCCAATACTGAAGGAGATAATAAATATTCCATCCTTTCCATGTTTCCAATTTTTTTGCAAAAGAGGGACTCTTCCAAAATAGTCAGTGCTACAACTAAGCACCGAAGAGTTAAGTCTCTATGCATCAGACACTTGGAAAGGTGGAACGAAGGAGAACTGAGTTGCTGATGAACATAATCCTTAAATGACGATGATCAAAAATAATCCTCAATCGATGATGACCGTAGATAATCCTCAAATGACGATGATCGTAGATGCTGAAGTAGCAAGTGAGCTGGTAAGAAAACTTGCCAAAACTGAAGGAGATAATAAATATTCCATCCTTTCCATGTTTCCAATTTTTTTGCAAAAGAGGGACTCTTCCAAAATAGTCAGTGCTACAACTTAGCACCGAAGAGTTAAGTCTCTATGCATCAGACACTTGGAAAGGTGGAACGAAGGAGTACTGAGTTGCTGATGAACATAATCCTAAAATGACGATGATTGAAGATAATCCTCAATCGACGATGACCGTAGATAATCCTCAAATGACGATGATCGTAGATGCTGAAGTTGCAAGTGAGCTGGTAAGAAAACTAGCCAAAACTGAAGGAGATGATAAATATTCCATCCTTTCCATGTTTCCAATTTTTTTGCAAAAGAGGGACTCTTCCAAAATAGTCAGTGCTACAACTAAGCACCGAAGAGTTAAGTCTCTATGCATCAGACGCTTGAAAAGGTGGAACGAAGGAGAACTGAGTTGCTGATGAACATAATCCTAAAATGAAGATGATCGAAGATATTCCTCAATCAAAAATGACCGTAGATAATCTTCAAATGACGATGATCATTGATGCTGAAGTAGCAAGTGAGCTGGTAAGAAAACTAGCCAAAACTGAAGGAGAAAATAAATATTCCAACCTTTCCATGTTTCAATTTTTTTGCAAAAGAGGAACTCTTCCAAAATAGTCAGTGCTCCAACTAGGCACCGAAAAGTTCAGTCTCTATGCATCAGACACTTGAAAAGGTGGAACAAGGAGAACTGAGTTGGTGCTGAAAATAATCATAATTAGGTACTGCTGAAAGAGTTGTGTTGCTGGTGAGGTTTTGCCTAAAACAAAAATGTTAGATGATTTCTCGTCTCTGTAAGTGGAGGTTTGAAATATTTGTGTTCTTTACAGAGTGGAGATGACCCATGCTATTCACCACTTGGTAAGTCCTTGATGCACAGCTATGAGGCTGTAACCAGACACTGATGGATGATAAGCCAGCATGGTCTGGCATGCAGTTTGTTTGTCATACTCCAGTACAACTCAGTCACTTATGGTTGGTGGAGGGGGAAGGGTGAGGGGAGGGGTGGGGGAGTCTGTAGATGTTGTTGGTTCAAACCTCAAACTGCAAAGATCAGAAATATACAACAGATCAGTTAACAGATAAGTGTAGTTTGCCCCGTGTAAAAAACCTATTGTCACCCAGTAAACAAACTTAACACAGATAAGTTATTCATGTATTATCAATAAAGCTTACGCTTCTGTGTGCTTAAAAAAGTTACACGTTGAAATTGCTCTTTTTTCTTTAGGGAGGGGTATATTTTATTACAGCCACACCTACTGTGGTCACTTACATGCACTGAAACAATGACATTTTTTTGTATGCCCTGTGTATTAGGCTAATCATAAAGTTACCAAAGTAACAAACTAAACACATTTTTAAAAACTTTAAACTCTGTACTTGCCTAAAGGCACACCTACTCTAGTTATAACAAGGTCACTCCTATACGGAAAAAAACTAATTTTTTTTAAATTCCTCTGTGTATTGAACCTAAAGTTACTCATTAAACAAACTGTGCACAGATAATTTATTTTATTCTAATAAAGCCACACCTACTTTGGACACCTACGTGCAAAAAACATAACAATCCTTTTGTATTAGCCCTTTGTATTAAACCAAAAGTCACTCAGTATGCAAACCTTACACAGATAATTTATTCAATTTTAGCAAAGCTAAACCTGTGGTCACCTACGCGCAAAAAACAATTACAGTTTGTTTGTATTCCTCCCTGTGTATTAAACATAAATTCACCCAGGTAACAAACTTAACACACATTTTTTTTACTTTGAACTCTGAATCTGCATAAAGGTACACCTACTCTACGTTTTAACAAGGTCACACCCACGCGCAAAAAAACATAACAGCAAATTTTGAAATAGCTCTTTGTATTAAACCTAAAGTCACTCAGTAAGTAAACTTTACACCGATAATTTATTCAATTTGAATAAAGCCACATCTACTACAGTCACCTATACGCAAATAAATAAAAATAAATTGTATTATACCTAAATTCACTCAGTAAACAAACTTTACACTGATAATTTGTTCAACTTGAAAATAGCCACACCTACTGCGGTCACCTACGCAAATTTTTTTGTCTTTGGGTGGGGGGGGGGGGGGGGTATTTGCCCTGTTTTAAACCTGAAGTCACGCAGTAAACAAATTTAACACAGTATTTTGTCACCCAGGTAACAAACTTAACAGGTTGTTTTTACTTTGAAGTCTGCATTTGCATAAAGGCACACCTACTAGGACTTAACAAGGTCAGTCCTACGCACAAACCCGCCCCCCAAAAAACATAACAAAAAAAAACAAAAAAAAAAAACAAACCAGCAATTCTTGAAATTGCTCTGGGATTTATACCTTAAGTCACTTAGAACCAAACTGTACACAGATAATTTATTTAATTTGAATAAAGCCACACCTACTAAGGACACCTTTGTGCGACTAGAAAAAAAATTATTAGCCCTGTGCGTTTTTACAAGGTCACTCCAATGTGCCCCCCCCCCCCCCGAAAAAAAAGAAGAAGCAATTTTTGTATACAAATTTTACATATAATTTACCAACCATTTTAACAGAAAAAAGGCACACCTACTGTCACACTAATTTTGTTTTAGCCCTTCGTATAAAACCTAAAGTCACTCAGTAAACAAACTTCTCGTAGATAATTTATTCAATTTCAAGAAAAGCCACACCTAATCTACAACAATGAAAGCATTTTGTATTTGCCCTTTGTATTAAACATAAATTACTCAGTAAATGAGCTTTACACAGATAATTTAAATTACTTTGAACTCTGTATTTATATTACAGGCACACCTGCTCTGCGTTTTAACAAGGTCATTCCTATGCACACAAAAAATCCCCCAAAACCAGCAATTTTTGAAATTGCTCTGGGTACTTTACCTAAAGTCACTCAGTAAACAAACTTCTTGTAGATAATTTATTCAATTTGAATAAAACCACACCTATTTTGGCCACCTACGCGCAAAAAAATAAATTCTTTGTGCTCTGTATATTGAACATAAAGTCACCAAGGTAACAGACTTAACACATTTTCTGTTTTACTTTGAAGTCCTTTATTTGCATTAAAGGCACACCTACTCTTCGTTTAAAAAGGTCACTCTTACATGCAAAAAAACCCCACACCAAATAGCAATTTTTGAAAGAGCTCTGTGCATTAAACCTAAAGTCACTCAGTAAATAAACTTTACACAGATAATTATTTCAATTTGATTAAAGCCAACCTACTGTGGTCACCTATGCGCAAAAAACAGTAAAAGCATTTTGTATTTGGCCTTTGTATTTAACAAATTCACTCAGTAAATGAGCTTTACACAGATAATTTATATTACTTTGACCTCTGCATTTGCATAAATGCATATCAACTGTATGTTTTAACAAGGTCACACGTACGCGCAAAAACCCATAACAGCAATTTTTGTAATTGCTGTGTTTATTAAACCTAAAGACTCTGTATTTGCATAAAGGCACACCTACTCTGCATTTTAACAAGGTCACTCCTGCGCACACACAAAATCCCCCAAAACCAGCAATTTTTGAAATTGCTCAGGGTACTATACCTAAAGTCACTCAGTAAACAAACTTCTTGCAGATAATTTATTCAATTTGAAAAAAAACACACCTACTGTGGTCACCTATGCAAAAAAACAAAATGGGGGGGGGGGGCATTTTTCCTGTGTATTAAACATAAACTCAATCAGTAAATGAGCACTACACAGATAATTCTGTATTACTTTAAACTCTGTATTTGCATAATTAAAGGCACACCAACTGTATGTTTTAACAAGGTCACACCTACACGCAAAAACCCATAACAGCAATTTTTGTAATTGCTGTGTTTATTAAACCTAAAAACTCTGTATTTGCATAAACGCACACCTACTCTGCATTTTAACAAGGTCACTCCTACGCGCAAAAAAATCCCCCAAAACCAGCAATTTTTGAAATTGCTCTGGGTACTATACCTAAAGTCACTCAGTAAACAAACTTCTCGTAGGTAAGTTATTCATTTTGAAGAAAAAAAACCCACATCTACTGTGGTCACCTTTGCGAAAAAAAAAAACTCACCTCACTCAGTAAATAAACTGTACACAGATAATTATTTCAATTTGATTAAAGCCAACCTACTGTGGTCACCTATGCGCAAAAAACAATAAAAGCATTTTGTATTTGCCCTTTGTATTAAACAAATTCACTCAGTAAATGAGCTTTACACAGATAATTTAAATTACTTTGAACTCTGTATTTATATTAAAGGCACACCTACTCTGCGTTTTAACGAGGTCACTCCTGCGCACACAAAAAATCCCCCAAAACCAGCAATTTTTGAAATTGCTCTGGGTACTTTACCTAAAGTCACTCAATAAACAAACTGCTCGTCGATAAATTAAAAAAAAAACTCACCTACTGTGGTCACCTACGCGCAAGAGAACAAAACCAATTTTTTTGTATTTGTCCTGTGCATTAAAATAACATATTTGTTTTACTTTGAACTCTGTATTTATATTAAAGGCACACCTACTCTGCGTTTTAACAAGGTCATTCCTGCGCACACAAAAAATCCCCCAAAAACCAGCAATTTTTGAAATTGCTCTGGTTACTATACCTAAAGTCACTCAGTAAACAAACTTCTTGCAGATAATTTATTTGATTTGAATAAAGCCACACCTACTTTGGCCACCTACGCGCAAACAAAAAATCATCAAACACTTTTTCATATTTGCCGTGTATTAACCTACTTTACATTTTAACAAGGTCACTCCTACACGCGAAAAAAACACAGCAATTTTTGAAATTGCTCTGGGTGTTATACCTAAAGTCACTCAGAAACAAACTGTACACAGATAATTTATTCAATTTGAATAAAGCCACACCTTCTGTAGTCACCTGCGCGCAAAAATACAACTACAATTTTTTTGTATTAAACGTAAAGTCACCCAGGTAATAAACTTCAATTTTTTTTTTTTTACTTACAATATTTTATGTTGCTCCCAGTATTTGCATTAAGGCACACCTAAGAAAAGGTTCACACTGACACATTTAAAACTTCTAGGTCAATAAACCAGCTTACACTGTTATGAACAGACTTTTTCTAGTGTAACACTCACATATTATTCATGCCCTTATAAATTCCCTAATACAGTTTGCACCTGGCCACCAAGGTATGCATACCGTTATCTATTGTTGTCCCATGGGAGCAGCAATCATCTGACAGTTGCCTTTGTATAGTTTTCAAGACAGGATATAAACTAATTACAACTTGGCACGTTGGAGCCCCACCAACAAACCATCCTCAGCTAATCCAATTGACGCTTGAATCGGCCAAAATATAACATTCAACTTTGTTGATAGTTGTCACATATGACCTAACTAAGTAATTGATATGCAAATACCGGTTAGGCAAAATTTCAATGGCCAGCATAAAATAAAAGTAAGACATGTAAGAAGAAACTCGCGCGATGACTCATCGTCAGAGAGCTTAATAGGCCTACATTTTTTGTTTTTAACAATACGTTAGTTTGGTAAGAAGTTTTATTTTAAATTGGTGACCTCTATTAATTTACACATATTCTTAGGAAATATGTTTTCAGCGAACTTTACACAGGTTGTTGCCTCTGAAATAGCACTGGCATTGGCAAGGCATACAAACTAAAAAGCAGAAACTGGGTTTAATATACCTTGTGTAATTTACCTTGTCTGGCAGGGGTGAATACAACATGGTTTAGACCCGCGTACGCCGGGTGTATGGTGTAATGCTGACATTTTGAAGCCAAGACATGTTCAATGTAATGACCTGTTCATTTTAACATAGAGTAGAGCCGAACGACGAAATTTTGATGGGAGCAGTTTAGCCTAAAATTTGTACAAAAGGCGGGATATCACAGTTGACAGTTGGGTGTTTATCAAATAAGTGCACAGACTTTGAGGACTATTTCTGACTTACCCCAGACGAACTCTTGAAGTTCGTCTGAGACCGGGAGGCTGCCTTGCAATTCTTGGAAACAACGTAACGCTGTCGTTTGGTCTGAGACTTGGCTGGCCGACGAGTCTTCTGCGAGAGATGCCCCTGGCCGGCCGGCTGTTGTCGCCCTGTGGAAAACAGAAATGAGGTACCACGAATGAATTTACATCAATAGTCTATGAATGCAATATGTGACAAGATTAAGTACTAACTACTAATACTCATCATGCTCATTCAAATTTTAAAGGCAATCTCAGGCCTTGGTCAGATCTTTTTCATTGACATGTAAGAAAGGCGAGATGGATGTCGAGATGTTAGCCTCCCCTTTCACACCAAAAAGTAAAAATTACACCTAGTTTATTCTTACCTTAATTAGCGAACACTTCATCAGGGTTTAGGGCGTGGAACAGCTCTCGAAAGTCACAGGAAATTCATTTGAGCAAAAGTTGAATTTAACAAAAAATTACCACAGCAATAACACAACCGCACCGATTGAATTCTACCTCCAGAGTGATTGCCCGCCCGCCCAGGGTCCACAAAGTTGGGTAGCCGAATAACAGTAATGAGGTTAATTTGTACACAAACTTATGTAAACCTGGAATTCCGTGTGAACTTATCCCTCCGCTCGCGACATTTCTTTCACCTTTAGTCATTTTATTTTCAGTTTACTAACTCAACTATGCCGGAATTTACTTTTTTCTAATACAATCTAAAGAATAATCAAAATATTATTTATTCCCGAAGACAATTTATAGTATTTCTAAGTTGATTTTACGGTCTAATTTTCACTCCGCACAATTTTCCAATCGTGAATGGGCGATTGTGATTGGTCATAAGTGGATTGACGTAAGCATTTTTACAGTTGCAGACGATTGATAAATTAGACCCGGTTGAGAACATTGTTCTCTCCCGCCAAAAGACAAACACGCCATGAGCTGACAACAAAAGAGTTCATTTAAATATTTATGCGCATTCACATCGGTCATGTCACGGACGCCCGACTTGACTCTACACGTTAATGATATGGCATGTGTACTATTTAAGCAGTGGGGAAGGGGGTACGGGGGGGGGGGAGGGGGAAGGGAGAAAAGGGAAAATGTGGAAAAGGGGGAAGGTGACAGCTGCCTTCATGAAGAACTGCCCCCCCTGAAGAACATCTTGTCCTCCCCTTGCTTGCCCCGGTCAGCCTCTGGACACCATGACATTTGCTATAATCAGGCAATTTTAACCGAAATTGCCCCCTCTACAAATATCCGTACCCACTTTGCCACCCCCCTACAAAAATGATGCTGGCTATGTCACTGTATTTAAAAACTGCTAATAAAAAAAGGATATCGCCAAGCTTCAGTTACCGATAACGGCCCATAAACAATAAATATGCGAGGTGATCATTCTCTTATACATTCGGTTAAGAAAATATTTATTAATTTTAGGTTTGACATGAAAGGGGAAGCTCGATACAATCGACCTTTATCATGCTGCAATCATCTTGGTCATGTTCCTTGTATCCAATAACAGTAATAGATGCTAATATTCATTCTACAAAAAGGAACCAGACTATTTGTCCTCACAGCCTCGGTTTGGTTACATTGGTTTGAATGGGAGAAAATCAAGATTGCGGCACCATGATAAAGGTCTATAGTCAAAAACCATACTGTTTTTGAAGTAGGCCCGTGGTAGGGGTTGGGATGGGGACCCCGGTGGGGGTGAGGGTGGTAGGAGGGGTGGGGCTAGAAGGCGGAAGTTCAAAGAAACATAGCAGCACACAAAATTGTTATTATTATCAAGAAATAACATTGATTCTAAAGTGTTCACTGTCTACAGGGTTAGGGGGTGAGTTGGTGGAGGGTGGGGGTATCATTGAGATGTGCTCTTGAAAAAAATACGATGCACTGAATTAAACTTTTATATACTTCTATCTTTATGGATACCTTGCAGCTCAAACTATTACAAATATTATCCAAGTAATTGCTGACAGCCAAGGAGTGGCTGGGTAGGCGTTGGGGAGGGAAGGGGGGAGCATTTGGTGCTCGATATGTGGCAGGGTGTACCCCCTCCGATTGTGTCTTCATTGTGTTCTGGGAATCTCAGAAATTCTTTTGAGGATTTTAGGGGGTGTGCTTCTGTTCAAGAGGGGAAGAGTGTGTTAAAGAATGGGAATTTTTATTGTTTGTTTGTTTGTTTGTTTGTTTGTTTGTTTTTGTTGTTTTTTTGGGGGGGGCTCTCTCTGCCACATATCGGGCATGGTATAAAGGGGAGGGTGCAGTGGGATGCAGTGGTATGGGACCAGTGCCTTTTTCATAATTACCAGTAAAATAATGAAAAGTGTTTATTGAATGGTAAGGGCAGGGCAGTGTGGGGGATGTCACCCCTTAATAATTTGATATTTTGAATCAAGAAGAGGAAACAAATGTAGCTTAAAAGGTGAAGCATCATACTTGACAAGCATTGACTGAGACCATGTGGTGGTTAGGTTAGGGGCGGAGTTAGAGGGTAACAGTTTGTTTTCAGATTTAATTGTTGCTCAAAATAAGAAATAATGTCATATTCCAAAAGCATGGGAGTCCAGGGAATGATAGGGGTTGGGTAGCAACAGTGGCATAACCAGACATTTTCATTGGGGGGGGGGGGGGGGCAAGCAGGGGGGGCAGCAGGGGGCAAAGACATTATTTGGGGCAAAGACATTATTTGGGACAAAGACATGGTGGGGGATGTATGGAGCCATTCATTTTTTATCTCATTGGGTGGCAAGGGTTCTGAGCAGGTGGGCATGACCCCCACTGGTTACAACACTGGGTAGTGTTTATCAAAAAGCCCACAGTCCAAAGTGCATGGGAGGGGAGAAGTGAAGAAAGTGAGTGCCATTTTAGGAAACTTAATGTTAATAGAAGAAAACAAAATTTATTTAAAATCTCTTATTCCATACACTCACAAACACCTTATAGGTTGACACATCATTATATAAGAAGTGTTGGCAGACCAGGGAGTGGTCGGTACAAAACAATTCTTCATTTCCGAAAGTGTTAACTTGGTGGACTACATGGGCCACCTCAAAATTTAATACCATACACTTCTGGATAGAGCAATTATGATTGGACTGTTTCAAATAAACAAATAAAAATGCAGGACAAATTGGACTTCAGTGTTATGTGTCATCCCAATCATTTGTATCAGTAAACAATAATACCCTTTTACCCTTTCTATCTCTTGCAAAAATTTCGAGAAAACTGGCCGGGTGTCGGGGTGGGGGAAGGGGGGGTTGACATTATCCCCTACCCCTTGCGCTACATCACTGACTCCACCCCATGCAAGTCCAAGACAGCCAAGGAAAAGAAACCCTGCACACAGGTTACTTTACCACATGATTACATGAAGTTATTTATTTGTATAAACCCTGCACACAGGTTACTTTACCACATGATTACATGAAGTTATTTATTTGTATAAACCCTGCACACAGGTTACTTTACCACATGATTACATGAAGTTATTTATTTGTATAAACCCTGCACACAGGTTACTTTACCACATGATTACATGAAGTTATTTATTTGTATAAACCCTGCACACAGGTTACTTTACCACATGATTACATGAAGTTATTTATTTGTATAAACCCTGCACACAGGTTACTTTACCACATGATTACATGAAGTTATTTATTTGTATAAACCCTGCACACAGGTTACTTTACCACATGATTACATGAAGTTATTTATTTGTATAAACCCTGCACACAGGTTACTTTACCACATGATTACATGAAGTTATTTATTTGTATAAACCCTGCACACAGGTTACTTTACCACATGATTACATGAAGTTATTTATTTGTATAACCCATACTGATCATCAAATTAAAAAGTATGCTATATTATCATCTTTAAGTACATTCACATTCATGTTTTTAACAACATCCACATAATTTTTCAATTAAACAAGGCCTACACATTATTTGTAACTTTTCAGTATGTTTCTCCCGTGTTTGTCATATCATCAATGATATTTTTATTTAATAGTTGTAATATTTCCATTGGGGATAAAGATTATGATTTTCATTTTTACCCTTCACTGTTGTGTGATGAGCAGTGTTAACTCAATTCACCTGATGTCATCTTCACAATAATCTTGGTTGTGCCAATTTGGAAGTCACTATGTATTATACAGTGTGGTGCGCATTTTGGCGACGTGGCGTTTACACGTATGCCTATTGACTTCCAAAATGGTGAGCGTAGCACGGTCGCTGCCTGTGACGTGCATGCAAGGGGTCAATAGACAACTTCTTAAAATACTTTTTACGCACGCGTTAGCTGTGGTACACGGTGCATGCTGGTCTAGTTTTAGTGATAACATTTGTCAAAACTAGACCAGCATGCACCTCATTCTACGGCTAACGCTTGCATAAAAAGTAATTGCAAGGTTGTCTATATACTCAGTGATTTCCCGAGTCCTGTGGAAGAAATCCACTGGCATATAACTCAGGTAGGATTCAAACCCATGACCCCTACCTTTCTGGAACAGATGTCTTACCACTAGACCATCGAGCATAAAGCACCTGAAGCACAATCAAAAGATACTTGACCATTTACTTGATTGTGGAATGCTTCTGCACCGTGCATGAAATCATTTCTAGATTGTGGGGGCCGTGGGTTTGAATTCAAGGCCAGAGTAGAATGCCTTTGGATTTCTTCCACATGCCTTGGTGAAGTAGTGAGTATCCTCTTGGGAAGTGATGACATTTTGGAGCCAGAACTGCAATGTAAACAAATATATATATACATCAACATTCTTTACACTGCACTTCTGGCTCCAAAACGTCATCACTTACCCACACGATACAGTGGCCATCACACATTGGTGTAGGATGAAAACACAAATAATAATATTGTTATTGTTTTACAAAACATTGCTTTGATTAATAGCATCAGATATATTTGCATAAAGTGTCCAAGTAAAGGCATACCCTTATTGCTGTAGGATGGCCTTTCCCTTTAGTCACTAATACAAAACCATCTAGCTCTTAGTATTAGTGGAATGTTAATGAATAGCTTCAATGTTTTCGTTTTTTATTATCTTTTTGTTTACTTGCTAAAGTTTCTTTTTTTTATTTTTTTTTATTTCCAAAGTATTACGTATTACTGAGTATATCAATCAATGCTACTATAAAAAAACATACTGACATATTTTGATTGGTGGCACGCAAATGTCAGAAAATATTTTCTTCAACACTATTTACTGCATTTTATTTATTTTACATAAATATTATTTCGTTTTGAAAATACTTTGTTATGTTCTATCCTATTTCATTTATATCAACAATACAACTTAATTATTCTATTTCCTATATTTACATTATTTTTCTTTCCTACTTTCCTAGTTGTTTACAATCCCTGTTTGGTGTTGTTAGTCTGCAAGTATTGGTTGATCAGTGACGACTAATTTCAACACCATATTTTGTTTGTGTACATGAAAACCTCTATTAGTCTGGTTCCCATGGTTCTGCCACCCTCTGGGCATCCTACAAAATGTTTGACTGACAATATTAATCAACCAATGCTTGATAAAGTGTTCTTAAAAGACATCTTAACCATAACAAACTTTTTAATTACCAACAAATAGATTGTGCATACACCAAGAAAATATATAAAACATAGATGAAAAAGAAGTTATTTAAGGTGCTGTTTAAATATATATGTGAGAGAATAGAATTAGCTGTTGCAAACTGCTTACCAACCCAAATTACCTCTGGTATGAAGGCAAACAAATACTAAAAAGGTTAATGGCCTCATGTTTTTACCCTTACACTCACAAGACGTTTCTGTGGTCATAGATCCACAGTCAACACCCAAAACCCCAAACCTGGATACACCTGTCGGTCATTACTTCAATTTCCCAAATCATTCTACCTCTGACATGATTTTACAGAGCATTGAGGCACTAGGAAACTACAGTGAAACTGTTCGTCTGAGTAGGGAGAATCTGTGGATAAGGCGCCTCCACACGATTCAACCCCATGGTCTGAATGTGTGTGAGTTGTGTTGTCATTTAGTCTTTGAGAAAGATACTGCTAGGGTCGAAACGTGAGGCCATTAGCCATTTTTGGGGTAAATATATATGTGTTAGTCAAAAAGCTAAAAATATAGTTTAAAGTGTACTTAAATTTATACTTTGCAATAAATTGAAAATATGAATAAAATAAATGTAGCGCAAAAACCATTGTATGAGGTATTTCATAGTTTGATGAAAACACTGGAGAATAGATTTTACCTTGTTAAATGTAGTGCTGCTAAAAGGCACAAGATTTCTTCTCTGATACTATGAGTATCGGACTTCCTAGAACAAGGCACAGCACGCTACCTTTTCTTTGATCATTTTGTGTTTGTCCAGCCGACTGGATTCAACTGGTTTCAGCTCTGCTTTACCTTGCTGGCTTAAACTCCCCTCAGACGTCGGTTCAAGTGGCTCTGGTTCATTCTGAAAAGCACTATTGATTGGTCGGTCAGTAGGAGGGTTAAATGTGCATAAAAAGGAAACAGGATGAACTACCTGTGTGTCTTAATTTCTTCTAGTAGTATCTTCGGAGCTGCAACAAGAAGAGCAAGCTTTGCACATTTCTCCAGTAAGTCAATGTAATGTGGGGATAGGATAGCGATGATGTGTTTGTCTTGATCGATTACAGAGAGTCGTTCAAGGTCCGACGAGGGGTGCCGTTCACCACAAGCCTGGAAACTTGGCCAAGCATCTTAGCAAGGTAGATGGCGTATCTTTATCCTCCTTAGCGTGGCTGAATGCAACATCACACTTACTTACATCGTCCTTGTTATCACCAGTCGTCTCAGGGCTATTTGGCAAAAAGTCAGGAAGATGCATGGGAAATTTCAGCTCTTTCTCAATCAGATTCTCTTTGTCATCGTACTTCTCTTGGAAGTGAAGTTGCTGTACACTTTCCAGAACGGTGTCCAAATCAACTGTCAAGGCCTGGTTTAAATTATATCAAAACAAATTTTAAGAAATAAGAAATTGTTCAAAGTGCCCAGCCTAGGTAATCTTTCCTGTGTTCATCTTATCTTTTCCCTGGATACAAAACAATGTAACTAAGGGTATAATAGTCTGACCCCTTTTTGATATCATGAAAATCAGGGTTCATTATCACTATTGCAAACAGGGTCCATGACCAAGATGGTTGCTTCTCAGAGAGGAAGATGCACTGCATTCATCTCAATGGTGTAGGTCTTTAATGACTTTTTACAACACAAACCTTTATACCAATTTATCAAAGTGAGTGCTGGCATTTGTGTAAAAATATTGTATGACAACATCAAACGAAATATTTCAATTTGTTTTAAAAACAAATCTATTAACCCTTTAGCACTCATACCGCCCGGAAGCACCCTGCCTAAAAACTGCTCACAACTGCCCTCGAAGTTTGACAAGTTATAACTTTAGTTTTACACAAGCAATTAAAAAAGGTTCAAAGGTTGGATCCCTATCACCAAACCAGCGCACACACACCATGTGCGACAGACACAGTGAGTTGTGTGTGTGGACGGACCATATTTTTATTTACAATGTAATATTCGCAACGTACACAGTAATGGCGACTGCCAAGTTTGTTTTCACTGTAAAATGCCAGATAAATACCACTTTTTTTTTACCTTTTGAAGAACAAGATATTTTTATAAGACCTTCTGAGATGGGCAGAATACAGAGATGATATTGTTTTGTCAAACCAAAAGCAAATTCAGTGAATTTGGTCCCTCTTAAAAATCAGCTGTTTCCTGAAAGTGTGTTCCAGTCATTCACCAACCTGTTTTCAATTCCTGTGTATCAAAGAAAAGTCGAAGGTCTGGGTTGAGTGTATTCAAGTACTTCACAATGTGATTTGCTCTCTCTGAGTCGCTGTGACAGTAGGAGATGAAGATATTGAACTGGATGGTGGGATCCATCAAAGGTTTAGCCATCAAGGTGACTCTCATGATGAAGGACACAATGATCTGGTGGCATGCAAGGCCGATGCCGTCGACACTACTGGTCCTGTCAGAAACAAAATTTCAACTCAACTTTCTCATTTGAAATCTCCCTTGTTGTATGCATGGCAATGTCTAAACATTCATATTGAGATGTTTCAGCGATGGCTTTTTAGCCTCAGGTGACGCATGAAAGATATGCTCCTCAAGGTTGTCTCCAAACTCCTGTGGAGGACACAGTACAAGAGGTGCTTTTTCTTTACACAGTATTCTTTCTGCTCAAAAAGAATTATTTTCATCTGAACAATAGTTTTCTGGTTGATATGTTCTAGTCTGGTTGTATTTTCCCTGGTTAACACTTCACTTTTCCCTCAACCCATTAAAAGATGGTGTGGTCTGACTCACTTCATTCCAAGATCCCCCTCCCCTTTCACAAATTTTTGCAAATGCCACTGTCTTGTTGAGATAAATAGAAAATAAAGTGAAAAGCTCATGTTTAAAAATAAAGATTTTGAGATCACACTTGTATTACCTGCAGTCCACATATTGGACTTGGGTCATAGACAGGCTACTCTCCTTTACATAGAACAGGGCCCGCATGTTCCTGTTTGCCTTTCTTGAACAGCAGAGGGCGATGTTGTTTTGCTCTGTGCAAGAGGTAATTGGGGGTCAGCACTGCAAAGTAATCAAACACATTAGATTTAAAGCCATGTCATTCCTGACGGCTTTGGTTGTGGCTATCGGTAGATTATAATCAACAGCTACAGCCAAAATCAATCAATTCTGGGCTAAATTTCATAAGGCCTGTAGAAAGCAGATGTTTTCATTAAAATAGTTAGGTTCAGTTTAAATTAATTTTAACTAAGACCTTTTTCTATGCTTTCAATCAAAAACTAAGTAAAAAAAAAACAAGATTGAAAACAGCACATACAAAAAACACAACACAACCGCAAAAACACAGCCTTGCCTGTTAACTCTGAAATGATTGCCAAACAACATACAGATATCTTTGAAGCAATTGCAACGCTGCAAGAACATGGCCGAGTGATATCAGCTACGTTAGAGCAACAACATGCATTCTGTTGCAGAGCTCCTATAGTCTAGGGATCAGTTCTACACTTTCAATCCAAAATAAATGAAGACAAAACATTGACAGCAGCAACAAAATGGTTGGAGGAACTCGTGCATTTCAGGAATAATTTGTTGTTGTTGCATGCCACTGTCACTCCAGTTTTAAAGAAGACATCTTATCTATTGACTTGTATTGATAATGATAACAACGAGCTGCAGATTTAAAGGCCAGTGTCCAACTTACAACTTTAGATCATCAAGTGTGCAGCATATCTCAGTTCAGTGAGTTCACTCAACAGTATCAGATTGTCACCTTTGGAGTAACTCTCGGTGTCCGGTTACATCGATAAATATGGAAACTATTCCTCCAGCGCTTTTGGTTTAGGCGCTGGGAACGGACAACAGGCGAATTCTTGTTTCACACACTACGGCTGGTCATGACATTGACACAGGGGTTGATCTTGCTCAAGCTAACTTGCCGTAACTTTAAGAGGGCGCTATTTATAGAGACCGTTAACTGAACTAAACTAACACAATCTTTAGGGGGCGGTATTTATGGAGACCGTTAAATGAACTAAACTAACTCAATCTTTAGGGGCGGTATTTAAGGAGACCGTTAACTGAACTAAACTAACTCGATCTCTAGGGGCGGTATTTAAGGAGACCGTTAACTCAACAGGAAAAAACGGAGAGCAAGGACCAAACCTAACCTTAAGGAGCGGTATTTAAGAAGACCGCTAAATAAACCCAGCTGAAACTGTCTCGCTGAAATGTTTGTTTGTGAAACTGAGTTACACATTTTCCCCTCCAATTGAAGCATGGTTGATTGGTGGGTCAGTCAAAAAAGTTGTTAAGTCTTCTCCGCTGTTCTATTCGAATAAAATAAATGGTACACCATCGGAATTGTTTGTAACCTACCTCAAATCTCACTTACCTTAAGGCAACAATTCACATTGTTGAACAAATCCGTTTTCATCAACCTATTTCAACCGTATAATCAATCTGCTTAGTCGCAGACTCAAAGTTCATGTTTTCTTTCGTCCGACATGCCCACAGTCCATGAATGCGAAACATATGTGAAAAGTAGGCCATAATTTGCATTATCTGTGTCGTTCATGGCCAGAGGTGGTTTTAGCAGGCGGCGAACATTTCCCGTCACATTCACGTCGTTTCTGGAAAAACAGGTTTGAGTCAGGGCATGGTGGGAATGTTTTGTTAGGTTTGCCGCTAGGTTTGCCGCAGCACCTCTCTATATGGACTTGTGGTTCTGAAAACACAGTTTTGGAACTCGAAGTTTCAACCATCATGCTGTGATCGTACGGGAAATCTTCATCATGTGGAAAAAACCCAAACCGACCGAAGCATTGAGTTGTTACATACACCACCGATTATTTTTAAAATCACGGCGATCAAAATGATGTTGCCGGCAGTGGCGTGGGGTGGGGGGGGGGGGGGGGGGAAAAGGCGACAGCTGCCCCTTGTGGAAAATCTTGCTATATTTGCTATAATCAGACCTCAACTGAAATTTCTCCCTGTACAAATATCTGTGCCCCCATGCCCCCCCGCAAAAAATTCTGGCTACGCCACTGTGTTGTCGTTAACCTGACGGAAAGGAAATCGTGTATGTTTTATAATAATGCTCGTACCAGTTCACTCTCTATCAGGCGAAATTCTTTGTAGTTTTCCCCCAGAAATGTGTACATTAATTTTTTTTCACAAATGATCGACTATTGCAGACGCAACTGTTTAATACAAGGTGTGCCCCAGAGGCATACTTTATTTTAATAAAGAATAGTGCAGTGGCATATACACAGAATGGAAACGTTCATATTTTCCCCCATTGACCAGTGTTGCACAACACAATAAGTTTTTTTACCCAAACATTAGGCTATGAGTCATGAGTTATTGACCCAATAAATCGTTCATCGGGGTGGCAACGTTTATTAAATTCATTTACTGTCCTCTCTTTAATGTAGATATTTGATTAGTTTTGTTAGTGTCAATAATTCCTCCACTGGGATACGTTTTAAGAATATCGACTTCCAGCGACTTTGTGGCGAACCTTCACCACGAACGGCATTAGCCTTTTTGAGATATGGTGGACACTATAGGAGTGCACTGTTCGGTTTGGGTTTAGTACTACTAGGAACAGATTGACCTAAACCATAGAGTGCCATAGCAATATATCCAACATATCTCAAAAATAGCTGGAGGCACTGTTATGGACAGCGGCGTAGCCAGGATTTTTTTCACTGGGGGGTGCACGGGGGGGGGGCATTGCTTTTCAGCGGGGGGGGGGGGGGGAGGTACCATGTTTTTTTAAATGAAATACATGTATCTACATTGTTTATGTGGGTCACATGGGGAGGGAGGCACTGGAAGTGTGTGGGGGCCCGTGCCCCCTGGTCCCCCTTGGCTACGCCGCTTGTTATGCATCATAAAAACAGGTGTATTCCAAAACTACCGCTGGCTAGTTGACATTACGAAATAAACCCTCCCTATTTTGTTTGTGTGGAGCCTTTAAAGGGAATAGGTGAAAAGGTGTCGAAAAAAATATTGAACAAAATCTTCATTCGAACGACAAAAAACTGCATTCAAACGAAGATTGTTTACGTTCGAACGCAGATTTTTTCCGTTTGAACGAAGATTATTTTCGTTCGAACGCAGATATTTTTTGGTTCGAAGTTTTTCTCACTTTGTTTTCACCTATGTCCCTTTAAAAGCTCCGTAATTGTGCAAGCGAACAAAATGTGTTCAAACAGAACAACTGTGCAAATATTTTAATGTGACATTTCAGAATGGTTGCTTGCCTTAAAATATATTTTGATTAATGAGTGAAACCATCACGACATCTTCCCCTTTGAAGGAAGCTCAACAGCAAAACAGCCCACGATCAATCATTATCGAGTTTGTTAGCAAAGCTCACTAAAAATGCAAAGTTTGTACGTGAGCTGATCACCCTGAGAATAATTCTATTCTGTTATAAATGGGTACAAGTAGATTTTTTTCCCTGCGATCTGCACTAAACACACTTAGTGCCCAGGACGCACAGTGGCTCATGCAAGAGGCACTTTTATATTACGGGTAATAACGGTGTTTTGGGGACACAGTCCTTTTTCTAATGGACTGACCAGATGAATGGAACTTCCCTGGACCCACACAGCAAAGATTGAAGCATTTTGGCAATTTACACATTGGTTCATGACTGATTTACCAAAAATGTGTAGCAAGACAAAGGGATACAAAGTTTGTGCACAAACAAATGGGGCTTGGCTGATGGCAAGTTTTGTAAGGGCTGGTTTGACCGGTGAACGAACTCAGGGTGGATAATGCATATGCATACTTCACAAGTGTGACCCAAGGTAAGTTGGAAAAAGAAATCAGCGAAATCGGCCCAGAGATTAAGCAGTAATCCCCAAAAATATGAAAATATGCCTGAGTTTGAGCACGGGTGCATTAGGCAGGGTTTTAAGTGTTGACAACAGCCTGTTTGTATTGCACACTCACGAAATACTGGGTGGCACTGACTTCTCAGTGAATTAAACCATGTCATAGGTTAGTTCAGCCATGGTTTAGCCATGGGGCTATCTGTTCAGTAGAATACCGGTATGGTTGCCATGGAAGGTGTGTCCGGTTATTAGTGAGCCTACTCATTGGATTTTCAGCCGTGATGGTGGCCTTATGATGTGATCAGAAATCTAATGCATTCTCAAATCATTAAAGTTCACTCAAAAATGATACAATAACCGTCTACATACCTCTGGCTTGGCCTGTACGTGTACAAGTTCCTTACCAATTTGGCCCCGTGTTACCTGACTGATCTGATAGAGCTACACACTCCAGGACGCAGTGGTCGAAGATCTTCAAACCAACTGCTTCTAGCTGAGCACCAACCACGCAATCACTGGGGGTGAACCGTCTTTTAGATTTGCTGCAGCCACCTTATGGAACTCACTCCCATCTTATGTACGTCTTTCTCATTTTTGTCTCTCCAAAATTCAACAAGAACTTAAATACATTCTTGTTCAAGGATGCCCTTGAACTGTATTTATGAACTTATTTTATCTTGATTTGCTTTTTCTTGTCCCAGCTAGTGTGGTTGTTAAATTTGCTAAGCGCCCTGAGCGTTGACGGATGCCGGCGCTATACAAATTTACATTATTATTTATCATGATTAATGTTAATGAAATTCGGTTAGATTCACCAAAACTTCACTTGGAGTACACGTAGGCCTAATTATTCAAAAATCAATTATCCTTTTACAAGTATACCCCAATCGGGATAAGTGTTATAACGACACTACAAGTACACCCAATGCTCTGCAGCTCGCGCTTATAAGAAGCACCACTGCTCTATCATGTTTATCACCAGGGCAATACATGCTCTTGAATAATGTGCAGGACTTAACATGGATTCTGCTTCCAATTATTCCCGATAATCATGCCGTTTTCACCGAAATGTGAACTAAATCAATTTTTTTCTGTCTTAAAGATCCAGAGTTTCCTATGAGTTGCATGTGTAGTGAGGATAAACCATCAAGTCAATTGGGAAATCATAGCGTCCCAGGATTGAGATTCCATCACTCATTCATGGTGTGAATTAATTAGTCTTTGACTTTGAGCAAATGACGTCAGCTATTAAGCCACACCTGGGAGCCTAGCTCGCCAATTCTCACGGGATTTCACTCGCAGTGGCATTATAATTCAAGTAGGGGAAAACATGTACACTGCCCATCGAAACGGTCATCTCATCTACCGTATAATTTACCACTATGAATTGAAATGAGGTGATTAAATAAACAATGTAAATAATTCAGCTTGGTTTTTGTTGTTGGTCCTTCATTCAGATCTTTTGATACCCTATCTGTTCTGTGTATCATTTATTAATTTTACTGACATAAATTTGTTAATATTATGAACTGCTGTTGTGTTTGTGGTAGTAGAAACCAGGTTTCTAATGTACAGTTGGGATTTGAAGATTGTACACTCTTGTGACAATGACCAAATTATTTGTATGTGGATGACCAGTGTAACAAAAAAAAATCACATTTGATTTTTTGATTATAGTAGTGTGAGGACTCGATTATCACTGCGTGATAATGGCCGCCGAGTTGGGGCTCGCCACCGGTGACGGATGGGGTGGAGGGTCAACAGCAGACAGCCTCGAATTCGGTCATTATTACGCAATGAAGACCGTGGCACATGAAGTGACACAGTGAAATCATGTCATTTATTCCGTGGCCCTGAGATGCTGTGGGAACGGGACACACTAGCTGTTTTCCCTCATGTCGCTTTCTGGGCTCGGTATTATAAAGGATATTTTCACCAAAGCCCAATTAAAACCCTACTCTCCATAGGTGTCCTGGCAAGTCGTTAGCCAAAATCCATCGAGTAATTCACTTGAAAGTAACTCAACACCCAAAACGTTTGGGACAGAGTTTATACACTCTGCATTATCTTGGCACAGCATCTTGTTCTTTGGTTCGTTTCAACCAATGAAACCAAACCGAGGCCGGAGGGGAAATAGTCTGGTCCCATTAAGTGTGTAACTTAACATCAGCATTCAGTATACATATTGCAAATTGCACATAGGGATTCTGACAAAGATGCCTAAAGACACGTATGTGGTCCATCACCTCGCTTTAAAGATCTATACTGCACTCATTGGAGACGGCAGGTGACGGGGCAATAATTAGGCTTGGCTCTAGTGTGCCACACGTGGGCTCAGACGTGGTTTAATGAACTGACGATCATTAAAGCATGGAGTGAGAGTCATGCTGTACAGGTGAAAGTGCTCATGGTTGAACAACAAAAGTGATAAACATGTTAAAACAAGCGTAAAACAAGAGAGAATCTGTTCAACAAACAATTGCGTCCCTCCCCAAACGTCCAGGCATCGTCGTAGCTTCGATGCATCATAGCTATTTCAGACTGTTCATACAAAATCAAACCAAACGTCCCTTTCAGAATCACATGAAAATAAAGGCCTGTTTTTCATCACTTCAAAAGAAACCGTAGTTTGTTTCGAAGATGGTCCTCTCCTCTGCCACAATACATTATTAATCCTGTTTCGAAAATACTTTTACCGAATTGAGTGAATGTTATTTACATTAAATAAGAAGGAAAAAATGACCCCGACAGCTATCTGGGCCAGTACGGTAGTAAACATTTTGACACGATTCGAATTCAGGAGACCTTGTTTCCTTTAACTGCGCCATATGCCTTGATTTTTTTCAGCAGTTGGTTTCACACACAGTAGTGATGATTGTTTGGAAGCAATGGACGACAGGCGAGAAGTGTGACGGAAGGCAAGAAGTGTGACGGCAGTCGAGAAGTTTGGAATAGCAGCGTCACCTTAAATCTTCAGATTGCATGTTCGTTGAATATTCTAATGGATTTTACAGCTCTTCAGCTGATTTCATCGTTTAAAAAATGAATAGTATACAGAAGGAATTATTCACGTGTGGGAAAACACACGCCTATTCTAGAGGAAACGATGGCTCACCCGTGCGGATAAGTTCAATATGATTCTGTTGTAGGTTTTTTCCTGTAAGGAGAGATGCAAATATTAAGCCTTAAAAACTGTCACCTTTGGTTGGTGTAGTGCATTACTGTAACCGAAAAAGATACCACGTTAACAAACAGCGCCCTCTACATGACATTACGCCGGTAAACCTTCACGATGCTCAGGCATGAACTAGACTGGTTCCCGGTCCCTACATCGTTTTCGTTCTGACTGAATATAGGGACCGGTAGCGGGTAATGAAAATTAGCATACACCTGGCAGATTTCTGCCAGGTGTATGCTAGTTTGATTTAGCATATATGTCTACGTAATCCCATAATGCAATGCGGCCTTACACAAAACGTGATGGACACAGAATCTCCCATCGTGCAGACCATGTAGGTGAAAATTACGCTAGTTAAGATGTTCTCCTAAAGTTAGCTTGAATTTTGATATTGAAGGTTGGTTCACTATACGTTCGGATGAAGGGTTACGAAGCACACGTGTGCTAGTGTCAAACAACAACATGCACACGTCACAAGCATAGCCAACGTCATCTCTAACACTAGAAAATTATAACTGCGCCCGCGCAATCGAGTGCCTATCAAAAGCGCCATGTCGGTAGTAGCTACCGGTCCCTATAAACAGACGGAAGAGAACGATGTAGGGACCGGGAACCAGTCTAAGACATGAATTGGATGAGTGTTAGAGCTGTCCATAAACTATTTCACGGTAGAGTTTTACATCTTTAAAAATGTTGAGGTTTCTTGTGCGTGTGGGGAAAAAGTACAGTGGTGTAGCCAGGATTCTTTCACAATGGGGGGGGGGGGGGGCACGGGGAGGGGGCGTTGATTTTCAGTTGGGGCACAGGTACCATGTTTTTAATGAATTACATATATCTACATTTTTTTATGGGGGCACCTGGGGGCACTGTAGGGAGGGGGCTGTGCCCCCAGGCCCCCTTAGCTACTACGCCGAAGATGCAACACCGAGAAAGTAAGTGTTCGTAAAAACGAACACAGATGAGTTTGGGCGGGGAAAGATAAAACATGGCTATCTAAACATTGACTAATGACATTATTAGTATCAACTCAGATTTAACTTAGTAACAATCGGATACATCCTCAACAAAATGGTATGAAAGTTGTTTTACTCTCACACTTACTCTCACAAAAAATAAAGACAAAGGTATAAAAACATGTACATAAACATTCATGTGACCGTCGATCGCTGTTTTCTCAAAAATGTGCGAGTAGGTTTCATGTGTTTCTTGACAAAAAGAAAAGAAAGAGGGTTCTTGTTTCAAAAAAAAAAAAATAATAGCATTATGGCATCGCAACCGACTTTGATTAAGTGTGCAGTGGTTGGGGACAGCTGTTCTCCTTTGAACATCCAATAAGATGTTTTTTCAAATCTCAGGAGCTGCTTGAGCAATTCGCAGAGTACAAGTCTTACAGAAATCCAATAGGATATATCCTGATTGACTGGTAGGGTCTTCCGATGTGTGTTTTACGGCAAGCTGGTCTAACAAAGAGACAGCCGGGTGGGGACATTCTAAAGTCCCTAAGTGGAATGTTTCTTGTCTCCATTTCCGGGGTCGAACCGATGTCAGCGTGTTATTTTCGTGCAACTAGATCCTTGGATATTGCTCCAATATGTGGGATGGTCTCAGCCTGGATGGTCTGGCACTGGAACTTGTTATTCTACATATACGCACTATACTATACAGTCATACGAACTGAGTGGTATAGCGAGTGCCTGAAAGTTCGTTATTTTGGCAAGTTGGCCGAGATCGTCAGTAGTCACACTGAGAGGAGTTGTGACTCAAACTCGACAAGATCTCGAATTCTTCAAAGTGAATTGATGCATCTTCCTTCAAAGAGTAAAGCAACGCATCGAACTGAACGTTATGATACAGAATTGGTAATGATAAATAAGTTATGAATAATTTATGATCTAGAATCTTACTCCTCGTGAACTTAGTACAGGTACGACTGCCTTAAGAAACGTTTCAATCCGAAATATTGACTTGTCTTACAAAAACGTCCCCCAATATTCTTGTTCTAATTCTGTCGATTCGTCAGATTTAAGTAAGCAATGAAATGTTCACAAAATCCTGCAACAGAACATAACTTACTTATTTATTGTTTGATTTATTGGCGATGTTACCACCTTATTAGGTTATACTTTGGAAAAAGCTAGAGGCTGGGAACAATTTGTTGAAGTTTCCAAAAAAAAAAAAAAAAAAAAAAAAAAAAAGAATATAAATAAAATAGAAAATAAAATATGGAATTTTCAAGCTAAAACTCCAGTTTGAAATAAAACTAATAACTGCATTAAATAATTCTTACAGGTAATAATTATAAAAAAACATTATCATTGCAGACTAATTTCCTTCAAGATATTACCACGCTGAATCGCTATCATATGTTTCGGGTGTTCTGGTAAAATATGACTGGAAAATGTAAAAAAAAAACAAAAAAACAAAAACAAAACACAGCAAGACGAGAGTGAACAAGGCCAATTGTCAAGATTCATTTGCAGATAGTAATGACCCAGTTGGTCAAACATTGACAGTGACAGATGAAATCCAAATCATTGCTGCCAAAATGAGGTTCAGATGGCTAATGTCCAATCATTAATTGTAAGAAGAGTGAATTGTCAGAAATCATGAAGCAAGATTATGAGGAATCGAAACAGCTGCCTGCGTACAGATTTCTCCTCAAGAGCGAACGTTCAAAAAGAGTAAGTCTCTGACTATACGGACAGAATATTTATTGCTTTGCTGTACACATAATCGTTGTGCAGCCATTTTGTTTTACTCTCCCGGTCAAATCAATGCAAACCAATCCGAGGCAAGAAGTGGAAGATGAGGAAAATTAGTTATTTATGCATGTAGTCACTGAGTAGTTCATGGGAAGTAATGACTGTTGTGTGTCTTTATCATGTTGTAGTCATTTTGTCTTTTCTCTCATTCATATAAAATCACTAATATAACAATAAATTACTCAGTTCTATTAATATATAGCGCTTTCCACCCGGCGGGTTTCTTAAAACGCTCATTATTTTTCCACAGGTAGGGCTTCTGCAGAGCTGTGTTTGATTTATAAGATACATTAATTTGTGTAGCACCTTTTAAGAGATTACAAAGTGATGGGGCCCAATCTGCAGCCAACCATACCAGGAACAATGGGGCAACCCCTTCTCTTAATGCTCAGTGTACTGGTGTAACTCTTTTACGTGCATCACACAACACACGGTACTTACGCTTTTACGTCCCATCTTGAAGGACGAAGCAGTTTTGGTTGAGTGTCTCACTCAAGGACACAAGTGCCCCGACTGGGACCCGCACCTACACTCTGAATTTGAGCCCGCTGCACGACCGCCCCGCCACTTACTCCAAATCTGAGAATAGCCCCCTTTTTAAGTCGGCATTCGAGATATACTGGGACATGACAAAATAGAGGCAGCATGTTGAACATCCATTTGAAATACATCAGAATATGGAGAATATTGATAGCTGGGAGTGATTGGGGCAGCTGGTTATCAGACAACTCCAGGAAAATGACCTACTTTGATCTTACCCTTACGATTAATCGTGCGAGGCTGAGAAATTTCGATGTGTCTTCAATCAAGGAGGGAAAGTGGGACGGGATGGGGAAATAAGATGTCAGTCTGAAGGCTTTTAATGTATCATGCCGTACAGGCTTGAAAGTTCTCTTTGCGTGTCATCGAAATCGTGGGGAAGGACTCTAGTCATACATATTAACGAGACATACTATTTTGCCTTATACAGTCTGTTTTTGGTAACATTGGTTAAATTTCCCAAAGGAGACGGATTCACTGTGATAAAGGCACCCTAAAAACTGTATTATGATGCGGTCAATATTGTTCCATTCCCGGTATACAATATGGGCAGAGGAACCTGATATGTAATTTACAGTCACAGTTCCCTCCAACCTTTATCAAGCCTCTCTACTCGTTATGTTACCTGTATACAAAAGTAACATCGATTACCGATGTAATTGTAATCTTAGCATAACAGGGACCACACTATTTTGTCCATTCAGTCAGTTTAAACGATGTAAATGGAGAACAAACTCAAGATGAGTACATTACAATAAATACCTATTATTAAAAGTTGATATCATGCAGAAGACGCGTGACAGCTGTCAAAGGCCCTTTACTTGAGTTCACCGATATATAATCTTTGTCGTGTGAAAATACATAATGACGTCTCGAACCTAGACTTGTGACGTAGTCAGATTAGGGCAATGGCCCCAAGCTGGTTGTGGATTAGCGGACCTTCGACAGAACACGAAGAAATCAAAACTGGATCAATGGATTATGACCGTGTTTATGTCCTCTTATGGTTGGGCGATAACTACAGAGTGCACGACACCGTCATATCAATTTTCAACAAAGTACTTCTAAATACGAAGTATAAAACCAGCAAGCAGGTTTCCACACCGTAATGTAATCCTGACCATACGTTGTTCCTCCCGATTTGCAGGGGGCAAAGGGGGGAGGCAGATATTTGTAGAGGGGGCAATTTCAGTCTAAAATTGTCTGATTATAGCAAATTTCACTGTGGTCAGAGGCTGACAGGGGCAAGCAGGGTGGCAAGATGTTCCACAGGGGGAAACTGACCCCTTGCCCCCTTGGCTATACGCCATTGGTTCCTCTTAAGGACGAAAGTGCTTCAGTTATTTTTTCAGTTGATATCAATTCTGCGCCAGGTAGTGAGTTTTGGTGGTGCAAGGACAACATCATTGCACGAAAACTCACATTGAAGTATCAGTTAATCTGTTGCATCGATGATATTCACGAGAACTGTATCCGGTAGGGGGAACAGTGGGGGTTGGGAAAACTCATGTAATCAGGTAGCGCCTGCGTTCTGAATACACACCATGTACAGGACATGCAGCCAGGAAGGGAACCTGCTGAAGTTCAACGCATTAAAGTTCTCACGGCACGCCTACCATACTGTTAATTCATCTTGAGGATTACATTCATTACGTTATCTGTTGTTTAACACTCCGTTCAGTCCTTTAAGTAAATGACGATGGTTTAGAATCCCGTCTCAATTTCGAAATAAAAAGCTTGTTTCAGTATTTTAATTTCTGAGTGTCCCAGTGGCGAGCGATGATGTCAAGACAAAATTTGACCGGGCTTGGTCCATCCTTCACCCGTATATAGTGGGTGGTGGGGGCAGTCTTCCGCATCGGGTCTCGTACTCTCGGGCCTTAACAACAACAGCAACAACACTATACAGTATGCTCAACATGTCAAAACAAGCAGCAAACAAATTGAATCGTTGGAGTGTTGCATCGTGGATCTACACGATTCTAAAGCCTGACCATAATGCATGTCATGAGGCGCCGTTGTCAACTTCCATTATACGGCCGGAACTCCCCTGGTATCCGATGACACAGAAACATACAGAATACGGCGGAATCCGAGAGCAGCTGAACAAACTCACAGATGCGTTTTCATTTTTTTGTCTTCAGGTTAGGTTGTTAGTTGATGAGTTTAGTGAGAAAAAAAAATGAAATAAAGAAGAAAAAACGTACAGAAGCTTTATTGAGGAAAGAAACTCGATAACACGACATTGTGTTTGATCTCACGGGGAGATGCCATTTTTGTGCGGTATCTTTATTTTTCTTAATCGGTATATCCAGGTTCGGTTATCAAAAACAATTTTGGTTTCAATCAAAAGCTCACTTTTTAGAAACTCATGTCAGTAACAATCCTCCAGAGAACAAAATCCGTCCGTGGTAGCCACACTAACATGATCAAGGACATACACTGAAGTTTGTTTTCAGTGTCAAAGTTTAAAATAAATAAAACACTTTATAAGTTTCATTCAACAGAGTACTGTAGCCGATGACATTCTGGGGATATTGTCAACGATCCTCCTTTTGGCCCTTAAACATGCAACAGCCATCGTGGTCAAACTCCCTGTATAATAATAGCATATCAATAGCTATCAAATTACCCATATCGTCGTGTGCCCGGTAAAAGGACGTAACAAGTTCCCGGTAAAAAGGGCGTAAGCGGATGTGAAATTTTGTGTTTCAAGAAAACTGAGCGGGAAAGTTTGATGAATTTTTTGCCATTCAAAAGTTATTATAGGAAGGTTAAATTCTGCACTGGAATGGGAAAACATGTCTTTGGGTTAATTTCAGCATCAAAAATGTAACAAAAATGCCATATTCTTCATGTTAGGGGCCATTTTATTGCTTGCGTCCTTTTAATAATACTGCATGGGACGAAATACTTTATGTGCCCGGTAATAGGGCATAAGGCCTTATGCCCTTTTACCGGGCACACATCGGTATCACTGATTAACCAATTGTGCCAACCCCGACAAATTACACATATTTATTCCATAAAAAGGGTTTGAAAATGTTTCATTAAAAAGGGTAGATTTCTGCCAACCAAGTTATATATAATTACCGGTATGTGATAGCCGAGGCCGCCCACACAAAATGGTGGTCATTGTTTGTCAACAAAAGAAAGGTGTAGCCGAGAGGAATCCAGGATGGCGGCCATCCGGTGACAAAAAGGTTAGCTGGGAAGTCACTGTCCCATGAAATGGAGATCTGTAATGTTAAAATCAAACTGCCTGGAGCAGTAAATCCTCCATTTATAATGTGATCCGAGATAGACAAAATGCGCTTGAATGATAACAACCTTTTTTTTAAAGTTGGATTACAAAAAAAAAAAAAAAATACAAGTAATAAATATATAAAAACGCCAGAAGCAAAGGAAGGAGAGGTTGATGGGGCATCAGAAAGGCGTGCTTGCCGCGCCAAACTCAACCGTCCTCTACGCTGAAATTTCCCGGGCAGGGCCTTCAGACTACGACCGTGCTTCCGTGTTGACGTAAGCCCAGGGTAAGACATGAACTGAATGATTATTGAAGAAAAAGCAAACGTTCTTCAGAAATTTGTGATAGAACCTCTTTCAGAATATAAAGAAGTCGAATATTAGTATACCCTTTACCTTTAAAAGCCGGTTGCGATTTTGAATTGGTATTAAATCAGCACGAGACTACATCGTTAAGTCATGTTGTGATGATGTTCACGCAAGCGTTCTTCGTCGGGACGTTGATGCACTAAACAATTCCCCGTACGCTAGTTTACAATCCCATGGTAGAATTTTAATCAATACGTTGTTGAGGGATAAAATTTAATAAATGTGAACTTCATACAGCATGTTGTCTTCGAGTAGTAATTGTTCATTGCTTAAAGGGGTTTGGTCATCACGCAATTTTTCTGTCTATACTGGATTTAGGCAAGACATTCGTAAGTTGTAGACTCTTCTTTCATACTTTGGAAAGACTCGACGTCTCTTTTCCAAGTCACCTTTGAACGGCAAAACAAGGAAATTTACAACTGTAGCCTCTAGTCATTTGCGAATGGACTATGCAAGTTTCGCTCGTGATTTCTCAACTATATGAAATGTGGGTGCTAAGTCGAAGGCTCCAGTTGCGTAACTAGACACTTTCATTTTGGTACGGGGTGGGGGTGGGGGTTAGGGGGCACTGGGGGAAGTCATAATTGGGGGGGGGGGGGCTTTTGCTGTATCCAACCGTTTATTCGTGCATGTTTTCCATCTCACTGAGGGCGTGGGAAGAAGAGGGGGAGGGTTCTGAGCAGGGGGTGGGGGCTCTCAAACGACTTGGAATACGAGCGAGACTTGCTTGGACTATTAAAGATTAATAGTGTCTTGTGCAAATTTCTTATTTCGATTTGTCAAATTGCAATACTGCAAATTGCAGTGTTTTTCCCTCGAAAACACGACCACCTGATTTGATGAAATATCTTCACTGGTTTGTCTTATGCTGAAGAAAACACAAGAGAGTGTACTCTTCGAAAGAGTGACCTCTACAAAGGATGTGTTAAATACCTTTAAAATGGGGCTGGGGAGGAGGAGGAGGCAGGTAATCATTTCAGCTCCCACTCGCTCAGCGAAAAACTCCTCCACAATTTTCTAAAAAAATGTTGTTCAAGAAATCCATGCAATATGCATTTAGTAAATTACTGTTATTGTCTACGTATTTCCTGTGTATACTTCATTCAAAATAATGCATCTATATATGCTGATATCATTTTTGATTTTATGAATTCAATTTAAACTTGAACAAATACTTTCTAAAATTAATGAAATTCACTCCAATCGATTAGGAAAGTCTAAACAAGTTGAAATTTACAACCTGACCGTCCGGTAAATCACAATTTATAAACAGTATATTCATTTCAATCTATAGCTTTCAGGATATGAATGATTGTTAAGTTTTCGGTTTCAACTGTAGCCTATAGGCGTAGTGCAAAAATATAAAATCTTGGAGGGTTTTAATGTAGCAATCGTAAAAGTGACAGTGATTTTAGGGGTACTAAAGTATTCAACTTTGACAGTATTTCAGAGGAAAGAAAATGTAAATGTCTAGTAAGAGCATACTGGTACTTTGTCTTTAACCCTGAATTTGGATTGGAATAACAGGTGTTTCGCTGATCAGTTTTTGTCAGCTTTCATTTATGACGCTCAGCGGCTTACATTGACAAATACCAAGGGATAGATTGTGATCTCTCAAAGGTCCCGTTTAAATCCTGGCTGGGTACTTCATTAGGGCCCAAGAAACCTCGCCGGTCTTTATCACAAACTCATTACGGGGGCGATTCTCAAGTGCATCGGCCCACTTCAACCCACTCATTTTTGTCTCGGACGGGATCTTCTATGGGTTAGCAATATTAGCCATTTGAGTAAAGAGGCCCTCTGTTGGATACCGTGAACCTCTACTGCAACAGGGTCAAATTCAAGTTAAGTCAAACTGTACATTCTTTATGTATTATTTTGTATTCTCACAGAAGAGGTTGAATTACCGTACATTGGGCAAAGCCATTTGGAACTTACTGTCTTGTGAGTCAGCGTTGTTTTCTGAAACAGCAATCAAAATTCTATCCCATTAATTGAGTTACCGTACATCAGGCCAAGCCAGTTGAACATCCGATTTTCTTTCATTAATTTTTCAAAATGGTTGAATTTTACTCATTCTGACGACATGATTTTATAACAACCGACGGTGATCCATTTGATTATCTCATGAATCAAATTCTTATAAGACAATCTTCATTTTTATTGAACTCCGTGTACAGACAGCCATTTTAATTTACGACGGAGGAAAAGGTTAGTTGACTCCAATGACAGTCTTGTACACTGATGCTGAGCAAGAAACAGTCCCAGCAGACTCGACAATTAACATTGTGTGTGTGTCAGTCTGTACTTGCAGCCACACTCAAATAGAGGACTTATAATAACGAAAGGGACAGTGGTTCAAAGATTGTTATCATAAAGGAAAACAGCGGGGTCCACGTTTGTCAGGACGAAGAGTTGAACAAAGCAGGGTCTCCAACTGGAGGCCATATCACACACCTTCTACTGTCACTATCCTTATTTTTCAGGTATAAAATTAATGTCTTTATTTTAGCCATGTTTCGTTTCTGTCCACAGTTTTCCCGGTTCTTTTGTTAGTCTAGAATTGTACGCAATATTATTTTAAGTTCGTTATGCTCAATCAAGCGTCGGACACTTTTGTCATGATTTTAAATTTTATTTTACAATATGTTGGAAAGGGGCAGTTGCTTCAAGCATGGAGCTATAACTTTTTAAAGCTCCATGCTTCAAGTCACGGTGTGCATGGTCTTTGGTGTCATATTAGGGAGCCGTAATACACGAAGCAAGCGATCTGGTTACATACGCCCGTGTTCCCTGTCATATTTGCCCCAGCCTATATTGAACGACGAGCGTGCTTGGTTCTTTCAAGTCGTCTTACGTAGATGTAATTGTTTCAGTTTCTGATGTCATCAAGGTGGAGAGGCACGTTTGTCAAAGAGTTTTTCAGGAGACCATGTTATTTATTGTAAGTCATAACATCATAAGGGGCAGGCAAAACCTCAGCGAAAAGAAGAACGAAGACCATTTCGTTCGTATAATGCCATCTCTCTACCGGACTTAACATGATGCTAAGAATTACCAACAATCTTGTTGATACTAATTTACATGGACCACCTCATCAAACCGATGAATGAGACGTCATCATCCTCTCACCTACATGCAAATCCAAGTCAGGTTCCGCAAACAGCTTCTATCCCTGGACAGTCTCTCACGGAACAGCCTGCCACACTCAATCCGAGATATCACCGATTACACCAGCTACAAAATCTGCATTAAGGAACCGCCTTTAAGTAGTTTTCTGCCCCAATTCCAGTCATTTAAAGGTCATATTCAGATGTGATGCGGGTAATCCGTTTTGTCGGAGTTAACAATCCAGATCCAAAGCAACAGCTACATGTACACCAAACAATATTGATATAAGTAAACAAATTAGAATTTGTTATCAAGAACTGCAGCATCAGAAACTAAGGCCGTGTCCGAAACAATGGCTTCTGCAGTGGCTATGGCCGGAACGCCGAAAAGTCGTATTCTTCAACGCTGTCGTTGCAGCCACCAGCGGTAGCCGTATCCGAAGTTGCTCGATTCGGACGCTGCCTAAGAACAGCAGCAGTGCATTGTAGATCTAGCAGACATAACAGTGTCACTCTCAATGTCTTTGGCCACAATGACTTCTACATCTACAGCTAAACCAGTAGCAAACAAAGTCAACAGCTATCAACAGAATGCACTAGAATCGGTGTACATGTACAGTACAGTGTACAGAACCAGTCTCAGTTGGCTTTATAACACCAGTAAATCTAAAAGTTGGCTGAAGTTGTCTTGAATATACATTTTAGACATTCACATGTCAAAAGGATAGAAGGAAGCGATCATTCTAAAACTCCCAGAATTGACTGGGTTTCCGGGTTCCAGTGGGGCTTGACTCATTTCTGGGTCAGGTTGACCCGGAAACTGGTTGAAAATGGGGATTTTGACTCAGATTTTGCGTCAGTTTGACACAGTTTTGGGTCATTTTGACACAGATTCTGGGTCGTACTGACACAGATTCTGGGTCATACTGACCCAGAAATGGCTCAGACCTAGTCGCTACAGACTCAATGATGATGGTTAATATTCAGCAGTCACAAAGTACACGTGGCTCAATCAAAGTGACCACTAATGATGTAACAATGAGAACTCGCAACCACACAAATTTGCCAAGTACAGAAATTCGTATGTGAGAAGAAACAGGTAACCAGCCAAAATGTTTTAAAAGGTTTCACATAGCGTCTGGTGCCCTGCTTGTTGTTGTTGCACATCACAGGAATGTGCTCAGGAATATTCTATGCTTATCAGCTTTAATAACAGCTTTAATAACATAATTGGGTCCATGGAACACATCCAGCACGGGGAGGTGACAAAGGAGAACAGAAAATCTATTGCCTCACGGAAAGGTGGAACTCAATCAGCTGACAGTCGTGATTACAAACAAACTGAAGAAACAAAAAAGATCCAAATAAGTCAGTGTTTTGCACGTGCTCTTGATAGCTGTTTTATAGTCCTAAGGATAGCCTGGGGGCAACGGTGAGACAAGAGGATTGCATAAACTCCATGCGGGAAAAGCACTGGACAGACAAAAGAGAGGTGTTGGGGGCGCTGTGACATTTTGCTGACCTCATATCGTAGATGATGTGGGTAGATTACAAACTGAGGAGACATTCACCTTGGGTTATTCAAGATGTTTACATAGAAGACTTGCATCCTCTCTCATTAAGATGGGCTTGAATACATAAGCAGTCCTCTATATATAAGATGTTGAGATATTGTTTGGCTGCTGATGTGGATTGTGCCGGAAGGTTGTAGTACGGTACAGATTTAATCAGAAAGAATCCTATAGGTGTGAAATACCATGATTGATCAGATTATTATTGGGATTGTTTACACGTGAACAAACTCCCGGGTCAGGATTTACCAGTAGTCCGAGCCCCAGGGGGCCAAACCCTTCTCGGGGTTAGGCTACTGACTCGAACACTGATTAAATTTGAGAATTTGGACTCGGATTCTAGGTCAGTTTGACACAGATGCCGGTCATTCTGACCCAGAAATGCGTCTGGCCCACTGGGAGCCGGAATCCGGATCCATTCTGACCCGGGAGGTTTTAGAGGGCAGTATCATCACTCCTGGAACGAAGATTCTATTGTTAGAAGTATGGTGAGACTGCTGGAGTTGGATGAAGGGGTCTGGAGAAGTCTGGCATTGTTCGCCATTTTTGTTAGAATTTAAAAGTGTTTACGCCGACAGTCTTATCAGTGGTTATGAGCGAACTCATCTTGACTAAAATAAATAGCAGTTTGAATAGGGGCCAACCATAACAGACGAAGGCCACACTTGCAAGCCCGTGCAAGAAATACCTCAAACTGGGTCCCTGACGAAGTAGGTTATGTGAACAGTATGTTACACCACATAGAATGTATGGAATGAGAAGGGGACATGTCCAATCGGGTTGTAGGGAGCATGTCTTGAGATTGGAGGCACGGACCTCTTTCCATAAGTAGATGTATGATGGCTTTCAGACTAAAATAAAAAAGGAAAGTCATTTTCTTCTGACCAGTTTTTAAGAAATGTCGCACCCAGTGGGCCGATGATACGTTCTTTAGTGAAATTAAAAATACAAATTTTGAATAACCGAATAATTAAATATAAAAAAGAACAATAATACTTTTGTTTATTATAATTATGGTGTGACGGTTTTATATATCAATCAACCTTTACTTGAACGTTATAGCTGTTATACTTAATTTACATAATACAACTTTGAACACGCTTCTCTTTATGCTGTTATTTACATGCCTTGCCTGATGAAGTTAGTCTTTATGTAGAAGAGGCCGTCTGGTAAATACATTACGTACACGGTTATCAGAGTGATATGAGTCGAGTGCACATAATATTAGCCGGATGAATGAAACAATGTGCAATTGCCCAAAGAATTCAGTCGAGCCTGAGGCCAAGTTAGGCACATGGAAATTTTAGAGCGACTGAATCAGTCATTTACAGTCACCCTCCTACACCTCCACTTAAAAATTTCAGAATGGTAATGTTTTAGAATGATAGGTGCCACAATGCCTCGTTCAGAATTCAATTTTATGCTGTAACCAATGTTATACGAGTCATCCCCTTAGGAAATAGGTGAATGAATATTTTGTGCATTCTGTAAACATGCCTGAAATAGCTTTGTTGCATCACTTAAACAAGAGCTGCGAGTATTTTGATGTGCATATAAATGTTGTCCTAATGGCGGATTCAGTGTGTCTTGGCAGCTCGTATACTCGCTTGGAGCTTGGCCCGGAGCAAACTTTGGCGAGCGGGGAAAATTGGCAACACCGCCGTGTATTCACACCCGCATCAGGTGTTTTAACGTGGGCTATTTTTAAAACAAGAAGGAACAACTTGTAGTAGAAATAAAGGGCCATGCTGGGCGATGTCATCAAAATGACTAGAAACTATCCCTGGGTCAAAGAAGATCCGGATCTGTGGCCAGACCCATGTTAGAATCAGCAGAAACAGGAATCCAGACTAAGTTGCCCTACGGCTTAAAAGGTCATTTGCTGGGTACATGGACTTGTACAAGTTTGAATATTAATAAAACTACCGAAGGTTAAAGGTGGAGTAGGCAACAAGATGAGCGTATAGCAAGGATTGGTATTCATCCAAAAACATGCTAACTTAGTATCAGTCTGAAAGCTTACTGATTATGAAGTTCATACCAATCCCAATCTTCCTTAGAAACATTTCTGTCTGAAATACTGATAAAGTCGAGAAAATAAAATATAAAGACCTCGATTTTAATTTCGGTTGTAAAAGTCGAAAATGAGGACAATGTATTTACATGCTGAAAAGTGGGCATGATTTTTCGTTATTTTCTCCTGACTCGGACGACGGATTGCGCCCAAATTTGCACAGTTTTGTTTTTTCATGTATATTGCATCACACAAAGTAACAACACTGCACTATCAGCTTTACCAATCCTATATTATTTTACCTTTAATGATGCTGTAGGGAGTTAAAATGCGCCCTCAGTGTTGCTGTAACTTTTGATTTGCATATTAACAATTACAACTTAAAGTTTGTGTCCGCAACCTTTGAATTCGGTCTCTTTTCTGTTAAGCTTTCGGCAGGGGAAGATCACACGTATACTCTCTGTGTAAGGAGCATGGCTCTTGCCATGCTCCTAAAGACAGTGAGTATCTTTTGGTTTACACAAAATTCATTTTATCGGAATAAATGCTGTATTTTTGTAGACTCTTTGAATCGTTTCACTGCAAAAAACCGGGGTGTTGAATTGATTCGTTGGTAAAATTAACACCATGTTGGTGTTGTCACATATTATAGATACCAAGAGAATCAATTTAACACCGCAGTTTTTGCCGTGTATGGTACCCCTTTTGATAATTATTTAGAGGTTGCAAACGCTTACCCCAGCATGTTGACCCAGCACTCGATATGGGGGTGGATAAACGGCACTTGTTGACTTGTATCAAGAGGGCGTGTTTGACACTGGCTCATTTTAAAATAATGTCAGATTTGTGTATGAATCCGTTGATGGTATCGACTTTGTCACTCCTTTAATGTAATATTTTGTAGATCGCCCAAAGTAAAACCCTGACTATAAAACCAAGCAATGATTGTATTTTTCAAATACAATTCAAAAACCTGGGACTTGGCAGGATATCTCATTCATCTTTAGCCTAGGGTTGGAGACAAGACGAGCCAGCTTGATCCTAATCATCTGTATAGAGCAGTCATTGCACCGGGAGCTTCCAGGTACGACGTCCCATTCCAAGGCCCCGGGTTTGCAGTTGGTGAAGAAAAGCCGTCCCCAACCGCACTCCGTCAATATGTCCGTCGAATTGACGGCCTCGAACGCAAACATTCAACAAGGGAGACCGAACCAGTAAGGTTCGTTTGATTTAAGAGAAGCTGGCAAATTGTCTTGGATGGACATGAAAGCCTGAGGCGCACAGAGAGCCGATCATTCCCCGACAGCTCCCTGCCCAACATAATGAATTTTTAGCGGTACACTCAACCACCATCTGGCAATTATAATGATCTCATCGCCGAAACTGCTTCATCCGGATGTGTAACATGCAATTATGGTGACCTATATTGTCGACCTTTCAGGGGATTTGAAAATAGATCCTGGTGTACGAAAGTGTCCAATTTGTATATCTCTCAGTAGAGTTTAGGGACTTTCTCAGGTTGCATGATAATGGAACTCAAAATGATAATTCCATCAGGGAGGATTAGAGTTCTAGTCCGTTTGGGAGTATAGGTCAAACACATCATGCCAACTTGTCAAATATACACTGGAAGTGAAGAGCGAGTCAATATGGCACAATACGTCTCAATTCCGCGATTTAATAAGGTTAGGAAATGAGAAATGGCCTGACCTGGGCACTTGACGCATATCGCTGACCCATCCTTAATGGGCAGCAAACATTTGCCGAGTCTCAATTTGACGTTTGTGATATGGGGAATCATAGCTGGAAGTGGTGTCGTAATGTGGTTCTCAAGAATGGTCTCGGGGACCGGGTTCCAAGACTGGTTCCGCTACCTGTTCTGTTGGCCTTCAATCCCGCTCGAACCTCCACAGATCTCGGCCCCACCATGTCTTGGCTACAACACTGAGGGCGACTCGGAGGTCTGACATACTCATCACCCACCAAGTGATGTCTGGAACTAGCAACCTCATACCGTGTCATGTTGGTGCCTCCATTATGCATAGTTCGTCTCATCCCAGTCATTGCCAGATCTCCCGCTCAATAAACCACAAGTAGTGACACTCAGGAGATAAATACAAAGTTTACTCCCTTGTGGTGGAACAACTTCAGTTTCGCTTCTAGGGTTGCCTCTGATAGATTACGATCCTGTCACAATTATTTAGACCATCGCATTTTAGAGCAAAGTGATTCCTATGTCTTCTTCCAGATGTTTTCACTTGGATATCCGCCCGCTTGGGGACGGTCCAGACAAAACAACTTAAGTTGCATCCCGCGGCACAGCTAATACTCCGAGCAGTGTTTTGTGCAAAGGGAAGTAGACATTTTGGTTAGTTAGCCCCGTCTGGTCTGTTTCTAAAGTATAGTCCTCGAGAAAATAACTACTTGATAGCTCACTGATTATAAATTTCATACCAGTACCAATCTTCCAGAGAAAAATGTCCTTCTGAAATATTGTCAAAGTCGAGACATTCACAATCATCATTGCTTCGATCAAAATAAGCATACACTGTGTACGTCCACAAATTCACGACAAAACATACACAGTTTTTGCTGTTGTTTTCTCCAAAACCACAAAATGTAATGATTTTTTTTGCAGGGAGTGGTTTTTATGGTATGTTTATTAGACAACTAGAGGACATGAATGAATTCACTCTTGCAAGAAAACAGTATATTTTTTTATCACTTTAATAAGCCCAAAGGATAATGTCCCCCTCCCGGTTGGCTTGGTTTATTGGAAGGTTATTAACGCCCTAACAAGATGCACTCTTTGAACTGCTTTTGTCAAACAGGCCGTTGTTGTGTTGCCCCAGAAATATTCGGGACCGATGGGATTTAGTGGGAGTTCAGACTAGAAACACTGCAGATTGATTGGCATTATTCTGGGAATGTGGGTTATTTATTATTAAAAATACGGTTGCCGTTTTGCCGCAAATGGTTCCAGTGTGTACTTAAACTATAGCTCCACCGAACTGCATCATTCATTTTTATTGCTTTGAAGTCTAATGGGAGTTGGCAACATTGCTATTTTTGTTTAATACCGAGTGAATGCTGACGTCATTTCATTACATACGTATGAAATGGTTGGTAGCCATACATATTGCATGGTTGGTAATTATCAGCAAAATATAATTGAAATGGTTAAATCTAGTATCATCCTGAGAGATGTCATCAGCTGACATTCTGTTGTTTTCGAAAAAAAAAAACATTTTGGCCATAGTCTTACTAGATTGCCAGGCAAAATCAGCTTGGGAATTAACTGTTATAACGTACATAGACAAAAAAATACCACAACGTCAGAGGCCAACGCCGTTCACTAAAACTGTAACATTTTGTGTTCCTTGAAAAAATAGAGGATTAAAACGACTACACTCATCCACATCCCTTCAAAGGTCTATCGGTACGTCACGAAAGCGCGCCACCAGGCGATACCAAAAAGGATACAAATTTTTTGAGAAACTATAGGTGCAATAGCTAATGACAAACTCATAAAAACAGATGCTATTATGTTTCATTAATATCAAACTATAAGCTTCCGAAATGTAATGTGAAAAAATATCACTGCAAGACTCGTAAGGCTCAACGTGGTTGATGACAATATTGGCAAAAATGCCTAATCCCTGGATAAATCATCTTGCTGGAAGTATGAGTATGTAACCGGTGGTGTAAGAACTCAACGATTCGATCAGTTTTCTCTGAGTTTTTATGTGTGCATATGGGATGCACCAGTGTATGCACGTCATATACAATCTATTCAAATAATTAAGCTGTTTGTGTTTAAAGTGTCAAAAGTACACACAAATCTCCAAAGGGATTTCCATAATAATCGATTAGTAGGCCTATTCAAAATTATCAATTATGGTTGATAATTCGTCAACACATTTTAAGCACTTAATAGTAAGAATAAGCCTAACAGAAAGAAGAAAAGGAAAAAAGAAAATAAAAAGGAAAGGGCTTACATCTACAGTGGACATCGCACGATAACGTCTTCTTACAGAAATTCCACAGTCACTGTGAAATACAATACTTTGTTTCTATGGGCGTTTTACAGATGAATGATGTATAACTACTCTAAGGTATACTATATGGTAATAACAGTTTAGTATACATAGCCCGAATGACTGTTGCCTTTCTAATTGCCTGATCAGTAATGTAGTCCGATTTAATCGTTGCCAAAATGGACAGGTTGCACTACTCACCGGTCGAGGGCCTTACATTATTATTATTTCTGTTTTATTAAGCATTTTACGTACAGTTTTTACACTCTACTGAATTCGATCGTTATGGAAAAAAAGACCCTATTTAGGCCTCTGCATTAATTTGCAAGCCCCTGTTAATAGTTGCTTAAAATTATGAATATGCACTTTTTTCCCTACATCTTTTACAACTTGCAAGGCATGCTGGGAAAAAATGGCGCGTTAGAGATTGACACAACCATCTAAGTGCAAGCTACCCAAACGGTCAAGTGCTTGTTGTTAGTATGACGTCACAAAGGTAAATGCCATCTCTTTAATACCAAACACCGGAACAGACTACATCGATGTCAGCTTCCTCTTTGAGAACGAATCAAGGGAGTTGGTAAAAGTCACCAGATCCTCTAAGACGTTTATCTTCATCACAAGCTACCGGAACATCGCGTCTTCTTCCCGAGAACATTCTCGACAATCAAGCCCAGTGTGCGTTTTACTGTTGATGAGTGCCTGGGGGCATCGTCGACGGGTTTACACCACCGCACCAAGGTGGATTACAATGCCTCACGAAACGAGTAAGATATAAAAAGGTCAGCAGAAGTAATGCCTGTGTATTGAATCTTTTCTATCGCTTAGCATTGGATTATTTCGTGTTGTGAAAGGAATCACTGACCTATGTTCTGAACTACCCGAAGTTTCGTTATGCATGCTCGTGTGGGCTTCAATGGAAACGAGTTAAGGCTCGTTATTTTATTGAATTATTTAATTGTTTATTGTTTATGCCTGTTTACGTCTGATCTAAAGAGATTGACGATTGTTTTATTCCAAGTTGTTTAAGACAATTTTTAATTGTATATACATTATTGTTCATCCCTGGTGTTCAATAAACACACAACTGACCTTGGTTGGTGGTCAAAAATATGTTTTGCTGTGGATCTTGTTTACGTATTTTTGTCGTTGTTTCTAGTTTCCTGATATTTTTCGAGGCAGTATTTCGGACAGAAATATTTCGGGGCAACTAGTCCTCGTATCTCGTTTTTCATAAACATGTAAATCAGTCAGCATATTTGCTTTTGTCATTACCGTTCTTGTATCATATTTTGTACCTTTAAACTGACGCTGATACGGATATGTTGATTGACACATCTCAACACCATAGAGCGCCCGCAGCGTTCGTTTTGACAATTTCATTTTGCAATCCGCCCTGAATCGTGTAAAGTGTGACTCTAATTTCACTCTACATTGGTTAACGTAAATCCCCTTGGGGTTATGAAGGGGCTGTACCCTCGTTCCGTGTACTGAGACAATAAACCAAGGTCGTTATCATTTAAACCAAACTAAGGACAAGTAAACAACTAACAGCGTGTTGGGGTGAGGGGGGGGGGGGGGGGGGGACACAGTGGCATGATTGATGTTTCGAAGGGGCGGCCTAAGAGGATAGTCTGTATTGACGATGAAAAAGGGGTACGCGAATAACGCACAAAGTAAAACATTAATACAAAACAGGTTGTCGAGGTAAACACTTGATATTTTCGTTTTAATCTTTCTATTACCTGATAAAAAAAGAAGAAGAAGAAGAAGAAGAAGAAGAAGAAGAAGAAGAAGAAAGGAAGAAGAAGAAGAAAAAGAAGAAGGAAAATGGAATGGGAGGGGACAGTCCAGCCCTCAATACCTCTTACCCTTTCGGTACAGTACTGAGTTGAAGCAGTATAGGATCTTTCCGAAGAAAAGGGTTTTGAAAGAATCGCACTTTAAAAAGTAACGTGCTGCTACTGAGAAAATAGAAAATGTTGACCATAAAATGCAGAGATGACTGTACATCCAGATAGAAAATACAAAGAGCACAGAAAACAATTCAAAGCTCTGTGTGCGATGAAGTTACAGATATAAAGCTCCACTTTACGCTGTAGTAGTCTGTGTCCTAAATGTTGGAAACTACGGTATTGTTAATGTGTATGAGTGGGGTTTACAAGGTGTGAGATTAAATATTCACTTATTCCATTTCCAAGTTTACTGTTCAACTTACTGTGATATCGTGCCATGAAAGACCCTCAAATACGTAATAACTGTAACGGTTCAGCAGCCAGCATGATACCCCTGTCTTTTTAATAAAAGCACTGCAAAGACGTTGGTCAGGAAAAACATTTAACAAAAATACAATTTTTGCAAAAAAGACACCTTAAAGCGATAACCAAACCCAATTCATTATACCCGCACATGTTCACAGCACAATGCAGCATGCTACAATCTTGTGTGTCCCTAAATGCATTCCGACAAATTCCTTTCAGCAATGGTTTCCACGGTAACCTGTTGGAACATAAACTATTATTTGTTCCCCCCCCCCCCCCATTCCTGATTGACAGACAGGTTTGACGGTTCTTGTATTTACACTAGTAAAGCGAGCTTCACTATCACTGGTCGGTTAATTCAAACGCAGGTTTCCTGAATTTTTATTAACTTTTGAAGCACAGAGTCACATCTTCGCATTTTTTCTCCTTTCATTTTCTTTGTAAGAAAAAAAACTTGGGTAATGGAAAAGTCGGCGTCATCCTCACGTTTGAAGTTTGCAGCTCCTTCACATTTGGAGTTTTGCATGTTTTTTTCAAAGTTGTTCATGCTTTTAACTTTAAGAATCTACTCCTGATGAGTAGCAGGGTGAATGCGCATGCACAGATTTCTGTTTACTGTGTTAAAGGGTTGACATTTCACCAGATTTAAAATGAATGTATATAAACGTTAGTGCTTTTAGTTTCGATGTGTTTTTGTTTATTCTCTCGGAAAACGTGACTCCGTTTATCATATCACAACTCACAATATAAAAATAACGGTCGGTGGGGGTGGACAGGTAGGATAATATCTGGGTGTGTCAGACTACGACTTTAATATGAGCATATGGCAGGGTGAAATTGAGCAAAGTATTGAAGACGAACAGTTTTCGGTTTGATGACGAACATTTTTTTCTCTTCCAAAACTTTAAAGTTGCATGGCCCGATTTTCGCCGAAAGAAATTTAAAAAAATTCTCTGAACGAATTTTGACAGATGACGCTGTTTCAAAACGAAAAATGTACAACAAATATTGCATATGCCAAGGAAAATTCACAAAAATACATGTAACCTGCAAAAGTGTTTGTACATGGCCGATGGACGTGAGATAATATCGGGATGCCGATAAAAATTCATTTTTAGTTTTCAATTAACTACCACTTATCATTGGCGGTTGTTTTTTTCTGTACATTACCTTAAATGAAAGCTTATAACTTTCTCGAATTTATAAAACTAGCTATTTAAAATTTAGTGTGAATTTTGGGGGTAAATTCAGCCAAAAATCGGACCTAGTACCTTTAAGCCAACTAAATAGTAATGAAAAAAAAGAAGAACAAAGATGGGATCTCTCTCCCTCGATATACCTCTGTATCTTCCCTTTTTAATTTCCAGATTTCTCATAACTCTTCAAAAATGTCGAAACTCGAGCTGAATGTCACTCCTTTCATATCCGAAGGCGATACCTCTGCCCCATAGTACAAGAAAACATTGGATTACATTGCTTGACGGAACACAGTTTTTTTCCCGGGCCCGGTTAAAACAACAAACATGTAAGCACAGAAGTCTACTTAGCGTAGAAAATATTGCCTGTTAGTAATGTTTGTTTTTACTACGCACGGACTAGTATGTATGGTATCCCTAAAGGGTCTTCATAAATATCTGTGATGTCGCAAATATCTTTGCAAAGGTGTTTGCGATGTCGCAAATATTTTCAAAGATATTTGCGAAAATTGTTGGTGACATCGCAAATGTTTGCGATGTGTGATGTCCCTTTAGGGCCACCATAATTATGATTTCAGGTCTTCGAAGCTGTACAATGAACTACCTTCTTATCGGAGTTATATACATCATTCCTGTTTTCTTTTAAACTTGTTTTTGAAAAGAGTTATTTCATTTCCATCCTCTAGTTTTTTTCAAGAAATACATTTCAATCAAGGTGTGAAAATTTGTCTTCTCGTCTTAGTGAAAATCACAAAAATCAGTGTTTTGCTTTGTCAGTGATTTTACGCATGCTCTCATCAAGCTTATTTCAATGACTGCAATGAGCAACAGCGGAGGTGACTTCTTCAAATGATATCTACTCGAATTTAGCACTATTTCAAACTGATATATATTTTCTGGAGCATCGGTATTGACCCAATTCACCTGACGTCATCATCACAATAATCTTGGTTGCGCCATAATTTGGTGGTCAATGTATTACTGTGTTCAGAGAAGTGCGCATTTTAGGCAACGCGGCGTTTACACGTAAACCTATTGACCACCAAAATGGTGAGCGTGGCACAGTCGGCGCGTGTGACGTGCATGCAAGGGGTCAATACATGTAGAAATTTGCAATTAAAAAAAAAACTACCAGTTGTTTTGGCAATTACCAATCATCCTGAATTAATCTTTAAACTCATCGTGACAGTGTGACCTGATTTCTGGATCTGATCGGGATCTAGTGGTAGATCCAGGTCAACGCTAAAATATCGGGGTTTTTTTTGTAGCAGCGTGTACTTTCAGAAGCGCACCTTCTAAAAGTGCGCTCAACCTTTTCCCGTCCTGCTTCATGTGTTTTTCCTATCTTCAAAATGTGGTTTTACAGGCTTTAATATTACTCATGCCTCAACTTACTATTGGCTTTATTGTCAAAAATGAAGAGATATAGTTCAGGCATTCAGAAGCACTATTGTAAATTGATTTGAAGACTGTACCACGGAGTGCGTATGTATTTATGTTTAAGTCTTCCCCGAGCTGAAATGACTTGAAAGACTGGCTTTGCACTTTTCTATCAGTAAGGGTGGTAACTGAAGAATGGAGATTTGAGTGGAAGATGAAAATGCAATCATTTCGAAAACAATCACCATTCTACATCACCTTCCTAAGACCCGTTCTCTCTTCCATGATAAAGTAATATTCTCAACAGGGAACAACAAGCAAAAATCCCACATCAGGATAGAAAGACGAAACGTTTGGTGCAGGTCATCTTTATGTCTCTAATACACTGCCTTGGTTTTTTTTTTGATGATAAGATGAGAAGTGATAAGAAAATTGATTGAACAGTTTGCTGGAGCATTGCTCTGTTTACTGCTCACTTCCGTCTGCAGGCCACGCTTCTCAGTTTGTGGGACACATGTTGTTATCTCTGTCACTTTCAACGTGTCAGTGAAATATCGCATAAAGCAACAGTGGTTTAGACAGGACAGCAATTCATGCAAGGACATCTTGTAATTAGCATCAAAGGATGTCACCTGATGCCTCAAACTGTGGAGACACGAAACCTGAGGTGGTAGGTGTGACGTCATTCCACCGTAATACGCGCCAAATTGATACAGATTAGAAAAAAAGATGAATAGCTTAAAATACAATCACGATACACAGTGAAAGCTGTTTTTCTGACTGTAAAAAAAAACAGGAAAAAAATTGACCAAGTGTTTTTCAAAAGCCGAAAAGCTCTCGTGTTGTCTTCCAGTTGTGTTTAAAAGACTCAAAACTTCATAAAAATTTCAATTTCACAGTTACGAGGTTAGGGGATGCTTAATTAAACACATATGCCAGCCAGCGTTTGGGGTGAGACGAGCAAAAAATACAACAAACACACGCGTGTAGTACGTGCCCATCGACGGTCTACCAAGAATCGCTCAAGGTAAAATGCAATACTAATCAATAATAATCTATTAGACACAATACAGAAAAACCATGCTGTACAAGAATGACAACAAGGAAACTTAACTTGGCAGTGAAAATGAGGTTACAAAGTGAAAGCTTTTGCGAAATCAAGATCGAAATCGGCAATATTATTTTACATTTTACCTATCCTGCCAATATACTTTTGAGTACACTTCATCATTGTTTTTGGGGAAAAGCTGTATCGTTCATAATCCTCTATTTATCAACACGGACATCAACCAACCTGTTTAAATTTCTTCAGTTTAAGTTCGTCGAGTTTTTTTGAGAAAATTACGCTTTAAGTTTCATCAGGGATTTTGCGAACGTTCAGATTGTGCGGTACACCTGATTCGACTAGCCACCTTCACTTACAAAATTAAGGCTTTCAAGCAAAAACGCATCGCTTATAAAACGCTCATGATGACTAAAGGCTATGCATGATGTTGATCATCAGGCTGGTCGCAATGCCCATTTAAGGAAAAGGATATCACAGGTGTAAGTAGTTGCTGTGCGGAAAGCTCGACAGTTCTTCTTCAGACCGTATTTTTTGTGGTTAAAGCATATAATGTTCAGTAATGTATAAATACACTAAGCAGTTACGTGGTGTGAGTCTAGCTTCTACTGTGAACGGGAAACGCCACGGCTCGACTCGTCTGGTTCCTTCCAATGCGAATTAAATGCATGACAGCGTATAATGGGGACTAGTCGGCCTACCGTAGCCTCAACTGAAGCCTTTTAGAACATCTTCTGATTGATAGAGCTTATTTCTGAAGAAAACAAAATGCCAAAAGGCACATCCTTCAGTCGGGCAGAACAATCTGTACCGAGTTCGAGCCCCTAGGTCGCCGCAGCTTTTGCCGTGAGTGTGAGCGTGTCTTGAAAAATTCAAAGTTTCTGCATCACCACAACGTCTCTGTTGTCTCCCGGGAACAGACAATAGCCTAATTGATGTGACTAATTGATGAAAAATCCTACTTATGAGAGGTCAACTCTTACCGAAATTTGTTTGCAAAACAATCATTGCATTTCTAGTTCGTAAGCTGTATCTCGTGGCCTCCCAACAAGGCCATGAAACATAATTAACGTCAGACGAGTGTCAGCAATAGCAATGGTTTACATCCTGCCATCTCGGCATATTACGGCTCGTGCCCTCTCACGGAACAAGATTTCGAAGGGCGAAAACAGCACTGCAAATTTGGAGGAACGATAGGACACTACGAGCGAAATTTCATACGCCTCCGGGCAAGGTTTTACATTCGGAGCAGTGTGTCGTTTAAAGATTCTTGGTGTGTGAAGCCCGAAGCATTGCAATCTCCATGCATTGTCATTGGGTATCTCCAGATAGACTTATGTTCTGAAACAGAGATAATTATCTCTTCTAGCTGCAAAAATAATCAAGTTACGAATATCTCCACAAATTATGTAAATAATTTTTTCCCTATTTATGGAAAATCTCGAATATTACCAGAAAAATCTCTTTGCAACAACAGTTACGCAATGATTACTGAAAAAATGTTACCTTAAAATAAAAAACCCGGAACTTTCTCTGTCTGTAAAAAGGTGTGTAAAACATCGGTGAGAGTGAAGATATAAGCCAACAATGCTCACAGATTTTCTCATCACTTACATGGTATAAAGACGGTCATGGTGGAAATAGTTTTGCTCAAAATGCTACAAAAGTTGAGAAATGAAAATTACAGACATTTAGTTTTGATCTGGCGTGAAAACATGAAATGGGGTAAACATGAACGGAGGTTTTCACTTTACTCTCGTGACTCTGATGGCCAAATGAGCTTCAAGTTTCACAGGTTTATTATATTATGTTGGGTCACAAAAAGTGCGGATACTCGGGTCTTTGACAATATTGTCCACATGCTTTAAGAGATCTGTATTAATTTAAATGGATATTTTCTTGCTTTCTTTGGTCACTGTGGTAATGATAAATACGTCCGATTAAAAGAAACATCTGGGAATTATGAAGGGAATTAATTCTATTGAGGTATTCGCGTTCAAGTCAATGCAATGCAGTTTTAAACCTTCACCTGCATTGGTCTAGTTGAAGGTTGGCTACACATTGATATCTCCTTCCACATATTCCATACTGCCTTTCACTCACCCTAGTTGGCCACTTATTATTTAGTCTGTTTCGGTCTTATTTGAACTGAAAGGTAACTTAACCACAGCGTGGTCTCAAGTGTACTCTACATAAAGCAAGGAGTGTTTTCTGGCGTGTTTGTCTTTGCACTCCAGCGACTGAAGCAATTTACGGAGATAGAGTTAGTTTCCCCCCAGAAATTCGATTCGCACAGACACGGCTGGATGAGATGTCTTGGCAAACAAAAGGGAAAGGTTTCTGTTTCTTTTTTAACGAAGGAAAATGAAAACGTCAAGTGCGCTTACTTTATTCTGCAAAATCCCTTGTTGACCTTTTGACGCGTACCACAACCCATTGGGTTTTCGGTGGCTCAGTGGGAGCTTATAGAGCGCACGTAATAATATAGAGGTGATGGGACATGCAGCACATGGAATGGGGGTGAATTCTATAGTATCAAGTTAAAACGATATCACTACGATTTCACGTACTCCGACCAGTAAATATATCCCCACAACGAGCACATTCAGTCCTATCCTCAGGTTTTCCATAAACCTTGTTTCCAATAAACACACCATACCGAACTGAATAAACATATATGACATTCTTGAGAAAACAAAGAACAATGCTCTATTTTCGGTATTGGAGCTCGTGCACGTACGTTCGGGTTGTTTCATTTAGATTTAGTGTGGCAGATAGGGAAAACACTTTGGAGAATTGTTCCCACGATGATACAATTATGGAATTTGGCACACAGAGTGTGTCATGAGAAACATGTTTAGCATGTATAGAGCCATCCCAACCTTGGCGACAATAACGGTAATTCATCGTTTTTATTGAAACAATTAAAACCAAATGGGCTGACGTCACAATGAAATTAACGTGCTCATTTGACTATTTTCAAATATTTAAAAGTCTGAGTCCAGTTGTACAGAACTGCCAAGCAGCGGCTGCTAAAGGAAAAGACTCCAGTATTATCAAGCCAGCTAGAAAAGAAAACGATTCTGCAAGTGCCGTGTGTTTTTTGTTTGTGTATATACAAATTACTTCATTCTGCGTGAAAGAACGAGCTCAGTATACAGGTGCTAAGTAAATCATATCAAGAACGCATAATACTGTATAAACTCTCATCAAAACAAAATAATCAATTGTTGCTAAAACAGCTACTTTCAGGAAATATACAAGAACAAGGGCAATGTTATACATGATGCTTATAGCACACAAAATTGCAGAGCACGGAAGCTTGTTTTAGTCGTTGAGATACCAGGTGACCAAATACAATTTCACGGGGTTCACATTTCTTGTGAGTTGCACCTGGCTATTATTGAAGTTTCCTTAGATAAGCATAATATTCTTTTCAAACGTGCATAAAATCCATGAAAAAATGCCATTATTGTGACCATCCGGATGGTCATTATTTTGGATGCATCCAGTTTAATAATATGCTAACATGTTGGCAGTATGATGACATGTGATTACTGAACACAGGAGATTGCAATGGGTGTATTCTTCGAAAAGCAAGAGAAACAATGTATAATAAAGAAAGTTATGCTGTCTCAAAACAAGAAAAAGAGACCCCATACGTTTCCCCTCATATTGTCATTTTAACAACATAAGCATCCTTTAATGTGAATCACAGTCAAAGAAGCAAAACTTGCTGTTATTTGGTTCATGAGAAACCCACAGGGTCTCCTGTTTGAACAGCACTCTTGGGGGAAATGAAGGCGGGGAATGTCTGTTTTAAAAAAAAAAGAATTATGGTCTTGAGAACTAGTCTGGTCATGAATCTGGTTTCACTCACTGTTCAATGTTAGTCGCTATTGGTCTTAAGGGAACGTGTGAGAGTAAGAAATAGGCATATTATGATCCTGTACTGACGCGTTGAAATTCCATGCCGGCAGATGGAATCATGGCAACGGGGAGGTCTGCAGAAGGGAACGCTTGATTTTATCATTGAGTCTGAGGCCTTACTGATTAAGTTCATATCAGAACCAATACTCCAGAGAAATACTTCCTTCTGACATACTGTCAAAGTCAAGAAAAATAACATTTGAAGACGGTCAAAATCACAATGCTTATTTAGATTTCAGCACAAAAAACAAGCGATGTGCAAAAATCCCTTAGAAAACACAGCACCTCCCATCTAACCACCATCAAACTGTTATCGTACGCGCCTGGTCTATGATGTTTTGCCACTTCATAATTATTGACGTTGTCAATTAATCTAAACCACAACACCAAGATCATTTTGGAATAGAGAGATTAAGCACTCCATAATATCCAAAAATGTGCTGATGTTCTGGTTAATATTGACCACGTCATATCATACAAAATTTCAGCAATTAGTTTTCGTCACATGTGAACAGAGTGATACCACTCCAGAAACAAAAAGACTCATCTTTTGAATTGAACATTTTACGTTTTTATTAATTTGAATCAACTTTTTTAAAATAAATTTTAACAAAAATCCAAATGTTTTTTTTTTAATGGTGAAAATTGAAGTCAAGTGTTTTATTGTAAAACACAAAACAAAAGTACGTTAAATTGTTTTCTTTAATTGGAGACCAACTAGTAATTGAGAAAATTTTTGTTCCTGTCACCATTAAAATATTCCCTAGAAAGAAACGTTTACGGAAACCCAACTTGTGTATTTGATTTTCAGACCAAATTGAAATCCTATTGTAATGATGTTTTAAAGTGATATTATGAAAACCCCAAATCACACTGTCGTGCTTTACTTGATACCGTTCTGGGCCAATGTATGATAGAATGGAGATTTGTCAACAGTTGAATGTGACTGCACACGCGTCATGGTTATTGGATGTATTGACGTGTGGATAACGCTTGCCAACACGCCCGTTAAATAAGACACCGGGGTTAGCAACCCCATAGACTATCCAGTTACCATGGTAACGCTTTCATGTTGAGATGCTACAGGGCCTACTGCTGTTTCTTGTCAAGAAAACCGACAGTTGCCAAATGGCTGGTTAGTTCATGCAGCAAACTTACTGCACTTCGGTTTATATACGAAATTAATGAATCCAAAATGAAAAGGAAAAATGTTGTCAAAAAATCAACGTTTCATTGACAGGCGAGAGGAAAAAAACGTTTTAATTCAAACAGCACATTCATTGCATATCAGTGTTACGAAATAAAGTAATCCAAAAGTCAACTTTTTCATTGAATTGAAAACAGGCGAGAGGAAAAAAACCGTGCATGTCTATAGTGCCTACGCATGTACATGTCATATCTTAAGATGTTCTAACACGCGTCACATAGTAATTTTTCTTACTTCGCAGTGAGAAATAATTAAGGACAGATCCCTTAAGGTTGTTTTCTCTAAGATGGAAGCATATCCTTTTGTGAACGTTTATCAGCATGGTTGGTACCCGCGCTAATCTCACAGTTTCAAACCATAAAAATGCAGCTGTTTCAGATGATACCATCTTGGATAAATTATAAAAGTTGTTCGTTGCAGAATGATACTAATGACGTTTGGAGTTAAGAAGATTCTTTAAAGTAAAATTTACAATGTACATACGAGCCACTTCAATAAGCCATTTTGAGATATGGTGGTCAGTGACACTATTTGGTTTGGGTAAGTCTGTCTGCTTACACCCAAACCAAACAATGCACTCCTATGAGTGTCTACCATACTTCAAAAAAGGGCTAATGCACATCCAAGGGCGCACTGTGCCCCACTTCCAACTGTTCTTTTGTTGTTGTCTGAAACAGAGTATCCGAAGCAGCCTTCCTAGGTTTTGTACACGCCTGCCTTCCTGGGACATACGATTACATAGAATCTAGGGATCCACTCTCCGGTTTTTTTTTTTTTTTTTTTGAAAACTGTTCTCAGAAGGCACTTACAAGTGCACGTAACACCCGGTACGTGGTTCGTGAGAATGCTGTCGTGAATTTCTTTTCTGATGATCACTTAACACGATTCTTTGTACATGAGGGCATGAATGATACCTCGCTATACATTGTGCTACTTTAGTGAGAGAAAGTGTGTATATGACATATATATACGATCAGATGGCGAGAAGACAAGATTAGAGAAGGCTAGTCGAGACTTGGAAGACCAAAAGGGTCGTTATTAAGAGCCAAACCACTCTATGATAGTGAGATGTATTGCATGCTGCAAAACCTACATCGACCCTCTGTCATTCAAATGCACGTTTCTTATTACGGCACTGAGCTATCATGGTGGTTAAATTACATGAAATATATATATTCATATAATACATAATTTAAGGCATGGGATACTCTGTCTTGCCGCAGAGGAATTCATATTTTGCCGAGACAATTTCTTTTGAAAGCTTCTTTGTGGTCCGAGGCAAAACAAACGAGAGACTACATTTAGGTACAGTTCCTGTTCGTTGTCTCCCAACGGGGATTACAATATGATCCTTCTCGTGGTCGTATCAACGCGAATTGCGGACGATATACCGTACTGACACCGAGCTATGTTGCCCTTCGGCGGGTAGCGAAAACACCAATGGTTTCCACGAGCAACGGAAGCCAAAACAAAGGATTTTCATAATGCCATACCGTTATCAGAGTGCTTAAGAGCACGTAATGAAAAAAAAGAAGGGACGTTGAAAATGAGTCTGTTGTAGGTGGTGAAACCCGACCACAGTGGGGGGAGTAGGTAGCAAAGAGAACGGTTGGCTTTCTGGATTAAGTTCCGTACCTCCCTCGAGATTCAAAATCGTTATTATGTCCCTAAAAGCTTTTTTTCTGTCTGTATTTTTCATAAACTGCGGAGATGGATGTCACAAAGGAACGCATTACTTCGGAAAAGACACCCAAACAATCCAGGTAGAAAGTCGAGACGAATTAGCATTTAGCTTTTATGTCGCAGGCAGCGTGTTTGTTTACCTACAGCCACGATGGACGCAATTTGTTCACGTGTAAAGCAACCCTTGGGTTATTTTGCCTCACCTCTTTACGTTGTTCATATTCTTGATGTGTTTTGTGTTGTGATAAATTTGTTTTCATATGGGTACAAAAAAACTATCATTGCCATTTACTGTTTGGGTTTGTTTGGATATATTAGAAGCAAGAAGAACTGAATTAATCTTTCTGATAACACGCTGCATTTTGGGCTATACCTGTTTCCCAACTTGTAACTAGTTTCTAAACACCATTTGTTAATTACCTCCACAATAAAGCAATTATTCTGATGAAAATTACACCCAGTGATCACATTTTAGGTTTGTCTTAACTTCAGTTTCCACTTGTCAAGTAAATGATTGGTTTTCAAATGAGCCAGTGGCGTAACCAACATCTTTTTGAAGGGGGCAAAGGGTGGGGTCACCATTATTGGTAGAGGGGGCAATTTCAGTTGAGGTCAAGTCTAAAATTTCTTTATCATAGAAAATTCACGGTGTCCAGAGGCGGACAGTGGGGCAGGCAGGGGACAAGATGTTTCAAAGGGGGGGGGGGGCAGCCCCCCTTACCGCCCAGGCTACGCCACTGAGTGAGCACAAAGCAGCATGGGCAGATTACTATTATGGACGGGGACACAATGGTTGCAGCGGGGAGTCCTTTCTTCTTGGATATGTTTCTCCCTTTTGAAAATGGCGAGTGGGTTGGGAGATGGACTCTACATGCCCAACTGTGACATCTACCTCAATCGGAGAAAATGTCTAGACCCTGTTAGCTGAATGTCCTCTCTTACAATTCAAGAGTTAAGAACGAGCACAACCATCTTTCGCATCACGACTTGTTGAACAACTCCCCATGCATCTTTACCTGTCGACAAACCATAAATCCACCGAGGGGCTTGCTACCTCATCCCACAAACATAGCATATGCAAATTGTGTCTTTTGTCTCGACATTGTTGTTGTTTCATCTGATGTATTGTTAGTGCAAAATTAAGTTTGCTCGTCCAATATTTTCTATGTACTCATTTCGATGGTCAATCTTGCTTTCATTTCTTTTTCTGAAAGTCAAGTATACAGTTTGACGTTCTATGCAAACAGCTCCTCTAAAAAAAAAAAAAAAAAAAAAAATGTAAATGTTAAACCGTTGCTTCGGACGTAGCTACTTCCGTATCCGTTTCAATATCATTGTTATCTCTTTTTTTCTGTACAGCCCTACCCACTCTACCTCCTACAAACGTTGAGAGTTGATTGCTTTTCTTTCGATACAACAAAACAAATTCTCGTTCCCAAAGGCCATGGAGGGATACATATTTGGCTTATAGTTATAACAACAAGATTAGTAATCAGAGAATTGTATTGTTATTTGTATAGCACGATTTCCATAATGACGATTAACCACGCATTGCATAAGTATTAACATACAATAAGTAATATGCACAACAAAACACATATAAAGATAAGATAAAGGTTAATAAAAATAATAAAAAAATCAAGCTGGGTCAAAAACCATAACAATAGTGCACAACTTTTGGAAGAGTAAATTCATTCCAATCCTCCGATTTTCAACAAACATCAAATAATAAATCCTTCAACTTAGGTGGCTACGTTTTATAGTTTTAGTGAAAGCAACAAAAATGATTATGTTTTTCCCCTGAGATTTCGTGCACGTCCATGCGTCCATATTTTGATGGCTGTAATCCAAATAGGCAACTGTCATTTCTTGGGTCTTCAAGTGCGATTTTTTTTACAGTATATTTCAAACTGAAATATTTCTCTGATTGGTACTGGTATAAACAGTAATATTCAAAATATTCAGTTAGCCTTCAGATTTAAATGAACCAATTCCCCGCCCCCACCCCTGATGATTACCAATCATGTACTTGGTCTTAAAGTGCATAACGTTAAACTTAAAAAAGAAGAATAGACACAAAAACAACCCGTATATGAACACATGTTACTTAATATAAAACCAGGGTTAGGAGAGGTGGTAATCTCATCACATTCTGTGCCTTTTCCAAGTATACCAAAACGGAAAAAACATCTAGTAGTCATCTATTGCGACATAACAATTACACACATTATTGATCGTTCTGTTCATTGATTTTGCATCATTTGATTGGTTACTGATGGAAAGAAAACTGACACAGTCGCCATGGAAAAAAAACACGTGTAAAATCTAAACTTTGCATAATGAAGAAGGTCACGAGAAATAACCGAATGTGCGGCGCCTAAATGCAACCGGTACCTAAGATGTAGCCCATTTTAGGTCCGGACGACATTTAGGTATAAGACTAATTGGGCTACATTTATGGTTAAACCTAGATATAAGTTCGGTGCTACATTTAGGGCTAATATGTCAAAGACTGGGGCTACATTTAGGATTTAAAATATAGGCACAAGACTGGGGCTACATCAAGAGGTAAAGTTATGTCAAGACTGTGGCTATAATCAGGACTGAACTCAGGTGCAAGTTGCCTTACACTACAGTCAACAGTTCTCAATTTTTGGGTCACTCGGTCATCTTCTACTATATTAGGATGAAAAGACAGATATGCTGCGTATTAAATTGTGGTCCCAATACATTAATGTGTAAAGTAGGCGCTATTCATTTAGGTACCACACAGACGGGTTAGAGGGTGTATGAACCATTTCCATGTTCACTTGAAAAAGTACATGGGGAAGAGGAAACCAACAAAGTACGTGACCATCTAACGGTTTGTCTGAAATGGACATGGGGCAGGGTGAAGGATGGCACGTTTCGTCAATGCTGCATAGGGCCAATTATCCGTCTCATATCCTCCTCACCCTGTGGGCAACCATTTTCATAGTCACGTACCAAAGATGGCAAGGTACACACATACAGTGTCGAACCCGAGGCTCTGAGGGGGGGGGGGAACACCTAGATGAAATAAGCAGAATAGTTCTTCAGGGTGATTACCGCTAGTAATTGGACAGATCTTATTAGACATAAGTTTGGAATTGTAACACCATCGTCTCTTTTCAGAACTTTTGCCGAACTGGTTGTGAGATATTGCCACAAAGCTCTCCGGTTTTTCTTCCACCCACCACGCTAGGTTTGCAAGTTTCTACTTGCAAATTATTCCAAGAATTTGATTCTGTTTTACACCATTAGTGAATAAGCTGAATGCTCAAAATGTTTACTGGAATGAAAAATAGTCCGGAGTAAAAAATGCTGCCCTGTAAATCACATTGATATTTACAAATTGTTACACTTCTTCATGAAGTGCAGCTGCTGACATTTTACCAAATCTTCATACCTTTTAGAGCATAAACACTGTTAACGAGGAGTTTTGAGGCAAGCCGTTAGTTATGATCAAAGGGATATATTGTTCAATGCTGGCGCTAAAAACAAAGACCTAAGTTGGACGCCCCAGGTCCGTATATCCACCTCTACTCGCAGAATCTGATCTCCACATTTTCATTTCCAAAATGTATTTCTTAATGCACAGGAGAGTGCTTCTGGAGATTAAATGCCTTTTCTTCCTTCTGCTTCAATGCAGACTTTTCTTTTTTTCAAAGGACATGCCCAGACTCTCCCTCCCTTGAGACTTTAAGTGTGGGTTTAAATTAGAGTTATATGAAGGGGCGTTCATTCACCCCTTCAGACGAACCTGCAACTGGTGGATGTAAATGCCAACGCTTTTAAAAACTTAAGTGTTGAATCAACACGTTGCAGAGTTCAGTCAACGACAACCCTACATCAACTCCAACGAATTATGTAAAGCTTGCTTTTAATGAGTAGTGCAGTCATTAAAAATTCATTTTTAGAAATGTCACTTCAAAGTAAACAATACAGTTGAGTATACAGTTTAACACAACGAAGGTTCAACAACTTTACTAGTGTATGGAGTTTGAGACAGAACTATGACATCTCTATTTTATTGACGTGCAAATATTTATGCTTACTACAATCAAATATTTATGTTAATATAGTTATAATTCAATCCAGGGATTTATCGTTGTTTAAACAAAAGTTACCGTTAATAATGGACGATTTGTTTTTCCAAAACGATATTTCTATTTCTTTCATATACCTTGATTTGGGATATCCGCATTTCTAATAATAACTGCTGTTAACCCTACTGAAAATACCATTACTGCTATAAAACCATTGATAAGTTTAAAACAAAATTTTATAGACCACTTCAGTATTGAAGACCCCCAATAAAAAAATTAATTTCATAGTTACTTTGATTTACGTATTTTCATAAATGGAATGACTTTATCTCTACATTTTATAATGGTGTTGTTTTAATCCCATGTCTTGTGTTTCCCTCGTATATTTATACATTTTACTATCGAGTCTGCGTAATCTAATATCGTATCTCACGAAATGTCCCTGCATGTATTTTCTCAGCCCGGACAACTGACGTCACACTTCGAGGCGCGTGAATGACCAGTCTTTAGAACCTGACAGTTTCCTGCCAGATTTACCTTCGACCTCGCATACCATAATGTCATACACGCCACATTTTACCCGTGTTATATCACTATCAGTCTGTATGCGTCATTGCATGTATTTGTTTATCCAATGAAACAATTGGGTTGGTAAGACCAGTGCATGTCTTTATCCTTCCTGATATAGAGACAGGGGACCAGTCTTAATATTTTCTAGACTCGTCTTCACAAGCTTGTTTCCACCCACTTTCATTACATTCCAACACCTTGCATCCCTGTTGATTCAATCGCATCCTCATTTTCTCCTTTTTCTTCGTCTCTCCGAGGCCACACGACCACAGATCAATCACCATCGTTCTCCTCCTTTCGCAAGGAAGTATGGCACGGCCATTGTACCTCGTGTCTGCTTGCTTGCTTGCCTTCACAAATTTACACACAGACTTTTACAGCCATCTCCGGAAATTGTTAGAGAACGTTGCCATGAACGTATCACCGCGCCCAGTGGAGTGTAATTTGATGAGGGAAATCGGGAGCACAAGCGTCCATGCATGGATGTGGTGTGTGGTAGAATGACTACCCCTTCGTGTGTATGGTAAACTAAAGAGATAGGGAGTACCATTAGAGTGTCTTTTGTAAAGACGAAAAGATTGATACCGTTTAAACACTTGTATATATTTTCACAGTGATCTCGTAGAATAACCATTTTTAATCGACTGTGTTAGTTATAATATATTTTTTTGAAAACACCTGTCGAATTTCTTTCATAAACGGATCAATAGTGGATTGAACAGAGATTTGAAAATGCATATGGCGAAGATTCATTTTGATACATATTACACACTCACGTTACATATATTTCACGTCATGTAACGTAAAAGTCAAGTCAACACATCAAACAGTTGTAGTAACCTAATACTTCAATGATTGATCGGTTTGTTTTTTCCAACTCATGAAAACAGTAAACATGATTACAATGGTTTAGAAGAAAATAATAAATAATGAGAGGAGGGCCATTTAGACACCCATGGAGCTTGTATCGATGACCCTATGTAGGTGCCAATGGTTGAGTGAATGTTTTACGGCAAACTAGAATAAACAACTTAAGCAAGGATACAGTCACGTGACTTGTCATTGCCAAGTGCCGTGACAATGTAACATAAGCCCTTTTCGAAACCAAGGATTAGGCTTGGGTTTGAGCTTGGGCTCCGTCTGCCGGATTGAAGTCCCGTAAGGAACGCGCACGTTTTTCTACATAACTGACTGAGCCTAAGCGCAAGCCTTGGTTTCGAAAACGGGCCATAAAGGCAATAAACAGACAGTCACTTATAGTCAAATAATAACACGATCGTGTGTTAAAACCAATAATTCAGTGTAAATTTAAAACATGTTTGATATCACTTTTTGCGTACGTATCTTTATCAATAAGTTAACGTACTAATGTTACTCACCGATTCTAAATCGCAAGGTCTGAAGCGCAAAATAATAGCCCGGAGACAAGTTTTCAATCAGTTCCCAAGGCAACTACACTGACTGCCACATCATAACACACTACCTCCACTCAGGAAAGTGATATGGAATTATACTTAAGAAAATGGGGATATCAGCTATCCTAAAAGTGCATAAGAAAATGAAGAAGGGCACCCGCAGGACCTAAACATAAACAAATTATTTCAATGGTAGTTTGTAAATTAAGTCCTCGATGTCTCGTCGCAAATCAATGTGGTAAAATGGAGTTAAAGAGATTGCAATCAATTTCCTTTTTGTTACACCATGGTTAGGAGGCAATCGGTTTATTGCATTAAAATGTAGTTGAGATAGCAATGTAATTAGTCTCTATGAGATTATTCGCAACTTGCAGATCGGCGAGTTTACTCAATCTTTAGGCTTCGGATGCTTCTGTGAACTCCCAATTGAATTAAGGCCAAGCATTTGCGGTTTGTGAAACTTTGTTTTCAATAGGAGAGGCAATGACAGCAGATCGTTACAGGCAAAGTGACGGGAAAGTTAGGTTTGAAGTTATATAGGACATTTTAGATTAACAAACTACTGTACCTTTCTGGGGAGGGCGGGGAATGGGACCTCATTGTAACGTTGTTTTCTTTCGTGCACTTTGCATGATTACTTTAGTTCATTATGATCAAAGGCTGCTGTCTTTTTTCATGCTGTTTTTTTGAACTTACTGATTTTTATTTATCCTTTGTTCAAAACGAAAACATTATCATTTAATAATTTGATGTTCCCCCTTAAGGACGTTTTGGTGTGTTCAATACTTTTTTTAATATCATCTGTTACTTATGATGTTACTTATGTTTATGTTTAGAACTAGACATTGGCGTACTCGACTTTGACGGAAAATATTTCCATGGAGGACTGGTAGTGAATTTTCAGATTTGAGCTCAATAGTTTATACCAATTATAGGCCGACTTCGTCATTAGGAATTAAAAAGGGGTATTTTAAAAACACTAATCTTGAGTGCGGAAAACATTTAATATCGAATGCACATTACCTGGAACCAAATCCATATTTCATTGTGCAATGACATTCAATAGATGTTTGCCACTAATGCCGGAAAAAAAGATACCTTTTAACGAGAATCGAAAGCCCGGAACGATATATGAGGAAATTAATCTTGCCTAATGGATGACAAAGAAACATCGTGAAGGGAAAGCAATATATATATATATGTATTTAATTATTTATACCGCCAGCGCTGTTTCAATGTATACGGCATTATGGTCAGTGCGGTGGATTCCATATATTTTGTCACATAGATCGTTTTACGCATGGGCATGTCTTTCCCTTTCTTGGTCTTCTAGATTTGGTTGACATCCGATTTGCAGGATGCAATTTGCCCGTGTAATTCTCAAGAGAAATGTGCCTGATCCGACTGAATTAAAGGGTAGATACATTTAACAAACCAGGGGATTTATCGGCGATTTACATCATATTCTTTAGCAGCATCAGATTCCACATAAAGTATGAGTTACTGTTTATCATTTCCGTTGTTGTGAACACAATTAACATAAAGTGATGTCGGAGAGTTGTTTTTTATAAAGAAAACATCAATTCAAGTAATCCAGATTTAAAATCTAGATTTACTGACACAGATAAACACTTTAATTAAATCAATGGTTACGTTCTGGAGAGAAAGACAGTAAAATATTCGTTTAATTGGGTTCTTGTTTTTCAGTTCTTTCAGTAAAAACAGCAATCAAAGTCAAGTCCAACACATTGCATTTCAGTAGCTATTTGTCAGGAAGATAAATAACGATGAAAATACTAACAGAGAGATTTATTATCTGAACTACCGAATTAATAAGTAGTTTGTATCCTTTAAAGCAGTCTGCACAATCATCATATAAAAGGCAGGTGTAATAGCAATTTCGTTAACCCCATCCTAAGAAAAATAAAAGGAATTCAGTTACTGTGAATTTACTAGGCTAAGTTTCAGACTATACTATATGGATGTTTTTTCTTTAATGTATAGAGTTTTCGTTAAAGTCCAACTGTATGCGTATGGTTTTCTTCATTTAAAATGGAATTTTGATTAATTGTGACAATTAGTCACGGCTCTGCGTGATAACGTGTCACTGCAGTTAACAATTCTTAAAAAAAATGTTTATCTGAACAAACCTGACGATCGATTCAACAAGATTGCATTTTGTCTGTAAAATTGCAGCAAAAAAGACATACGTACGGAATATTAATCGGCTGTTTTTAAAAAACAAAATGTGAACCTCCACTGTCTTGAGATTTGGCTGGTTAGTTTCATATTTACACAAGTGGGAAAATTACGGCGAGATTCGGAAAGCTTTTCCCTTGAAAAGCTTTAGAGCAGATTTGCGAAATCAGTCACAAGTAATTTCCCACCTGAATGACGGTCATCTGGACGTAAATCCCAGCACTGAAATGAATAGCGCACAGATAAATAATTGCATTTTGACAAATGTATTCTCGTGAACGGTACAATGGGAAGAAAGTACTTATTCTCAAGGACCCATGGACGTCTTTATATTGAGTATAGATGAATTTAATAGACTGTACAATGCTGGACACGTTTTCATCAAATAAAGTTCATGAGATGTGAGAGAATTTCTCTGAGGGTTTCCTACACAGATTGGAAAACAGAAGGTTATACGGACGATATACGACGACAGAACGATTTCAGCTTATGTGACAAAACTTTATAAGTCATGCCTGCGTATAGAAAGGTGGTCTGAAGCTTCTTCTCAGAATTTCTCAATATTCTTTTCAAGATTTTATTTAATTAGGTGGTTACGTCTTCATAACAAAATCGCCAAACGACTGGTTTTTATTTCTCCAGGAATACCTGAATACGCTCAAACGTGGCCACATGAGTTTGATGACATTTTACCAAGGTGGTTGGATGGTGTGTCTATAACTGTAAAACTAGAGGTGGGAAGGGGTTAACTCTTCCTAAAACCAACGATGTCTCCCTTTAAGTGTGTTCACTTCATCGACCTCCTCAGAGGCGGCTTCTCTTGAAGCTATTGCAACGGTCATGTTCAGTCAAATCTAGATCATCATTTGACCTGGTTTTTCAACTGACTGAATTTTACAGAAGCCAGAAAAGAACAAGAAGATGGAGATGCGAAATTGATTCTCACGGCTGACTTTACACTCCCCGAAACCTGTGCGGCGTGGGGAGAGGTGAAGCAAAAAAGACCCGTGTCGAATTATTAATTACGGATTGATGTATATAATACTGGCGATCAAGCGCGTCTGGCCTCCTGGGGGAAAATGTGATAAATCGACCGTGTTAAAGTGACAGTATGCTGTTGGTAATGAATCGAAATCTACATGTGTGGATTAACAACCAAACATTCGTAAGTAATTTAAAGTAATTTATATGAATATATTCCAGTGGCATCTCCTGGGGTGATTGGGTGATGCCGGAGCAGAGTAGGGGAATTCCCATGCGGGGAGGCGAGGAGAGGACAGCCCCACCCCAGCTCATTTGCACAAATTTTATCATAAACGCATGGAACGCCTATCAGTGGCTGCTTATATTCCTGGGCAAACGCCTCTCGGAAACCGCCCCGATGAACATCCCGAATAAAAACTTGCAGAAATTGTGCAAACTCCTCTTTTAATATAACATTTATTATCTCTATCTCCCTTAAGTGAGGTTTTCCCACAAACACCTTTTACCCTGATGCAATTTTCTCCTTCGTTATACCAAATTAACAAAGTGTTGCCCTGGAGCCATTTTGAAAATACAAAAAAAAAACAATTGTTCATAATAAGAAGAGCGAATCATAGCCGCAGCGAAAAAGGCATCAAGGGATACATTGTTAAGACGGTAAACAGTTTCAAGGTGAAGATAGGTTTGCATCTTATTACACCAAAAGCCCTAAGTTTAGGTAGGCAAACAGTTTTAAGGTGAAGATTGGTTTGCATCTTATTACACCAAAAGCCCTAAGTTTAGGCAGGCAGAAAACAGGTATACCGGAATGCGCAATGTTTAAAGAGCCTGAGATGTATGTTATGATGAGACTCACATTCAAGAAGCTTTTTGAGGCGTCGTGTCTGGGACAAGGTGAAGGCAGAGTGACTGAGAGAGAGGGGAGGGTTTGGGTTGTGGGGGGGGGGGCATGTGAAGAAAATCGATGGAAGGGCTTAATTGGGTCGGGGTTTTTGTTTTTAAGATATAGTAAACAACTTCTGGGAAATTGTTGATTTTGTTTTACAACACAATAAGACCCAAGAGAAGATGGTATCTACTCTTATTCCTTTATTTTGATACATAATAAATGTTGAGGCTGGTATGAGTTTATGTATGAAAGGAACACGGCATGGTGGTATGGGTGTGAAGGGGGGATGTTCTTGGTGCCTGGTCGCAGTTCCACTTATCCAGTCTTTGTCCAATTGACTTTGTATTTATGGGAGTGCGGGAAATTTGAAACTGTATCTGTCAGTGGCAACACACTCTTACAAACTCCCATGTAGTAATTGACCCGGATTCCGGGTCCCAGGGGAGCCTGACTCATATCTGGGTCAGTGCGACCCGGAATCTGTGTCAAACTGACCCGAATCTATGTCAAACTGACGCAGAATCTGAGTCAAAATCCCCATGATTAATCAGTTTCCTGGTCAGCCTGACTCCCAAGAAATGGCTCAGCCCCCCCCCCCCCCTGCCTGGGACTCGGAATCCAGGTTAATTCTTACCAGGGAGTGTTTAGAGTGAGCGATTCGAGAGCAGATGTGGGTGCTCTAGGTTGTGGCTTTATGGGGGGCATACGGTATTTAACCAACCCTGGATCAATTTGACGTTGTTGTGTGTTGCTCAGTCTTGCAGAAGTCCATTGGCGATGGTTGCACTGGGCTTTTAAATGTATGCGTCTTGTGTTGTTTTACTCAAACATATTCGAAATGTTTCACGGGTTATTGATATATTTCTACAAAACTAAATGACCGAAGTAAATGTTTCATCCCATCAGAGCAGTTCAGCATTACAGTAACATTCCTTTTATAGAATTCCTTCTGACAGTCTTTGGTTTTTTTTTAATATTCAGAAACATGATCTTGTCTTTCCAAGTCTGCATCTTGCCAAATCATCAAAATACCAACTCTTTCGTTTGTCGACATAGCAGTGAAATATTCCTTGTGATTTTCAGACATAGCAGTGAAATATTCCTTGTGTTTTTCATTCTTTCAATTTCATTACCACGACAGCCTCATGGTTGGAAATAAAGTACAAGGACAATTGTCGTCCACATGACGTGACGGACATTATGGGGGGAAAACGTGTTAATTTGATTTTCTGCTACCATGGTCTGTACTAAACACAATGGGAGAGGGTGCCAAATTATATAAAATAAAAATAGTAATTAAATAAGCAGAATCTCCATCAGACCTTATTCATTTGAAACGATGTCACCATCAAAATGATTCAATTACTTGCGTAAAGTATTCAGAATATACGATGCCTTCATCTTTCCTATAGATTTTTTTTCGGAGGAGATGAATCAATAAAAACATATTAATGAAAAATGAATTAGAAATGAACATTGAACCCAAGTTGTAATGAATCAAATTAATTACGAAAGTTCACGGGACATCGAACAAAACGGAGTAGACTAGTTTCTGTTGATGTATCCCTTTCAAGTTAGAGGAACAAAACGTCATATACTCAACAACCAATGCTGCGCCACTCGTTATCATAAAATACAATTTGCTTCCATGGTAGCAATAAATCAATTCAGTTAAAGTACAAGTCAACAGAACAAACCACGAGCGTTATTAATTAAACTCAGAATTCCATACCGAACCAAGCTTATACACCGGGGCCTTGAGTATTATAGGGATTAATATTGTGTATACTGCTCAACATTTCAGTCCAAATATAAAAACCCGAACAAAATGACGCAGCTACTGTAACACAAACAACGGAAGCAATATAATCCAAGATATCTTTAACGATCATGTTATTCTTCATGATCTTCTACCCCGTTGCTTATTAGGTATTTTACCAATTTCATAATGTGGCTTTTTATCGTAGCCCATTGGTGTAGTGGTTATTCAAGAGTGTTTGTAACGTCTCAGTGGGGACTTTGGATTATTATTGGAAAGGCATATTAATCAAGATGTTCAAGAGGAGAGATTTGGCTAGCTGGTTTATGAAGATTTGAAGATTAATTTGGTAAAGCATTGGACACAGCTGATAAAACATTGTTCAACTGTTATCTCAAGATTATTATTATTATTATTATTATTATTATTATTATTATTATTATTATTATATATTTCTGGTAATGAAACCAAGGATACCTCATAAGTGAACTTAATCACTGTAGCTCTCAAGCCTGAGGAAACCTGTAGATAAGGGTGCTTGCCATGTGAACCAGAAACACCGGGGTAAACCCCTACTCTTCCACGATAAGTGTTCTGGGTTCTTTTACGTGCACTACCTATCCTAGTACACGGGACCTACGGCTTAATGTCCCATCCGAAGGACAAGATGTAAGCGTTCATTGATCTATTGTCTCTTGGCTTATACGCACAGCCTTTTCGTCGATGAAGGCCTGACGATATTGAAAACACATAGACTAAGGCCGTGTTCTGAAGGAATGGCTTCGGTAGTGGCTATACGGCCGGAACGCCGAGGATTCCTATTCTTCAACGTTGTCGTTGCAGCCAGCGGCCATAGCCGTAGCCGAAGTCGCTTGATTCAGACACGGCCATAGACTAAGTACGCGACCATTTTTAACCATAGAGAAGTATGTTGGTGTGAATTGGTTCGTATATTGAACGACCATTAATGCTGTACATTATCTTTGTTCAAATAGAGCAAGCATTATCTACCAGAATCTTGAAGTAGGCTCCACACCGATATTGGACCTAATCTCATACCTAGCGCTTTTGCCACTCCTATACCAATGCTGTATCTCAATTTTTCTTCGAGGAAGAGAGCAAATCAGAAGCAGAAGCTTTTACCAACATCACCTGTGCTATATCTTTGTCGATTACAAGGAAACAAGGGGAGTAAAAGCACGAGTATCAGCTTCGCCAACACTACTGAAGCTACACACCTTATCTTGATTCAAATATAGTGTGCTAACCAGTAAAAATAATGTGCCCATTTATTGCCGATGAGGTACATACATTATCTTAAATCAAAGGGAGTAAGCACACCAGAGGCACTAGCGTTATCTTATATACAGCACCTCGAAGCGAAGATGTGATTTGGATGAAAAAGTCAATGGAGTGGAGAATGATCTCTTTTACTGAAGACTCAGCTCAATTTAGGCCTATACTTAAAGGTGTTTTTTAAGCAAAATACAAGCAGGAAGAATTTATTCTTAAGATAACTTGTTTACGAGTCAATAGAGAAATAAACTCAAACGTACTTTTCAGCAAATAAGAAAAAAAATGTATTCCTAAACTGTTATTCGTTTTATGTCAAAAAGAATCTTATGAAAATTGAAAGTAGTACCAAAATAACGCATAATATCTTAACTTTAAAAAAAATAATAATTAAAACGAATAAAATAAAATAAAATACAAATCTCTTGGAGCTGAAACGATGTACCTGTTTTCCTGAGAAATTATGTACATCTTTTGAAAGGAATGGGCACAATATTGTTCTATGAGAAAAAAAAAGAATTTAAGTCTTCTTGTAACTGAAAATACGAAACTGAACCAACCTGTGAAAAATGTAATCATGACGTGGTTCAGAATGTTAAAGATAAATATAATAGATTCATTCTGTTTTATATTAAATTCTGACGAGAAACATTTAATCAGATTTGTTTATCTGTGTATGCTTTTTATCTAAAACAAATCGAAATCGAAAGAGCTATTATACAGTTTGACAAAAAAAAATACACACTAAAATTTACTGATGAGCTTGGCTGGAATTGTTATGTACATGGGCCAAAAAGTCAAAAACTTTAAATCACAAAGAAATTGCTAAGCACAAAAATGGGTTACAAGCCGAAATACGCCTTGTGATGTGCATTGCTTGAGACTGTTTTTGTTTGTTTTTGTTTTTTTTTGCTTAGAAAATAAACTTATTAAGCAAGAATGTCTGCTTAAGAGATATACGAAATTTAATCCTTACTGAAATCAATCTATTTAGTAATAATAGATCGGTTAATTATATTGGATAGACTGAAACACATGATATTTAGGTGCTATAATCGATATACCACTTGCTTTATACCGTCTCGTGAGTAAAATAGTATTAAAAACAAGTGTGACATTTTTGGGAGCCGCTTTAGTTAAATCTCGGTTAAAGTGTCATGAAATTATTAGATGTCTTTGCCAGATTGACCATAGAACTTGATAGACGAAACGAATCTTTCTATAAGTTTCTTCAGAACAGTCTGGTTCATTGGGAGCAGAACCATCTCTTTAAGTGAGGGTAGGGACAAGACTATAAGATTTAGCATTTGATCGATTTCCTATACACAATGATGAAGACAGAGCAGTAGGGGCTGATGGGTATTAAGACGACAGTGACACTAACAGTGAAAGTGCCGCTGGCAGGTGATAAAATATCAGACTGACTCAAGATGTTCTGCAATTGAAATGAACCCGAATTAGCATTCTTGATAGTGTTAGCAGTCAATTCTCTGATTCCTGTGTCGTCACAAACTCAATTTGGAACATGTTTTTATTAAATAAAAGTATCTCGCACACGATACGCTTCTTGTTGTTAACACGAATGTTGGCAATTTAATGTTCAACACAGCAAGTAACATTACAGTATACATGACAGTATATTTTGTGACGTTTATCATCAATACAAAGTACATGAGCAATACAATATTAAAATAAATACTGCCACAATATTGTAGTCTTTCAACGTGATTATTAACATTTTCATATTTAAGAATATATTTTATTTTATCTAACAATGTGGAAAAATGTTTTGATAATATCAACACCCGATCATTTCATCAACACAAACAACTAATAATATACCATCCAATACGAATAGCTCAAATACTCTGGGCTTGATTATTACTCCAGTCTAGAAGCAAAAGACATTTCTGACCGTAACCTTGGTCCAAATTTAAACAGAGCCCATTTAAAGAGGTGACCCCCAAATGGGTCCAAAATATGAGTCCATTTTGTATCATATATTTACAATTAAATACAAACATATAGCATTAAATCTGTTATAAAGGGGCTCCAAGGTCAAATTTAGTTTTGTGCTGCGCTCATTTTCCAATAGACTGATCCATTAAGCCCCACCCCCATACATGTTGACCAATCACAGCCTTGGGTACGCCACCTAAAGTCCGACAAAAGTCCGACACGATAAAAATCCTATTGGAAAATGTAAACATGTGTGTGCGTACTTATAGTGCGAGCGTTCATGTCGTGCAGTGTGGCATTGAAGAGACGCACACTGTGCTGCCCACGCGTACAGTGGTGATTCAGCTAATGCTGTGATTGGTCAATAAGTTTAGGGGCGGGGCTTAATGGATCGGTCTATAGATGGAGTATAACAGTGGAGTATAACCGTTTAAATGGTGTAGACAGTCGTTTATTTGATACTCTTTCAGAGCGAAATTTGAAACATGAAGTCATTGTATATCTACAACAAATGGCTCTGTACATTCCAAGGAGGCATTTTTGCGTCAGTCAAAAGGTCAAAGTCAATGCCTTTGTGATTAAATATCATCAAAATTCAGGAATGAACTAAAAAGAAAAACCATGTACAAAAGTGTACAGACCCATTTATTTTAAACATGATGTCACTGGATGTTTTACACTGGAAGGGTATCAAATACATTTTTAGGTTAGAGACCTACCCCCACCCACTGTCATAAAGACTCAATTGGAAAATGAGTGCATCACAAAATTGAATTCGACCTTGGAGCCACTCGATCAGTCTGAGAATACTTCCAATTAATTCAGGAAAATGCTGGTGTAATTACAAAGGTCTGCAAAGGTGTAAACCTTCTTTAGGAGCCAAGAGAAATGTACAATAGCGAAAAGTTGCCGTGGATAACAGCATATTCGATTAAGTTAGAAATATATTTACATATAACTTTAGTTTACACGAGGCTGATAGCCTTTTCAACCATAATACATCAGACACAATTGCCAAGTTTACATAATAATATAGATCTTCATCAAGACTGAACCATCATAGGTTTATTCACTTTGGCCTTCTTCGCATTGAATGGCCTAGACTGGCGACCTTCTTAAAAAGTGTATGCACAGATAACACCACTATAATCAACCAGATGGAATAATGTTTGCCGTACGACACTCAGTCCCTTTCGAGTTCTGTGGCAAAAAATGTCCACATGTTTTTTACAAAGATAGGTTAAGGGCAAAAACAAATATAATATTGCTCGTTGCCCGTCTGAAATTGAGCGGGCAGCGCGCGGAGTTTATATGTTGTGCTCCACACACAAAAATCATTATTCGTTGATGGATTTTTTCGTACGATATTTCATCTGAAAATTAATAACTTTGGTCACCATAGAAAAAGTAGCAATTCGACATCTGGATTAATTTGTCAAGGTGAAATCGGCTTGAGCACGGATCATACATCTTTAAAATAGTGTATCACATCTGTTTTAAAGGGGCATCATTTTCCGTAATTGAGGAACCTAAACCTTGTGACCTGCGGATGGAGGAGTCTGGATATGAATATCCCTCTCAGTGAGATGATGATATATGACAATCCTCTTCAAACAAACGCCAAAGGGGGAAGGGTGTTTGTGAAGAGTATATAGCATCCTCATCTTTCACGATAACACCCAAGTAAAAGAGGATTCTTGCACCTGTTTCCTCACCGGCCTTTTGTTATACGGTCAAACCTTTAGGAGAGGCGGGTAGTCTAAGTTCTTGTGATAATCACTTCCCGCCAACAAGTACATGTATTAACACCTAGATCTGTGAATGCATGCCGATGGCTCTGCATGCCCGCGAGATTGCTTCTGAGCGTGTATACATGAGATGAGTTGAAACTATCGTGTTTTACAAGCGCAGACGCGTGTTTTTAGCTTTAAAGTCGATTCGATTAAAGTAGTTCTTATAATGTCACTCTTTCGGGCGGTCGGTTTTTTTTTCCATCTCCGGCATAGAAAAGCTGAATAATTTACTTTGTTTATCAGATCGCCAGGGGGTTGGAGCATATTCACGGAATGCATGAGGAACGTTATGAGGGATTCAAGGAGACGGGCTAATGGTATGGTTATTGAATAATTGGTTAGGACAAAATCTCTTTAGTCCGGTTTCCGATGGAATTGACACTGAGTGTATACATTCGTCCGTAGCAAATGAATGAGTCGTTGCTTGTTTGTCCGTCTGTCTGTCTTTCTGTCTGTCCGTAACTGTCAGTTTTTGTATGTGAATTTTTTGTTCAATCAATGTTCATTCTCACGAACAACACGCATTTATCAATATTTGTAAAAAAAATTAAGCTTAATCGAAAAGCATATGGGAAAGCTCATAAAATAAAGTGTCATTGTTCTATTACGATGAGTTATGTGGTGAGAAATGCCAATTCTTACTAGAGACAGAGACGTACGAATAGCTTTCCTTAAATAGAATTGCAAACCACTTAGGCCCATTCCTTTGCAAAAATCAAGCATTTTTTTGATTTTGTGAGCATCGTTTTAAAATGCAAAATAGCTGGCAAATTAATTTCCTTGAATTTCACTTCTTCAAGTACTCTAATGACCTCTCTTGTGAGCAAAACTGATCTCAGCCTTTTAGGAAGAAACAAATTAATGCACATGAGGTTGGTTCGTATAGACCTAATCATTTCATCTTTAAAAAAAGGAAGAAATTCACACAATATGCATTCCAGTGATATAGGAATACTTGCACTTACTCCCCTCTGTATATTTATATAAAAAAGCGTGGGTTGAGATTCTATTCCTTTGTAACAAAAAGGCTTTGGAGTATTTTTCTGGGCTTCCAGTCTCCGGTTTGTGTTATTCAGTCTTTGTCATAACAGTCCCTTCGCATTTCAATCTGGAAGAGTTCATTCGGCAAATTTCTGATTAACAAGATGGCAGTTTGAATTCCGAACGAGCATTTGTCCCTTTGTAGTTGACTTACTTTCTTCAGCTAAGATGCACTTTGAGGTTGATTAAACACCCCCAGTATCTCGGAGACGCTCACAAAATACAATTCATTTTCAACCCACTGAACGACTGTTACCGTACACAAAACGCGAACCCAAGATAAATCTTAAGATTGGAAAATCCCTCAAAAGAACACGTTTGGTCTTTTCTGAACTCTTGTCACCTGTGCCTTTGCCATTTTCTATTGCCAATTTATGTTTTGTTTGTCCGTCAGTCAATGTGCGTACTGATATAAGCCGGCCAGATTTGGTTGCATGTCGTTATTAATTGACTGATTTCTAAGGTTTGAATCCCAGAAGGATCATAACATTAATACAGGAATGTGCTTCTCTCTGGAGGCTGAACACCCTTGTTTGCTGAGCTCTCACCTCTCGCAACATGTCAATAAATCCAAATTGGATTAGTGCAGTATATAGCCTAAATATCGGGGAAATTCCAAACCATGGAAACCAAGCGTGGAAAGCAACCGCTGGCAGAGAGTTAGAGCCGCCCACGTCAAACGGCCACTTCAATTTTAAAAAACATTCTTTCTTGACTCAGCGGTTGTGAAGAAGACAAACAGACTTATCAAAAAACAAATGCATTTATCCAGTTGGAAGGTTCAAAGGCCCCAGTCAGGGGTTGTTTGCACTCAGCGTCTTTCTTCCACGGGTCACACTATAAGCTTGACTTCACAAGTCCATTAGCATTTTACTGGCTAAAAACAGTTCCCCTTCGTGTATCGAATGGAATTTTCAATATCATGTGTGTGACACTTGAAGTTTAAGCCAAACAAATAAGTTGCGAATGTAAATGGGAACAGTACACTGCGCCAGGCAAGTGTGAAGGTGTTTACTATAGACAACTTATGCTTGCCGCTATTTTGTTGTTCCGCCAGCGGACTACGCTGCTAAACAAATCATGCACTTCATTAAAGCATGGTATCCTCTATAAAAAAAATCATCGGGACAGAAATGAGTCAATCTGACTCAAAATCCTAATCTAGAATCAACGAATACTTTCAACCGGTTAAGAGTAAATCCAAACCTACGTTAACCCAATATTAACTGAGAATTATTCCAATGTTAAGTGAGATTTAACCCAATGTTGACTGAGAAATAACCCAACGTTAACTGAGAGGTTAACTGAGAGTTAACCTAATGTTCACTGAGAGTTTACCCAGTGTTAACTGAGAGTTAACCCAGTGTTTCCTGAGAGTTAACCCAGTGTTAACTGAGAGTTAACCCAGTGTTAATTGAGAGTTAACCCGGTGTTTCCTGAGAGTTAACCTAGTGTTAACTGAAAGTTAACCCAGTGTTAACTGAGAAGTTAAGCACCGTAGGTATCTTGAGCAAAGTAACAACTAGTCAAAAATACTGATGTATCCTACCCAAGTGAGCAATTGAAGACACAATGTTGAGGCTAATGCTGCTCTATATCTCTTTAATCTACCGTGGAATTTCGCAGCTCGCGAAAGGCTGCCGATGTGTTTATGAGAAAGACTACTTTTATATTTAGCGGGAAATGTACGGACGTCAGTTGTTTTTTGAGTTGTTCCCATATATAAATCTTAGCCTCTAGGTTAAAAGCACTTTTCACGAAAACGGTTCTCATGGTGATTGGTACATGAGCTATTGCAAGAAGTAAACACATCAGTACCTGAATTATTCAAGAATAATAAAATCATCTTTCTGCAAATTGGTTCTAAAAGGGGCTTTAACGCTTTAACAAATCTGAGGATCCATTGTATAGATTTTGTGGAGTTTTGTTTCAGGTGTGGAAGAAGGCATCGATAAAGTAATAAAGCACGTCTCAACCACGGATGGCGATATCCTTGGAACAAAATTCAACTGGATATCAACCAAGTCATACAAATGGTAGTCACAATTGTCCGATTAATACAAAGCAGGTACTGGATTTGATCTTAATGAAAGGTACGGTAGGTTGGATTTTCAAACCAAAGCTACTTTTAGAATTGTGTCTTTCTTTGAGCACTCGTTCCGTGTATTTGGGGAAACTTTAATTCTGTTCGAATTAGCAAGTCGCGGCAGTGTTCCAATTCAGGCAAATTCTTCCACTGGGTTGGCCCATAATAATGTTGTTAACGTTCTGGTCACGAGCGTCCTCTTCGATTGACTCAATTGTAAGGTCTTTGGTGACGTAGTGATAATGTCAAAGAGTTCTCTGTAGTAATTAAAGTAGGACTTTAGTGCGTAAAAACAAACGTTTATTCTGACGTTGTGGGCTTTCAAGGAAAAGACCAGTTTTCGTGAAAAGCCCCGAACTCATGAATAATTCATACAGTGGTCGTGACTACTACCGCAGACAGAAATTCGTTAAACTGGCCCCACGCACTCGTAGCTTTCAACTTCCCTGTAGTACGTCATATATTTCGCGCATGGCACCTTGATTTCAAATCTATAGGCCTTCGATGGGAGCCGTGAAATAGCGCAAGAAGATCGGCGTGGGGGGGGGGGGGGGACTTGAATGTGTAATGTGTAATGGCCTGAAAAGAAACACAGGCTGGTATACTTCATGGCTACTTTACCCATTTATGTCCTGGGAAATTCGATATCAAAATTGACGATCAGCTGATGTCGACCGGCATCTTTGATGCGCAAGTGGGACAACATCTAAATCGATATTATGTAAGTGGATTGCGAACAAAATGCAGATTCGTGAATAATCGGAGATGGTCTAGCCACACCTAGTGCCTATACCCGTATAACAATATTTGACCTTTCCGCTCGTTCGTTCCCAAAACGCGAACTGTCAGTTTGATTCAATCTGACCAGTTTTGCTTCATGACAATTTGTTTAACAGAACAACAAAATTCCTTGAATTTTTTTCTATGTTGAACCTCCCTCGGTGTAGGTATAATGGCCGCTTTAACGTGCTAGCAAGCAAAACGTTATCTCCAGTTGCATTGTAGGGTACATGAATAAATCTCAATATTTAAAAACCCTATGATGTGCCATCCTACAGATAATGAAACCATCGCCAATTTGACACCAATCTTAATCTGCATCACCCTCAGAAGATTCGGAATCTACCGCTCCTTAAAATGGAATTGAGAACCGGATACAGCCGCCAGAAGATTGGTTATAAACACTTAAGTGTTGACATTTCCCATCACATCATCCTCATCATCTCACTAATGCAGAGTTCTGGGATAAATAAACCTCTCTCAGAAGTATCACCCACGTATGAGACACAGAACTCCTCTCATCCGCATCTTTAGTTTTTTTTTCTTCATCAGTTAGCGGTAAATTATGTTCCGGGTGTGAGCGTGTATAAGACTTGGACGATAAGGAGTTATAACTCCATGGTTTCGTGTGTCACATCTATACGGTTTAGCGGCAAGCCCCCTCTGTATTTAAACGGAATGCTTGGGTTACTTTGGCGCTCAGATCTGTCAGCGCGATCCGCTTCTTGAATTGAAGCAAGCAGCCGTGTTTATTCTTTAAAGAGATGGGTCAAGCATTAACAGTATCCTAGTTTTAAAATCATCTGAATATAGTCAAAAGCTGGCCTATCGTAGGTCTCTGCTCAGTGCTCATCTCACCCTGTGACCATTGTAAACTGCTGCCACTACATTTTCCAGGATTTTTTATGGGATACTTTAACACATGTTTACACGAAAATGAATCAACTAGGAATGTATGGTCAAACCTACAGAGCAGCAAAAGATAATGTCTGTTAATGTTAAATGTGCCTAATACATCAATACAACAGAGGCTTTGTGTTGTCCCGTAAACAACGCACAAAGGCGTTTTAAAATGTGCATCAGTATCCAAACTTTTACACAATTAACCTTAAGTACAAAAAGCAGGGACAATATTATTGCAATACATTCGTATATGAACAATAATATGACCGTTTTAGTCGAGGAGCCATCTTGTTTATCACCCGTTCAAACCTATGTCACCAGATCGAGGCTGAATGGGAAAATAATATTGCCCCATTTGGCCAAAAAAAACAAAAAAACAACAACAACCCAAAAACGATGTTTATAAATATTAAGGGGACACGACAATAATGGTGGTGTGATACTAAAAGTCTACATTCTTCAGGTGGTTAAAATCCACTGACACATAATGGTGATTAAAAAAGATCAGTATACCATGAATCGAAAAATGATCACTGTCATTAAAACACACAACGATATCCTCTATAAAAAATTATCACTTATTATTAAGTAATTAAAACCAGACACTACAAACTGGGGAATTGGCAACATGCGTCAGACTTTGGAAAAAGCTTTTTACCGAGGGTTGTTTATGTGGGTTGGCGGTATCGGCGTCCTGACACTGACAAATCATTGCCTTCAATTTTCCTCTCCAGCTCAATTCATCCACAGAACAACACATCAAAGTGTTTTGAGTTCTTCATCTCCCTTAGAGCCGCAAGATCTTCCGTCAAGGGGAAGGCAAAGTATCGTCTGGATAGTCAGATGGTTTCCCAAATGGAAATAACCCTAATTTACCCCTAGCATAAAAACATATATATATATATATATAAACAAATAACAAATAAGAACACCTCACATAATATAAGAATTACGATTTTGCTACATACGTTTTCAAACACGTTTTGCCACAACAAATTCAAACGATTCGTCAAAACAATTACACTGTGCTTGACTTTCCTGTTGTTTTTTCTTTGAAAAAAGAGGGAGCACTTCATCGAAACTTTGCTCAAGATGATTGAAATTTGCAGCATCTCGAACCACGTGTGATGTTGTGCATACTAATGGTGTAATCAAGAGGGATATGATTTCTCACCGATTCCTTCTTTTTTGCATCCCTCAAACAAGTTTAGCCGAAAATGAAGATTGAAGGCAAGCATGACTGTTCTAGTGAAGCTGTAAATTACAATTCAATCACATAATGAAACTGAAGAACAAATCTCTTCCAGATTTCAATCCAGGAAGATTGTTTTTCAATCTTCCTCTAAAATTTGGTCGCAAAACTACGTGGTCTTGACAATTATTTTGAGCCGTACATGTGTATGCATAAACCGAGTTAAAAGCATTGTATAGTTGAGCACACAAAGCTCCAAATTAATAATGGACGCAGAGAACAAATTTTCCCATTACGTTTCCGTCTGATATACAGTCATATTACTCAAACATTGTGAGTACATTAAATTTTATAAGAATTGCCAAGCAATAAAGAAAAGAAATGAAGAAAGAAAAAAAGTGAATAAAATAAACAGACGTCGTGTATTGAACTATGACAACACATGTAACCATTGTTATTCTGAAACATGCCCACCTATTTGCACGAATTAGTGTTGCTTGATTAAAGATAAGTTTGAATAAAAATTCTCTTTTCAGACAGAAACAAATTTAAAGGAGAGAGGGAAAATCGAAGACAATGTTGTCCAATTCCTTTAAGAGTTGTGTTTGTATTCATAGCAGCAATTCCCAATAGGCAAACCACGGTATACCAGAGTTGGTTTTCCATTCCATGCAATGCCTGACTGATCATTACAATTGCATGCTTCGTTGAATCTCAAGAGAACCCAGTAGCAATTTACAATAGTGGATTCAGATATTTAATTTAAAAAAAATAATTACAAAAATATGACGATCTATGCCTAAACCAGGAACATCTTGCCAAAACTATTTTTTTAAATGTTCTTTTTTTTGTGTTAATCAAAATAGATGAGAAGAGATTTAAAGTAAAATATAGTTTAGGCCATTTAAGTAAATAGCTCTCAACGTAAAGAATTTTGTGAAACATCAAATCACATTGATAACATGGCTGATGTTTCTATTGCCTTCCTTGTAAAGCAGTTTCATTGTTTCAAAGAAGTGCCAAATAATGGCGTAGGGTGTCACAGTTATCTACACGTAAGTGTCCAGCAAAATCCTAAATAATATAATACATAGATTGGTGTAGAGAGGAGTACCTTTGTAACAATTCCTCTGATTTTCTATAAACTCAACACACTGCAAAACTTACCTATGTAAACACAAAATATGAAGTTATGAGGTCATTATTTTAAAGAAAACACGAAGCATTGGTTTGTGTATTTCATGGAGTTTGTGTAAGTTTACGATAAATGCCTATTTCAATTTTTTCAATATCGAAATAACGGAGAATCGATGGACATTTTTCTCTTACATCGGAGTAGTTTACACAGAAATGTTACTCAGGACAATATTACTAGTGTGAAACAAATTTCTTCGAAATCGTGTACATTAAATTCAGTTGAAATTGTTAGATCCACTCAACCAATCCATCTCGGACTATTGACCACTATTGTAATTACAACTTACTACTACCCATCTTACTTTTAGATTACTCGAAAATGTCAAATGTTAATTGACAAGTCAACATATCCAACGTGTAAAAACAAAGCTGCTCTAAATTACGGGAAGAAGAGGAGGGGCGGGGTTTCACGACATCGCTTGCTTTAAACTGTATAATATTGGTTGTATCTCATCAGTGATAAAAATATATATATATATACCTTACTGGTTTCAAGGAGAAAAGGACAGTTATTTGTATGCTTTTTGTGGTCGCTATCTACAATACAACCTTGCAAGGCAGCAAGGAAATTGTGTGTATAAATTGCCGTGCAGGAGGTAAGGTAAACGACACAAGATCGTTAAAAACTTAGCGGACCTTTCCTTTGTGACGTCACAGCCGCGAATTTTGCAAACCATGTAGTTGGCAAGAGTACGGGTGGCCTTTACTGCAAAAATGTTCGATAGTTCATCATTTTATACAAAAGCTATAAAAATAATTTATAGCACTAATAACCCCATTGCGTTTTCCAAAACAAAAAGTACATAAACTTTTTAACGAGGGCAAATTTGTCTTTTTTGTGATACTAAAGGCCGTCCGTACAAAATGGTGGCGATTTGTAAACAGCAGAAAGGTCTTACTACCGAATTTGAGAGAATAAGTTCTTATTGACATTCTTCTTGGAATAATGGCGAAGTATAATGTTTCTGTCATGGCTGACCTTGGGTCAGTGAATAACGTCCAGCACGAAATTACTGACGTCATAAACACGGTATTACGCTCAAAACGTTTGCTTTGCACAGAAAAATCTTGCTAACAGCAGAAAAAGGTTACCAGCCAAAGGTCATGTTAGTCACCACGTTCAACTGGTATCCGTTTTTTTTTTTTTTTTTTTTTTTTTTTTTTTTTTTTTAAACAGTTAACATTTCTGAATAATAATTTTTGTTAACCAAGTTTGTCAAATTATGCCAATGTCATCATGGAAAATAATCATTGGTAAAGCATCTTTTTTACGCAAAAATCAGCTGGAAATGAATCGTATTTTACATGAAATTTTTGGATAGTAACCATTGTATAAAGCTAAGCGAAATGTATCTATGCTAACCAGATTTAAACAGCTTGATGAAAGTAGGTTGTGATCTGCCGCCACGGGTGTTGGTGACACCACGTGTGCAGCTCGTGCATTGAAAGCTGGTTTTACACTGTTGCTGAATTATTCATAAAGGCATGTCTTCATGCCGGTACTTGACAAAAAGACGAGTAGTAGGTGTTGACACCAATGCGTGAACCTTTCAGGTAATTCTACTCCATCATTTCTGAGAAGAAGGGAAAATGCCGCAGATAATGTATTCATAGGTTCTCCAATATTCAAACGTGCTCAGATTTTCAGAAACCTTTTGAGTGACACTGCTGTGGAAACAGGTTTTTTTTAATGGTATATATAATATTTATATGCTATTTATAAGAGTTAAACAAACCTTTACTCCCCACCAGTGTCACTCAAAAATATATATATATATTTATCTTCAAGCAAACTTTGCGCACAGTAAAGTACAGTTAGTACAGCCCGTTAGAGTACAGGGTGTGATGTAGGCCGTGCAATATTATACAAATAATAAATGTTTATGAGTGCAATGGTGAGAATAGTTTCAAGAGTTGAAAAATGGAATGTTCCATTCAACGAGGAGAAGCCGAGTTGAATGGAACATTCCACCTTTCAGCGAATGAAAATATTCTTTCCATGGCACTAATGCAAAACATATAACTTGTTTTATATAACATACAACCAGATCTTCGTCATTTGGAGGAAAAAACAACAAACAAATAAAGTACAAGATTGTATACTGGGCCCATTTCAAAAAAAGTGCTTACAAAATGTTCTGCTGAGCAAACCTAAGTAGGATACCAGTCACAGATTGTACAAGTGACATTCTATTTTGGCTGGTAACCTTCTTCTGGCAAGCATTATTTTCTTGTGCTTAGCTACTTTTTTGGTGCTCAAGCAGCTGCGTGAAATTGGGCCATGGTATCCACTCTAAAACGAGGGCGTTGGTGTGGTTTAGCGCGCAATAGTGCAAAAAGGATGGGACGAAAAATGCACGGTGAATGGTATCAAAATGGTCAAGGTGCAAATAATGAATGCCACGTGACCTCCAATCCCACAATCAAATGACAAGGACCTACATGGGTGTTTACTTAAAACTCTAATTATTACACTCTTGTTGCTACGGATAAACCGATCAGAATCGAGGATTCAAGTTTGCTTGAAGATAAAAGTTATTTCTTACTTTCCAGTGATGTTTTGCCAAAATATTTACTTAAAGTAGTTGCTCCCCTACTCGTAGCACAGCTTGCGATAAAACGTGTCTCCATCATCTATTAAGTGCATGATACCGTGACAGAAACAAAAAATAGTCGGTCACCGTTTTTGATATCACGAAAAGTCATGCTTGATGTTGGATACCCATTCTTATCAGCAGCTTTGGTGTACAAAACATGTTTTTCAAAAATATACCAGAAGGAAACATGTTAATGCACACGAAACTGCTATTAGCGCAGACAAATTAAACTTAGCAAGTTTGCCAGCCCAGATCACAGAAGTTTTATAAAATCCTATTGTATAAAATGACTCTCTTTGCTCTATTTTGCTGAACAGAACAAATTTCCAAGCAAGAATTTCTTTTGACCAGCTCTAGGGTTCTAGAAACGCAATTTTGTCGGCCATTTAGCGTTCAAAAGCAGCAGTAGTAGTGTTATTGTATCATAATTCTGCAATATTATATTTTTTTAAATTATTTTATGCACCTTATCAAAAAGTTGTCACTTCGGTCACTTCTCTCAAATTGTTTTCATCAAACTGCTTAATACGGACGCGTTCGTAGTTTGAATTAACTCCTGATTGACGAAAAAATGTTTTCGATGACGAGAGTTTTTTTCAGTCAAGTTTTTGATCCGAGTAGAGTTTATTTTATTGGTCCCTTTAAACAAGCTGAAAGTTTTATCTGAAGAGGTTCTTTACAGTGGGCTGGTGTTTCTGGATTAAAAAAAACTCAGATTGGGTCCGAAGTCGTTTTAACTTCTTCCACGGCAGTTGCTGCGTTGTTTCAACAGCTCAGTCATAATTTGACCCACGGCGCGGCATGGATGAAGTAGAGGACAACGTGGGGATTCTTTTGGGTGATAACTTGGTGCTGAACTTGTATCTTTCCATCAGAACCGAACCCAGGCACGAGTCCATCAGATCAAGTAACGATCCTGGTTGGTTATTTTAGTGTGACGTGTATAGTTCAAACGAGCGGTCAAACCACCCACACATTAATATTGCTCACGTGCAGCAACAATAATTGTGGTAGCACTATTCACCCTAACTATACGCAACTGGCCCTGAATCGAATGTACATGGGCGTTAAACTTACCTTTCGAGATACCACGCAAACTTCGAACACATTTCCATAGCAACAATGTTCCCGTTGGTTGGTCTGCGCTTTCCCCCTTTTAGAGCAATAAGTGTAATTGTATTTAAATCTTGCAAACTTTTTTTGTCTCAAAATGCTGTCGATTTAAGTATGCAAAACTGGGTAAAAAGAAGTCGCCCGGTTTAAAGACGAAAGAGTGGATATGTTTTTTTTCCCCCACGTTTAAGTTTCTTCATGTAAGGTAGCGTAGATTATACCTGAGAATCCCTGCAAATGTCCAGCAGGCTCGATATGGCGCTGTTCTGTGACACAGTTGTCGCCTTGCCGAATTTATTCTTACCGAATGGCGGGAGAAAAGCCGCGCAGAACGCAGATCTGTATCGGCTGCTCATGGAGATATAAATCACTGGATTGATAGCCGAATTCACATACGACAAGCATTTGAACATCTCTTCGATCATGACCGCCGGGGGTTCGCTGTACCTTGCCTTCATCGCCTTCACCAAGGAAAGACACTCGTACGGAAACAGCAAGAGGAAAAACACCAAACCGTTCACGATTAGCATCCAGGCTATCTGGTTCCGAAGTTTGACATTTTTGTCTTTCAGGCTGGTCAGGCGTCCCCGTCTCACGGACGCATTGAGGCCGCGCACTATGTTCACGTAGAGCGCCACGTTGACAATGAAAGCAACTATGAACGGTATGGTCTGCACCACGTGTTTGTATATCGTCAACCATGACTCCAACGGGTTGCACGTACTCCAAGTCGTTGGCCAGTGACTGTACTGCTCCGGCCATATCACACAGGTCGTTGTGTACTTGAGATAACTTGGTATGAACGTTGCCGAAACGAAAAAAGCGCCGAACCACGAGACCAAGAGTAGCCAGCGAAAGGTTTTCCTCCCCGTTCTGTTGTGGCTCCTCTGCGGGTGGCAGACCCCTTCGTAGCGTTCCATAGACACAAGTGTTACCGAGCACAACGCCGCAAGATAGGTGGTACTCTTGGTAAGATTCCCTAGCTCGCAACCAACCAAACCGATGGGTGTTGCGTCCGGATAAATAGGTGATTTACAGTAGGTATAAAGGCGTTGGCCTATTGCCGTTACTAGAAAAATCATATCAGCAACTGCCAAGTTGGCCAGGCAGGCATTGGTGACTGTTTTCATGCCCCGGACTCGGAAAACCACAAACAGAAAGGCGACGTTGTTGAGGATGCCAAAAGTCAGAACGATCGGCAAGATGACCGTGATGGTGCACTTTTGTGCAGGGGAGTACATCAGCAGTTCCACGGCGTCCTCATCCACGTTAAAACAGCTCAATTCTGTTTCGTTTACCACCGACTCCATTGTGATGTGTATGAAATCTCCATCCACTGCACATCAACCTCGAAGTCACAGCCACCTCAGCTCTGTCACAATATGAGAACCCAGTGCCAGATGTTGCACTGATATACACTTCTGGTCGAAATCCCGCCAAATGCAAATGCAAGGTATCAGTGTGTGCACCGAGATACCTATGTGCTATCTACTGAAGACGAGCGTGGGTTTGGCATGACAACGGAGGAGAGACACTACGCATGTCTGTAGGTGTTTCTCTGTGATTCGTGGTTGAGTCATCTGCATGTCACCATCAACAGCCGTAGTAGATCTGTGATTCCAGGCTTTCGGTTTGATCACAAATGTCTGAGTTTAACGTGAGCCTTAGCAAAGACGGAAATACTTACAGCACGTCTGGCTTAACACACAGTGCACCAACTTCCCGCCATATCCCTCCCATACACCACTTCTTGTCGTTCTGAGCGCAAGCGTGTCACGTCCTGGTGTGATGGATTAACCAGTAGTCACGGTTGTCCTCGTGGTTCGGGCCAGTCCACGCACTCCCATTGGTCCCAGCATATTTATCTAGCTTATATACCATTCAGACGGAGTGGATACAGGAACTCTCGCCGGGACTGAGAATACTAACTAGACCGTAACTCAATTTGCCAAAGATGCCAGCGCAGTACATTCGCCCCAAACGCACAAATTAAAAAAATGAGAGAGAGCAAAACTGGGACTGTAGCCTATATACAATGCATGGTCCCGAAAAGGTTTGCAGTGCCGCCATCAGGGCGGATGAAACACAAAGAGAGACACATTTTAAAAGAAGCCAGAATCTTCAATGTATGAGTAATTAGACGAAGTAGATGGCCTGTGAGAAAATGAAAGGCACTTAAAAGGTATATGCAGCGGTAACTCAATCAATGTCAAATACTATAGTTTTCATAAGGTTTATATATAAAACCACAACTTCTTTGAAAAGTTGGGTATTAATAGCTTTCGGTACACATTAGCAATTACCCTTGATTTGATTTTATATTGGAAAAATCAGGATTGACGGCCCTTCTTTCACAACGGTGGTATAATACATCTCGATTATGTTCCAGATTATGAAAACAACACAATCATGATGCACTTATGACTCTGTGCGGGCGCGCCCACTCTATCGTTGTATGGATTTTAAAGCGGGTACTTGCAATTCAATATGAATACAAACACATTTGTGTCCAGAGATTTATTGATTTGTTTTATTGCACTATAGAAATGTTTCTTATATCGCCGTATATATACCTTGCAGGTTATCAATTAAACATTGGAATTACCATTGCAGCATGATTGTTTTTTTCGTATGAAGCACTGCCGTCAAAGTCGTGCGGGTATCTATACACTGTATTGAGGTTCTTCAAAATATAGTAAGCAACTTTTGCTTTCAAAAACATAATAGTAATAAATGGATGAATCTATGAAAAAAAAAACTTTTTGAAACGTATAGCTTCATGAATTTGTTTTGCAAACAATTCTGAAAATTTTGTTTTTTTAAATATTCATTTACTATTTTTGTCCACGTGTGCCATAATCTAATACGATTGCCCGAGAAAACTACTGGAAAGGCGGTGTTTCTGTTTTTTAATATTACAACTACAAACGATATCAAAACGTAGTACCCCCCTACCACATGAGCTGTGTATGCATCAATTCAAAAACGAATTTGATATTTGACGGTGACATGTGATGTAATAACAGAAGATGACGGCTTGTTTTTCCCTCAATGCCCCGGAATGAAAGGGTTGCCACGGCAACTTAAGTTTTGTTATCCTCTATTTCTTGCGATATTAATGAAAATCTAAATTGCCTGCTGCGTATGTCCTAGCGTGTTCTATATGCTCATGGGTTTGACGGGACCTTATTACATAAAAAGTCTGGAATAGGCAGTTTATTTATTTTATTTTTCAGATGATTGATTTTTACTAGCTACTACGTTCATCACGAGCTTAGCCTGGTTGCTTTTAGCTTATGCTTTTTGTATTCAGTCCTTTCATGTGCTAGTCTAGGGCTGTTCTGGATTGCTGTTACTGAGTTTAGAAAGGGAGGCAGCATTCAGTCGCATATGTAAAATTTAACCGTAAATTACCTCGATCCCACGCATTGATTTGTTAGCGGGTGACACAGATTAAACGATTAGCTGAATGCAAATCTCATCCTTTTAATGAAGTTTCCCAATTAAATCACTGGCAAAGAGTAATAGCTGAACAGATTGTATGCTTTACATCACCTCGGAGGGGTAATCTAAGTTCATGAGAATTATGCGAACTTGGTGTCGGTGGGCAGTAATGGAAGTACAGGCCAATATATCATTTCATACAGCCGTAGTGATTTACACCGTCCAAACAACGCAAGTTGGCAGGATGGAGAATACAATTAAGGGGAATATAATTAAGTTGTGTACTGGATGACAAATCAGCATTCAACTACTATGGGGGGAAATCTAACAAGTATAGATTTGATAGATCACATCCTCTATGCCATGTCCCTTGTTTACACAGAAGAGTGATCTTTGATCAGCTCAGGGTAGGTTTAGGTGCTTTTTCGTGTGACGGGAAAGTGTTACCTGCTACACCGTAATTAAAAAAAGTAAAACAAAACAAAAATAAAGACAGCTGGATAATTTTTTGAGTTTAGCCCCCTTTCTTCATGTGAACAGTGTTTATAACAGTCGTATGCCATCTACAGAATACAAGACTTTTAGGTCTATGTGTTCGTCATCTGAACACACATTGTACCTGCCAGAAGTCCAAGCTTTTGGGGTTCTTTTGTAAAGTTAAACGAGTGAAAGCAATTTACTTGAATACAGTTGAATTCTTGATAAAAAAAAACCTTTACATCAATGATCTGTGGGATAGCTTACTTTATGCGTTTAGTAGCCTGGGATTTTGTTTCACAGTTAGGGCCTATAGATCCTGCGTCTTATTTCGATTCCCCTTTGAGAAAACACTACATTTAATGGGTCCTAAAAATGCACATTAAGAGAGATTTTGCGAAAGCTTCTTCACTAATTTGAATCTTATTACCATTTTTTGTTTCTGTATATTACGTCTTGATTCAATGACAACTGCAGTGGTTTGGTTCGCATTCGGCGGGCCCTGGCATTCCACAGCAACATTTCCCCCTTAAAAAAAAACCCTTCAATGCAGTTTCAACATTTACTGCCAGTTCGTTCTCCTCCCATATATTCAAGTATGAATTCAGTTGGTCGTTATACAATCCCCATCAAGTAGATGACGGCTGAGGGTGTTAACGCTGTTTGAACAGTTGAAAACGAATCCCTGTGTGTATCATATTACACCGTGTAATAAACGTTCTTTTTTACTGTAATAACATTGACCGTCCCTGCTGCAGTGAACGGACGAGGTCCCCAACTCCCCGGACAGGGTGTTTAATAAAAAACGCAGAAATGATTTTTTTTTAAATTTTATTATCCCGGTATCTACATGAAATAAAATATTGATTTTGGTGGGGGATATAGCCACGCTAGTGACGGATAGAATGGAAGATGAATGAACACTCGAAGACGACACAAAAAGTAACTTAATCAAAAGCGCGCAACAAAATGTCTTTTCTCACATGTTTTTAATGAAATTTGTGTGTCGAATCAGTGAACACTTTTTAATCCATTCGTTGAATTCTCAGGATTTAAAGGGCAACCTTCGTCATTTTACAAACGGGAAAGTGACTGAAGTTTTCTATTGCAACTTTGGAGTCAATGCTTACGATAATGCATATGATATTGAACTGAAAGAGTATAATATTCAGAATGGAAATCATACAACAAAAAATTATTCAGTTTACCAAAAAAAAAGCGCATACATTTTTGCCTTCATTGTTATTTGAAAATGAGGATGAGACATCCAGCAGTTGCATAAAACATGTGAACTTGACGTGAACTGATGATGCTTCGTGACTGATGTTTCTTAACTGATTAAAATTACATCCAATTATATTTTGATTTTTGATTTTTTTTTTCAGAAAGGGATTGAGCATCTACAAAACGCAGAAATTATTTTTTTTTAATTTCATTATCCCGGTATCTACATAAAATAAAATAGTGCGGGATAGAATGGAAGATGAATGGACAGCTCGGGCATTCAGGTTGGCTGAGTGGTTTCTTTCCCCGCCTTTCACCTCTGTTGACCCCGGTTCGAATCCCAGACTGGAGCCTTGCATGTGGATTGGGTTTTCAGTCCCTATATGATTGCGTGGGTTTTCCCTATTTGGGGTTTTCCTCCCACATCTAAAACTGGCATTTCTACATCATCTTCTCTACACAGGTATATTTAAGCCCACAGGTGACAGTGCCAGTCACTTTTGAGAGTCCCTTGGTTTCATTACCAAAAAGATATAATAATAATATGCCTTTCAAACAAAATTGTAACTGACGTGACATGAAGCCGGTTCTCCAAACTAAACAATCTTAGAAGAATTACCGGCTCTCTTTGGATTGGTGACATTATTTCCTTTAAGGGGATGACAGGATTTATTGAGTACATCTCAGCGCAACATAACAAAACACTACCTTTTTGATTATTTTTTTAAAGGGTACCGCCCAGATTACAAGAAAATCTCGACAAAATTAAACTTACACATCATCAATTCCAAAGGCCTTATAGTTTGTCGCCAAAGTGCATGAAACTGATCGTGTCAAGAAGTGCAAATTGGAGTATAGAAACGCAACTCCCATATAAGAGAGGCTCGGTCAATATAAACAAACACATCGATTGATAATTGAACAATTAATATCTCTGGTTATGTATTCTTTTTATTTGCAACAGCTGAATAAACGAGCGATACAAACCACACGGTCATCTTTCGTGTAATGAAAGGTTTGTGTCCGCTGGTTTATTTACTCTCCATAATTAAACCATCGGATCCAAAACTAATGAAACCGTGCGAGAAAAGTAACGACACGTGTTGGTTTTTTTTTAATTCAAAAAAATGTCTTTAGGGAGAGTGTAATCAAAGTTATCGCACTATTCACGGTATAAAAACTTTGGAGGCTAAACATCCTTACTGGCAGCTGAGAAGCTGACTGATTGCGAAGGACACGGCTACACGTGTTCGAGCTGCAGACATGCAAGGGCACCTTTGGCAGTCAGCCACATCAACACATTATGACCATGGAGCACAGCCTGAGATCGAGGCTGTAAGTTTTACCACCACCATAAACCATTAAGATGGCTGACTCATAAATAAGGGGGAAGTTATGTGTACCTTCTCCACCCTCTTAAGCTCCTTTTTGCTGCAAAGAGGAGCAAGCTTATGAAAGTTTGACATAGTCACAAGTGTAAGCTTACATGTTTAGAATATAATGTGCACGTTCATCTAAAAAAAAAAAAAAAAAAAAGGAAACTGCAATTCGTGCAAACCAGTCTTTTAATATTTCAGCAGTGTCTCCTGCAGGATAAAATACACAGGCCTACACTTTTAAAAATTGATAAACATATTTTGTATATATAAAGTTGTGATCATCAAGACTAATTTTGCGTTACTTGTATATAGGCCAGCTGTGTTTCTCTTAGGGCAATTCATATTGTTGCTTTATTTTCACTTCAGATTTTGTTCTTCTTTAGAATCAGCGTACTGACTTTTCATAGTGACTTTGGCAGAAGGAATAAAACTATTATGAGAGGCTATGAAGGTGATGCAAATACTCAACCATTCATACAATTGTATATTAGTTATGTGTAATATTAAGTATTTTTTAATTTTAAATTCCTTGGCTTATTTGCCACTTAAGCGTTTTTCACATTCAGAGATAATTTCCCAGGAAACATAACCCCACGAAATCCCTGGTTTTTTTTTCAACCCCCATCCCTACGTTCGTTTCACACTCAATGCAATTTTCTTGGGAAGAATGAACACTCAGTATATGCTAACCCCGGGGTTGTCTCGCTTAACCCTGCTCCCAAGCAGGGGTAGCCTAACTATTTCCCGGGGAATTGCTATTTTCCAGGGGTTTTCCAAAGGTTAGCAATTCAAGTGTGAAAATGCCAACCAAATCTTCCTGGGAATTTCCTGGGAACTTCGTCTAGAGTGGAAGATGCTTTGGCCCCTGAGCACAGTTTCTGATTTCAATAAAACATCCAGAATATAATTCAAATGAATATTTAAAAAACCCTGTTCATCTTAAATTTCAGCTGGAAATTCTCCGTAAAGCACAATTCCGGTGTTATTCAACAGATTTCTCTTAGAATCTGGCAGACAGTGTGCCATTTATTGCTTAACCCAGTTTCAGTCTTCAATGCACACCCAGGCCTAACCTTTACTATATAGGACATTGGAAACCTCTCTTGGCTTTGGATGTAATTATGGGAAACATGAAACCGTTATTTCCCTTAGCGTCACCATTTGTGATCTTTTCATAAGCCATTCAAAGTTCTTTACGCTCGGGCATCGAGAATGGACCTTGAATGTTCCCGCTCATTCTATAGACGATGTTACATCTTTTAGCAAAATAGTGACCTTCACTATAGTAACTGTATGGGCATGTCTAGGCAGGAAAACTTTAATATGATATTCTATATATGTAACTAGAGTCCCCACAGAATATCAAAAAGCATTATCAATAAAATTCATATATAGTTTTTGTATACCGAGCATCAATGCGTCCTATATATAGTTACTGCCCCTACTGAGCCTGACGCATTCACGAAACATTACTGCCAACCAAATGGTCGCGCAGGTTGCTAATTGTTCACATCAACGATCTCTCCTCTTGCAGTATGTATCCATTTACCCCTGGGCGATAAGAAGCAATCGTTCTCAGGTGTCTTGGTCAAGTGTCATGACCCATTCGCACCCCGCACTCCGATGACCCAAGACCGATCGGTAATAAAATAAAACATTAGCAATATAGTTTGACATAAATACCTCTGAACTGAAGATGTTCATTATTATCAAAGACATTGTTAAATTTGCGCTTGCATCTTCTCTAAATTAATATGAACTGTCCGATCGTCTTCCGTGGATACGGGCAAAGTTTCTTCCCTGCTCAATTCATCCCTTTTTTCAGGAGTGTGATGAAGGACAAAATACAAAAGAAAACTGCTCAACAACAACTAATATTTTCTGTATAGTGATCGATTAATAATTAAAAGCACGTGCATTGTTGGACTAACGATTTTATGTTTTTATAACATTTTGAAAAGGACAAAACAACGTTTAATTACTGTCACTATTGATTGACAACAATAACAATGATATTATATGCATCATTGAAGTACAATGTGTTATGCTGAACTTGTTAAAAGGAGCGAACAATATGTGTGTTTCACATGTTTTGTTCGTCTTTTTTACGCAATAATAATTATAGCTCTCAATTTTTTTAAAATCAAAGATAATGTAGGAATATAAAGCTAATCACTGCACCTTTTTTATTTTTCTTTATTAGGGGATGGGGAGAGAAGTGCACTTATTTAAAACCGGTTAAAGTTGCCATAGTGGCTTCTTATATAGCGCTTAAATCCGTCACTCAGTGACACTCATGGCACTCCAACATTATTACCCTTGGTTATTATTGGCCATTTATTTCATTCCTTAAACCATCTCAGCTCCCTGGGGAGTATACAGCCTGTGCTGCCAAGTATGTAGCGCACCAAGCTAAATCAATCACAAGGCATCTCTGCCTCACAAGGTACCCATTTACCCCTGGGTGAAGAGAAGCAATTATAGCTAAGTGTCTTGCTCAAGGTCACAAGTGCCTTGACCGGGATTCGAACCCACACCCTGATGACTTAGCCACCAGAAACTTGAGTCCGATACACTAGACCACTCAGACACGCCACAAGTTGATAAACTGATCTGTGGAAAATTCTTTAAGAAGAAAGGTGATAGGGTCTCTTGTTCACATAGTACCGACATTCGTCTTTAGGTGATTTTTTTTATTCACTATAAAGGATTCGTTGAACAGTTTCGGTTTGTAGAATAACCATATGGTATTATCTTCTATCGCAGAGTAGACTTAGTTCTGATAAGAACTCATGACGATGATGACTCGAAAAGGTTTTCAAAAAGTTAATAAGTTGAGGCCATGGTTATCTCACTAGGGGATAGTGAAGATCCCCCTCCCAATCTGAAAGCGAAAGTATAGAGTTCCCGATTCCCTAATCTACTCCGCTGCAGGAGGTAAGTATGGTAGAATTAAAGCTCTCAAAGAGCTATACAAGGACGAGTCTCTTATCTGAACTAAATTTACACGAAGGTATAGTACATATCAGATTTCAGATTTCACACGGTGTTCTGTAAACCGAAACTCTATACCGATTGCCACCGTCCAATGCCTCTAAGTGATTTATATTGTGACATCACATTTTGCTTAGCAACTAAGATTAATTCATCGGCTGACTAATCTTGGGACAAATCTCGGCTTTACGAAATCGGGGCTTAGGTTGTGGGGGCAAAGACATATTTCTTGAGATGATTTGTTCAAGTGCCATTTTAAAAAGAGAAAGGTTTTAGCTTACAAATTGATAACTTATTACAGTCGGTTAATATTAAGAATCATATAAATACAAATATTAAAAAAAAAACTTTGTGCGTTCTTAATGTTTATTATACTGTAGTTGCAACACACAATGATTATACTCAAATATTATAATGTGCGCGTAATCCTAAAAATCCATCAATGGATGACTACAAAGCTAAAGCTGTGCATACTTTGGGGAAATAATTTGTTGCTATGACGTCAAATTTCGCTTTAATTGCATTTGCACTTCACCGTTCAAGTATGAATCGGTTATTTCCTTATTCACAGTGTGTGTACTTTTTACAAGGTAAGCTATTCCCATACTAATGCGTAAGTTATTGAAAACGTTCCGCCATCAAAACGCTGTAATTTGCCATTGAATCTTTCATTATACCTAATTTCATCACGGGCTGAGAAAATTAACAGATCTAAATCCCCCACATGCTACCCCACGGAACCCTCATACTACTATATGCAGCTACATTCGGGTATTTCACTCCGAGCGAAGACTTTATAATTAATATTAATAGGCCCTTATAGATTTCACACCAAGCGGTAACATCTGTAGGCCTATATAATGTCTGACAACTATATACGATGAGTTTGTCTTGAAATCATCGAACGTCTCAGATTTTTTTTATCCATTGTAATTTTTAATCCATTGTCGTTTTATAACAAATTTTATATAAAGTGCATTGAGATTATTTACTGACGTAATGCGCTTTATAAGAAATAAATATTATTATTATTACTATTATGACAGTTCTTTATTGTGGCTATTCTCTCAGGCTCATCTTTAAAGGTATGGTCAAACTTTTCTTGTGAGTGAGATTTGAATTTCCCCTTATATACATTCATTTTCATGAAAGGGTTGTAAATTACCTTTTTCCCTTCATTTACATGATTATTTATTTTATGTGTAGTCGACCGTGCAGTTTAATTTAGTCTTATTTCCCTAATGGGGAGATCTTGGTGGCCATATTGATGCTATGCACCTGACCCTTATTCATTTCTGCTGTTTGGGATTATAGTGTGGAATATTTATTGTTGTCTTGAGACATCCTTGAATCTGTTGGTGTTGTTAATAGATGTAATTTGAAACTTTCTTATGACTTTTTTAATTGACTGATTATAGTTTTTTAAATGTTTGTGATGTTTTTTGAAATAAACAAATAAGCCATTTTATCGATCTATCAGCCTTATCTATCTGAATGAATTCACCCCATCCTCTCTAGTTTTTTAATAAACTCATCACACTCATACGACACTTGTGTGCAAATTAAGGAGCGATCAGTAACGTAATCGAGAAAACACATGTGTAAATGTTTATGGGGGTCCTATATGCACGTTGTTAGGAATGCTTACTTAAATCTGACATATCGAAATAAGAACCGATTATCATGGGACAATGGTATTTCAGACGAAAATATTTCCCAGGATAAAAGTGGTACTGGTGTTCGTTTATAAAAAGTAAGTTTGAGATTCAAAACAATTAAATATATTTTCGATCATTATCAATCATGGTGTCATGGCTTAAGATGTTTAATAATATTGTGATCTGCCTTTCTTCTTGATCTCGGTAACAGATGATGACCAGGCTACTGCACTGAAGCAATTAGCCATTTAAGATGTTATGATAAATTGATTTGCAACGCTTGTTGCTTTCTGTACCTCACGTATCCCAAGTCTGTGGGCAATCTTAAGAATATTATATAGGCGTTTTCGTGACTTTCACGCCGGTTATTAATCCGGATCCGTGCGGAACTCATTGTGTATACACACACACTGAGGTAAACATCACAACTGACTTATTGGTGAAACATGATCGCTCCGTTTCGCCAGAATGAAGTCGTAGCAAAAAGGAGACGTATTTCGTTTATTTGTTAACCTATTCCGTTAGATTTTCATGTTTTGGTGCTCTTTTCAGGTCTGTAAATTTTGATTTCGGTTTGCATTAAATCGTGATCTCGTAGCGGATTCTGGAGATTTTTGGAATTTCGATGCACACTTGTTCAGCGTATACGTAAGCAGTATTACCCCTGTCAGAGGGCCAATGAAATGATGTCATTCCTTAAACCGTATTTTCCCTTTGACGCACCTCTTCCACTTCAGTGTCTTGCTGAAGGATACATGTGCCATGAATAGGCGTGGAACCCACAAACCCATGTTTGTGGTGCAAACATTAACAATTGAACCCAAATTAATTGTTTCTTAGCAGATTAAATCATTCTAAATGATCGTGATGATTGGTAGTGCTGACAAGAACTCTTCGTGTAGCAACTTGATAAATAATTACACTGATTGCAATGGCTTTAAACACGTGTGTGATAAGCATTATTTTAAGACAACGTTGGTCCACCACAGAAAAAAAACGTGCAGCCTCTAGTGCTCTTCCACAAAACACATAAATCGTCTGGCGTATTTATCAATTTGAAATTATTTTTTTAAAAGAACAGATGGAATATAATATGTCTAGCAGTGATATTGACTACAATTAAATCACTTGATGAACAGGTGTTCATGTTATAGAATGAATAAGCACATAATAGATTGTAAATGAAAACATGATAGTATCATATAATTATGGCTTTATTGTTATTAAAGTCCGTGTACTGTACCGACAGAAAATAATCCCGGTATGACCGATGCAATTATGAAGTTATAAATCCTTGTATGACATCAGGGCATAGGGTCTGATGCTCGTGGACCATGCCTTCATGCGGCTCATGGGCCGGAACCCAGGTCACATTTCGGTTTCATTGGCCTTTTTAGGATTCAAATTATCCGATGATTAGACCAACTGAGTGGGGGACGGTACGTTTGAAGAACTCATGAGTGGAAAAGCCATACGCGACCGGTGGGGTTTGGTCGGTGGTGGTGGTGTTTGGAGGTATGCCGTCCCTAAATATACCTCGAGATCTCCCTCCAAGCTTAAAAACATTACGATTGATTCCGACAGTATGGCATAGAAGGATACGCAATGTCCCCACACAAATAATTGGAAATGTTCCAAACACCATAATCAAAACACGTAGATCGCTTATGCATAAAACATAAAGAAAAACATGAGTTATGCAGTTACGGAGAGCCTGAATAATGCAAAAACAGCGATTTCAGCAGATAAAAAAGAAGCAGGCCTAAGACTAACAATTATTAAAGCAGCTCGATGTTAAATATACGAACTATTCAAGGCAAAACGGCAAACATGACTTCTACTCACCCCAAATTAAAAATCAATACAGTATAGTATTTTTGCGAGGACGTGCTGAAGTCAAGGTTGGGCATTATGGTCAGGAAACGGAGGTCAGTTGTGACTCGCCTTTTCATTGATTGGTCGCGGAGAGGGGATAGTTTCTGGCATTTCAACCGAATAACTACAATTAATAATATTTTTTTTATTATTATTAGTTTTAACATGTTTTTATTGTTTTTCTTTTTCACCACCTACGTGCGGCCATCTCCATGTGTAAAAAAAAGCACAGTGGCACACCAACTACGAATTTTGAATGAGCCGCCGTAGAATTAAGATTTCCTTTCTCTCATTTTGGGAAACAATTTTGTGTGTGGAGCTTATGGTTTCATATTAAGATATATTGGAGGGAAAAAAATGATAGGAATAACATTATATTTTATCGTAATAAATTACAAGGAAAGTTAGAAGGAACTCTGTTTTTTGTTTATTCTAAACCTAACCAGTTAAAGGAAGTTAAGTTCTTCGAAAATGAAAATATTTTGATGGACAACTGATGCAAATATAATTGGTTTCTTGTCCTCGATGATCATTTGATTTCCGTAAATAAAATACATTTTACGTCCTTCAGGGGATCATTCCTTTCTTCAATTCCCATTGACTGGAAGTCTTTTCTAAAAGCATGTGTCTTTTTATAAATAGAGTGGTTTCTACCTTGCAGCGAGCTCAAAGCACCGGCCCTTTCAAAATTTCCAGATAGATCTTTTGACACAAAGCGAGAAACGACCTAGATATATGCGACAACTGAGGGACACCATTAGTCGAACAAACTCTCTGTTTTCTTTCAAAATACAACATCATGTGAAGCAAACCGCCATTAGTAATCATTACTTATTGGAAATTCCTGAATTTGTATTTAGTTATTTTTCTGTCACCGATTCGTTGTTTTGTTATGACCTCTCCCTTTATTATTGGAATATGCTTTGCAAGTTTCATAAAAATTACGGCTTAATCAGTTTGTAAAGTATTTCTTAATATCGACCTTTCTACCACTGGTTTAGCTTCGTACTGTAGAACAAAACACCATGATGATTGAAAAACTTGACCAATGTCTAGACAGTATTGTTTGATAATAATCAAACAATTTCGAATAAATTTGTGATATTAAATTCCACATTGCATGAACTGGATAAGAGTTGTCCTGAATTACCGGGAGGAAAATGATTGGTAATCGAACCGCCCACACTCCAGTGAAAACCAGAATTTGAGTCTGGTGAATTATACTGTTTGAGTGCACAGTACAACGACTTGACAGTGAGCCGGTTGTTCAGTTAATAGAGCAACCAGACTTTTTAAACATTATTGGGCTAAATATGCAAATTTCTAACCATTGACACAACAGAGGCCCTTACTGATCTGAAAAACGGCAATGCAAAAATATTTCTTTTAGCGTGGCCATTGCATTACTGTTGACTCCTGTAATGCCATCCCACTTATCAATATAACAAGATGTCTCACCAAGTTGACTATATTATAATCCAGTGATAGATGAAATCGATACGTCGACCTATACTTGTTGAAAAGTACATTTTCATCAGAACTGTGTAGTTTGTACTTTACCCAATCCCAATGGCCCGGCTTACATTAAGGACCACAGTAACATAGCAGGCCACACAAAACTCAGCCTGACGCGTGACACATTCTAATACGTTATTAATTCCAACGGTATTCCATCAGCCAACCGACCTACTCAATTCATTCGGGATGAAGGATACCCGAGGATAGTGAATGAGGTTCTAGCGTTTTTTCCCCCCAAGGGGTAAGTTCCTTGAATGTCTGCCTCCCAGGGGACGTGTCATGTCTTGAGTTTAAGGTGAAAACAAGAGCAATCAATACCAATTTGGCTCTGAGTAAATCTTCCGTTTGCAAATTTGGGGACACATTATTAAATATGGTCACGTTTTCTATGACACGGGCTTTCGTTTTAAAGTGTTACAAAACATTATCATAAAGTTTGCGGGTGTGCAATCATGAGCAGGCCTATGGCCACATGAAACCTTCCTACCCGCACGTATTCACTTTATTAAATCATACATAATATATATATAAAAATAGAATTAATACATATCAATACACAGGAAAAAACTACACACTCGCAGTGCGAGAACATGCCATGAGGACTTATACCACTAAAGGCAGAGGCGAACTATGTTGAATTGTACAAAAAGGGTTTTGTGCATGGGGGGAAAAAGGTACAGAACACCCGTCCTTCCCCCCTTCCATAACGGGTGAATTCAATTTGTTGTGTGTCGGGTGGACCGGGGGAACATACGCGTCCGAAGTGCCGGGAGAAGAACCGGGACAAAATTGACCCTGACCCACAGCTGGGCCCCGGGAACCATTTTTCCGGGACATGATACTGAAATTAAGTGGAACTGTCCCACTGGTACCCGGCTCCAGGGTAAATGCTGACCTGTGACTTTTTTCAGGGTGTATAATCCACAAGAGGGCATGCTGTTTTCTTTATACAATCTGTGGATTTATGCAAAATGAGCACCCCAATTTTTTTTTTAGCTCTGCTGGATTGGCTACCCTCTACAAAGATGATTGTAAGTAGATAAATAAATACAAGATCAAAAAAGACACTAAATAAACAGTGTAAACTGTCTGTTAACGCGTTCTAGATTTTTATTATGAAGAATGACGTATAAACTGAATTGCCTCAGACCAAGTGTAATTCTGATCAATAATGTGTATGTACAATCCTCGGCCGAACATCATGCCTGTATTCTTATCCCCGTAATCGTGGTATCAAATAGCCAGCGTAGTAAACACCCTTTAAGGCATCGTAAATGGTAAAGAAGAAAGAAGAAGTGTCATGACACACACACACAAAAACGAAAGATTTATTTCCGTGCTCCGGATGTCGTGTCATCTGATCCGGGTGATACTATCTCAAGTTCCTAAGGTTCGTACCCGTGTTATCAATGCGAGTATCGGTCGAAGGTTCCGGAGACAAAACTAAGCAATCCTGCCCATGTCCGGAGGCGATCGTAATAATATCGGCTTTTTGTGGTCTTTTTTTTCTTTTCATTTTTACTCGTCCTTCCCAAAAAGTCCTTGCTTCGCTTCCCAACTATCTTCAAATTCGCTTTTCCGGGTTCGTAATTTCCTTTTACACAAAATGTCTGACGGCAAATCCACGCATAGTTCTAATGATTTGCAATTTCTGCAGAGATGTTGCATACAAATGTCCACATTAGGCCTATAAATTATATTGAATGAACAAGCACATTTTTCTTCCCCGTTAAACTTGAATTTACCTTGAAAAATAACATGGCGATCACCGCTTTTTGATCATTCAACTACGCCTAATGACAACATGACAGTTTGTTTTCTTATTTAAAGGTAACTTTCGTCATATGTCGAAAGAAGAACAAAAAATTACGACCGATTTTAACCCGAACATTTACTTTTTTATAAACTCAATTCCGTCTGAAATACTTCAAGAGAGGTGCTACCCAAACAATGGCTTCTTGATTTTATTAATAATATGCAAAACATTGACTATAAATGCATAGAATCTCTGAAAAAAACAGACAATAGTTAAGGGTCTTTTTCGAAAACGTAACCACTTGGTTTTTATGAAATTTTAAACAAGCTGTGTGTATGGAGAATGGGGGAATGAATATGTTATTCCAAAAACCAATGACGTTTGAAGCCTTTAAAGTGTAATTTAGGACAATAATACAGAAAGATGTAAATGAAGTGTTTCTGAGTGACTAATTGAATGATCAATGTAAATTACAGGGGCTCAAGTATTAATAACAAGTGAATATCAAATGATTTTCAAAGTTGGTCTTTAGGGGGGAAAGGTGAAAAGGGTCATTTACAACGTTTTCTGGAGATTGTACTCTTTTGACATTTTTCCCAAAGTGTAAATGTCCCTTTTACGGTGCATTAGTCGTGTAACAAATATCTCCATTTAGTAACTAAGTAATTAAACCACTTGGGAAAGTAGGTCATCCTCTTCTCGGATTGAACATATTAATGTAAAAATAATGGTTGGCAAAACTGGCATATAGCAAGATCTAATGCATGTCGAGAATCAACAAAATGGAGGTTGCCGTCTTCAAAGCTGTCTCAAACAAGAAAACAAAATTATCAGCCGGAACAACGGGCGTACATAAAGTTTAATAAGAATGTCATTAAACTCATATACAATCAAATTCAACTCTATTTTGATATTAAGTTCAGTTGACCTATAACATATTGCTCCCACCGATAAAATTACGGTATCCGTGCATATACAACCCAATTTCCTATGGAGTTAGACTTTTCAATATCGAAATCCGAAAAATTATTTTGAAAATCCGTGTAGATGAATTTTGAGATGTTCCAAAACTAATTGCTTCCTTCAAAAAGTACAAAATATGGTTCAAGATGTGGGTCTTATCGTATTAGTATTTGGTTGCTAGGCTTTGGTTTGTAATGTAAACACCCCTGGTTCACAATGATTGACCTGAGTCTTGTCACGGGGCCTGACCCTGGACACCGAGTCAGAAATATGTCAGTGTGACACCCCCCCCCCCCCTAAAAAAAAAAAAAAAAAAAAAAAAAAACGGTTAAGTGGGACCCGGATCCGTGTCAATTCTTACGAGGTCCTTGTTGGACTGTCACTTTTCACTCGTTTGAGTTTATTTTGATCAATTTAATTGTACTTTTACATTCATGCTACCAGTATCACATCGTTACCGGTAATCACAGGAAAAGTACTGAACTTGATAATTTTTTTAATTAGATTTGATTTTTGATTTTATTTTTTTCAAAAAAGAAACCCAGATTATTGATCGGTTAACAGTTGGACACGGAAAATGGCTCCGGAAATGGGCTTGACTCCTAAATAAAGTTGATCCGGGTCAATTCTTAACAACAAGTTTTTTTTTTATTTGAGCAAGTCAAGAAAAATAACGAAGGAGCCATAATGATTAATTTAAGCACCACGTGGTGTTTCTTGATTGAAAGTGTGATCCATGTTTTGTTAAAACTTTGTCTCGAGGTTGGTTTTCTGGTTTGAATCAACGAAAATTCCAAGCACCATTATCAATGCTCTGCCCTTTCACAACCATTTCTTGATCAATTCTGAGGTACAGAGAGAAGAACCTATACATCTTAAACCCGGAAACTGCATCCTCTGCAAAGTACATCTGAGGTTCACAAAAGGGAAGTATCATTGCTCATGTGAAGGTTCATTACTTCGGTTGATTTGTGACAAAAACCTGTTTAACGCAATGACGTTTTCATGCTGCTGTTTGCATTTCTGCATCTTCACATGATGAAATTGGTTTAACATGTAATATAACTTGAAAGGCACTATTTTGATTTCCATGGAGAGGCATCTAATATGGTAGATCTCCAAACATTTTTTTTATGTCTGGAAAAAAAAGTACAGAACAGGTTCAGGGAGGAGGAATCTGATGTTCTGTACATACACAGTATCATGTTATTCAGCGGCAATCAACAACGAATAATCTGCACCACGTTGAGGAGAGACTGTGAAGCTAACCCTGTAAATCCATAACCTTCTTCTATGACAAAGAAAAACATACATAGGCCTATGATAGATATCAACACAGGCGCGGTTCTAGAGCTAGTATTTCGGAGGGTTAGACCCTTTTGCACGTGACGTGACATCACCATCTAACTTTCCCTACTGCTATTTCATTTTGGCAGTCGAAAAGAAACCTGTTTATGCAGCGCATTTTTCAAGCACCGCGCTTTTCCAACGTAAAATATGGGTCGGAAAACATTTAACCATACACGGAGTATATGGGCCAAGACTATATATAGTGACAAGGACAGTGCAAATTATCATACACTATTTATTTGAATTTTTAACGAAGATCCAGTATTTTCCAGCATGTATCTTTTTTTTCCCTTGCATTTTTTTTTATTATTTATTTATTTATTATTTTTATTTTTATTTTTATTTATTTATTTTATTTATTTATTTTATTTATTCATTTTCTTTTTTGGGAGGGGGCTAGCCAAAAGTTTGGGGGCTAAAGCTCCCCATAGCCCCCCCCCCCCCGTAGAACCGCGCCTGTATCAACAGGCCCGTAAGAATGAGAGTGGAGGTGTGGGGAATGGTTCCATTTAGACACTCACCGTGCTGCCATCATCTGTGTCGTGTTACCTGTCTTCAATAACAGTACTGACAACCGATTCCCATCATACCCAATATCGTATAGGTCAGGCTATTTTCACCCTCAAGCCTCGGTTTGGTTACATTGTTTTGCATAGGAACAAACAAGATGGCTGCACCATGATTAAGGTCCGCACGACGACCCCACTCGCCTATGGCTACGCCGATGTTTGAGAGTGGTAAGAACAGTCTCATTGTTTTCCTTAGATTAACTCGTGGTATCGTCGGGTGTACGAAAGGAACCAACGAGTCTGGACTTCATGCAGGGCACGATTTGTACACAGCTACAGGGAAGTACACCCGTGCCATTTTAAAATGTTCTGCACATGGAAGTGCACGACTTCTGATATGAGTAAAGGGATCACATCTCAAAAGCTTGTCCAGTTTATCTATAAATAAAAAATAAACACAAAACTGAATTTACGATAAAACAATAATGTAAAACTTCCTATACATCAACAGTCTGTCATATCAACAGTCTGCCAGGAACCGATACCCCGGAATGCACAAGGCCGCACTTTTAATACAAACATGGTCATGGACCAGAGATATTTGTATTCATTCAATGCATAAGGTATTTTTTGTAGTCAACATTCAGAAAACTTTCCTGTTTGTTAGTTATTCAAATCATAACTGGAGTAGGACTGACTGACCCAGAAGTCAACTGCAAACGTTGCCCCATCCCTTCTCGCACTAATGCACAGTTTCCATTTAATGTCGCATACCTTTATATGCTGGACACAGCCCATAAGTACAATTAAATCAAAGTGTTAACTCGATATCTCTTTTTCTCGTTACTTTACTTGACTTCCCTGCGCCTGAACAGAAAAATAAAAAGGTAAGATGTGAAGAAAAACAAAATGCTTAATAAGGGAGCGAGAAAGAAAAAATCAATGCTGCAAAAATCAATTTTGAAATGTTTTCTTTTTAACAGCGAGGATATTTTGTTTTTTCAATCTTATACTATAGTTTATTTTAGACGAGCTATGGGTGCTAATGGGAATAGTGGGCAATTTAAAGCACCGAAGGTTCCACACATTGGTTCCATCTGAGTGACATATGTAAGGGACTGTTATTAGATTTTCAACAATTTGATTTGGTCCAAGAACAGCGTAGGAAATCAATGAGGGCCAATTCCAACCATCTGCGACTGGTCTGGAAGGCGCCCTTTAATGACATCACGGGAAAAGAGGGAACATAGTGCCCCTTTAAACTCAAAGAACGACCGGGAGTCGGTCTGCCAACGCTCTCTAATTCAAGAAAAAAAATGGTTATTGACGCTATTGACTACGAAGTATTATTTGGGTAAGTGTTAGGGGGCGTTTCATTATAAATTATATATAAAAACTTAATGATAGCACTTAAAGACTAACTAATAGTAAACAAAACTGCATGAGCTTTCGTAGCAACAACTTCTTTATCAGATGCAACGAAGGGGACAAGCTTAGTACAATCTATATTAAGTTCAAGAAAGTTCCAGGTGAGTAAGTTCAGTTAACAGGAACAAAGGTTCCTGTTAAGGTTCCCAGCTTGTCCCCTTCATCGCATCTGATGAATTAGTTGTTGCTACGAAAGCTGATGCAGTTTTTATTACTATTAGTTAGTCTTTAAGTGCTATCATTAAGCTTTTTTATTTCATCTGTTAAACTAACACGGCTTTCTCTATATTATAAACTATGCAACTATTTGCAGTCGTCTCAAATTAGAAAATGTTCCCGTCAGGACCATCTTATTACAAGTAAACGTATAGTGCATAAAAGGTAGTTTGTTAGCCGTTGAATAATCTTCAAAATATCGAAGGTTCGTTACACCGTTAACTAACATGACAGCATTTTAAATAAAAGAGGGAACAAAGATTGAATTATTACACATTTTAGAAATCTTCCGCGTATATTTACCGACAATTACTCAAACCCAAACTCTGTAAAGCTGCATCGCTTAGAATAGGCCACCCACTTAAAAAAAACTAACTGTCAAAGGTGCGTGCTGTGATAAATATATAGAAAGAAAATAACCAAAAGAAACACAGGGTGGAAGCAAAAAAATAAAAAAAGGAAAAAACGTTCTTCCAAAGCAATATTGTTCCTACTCTTTAGTAAACACACGTGTTTCTAGGTTCTGAAAACCGAAGAGGTAAATAAAACATACTCATTGCATGCTTTTGATGTAAGTCACACACCACAAATAGTCAAAGTTCCAAGTTGTGCTTTTAACCCTTCTTTTTTTTTACCAAAAGCTGTGGACGGGTTTGGCGCGTAAATTGATGCCACTTAATTCCTGCGTGCTGTTCCTGTACTCATCTGGGAGGGACGACTAATGCACTCCCATCGATACAGCAGGAAACAACACGGGTATGAAAGCGGAGACGTTAAAGGGGAAACGCATCAATGGTCTTGGGATAAAAATAAATTCATCTAAGAAGTCTTATTCCAAGAAATATTTATGTGAAGGGTTAATACATCATTTGTTTCTGGAAGAGTAAATTTATTCCCGTCAGCTAGCATTCAAATAACACACCACACAACCAGCATAAGAAAAAGTTCATCAAATTCGCTTGTCGAGTTTTAAGTGAAAACAAGCAACAACAAAAAAAGTTATTTTTGGTTAGGAATATTGTGCAATCGTCATAAGTGATGGCGATCCCCTCCTTTTATTGTTGGGTTTGTGTTTGTGTTCGTTTTTGTTTTTGTTTTTGTTTTTGTTTAGCGGGGGGGGGGGGGGGAGGAGGAGGAGGGGACTTAAAAATCTCAAAATCATAAAATTTTCTCGACTTTGGCATGGTATCAGAGGGAGATATTTTGCTGATACTGTTTAGAATTCTACAAATAATTTTTTTTTTTCAACTCATGATTATGTTGTTCCAAATCGAAATATTATTAAAGTATCAGAGATATTAAACATTTAGTTAAATTAGTAAAGTTTTGTATACTATTTTCTTGCGTATCTTATAACTTGAAATGCTTTGGCGAGTCGCTCCTTTAATGCATGAGGGAATCAGTAAGTTTCACTGTACTGGAACATTCAACTTTACTTTAGTGCACACGATATGAGGAATAGAGCTGTTGGGCATCCCTCGATCTAACCACATCGGCTCGTTATAAAAAAGCATGCAACAAAGGTTCCTTTTGATTCTTTTTCTTACATCGTGAAGAAACTTTTACGGAAATGATGTTGGCGAAGGAGTCACTCGTGGTTTTCAGATCAGCAGAGTTAAACGGAAACGATTCGCAGAACGTCCGCGAATTCCTCAAAGATATTTTGCAATCATAACCATGGAAATCGACTTGACACAACAGTGTCTTATATGGGAGGGTTGGAGCGAGGGGGAAGGATGGTTATTATTAACTTAAAACAAAGATTCAATCAATCACGCCTGTTAAATTACTTGCGGTGCCAACTGATACCTTAGATTATCTTTAAGCAAACTTAAATCCTCAATTCTGATTGGTCGATCCATAGCAACAAGAGTGTGATCTACATATTGTACGGCCCAGCATAATCACACTCTGTTCTCTAACGCGCTGTTGTTACGCGCTGTTCTAACTCCCATCTTCAGAATTCATTTTAACTTCACTGTACATTAAAAAATTCGACAAAATCTGCTTGATCCTGCTATTACACAATATATTCCCCTCCAACCCCAACCCCAAACTCAAAGAGGTCATAATGAAAGGTCACAGTGGAGGCAAGTAGCCATGAGAGTTGTGCAATTAGACCAAATGAAAGCAAATGATAGACACAGCAATCTGACAAAACTTTTACAGATAGTTGGTGCTGACAAAGCTCCCCTTCTGACACCAAAATGGTAAAGCTTGATGGCTTGATCGATGAAAACCATATAGAAGCATTATTTGTAACCTTCAGGATTCCTCCAAAGAGTTAAAGTGTCTGATATCAACCCACGACCCATCCGTCTTCTGAAAGTGTGTTTGTCAGTTAAAAGGCACTCTATGTATGGTCCATTTCCTGTTGTGTGGTCTCGGAACGAAGTAAATGTTGATGGGTCTGGAAACATTTTGCTTAATGCTTTTGGGCAAAGAACAATATTGGGCGCCTCTCAGAGGAAATGCGAGGAATACAATCTGTCACAGAGGTAAATCATTTGAACAGGTTTAACCTTGAGTATGATACGGACATCGTTGGTGCGACACAGGGGCACTTATGCGGACAGTTTTAAAGTAGATAGACAAAGTGGATAGACACAGCTGTCGCTACGAAATCTCATGCAGTTTTCTTTTTGTTAAGGTATAGTCTTAAAGTGCTACCACTACACCAGAGGCATAGCCAAGATTTTTTTCACTAGGGGGGCACAGGTGGGGGACATTGCTTTTCGGTTGGGGGCCCAGGTACCATGTTTTTTTAATGATGTACTTGTATCTACATTTTTTTATGGGGGGGGGGGGCTGAGGGCACTGGAAGTTTGTAGGGGGCAAGTGCCCCCAGCCCCCTCCGGCTACGCTGCCACTACCCTCTTAGTTTTAAAGTGATAATACACCTTTACTTTTAAGAATGCAACTCCATTCCCATCATTATGTTTCAACATAGTTTGGCTATAAAAATGATATTATATTATTGTTGTTGATGATGAAATGTATGAAAGTAAAATAAATTTTACAAATCAACAAGGAAAACCGGAAAATAAGACTTTACCTCAGTTTCCAGTTACTTTATTAAGCAATTGAGAGTTTTGCCCAACTGATGTTCATGTTATCATTAACCTATGTAATGGTTGCACAAATTCGTGCATGATTCGCAATTCGTACTGCACGGTAGTCTAGAATCATTGAGGTCGAATAAGCATCCTCGTCCCAAGTTTAAATTTCGTTCCATTGTTAATTAAAAAAAAATATTTAAATAATACAAAACTTTTTTTTTTTCATTTTCAAGAAGTTTGTATGAATTCAATTTAAAAAGAAGATTTGATAAAAAAAAAGTCTTTTGACTTGTTTTCTAGTTTTCGATACGTTCGAGCTTTGCACAGTCTTATACTCAGTGAGCAAACAATGGCGACTTATGAAGACTGTATTGTAGACTGTCAACGGTGGGACATGTCTACGAGTACAGCGCTTCTTAAGTTCTCAACATCTCTCGCTCACACATTATGCAACTTCAATTTCTACTTGTACTTACAGAAGAACATATTACTTGTTACCATGGCAACAGCATTAAGCTTTATACTTCGTTTCTCGCAACTCAGAAAGACAGCAACTACAACATGCGTCACTCCTTACCGACTCATCTGCACTCTACTCATTATTTATCATCCATCTCCAGCCAAGCAAAGTTAATAGTTTTTTTTCAGAGACTAATCATGAGGCGCCATTCTTTTATACATTGACGATACTTATAAATGCACTGTAATGCCACATTTGCAATAATTGTCCATGAAAACGAAAATTGAATCTGCTGTTGAAAAATAGCCCCTTGAGAATTTATGCAGTGCACTTGTGGTTGGGGTTTATTTGTCGCAAGTTTTATTTTACCGGTTTTTTTTTTAAATTAATTTTGCTGGTGTTGTTGTCTGTGTTTTCGCATGACTGTTTGTTGTCACAATGACTAATAACCCATCCTTACTATTATCCCTATGATTACTGGTTACCTGTAATGTATCCATTTATCATGACGGAGCATGAAGAGTCTCTTTCAGACCTTGGCAGTAATTTTTCAAATTCTGTTTACTTTGCAAAATGCTGTCATCCATTTTGTTTGTTTAGATTGACTATCATCACATAGATCAAAGCCCACGTCCACCTACACGGTAGTTGTTCAATGGTTTTAAAATATCTTTCGTATTAAGCACAATCGGGTTGAATAAATATTGAAGGAAAAAAACTGGACTCGTAGTATGATACGGGGCTTTACTTGTAATAAAAAATATGCTCGGGTCGAGGAAATGTCTTTCGGTAGTGTTTAACATTGGATAAAATTGTTTTTGTTGTAATTTCTTGTTTTAATGTAATTGTACTGTCATGTTTTCTTGCTGTTATTTATCCGCATAACCTCAAATTACATCAAACATGGCAAGCATCAAAATATGGCCTCCAATCGTGGACCCTCCTTTGTTCAACACTTTGTCCTGACAAACTTGGACCCCATTGTTTTTCCTTTGTGATATCAACAGTGGACATATTGCCCCTTTTGTTATAAAGGCGTTGGTATACAAGTACACCCCAGTACACACTGGACCATTGAATTTACACACAAAATCGAACAGAGTACGTCCACGGTCACACCACCCAGATCCGTATTGTTCGAGTCATCCTTTTTAATACTTCTATGTCAAGTTTTCCACGATACATTTTGCGTTCTTCTGGAAAATACGGTATTGGAATGACTTCATTAGAAATGTTCTATATCAAGGGGATACCAATCAGTTGTGAAATCTCTTAAATTTTACTTGGAATTTAGGAAATACCGACAGGAAGATGTGGGCTGAATCAAATTTCACGTTTATTATGAGACTCGACTTTAAATCGCTGTTCCAACATTTGCCTTGGTAAACTTCCCTGGATATGTTTCTATGGTCAGTTTTCTAAAGGCTCGATGCATCACTGGCTTCTGAAAAATTTAATTAATTCCTATTCTCTAGTTCACATCTTCACGACAACATGGAATAATGGTTGGCAGTTTGTCATGCTCGTTCGTATTTATGCTTATTTTGATGACAAATCGTAATGATTTAAAAACTGGGAGGAAGACAGATTTCTCCCAGATGAGGAGTATTTAAGGAGATATTTCTCAGCGCATTGGTAATAGACCATTCCCATGAAATATGTAAATTGCACATCACGCGTGCGCACTAACACTACTGGTGGGCAAAATGAGGGAACATCGCTCCTTTTTGTGTGGGGCTAATGGTGGCGTGACGCACACGCGTTTGTGAGTCTGCCTAGTGCACAACAGCTATGGCGTTTGCCCACCAATAATGTCAGCACGCATGCGTGAATGTAATAAGCATATTTCATGGGAAAGGCTAATTGCATCAAGTTTATAAAAAGTAAATTTTCAGATCGAAATTAGCTACAGATCTGGTCGTTCTTACCAATCATTTTATACATTTATTTTATCGATCATGCAGATACCTTTCGGTAAATTAGTATGCTAAGGTGAACGTAGTTACAAAAGCATAAGGAATCTGTGAATTCGTGCATGCTAACGTGGCCACTGTTCCGCTTAACTGGAACGTTTATCTCCCTAATGTGCCTTGCAAACTATCACAACAACGACATTTACAACATCACCAAGCAAAGGTGGTTCTATTTTAGTAAAAAAAAAAAACCAAAACAATTCTGTGCACGTCTACACATTTGCTTATTTGATGAAACTGAAATGATATTGATGAGGACTGGGTTCCTCAAAGTGTGATGTTCTCGACTTTGACAGTATTTCAGACAGAAACACTTCCCTAAAATTTCTATCGGATTCGTAATGATGAACATTATGAGCTTTAATGCTTTTTATTCTTATATTATACGATTGCCAATCCAATAATTTCCCATGGAAAGAAGAGGGGGATACTATTTTGTTTGCTGATGCTGCAATGTTTCACCTTTTACGGACTAGACATTTCCTTTTTACTTTCGCAAACTGTCATCGCAACACCCACAGCACTCATCCGTCATAAAAAACACGTTGCCTATTATTATAACTATAGGTAAATTTCCTTTTAAACGTCTCTATATATGCAAAACAAGAACAAATAAAAGGAAGGGAAAAACTTGTTCGATTTTGATGTATGCTCGGCAATTAGAGGGTTTGGATGTTATCATGGGACGAGTGTTTATCTTTTCGGCAAGAGATACCATGAGGCCTGTGGTGAGTATAGCAACCCGTAAGCCCACGGGTGTCAATTTACGTCGAGGATGATGCAACAGAATTCCTCGGTAAACACATACTAATTGCAAGAGCGGGTGGAGACTGCTCACGTAATAACTTTTCCTCTGGAGTGAGACAGACAATACAGATTGGATGGCTGTGTACCGTATCTAGTTTTAAAATGCACGTTGCCCATCGTTTCCCCCCAACCTTGTCTTTGTGAACGATCGAAGGAGACAAACTTTTCAAAGTGTGGTCGAACGGTGATATTTAGGAACTCACGTGCAATTAATGCTTCAAATGCCAAGAAAACACGCCATCAACTCACTTGATTAATAGGGCTTTACTCTTTACATAGAGTTATTACTTTTTCGAGTAACTTTGGCAGTTGCATTTTGGTTACAAGGAAAACTTTTTCGTTTTGTGATCTTACTTCTTAAGATGAAAACATGATTATGAAAACAAATTATTATACCAATATTGGATGCATATGAGTGCATTGTCGCAGAATAAAAATGCGAGGTAAATTCTTGACAATTCCATGTCATGAGACGCAGCCGAGTGAAATGGGAAGAGCCAGATTTCACCTGTAGTGATTAAATCCTGTGATAATGCACGAACGAAATGCATTCAATGTTTGTTTTATATAACTCACACATAGATCCTTGCCATTTTTTTATTTTTATAATAAACATAAAATAGACAAATGGAAACCAATTTACCACTTACTCTGAAAATTGCTTTTAAACAACTTCTAAACAACGTGGGCGATCGACTCTATGCTGATACTAACCTTGTCTGCCGTGACACGGCTTTGCCTCGTTTGGATGAACGGGCGGGGAACGATTATTTTGGAAACGACGCTGCGAAGCGTCCAATAATTATCCACAGGACGGGCGCCTATCCAATATTAAATTTGGAGTGTCGCGGCAGTAAATACATTTCAAAATGTGGCGTGCCTTCCACCAATCAAATGACAAGTATCTGTGTGTGTGGTATATAAAAAAACATAGTTGCATCATCCCCATACCTCAAAAACATATTCCGAATCGAATTTATTGGCCCAAAATAATAAAAATGCAATGATCGGTTGAGCTAACTGTGGAAGTCAAGTTTCTCTGGTTCTCATATGGTTAACGCACCCTAACCCCTGGGAAAAAGATGTGACTTTCAATGGTATCCATGCAGACTGGAGTAAAATGATTTAGATAAGGTTCCAGCGAGTGTAATTTGTATAGCTTGGAATATAAACGATCCTGTCATGGCCATTAGGAGCCACCATCCCTCACAGTCAAACATCTGTGGATTTTAAATGGTACGGTATGTGGGTGAACACTTGGTATTTGATGTTTGAATCACCATCACCAACTAATGTAGCCTGTACCTCAATAATGCTGCGTTCATCTTGGTCATGCCCCCATACTCAAAAGCCACCATGACGAAGCTATACCGACACTGATTCTTAAATGAGACCAGCCTTCCAGTTTTCGATTTAACAGTACACTTTTGAATGAGAAAGACAGACGAGAGTCGAGGGGGGGGGGGCTTCTTATTAGGGGTACATGGTGATGAGTGTATTGAAGTTAAGTCAATTCGCAAAAGTGTGTTTGGAGCGATCCCCCTTCCTCAGTAAACATGTGGGAAATGTACGTGGACTTTTTCCTGAACCGAATCATTACTCTAGGTGCCTTAATCTATAACAAACAAAAGGTATCACATAGGGTGCAAAAAGCGCTTGGTTGCAACCCGGAAAAGTATTGGCAAATTTGCATTGAGTAGAACAGGCGACTAAAAGCCACGAACACTTAGGGTTATCAAAGGGGGGTCTAAAAGCCCCCCGGAACCAGTCCACAGAAAATATCAAACATAGGTCAGGAAGAGAGGAATGTCAACCAGTGCAGATTGGATACTGAAGGATACCTACGGCTCCGGGATCCTTGGGGGTTAAAGACCCGCTATTTGAGGGAAGTTGTCATCCTAATAAATCAAATTTGGAGAGACGAGAAGAAATTCAAACCAAGAGTCGATTTTAGCATCAATACATGCAACTTCAAATGAAACATTGAATTGCACTAAGTTATTATAACGGGGGAAAGGCCTCAAATGAACCCTCGATTGCTGTTGTTTCTGAATAAACCACACTTGTCTAGCATTAACGAAAGCAGTGGGTAAAGGGAAGTGATAAAAGATAATAATTCTTCATTCGGCTCATAAAAGTGAGTTTGTTATTTTCACTACCACCTTCGGTAGCTTACTCGCTGCATGCATCAGTGAATAAGACATAAATACTTTAATAGTAGTAAATAAAGTTACAAAAACACCGCTTTTATTGGATGCAGCTATTTATTTTGCGACAAATAGCATTGAAGCGAGCTTGCTCATAGTAAGCATTGCCTGTTTGCAAGACATTTTGTAGAGGAAAATCACTTCAAGATGGCTTAAAAGTAAGTACATGAAAAAGTCATGTCAGAAAATGCCACAAAACGGCAGCATTGACACCAACACCCAAATTGATCTGAGTGCTTTATGCATGAAATTAACAGCCCTGTACGGGAACGAGGGTGGAAACAAGTAGCACAGGTACAAGTCCATGAAATCCCCAAATGTCCACTGAGATCCTCAATAACCTTCAAATCGTTAGTGATATCATGCATAGAGATGAGCACGCACACTTCAACAAGACGAACTTCTACAAATTTGATCATTTAGACCTTTTAAAATACGCAGGCTTTATAATAAGAGTGGGAACAAATCACAAACTCGGCGAGTAAAAAGCATTCCGGCATGAGAAGGAACGGGGCAAATGAGGTTAAGTGTGGGGGCTTTACGGAGCCGGCTAAAAAACCATCTACACCGAATTGGACCAGAAAATTAATATGAAAAAGTACATTTTTAACAACGCATAATCTCGCCTTGCCGACTGCCGGCAATTTTGCAGTTTGAGATCAAAGACAGCACAACCGCGGAAATGAAATCGGACTTTAAAAAAAAAAAAAAAAAAAAAAAAAAAACACGTGACAAATGTAATTTTGGAGGAAAAGAAGAGAGAGAGAGAGCAATAATGATTGTGAGGCGGAACTGCGTTCCTCTGGGTACAACTCAGAGCAGCATAAATGCAATCCATGTGGGCAGGCGTATGCCTAAATGTTGCTTCAATGACGACGTAAAGAGCATGGCTTTATGCAAGTTATATGTATGTCTCGTCTGGTTTATTCAGTTTCCCAGGACAAGATGTCTTTATGGTTACCACAAACCATGGCAACATAGATGGTCACTATAAGCTTCCGTATTCCATTTTCACTCTATTTTAGGCAAATCACAATCAGAGAGAGTTCTCAAGAAAGCTTTAATATTTTTTGTTCTAAAAGGTACTCTGAATTCTTAATAATTTAATGGCACTTTTACCGCGTTGGCCCTCACAAGGGGACACCCACCGTCATATGACTGGAAATAACCGCACTGTTTAACCAAATAGTTATGATAATGATATGGGTTCTACTATTGGTATAGTATAACAATATTGAATGCTTCGAGTGCTATATGGTTCAAACTACGACTTCCGAGGTGATCCCGGTGCATTCTAGGTTGCCGAGCACTCCTGGGATTATCGAGGGAGTCATAGTTTTAACCAAAGCACGAGTGAAAGCTGGCAATATTTGTTATTGTGCCTAGACGTCTAGGTACAAAGAAACTGCTGTTGCTATGGGTATAGTACATTGGTTGCTATGGGTAAAATACATTGGTTGCTATAGGTAATATGTTTAGTAAATTGGTTGCCATGGGTGTAGTACATTGGTTGTGATGGGATATTACATTGGTTGCTATGGGTACAGCGCGTCAGGATCGCATGGCAATCTAGTGATAATAAGACACATCATGTGACGCGCCCTAAACTAATCAAAAGGCATAATGTTTGTATAAAGGGTTGTTTGAAAGTTGAAATATCATAGGCCATCGTGGGAAAGTTGAGCAAGCTATACCCCTATGTAGAATGTATGCACGGGGCATTGGAGCAAAATCGAAGAAACCTGTACGGCTAGCGAGGCAACCTTTTATTCAAGGCACCAGGACGGCCTTTGTTAGTGGTAAAACAAATTTGATTAAAATGATCATAATGTATATTACCATGCCCAGGCGTCACCGTTGTTTTTTTTTTTTTTTTTAAAGATTCCTATGCACCGAAACGACTCGCCGTCCTCTAGGTTTTTCTAGTTCGATAATAAAATGGACTTTCGGGCCGTTACATTCTACTAACAACTCGAGTTTGCTTTGCGAACGCACGGATGGTTAGACGTGCGACAAGTCGTTAAAAGCGTGGCAAGTGGTGAATCGAAATAATTCTTCATGTCTAGGAATGCGAATGAGGCACAGAAAACCGTTAACATCCAAACAGTATACTCGGCCGAGAAAAAATGGCGACGTAAACAGATTTAATAAGAGCCCTGTATTTTTAGCCATGGACTCCTTGGTATTTTATAGTAAGGTCTAAGGATATGTGTTTTGCTACAGTTTACAACGACTTCATTCAGCCAGCTAGCGATTCTGTCACTGCAAGTAATTATAAAAAAACAGACTCAATTGATATTCACACGTAGACTTAAAGATGATGATAGACAAATATAACAGCAAACAATCAACTACTTTCTGTAATGTCCGCTTTAAGCTTACTCTGCATAGCCGATCCTAGAACCAACAATTGTCGCCTCCCGTTTCCGAAATATTGTGATGTTCAATTTATAAATTTGTTTTCCACAAACAACACTTACTTTCTTATTTCGATTTGCCATTTCGAACCGAGCACACTCAATCGTGCACAAAGTCCAAGATAAAAGTTAAACCATCAATCAGTGTTTTCTTGAGATGTGACCACCTAAAAATTGATAATTTTTCACAGATTGGCCTTGGTTGAAAACTAGAGGACAGAAATAAATTTGCACTCTCAACAAATTATGATGTGTAATATTATACCTGCGAGATTGTTTATTATGCAATGCGTTAAATTAATCATTTTAAGTCCATTGCAAATTGGCTTCATTAAACATTCACATTGAAGCTAAAACTACGCTTTGATTTACAATAAACTTATTGCTTACAAAATATCGCTGTTTTTTACTTTTCATATTGTCTGTATGGACTTTTGAATCCATAGTTTCTCCATCATCTTTAATGCAATTCACTAAGGTATTCTGCTATGCATACACTGGTTGTTTGTCCCTTGCTTAAAATCTGGGTTATGGTATGGTAAAAAACTCTGGTGATTTTTGTTTATTGTTGAAGAACAATTCTCAGTTGTGATGGACAAATCTCATATGTATTGGTCTCATGGCTTGTGCCAAGGGCATCTTCAAACGCGCCGACAGTGCTCCACCCATTGGCCCCAAGAACTCTGTAAAGAGAACATACTGATATTATGATAAAATAGTGTTCAGTATTTGGTGTGGGAGGAACCACCCCGATGGGGAACGCCCACACAATCAGAGATAACCAAAACAAAACAAAATGTGGTTCGAGACGAGACTCGAACCCCAGATCCACAGGGATAAAATGCCTTGGAGGGGTTTAGTACGCGAGGCCAACTCTCCCTCCAGTCTACCATGTTTCTTGGAAATTTGACTTCTGCGTTATCGAACATAAACCGTAATTGTGTCAAAAAAAGATATCACAGTTGACAGTACGAGCGTTGGGTTACGCAAGTTCAGCTTACCACTACACGACAGCGTGTGTGTCCAAGTCCCAAAGAACAATAACAAATCACTAAAGGGAGCCAGCGATTTATGACATCGTATTTCGACTGAAAAGAAAATGGAAACAAACACAAAACCCGTCTCGTATTTGAGATTTTCCGAGACAATGTTTGAAGAAGAATGGCTGACGAAGTGGGGTGAAACGCTACTCTCGTGGGTACAAACACTATACGTCCCCCATTTGCTGAGGGGAAAAGACGAGCGGTCTTTTTCGCTACGTATCCCCAACTGATCATTGTGCCTATCCATGAAAAGAGAGCGAAAAGTTATTCCCCGATGAACACCCAAGTCTATGCTCAAAGCAAACAACATTGAACCAGCTATTAGAAGATTCTTTGAAACTACGCTGAGAGTGGACAGTCTGCTCTGGGGATTGTGATGCAAAGGTTGAAAGTAGGTATAACTTTCATTTGAACTTTTCAACAGTTTTCTTTCTAAAGATTGGAGAACACGAGGTATAGCAATTGATTTGAACAGTCGCTTTGTGTGTTGAATAGAACAGTCTTGTGTATTCAAGTAGTTTTTTTTCCCCGAAGTTCTACCCAGACATACATAATTCTACGTTGGTGAACGGGAATACCAGCCAAACAGGGCAGCAGTTTAAAATAATGGCAAAGTGAAGAGAGATTACAAATAGTTGGATAGGAACATTACACCCATATTCTGACAAGAACATGAGTGTATACTTGCTTGGACCTCCGCATGAGGTTTTCTCTGCCACTTCGAATGCCTTAACTGTAGTTTTTTTGTTTTGTTTTTAATATATATCTTCTTCTGCTTCAGTTCTACGATCATTAACTCCGTGTGCAATCTGGGACTGACAACCCATGAATCTTATGCTGGCCCATTAGAGGTAGACATTTGTCATTGGAGTTATTGTTTAACGAAACCGCACTTTGGTACCCTCTTGGCACAGAAACATGCTGTTTAACAGTACGACCATAACAGTGTCTCGAATGCATTGGAATAATAGTTCACAGAAGTCAGAAAATAAACAGTTTAAGGAATCTAAGACGGGACTGTTTAATTTGATGTCATTTGTACAGGCTGGCTGTAAGCAGCCAAAAGCTGAATTGTACATGATTTACATTATGTTATGTTTGAGGAAAATAACGTTTGAAGTCGATCTTATCTTGGCAATCAGGAGGAGCGTCATCAAGCATAACCCGCTGTTTTATCAAATTCGTGAACATTGTTTCCAAAAATCTTTCACAGGTTTTCACAGGTAAGCTTGGATTTCCCTCCCGTTTTAAAAAGTAGGAGTTCAAGAGCGCTTCCCTTTAATTCATTCGTAGGTGTGAGATCAATACTGAATGAGCGAAGTTAACATTTTTACTTCAGTGTTGACTGCCGCGTGGTAAGTAGACTTGAGCCCTTAGTCAAAACAGCGTTAATTGGTCATTTTATACCACTAAAATTAGTCAAAAATTGTGTGTATATATATATATATGACTTATTAAGGTTGTTTTGACTAATTTTAGCTTTAGAGTGTATACTCTTGATTAAGTTTGGTTTGGGATTCGAATAAATTTACCAGACAAACAAGAAAATTAGTCCAAAGCTAAAGATAGTGGAGTTACACTCAATCACAGAAAATCAAGAAGATCAAGAGAGAAACACTAGATGTAGGCCTATATGAAGATTGTATTTATTTTTCAAAATGTCATCCACTGTTGATGATCGGGTTGTATCTGGGGGCGCAGAAAATATTGTCATTTTTCCCTGACCGTGTCATTGTGATTAGCCTATTTATAGACAATATTTTGCAACATAGTCGCACGGCGGGATAAAATTTCATACAGTTACTGAATAGGGAAATGTTGTTTATCAAAAGAGCTAATCGGAATGAGTCGAAGCTGACGATCTTCTTGCGCTACGTTAAACTGTATAGTATTGATGTGACAGCACTATGAAACTGGGGTCATAGACCTTCAGCCATTGTACTTTACCATGATTCAAAACAATGAACATACATTGTAACTGACGCTAGAAGGGCAGAATAAGCTCTTCCCTGTCCGGTAACGCCAGAATCAGTGTTCTTTTTTAGTGCTATTTGAAAGTGCTTTGCTGTTGACAAGTTTACTGCACCATAACAAAGAGTTTACTTTCAGAGTCACGGCTCGACTTAGACTAATACCATGCTTTAAAAACGTCATTTCGTAATCGAATAATCACGAGTCAGATTGCTGTGTTTTCATAAAACGCTCTTGCACACTGGGGAATGAAGCCCTCCCTTCTTGGTTCCAGCTCCCCCGTGCGTTCTCCTCAGAACCCTTGCAGCATGGCCTCTGAGCGTGACCCACATGCACAGAAATTAGGTCAATTACATACAGGCCTATGGGCATAAAGGCTTGTAAACTCAGAAGCCAGAAACAAATGCACTTTGGTGCCCTACATGGACCTTTTTTTCTCGCTGGTAATTCCCGCTGAAAAGAACATAAAGGTATAATATCAAAATGGATCGAGTGAACATTGATAACAGTTTGACATGAACCCTACGTCTCTCTCGGGTCCTTTCATGTGTATAGAAAATAGCTCCCTGCATGACGAGGGAGACACACCACTCTAGGGCACGGTATACCCTTATCGTTTCGTATACCCATCTTACCCCAGTACGGGCTGGCACACTATTAATTTAGCACGGTCCTCAATCGTGACAACACCTTGTTATGTTCTAATAAGCAAGACAATTTAGAGTATCAGTTTTTGTGTATTTTTTTTTTTTTTTTTTTTGGCCAAGTCGTCTGTTTTAATACTTTTTACTGTTATTCGTTTCGCAGCTATAACCTAATGTTGTTTGAAAAACAAAAGGGATAGCTTTTTTGATTATTCCCGAAGGCTGTGATTGAGTAGTCTCGGACAGTGAGGGAAAACAGAGTGGGCAGAGGATGAACTTTGCACCACAGTGTGGGGGAGGAGGATAGTTGCTTTTGACCAGGTAGTACGAGAGGTTGGTTTAGATTCATATTCCCTGGCCCCCCTCCCCTGCGTGGGTTCTCCAGCTGTCTATTAACGGTAGGTATTGTATCATTTTCTGATTTCATTAAGGGGCGGTACATGATATCGAAATCGATGGCAAAAATTATTTTCTGGGTCCTTGGTCATAGACCCAGAAGCTTGCAATAAATACAAATGTAGAATTGCCGAGTGGGGGCGCACTACCTTTAAAGCCATGGCGCATCGATGGTTTTCGGTAAAGGTTCCTTCATTAAAAAAACATACACTTCAAACAAAATGATAGTGACGAAGAATTACTTGCACACTCTAAATAAATGTGCAACCTTTTTAAAGAAATTCCCATGTTTATTGTACTAGGTAAAGACGTGATAACTATTTTAAATACTACATTTAAGAAATATTGTGTCTAGATTGGTCAAGCTTAAACCGCCCTCCATTTACTTGTAAGGTCTACGTTAAGCTAGGAGCGGTATCTTTCTATGAATAGTAGTCAAATTCGGTTGTGGCTATCTTTTAACAGAAACATTTAATTTTTTGATGTCATGCAGGTTCTACTATTTTGTGTACGGTTTCAAAACAATCTACAGTACACCTGCAACCTAATAAAAACTGACTCTGTCACTGCACTCCTCTCGGGAAGTCGTTTATGTAATGCAAATACTACACGCTGTTCATTTCCAACGAAAATTGTTCAAATTGATTTCATTACCCACGTGGTCCTTCCGGTATCTGGAATAGGAATTGAAGAGCGGTTCAAGAATGTCAGGATCTCAACGCACTTGGCTCTAAGTAATGATTGACGGTACATTAAAATAAATACCGTGTATATGAAATTATTTAAAGGTAAATGATGGATATTCATAACAGTCGTCTTCGTTTCAATAAACACATAATGTAACTTATCTGTAAATTTAGAATTAAATCAGCTAATCTCGGGGAAAACACCGAACTAAGTCAGGGATTTTGGAGCAGTACATACTATTTCATTTGGCAATTGAAATAAGAACTGCAGGTTGGAGACAATGTCCTGCAACTCATGCAGTTTCTCCGAAAACAGCGTTTCTAATAGCAGCCGGTAGTATAAAAAAGTAACCTTCATGAGATTATTATCAATCGTTGAATTGTTTCAATCTTTACCAATGTATCGCACCTTTGAGCATTTTGTGTAGAGTGTATACTCCGTGGGGAGGGGGCATGGATACCTACTCCCTCAAAAAAAAAAGGATCAGTGAGGAGGGCAAGGGTGCCACAGCTGTCGCAAGACTGTCTCCCAGTGTCAAGTTGGAATTAGTAGTCAATAAAATGAACATTCTACGATTATTAGATAGTTATGAAACTGGAATGTTCATAAGGTTAATAGATTGACAGCATCTTTATGTGAAGATGACAGTTAGATTTCTCTTCTCCTTGCGTATTCTGCTTTGTGGCACACCTTGTTCTCGTTATCGAAAAAATACGTTAATATTTAATATTTAACTATATTTTTAAATGTATTGTTTACAAATTTATTTATTTTACTTATTTCATTTCATTTATTCATTTCATTTCATTTATTTGTTTTCATTTAATTCAATATATTTATTTTTAATCATTCATTTTTCATTAATTTATTTTATTTATTTATTTATATAAACAAAATTGGGGGGGGGGGGGGGTTCATACTAACCAAGAACCAACATGTTTGAGACTCGTAATCCAAATTTTTTTTGTGTAAATGTTGCCAATTGCCGCAGGAAAAGTGTTATAGAGATTTCTTTAGTGAGAATGAGACCCACTTGTTTAGCTTTTTCATAGGCTAGCTGTATTTTACTCAGATTTTCTTGAAGATGCAGAATGGTCTTGCTCTTCTCTAAACCAGCGTTGCATCATCGCTTTAATGAAGACACTTATTGATTTCAACTGACACCTCGGAGAAAAAAAGGAAGGTCTGCCAACTGCCTCGGGTCTGTTAAGGTGGTAGTTAGCAGTTTCGGGAACGTGCAGTTTCGGGAACGTACGTTTTGATTATCATTATGTAATTACGACACTGGAATGTGTATGGGGGTAACTAAGAAGAATGTGTCCCCTGAAATATGTGTCACTCTGCACTTCAGTTCAGGCTTCCGTTTGGAATTCTGGAACAATATTTAGAAAACTCCGTGCCGTCAAATTCTTAGGATGACTTACTTTCTGCGATTGCAAATGTCGTGCACAGCGTTACCGGTAAAAGCACGTCGTACACGTTCACGACGTCTTCAATCATAGCTATGTCATGTTAATTTAACAAAATGGTGGAGCGGTATGAAATTACTTGGACGTTTACAGCGTCTGGAATAGATACACCTACCATATGAAGTGTGAAATGAACACGTTTTCCTTGGCCTTTTTTTTTCTCGAAAAGCTGAAGAGTGAACATTTTTGTAAACATGATATTTTTGCGAATATTTGTCTGTGCCTATTAATTATGAATGCATTTGTTTATTTAAGGGTAGACTTATTAGTTCTAAATGTACCGCTAAAAACTTTCTTTCTGTACTTGTATAGTGGTATTGGTGTGGTTGTGGTAGTGATGGCAGGGGTATTCAGAATAACGCAGTATTTACAATGACATAAATTGAAATGGTCACTGCCTGTTATGAGGTTCATGCGAAGCACTTGTATTTTTATGAGTTTTATGACGAAAAAAAGTACAGTGATCTTCAATTAGGATCATCTAAGAGCGAGAGAGGGACAGGGAGAGAAAGAGGAAGGGGAAAATCGAGAACTTAATCGGGAAGATGGAAGTACTCTTCCCGAAAGTGTTCTAAAATCAATAATCATAATGCACTTCGTGATGTATTTCATAACTTCGTAAAAGTGGTATTCGCCTTTTTTTTCATCGGAAAATATAATATGATCGTGTATAATCAGCCCTGGTTAGATTCCCACGAGTCTGCAAGAGGATCACTGTGCGGGAATTAGGGTCTTGCCTCTTAACAGTTTCATCCCACTGCAGGATTCGGTTACTTCTTGGTCTGTGAAGGAAAAACAGGGCTGGCCTGATAGAATGGCTGAAACCTAAGCGTAAATTTAAACGTGAATATTAGCTTACAATGTCAATAGATGGAGGCGTGAAAGCAGTTTTTCAGAAGGGGGAGGGTTGCCCCGGGACAGGGAGGAGGGGGTTGTGGCTTGAAGCTCTTTTACAGGACTTGGGGAGGGTTTGTTTATTGCCAAATTTGGCAAATAACTGTTTGAAAGTCCATTTGAAGATCTCTCGTATTAAAGACTGGATCTCACGAAGAGCTAAGATTAATCTGGACTGTGTACCAAATTTAATTGCCTAGCTACAATTTTGAAAGTATACCCTGAAATGAATTAAAAAAATTTGTGGGGTACCCGAAAATAAATAAATAAATAAATAAATAAAATAACTTTGCAAATACTCAAGACGTGTATGTTAGTCATGGAATGAGGCGCATGCTGGTCTAGTTGGTGTCAAAATTTGTCACTAACTAAACCGGCATGCACCTCATTCCACGGCTATAACGCGCACGTCCTGAGTATTTGCGAAGTTGTCTATGCCCCAAAATGTTCCACAAATCGGACAATACATCTTAAACACACATGCAAAAAGGGTAGCTCGTGTTTTGGGAGGTAACATCCACATTACTATTTCTGTTGGAGATGTGCACCATTGGCTTTTGGTACATCGTCGACAGACATTCCCAGCGGTTTATGAGCATTTTTACCGTCGGGAAAAGGTAGGGTTTTTTTTTTTTTTTTTTTGGGGGGGGGGTCTTATGTTATTTTAAAGCTCATGCAGCGGTCTGATGAAATGTTAAGTGCCCCCGTTAGCGACCCGTCACCATTCTTGAGACGGTGAAACGGACCGTGCAATGTTTTGTACCTTGGAGGCACTCACTGCATACCATAACATTGATTTGTTGGGATCATTCATTTAGTTCCTGTCATGGTTAACTGAGTGCTTCTTAGTTTGAACAAAAGTTTTCAAGAAACAGAAAAAGAGGGGGTTGCGGAAGAAATGAAAGCATGATTTTGCAGAAAAATGATTAGAATATTTATCTTGCCTCATAAATCAAAAACAAGGTCGCATTTGATTGGTGAAACATTACAAGAACGTTCCTCAGAACCGATGACCTTCATGAAGACATTTATTTTTGATTGCGTTCATAATCACCAAATTACTGTAGCAAGCTTTTAACAAAATTGTACATCACTGTATGCTTATTTCCTTTTATCCAAAATGATCCATTTTGGAATTTTGATTAACATTATTAAGACTACAACAAGCACCCATCGGGGACAACTGATGTACAGACTTATGGATGAATTATTCCTCTAATCCACTCGTAAACCAGTGTTATGCTTTTTTAATGCAGTACTTGGGAAAACAGAAAGCAACTCAATGATAGTTTTGCAGATATTATGGCGACTCTCCCAGCCCACCCACACGACGCGTCGTGTGTATGCTATTGACATGGGAGGCAGTCATCTCCTTACGGATGATACCATTCTGCCGTTTCTACTTGCTCATTTCCCGAACGTGTAACACAGGAGGCCCGTTGAGAGGCATTAACTCAATTACCAGAGCAGGGCCCTGAAATACAAACCAATATTTTGAGCTATTGACTGACTAAGGAGTCAATAACCTCGGGGCAAATCGGTGGGGAGAAGACACTTTACCGTGATACATAATATTATAGAGATTTTGTTTTCTTTGGTTGAAACTAATGTTCATATTATGTGTACTGAAGGAGGGTGTACTTCGAAACTCTAAAGTTAAGAAGTACGTTACCGTTTAAGTGACTGTCGTTTGTCTGCGGGAGCAATTTGGGTTTCAAATAATAACTATAAGGTAAGGAGTTTACATGGGTCAACTTGTATGAAATAAAAGAAAATCATTTCTTTACACCATAGACCCGGGTCGAGCCGGACCCGGTTCCGAGTCATACCGGGTTGGGTCAAACCGACCATGAATCACGGGCATCGTCCCTGCACAGTAGGCCTCCTGCATGCCTGGGAACGCAGGGCACATCAGCAATGTCTCTTCAGACACAGCTCCCGCTACAATCAACCTCTTTAAAATGATTTTAATGGCAACACCATGCACCATAACACACTGGGGGATGATGCAGTCCCTTCAGAACGTCAGGTCGCCAATTTGTTAGTTACAATCACAGGATATCTGACAGTGGTGAGATAGCTGCTGTTTTAGCTACGGTACCTGGGCCGGGAGTTTCAACCTAGGCCTGTCGCTATGCACCATTCAGAGCAAAACGAAAATATCACACCGGCTACTGCAGACAATGTTCAACTTCAATTACTAATTTGATTCCCTTGCGTTTAGCGATTTGATTAAAACCTAAAGGCTCCATCGGTCGTTCGCTACTTTCCGTTTTGTTTTATCAAATGTGACGTAAAGTTTCCCCACAGAGAAAAGACTCCCTAACGTGCTAGTAATTATTCCTTTTGAGCACTCCCAACGGTATGACTCGTCATGGGGGACACTGAACCGTCTGAACGATTTCATACACACGTCAAATTGCCAGCTTTAGGGTATTTTGTTAAACTATAAACAAGGTAATTAAATTTTGTTCCCTAAGTTTGGGAAAAACAGATTGTAGGCCTTTTAGTAACTTTTAGTTGTCTTTCTGGAATAGATTGCAAACATAGATATGTCGACCTAGCGTAATCTTGTAACAATCTTTGAATGACATACCATTCGTAAGTTGCTTCAGTCTTTTTTTCGAACGACACGGTAAATCGATGACTTATCTTTGTACTTTGGTTGTTTTTAGCGACATCCCCATTGGTTTTGTTCTAGGTTCGTCAAACCAAACATGATCACTTTTGTTAAAGTCCCCTGTGTCAACGAGGAGACAGGCTCATCCACACTTTTAAAAAAAAGAAGAAAAGAAAACCGAAAAGAAATAAAAAAGACTAACTCTAAAAACAACTGTATAAACTCAACAATACTGGTATCACGGTTTTCATTTTTTCTTTCAAACTGTCAAGCCCAATTTGTTTCACAAAAGTGTTGACTGTTTTAAAAGAATGTGACATTTTTTGGGGTACGCCCACAGCTAGCTAGTTGCCAACTATAGGCTCGTTCGTCGTCTTCTTTCATTTACTAAGTGCAACTCAACGTCAACGATCGACCTCAAACTCATCTCAGCGATACCGTTGTTTGACTTCTAAGTAACTCAATTTGTCTGATATTCCTCTTCAATATGCTACGCTGAATTTGTCAATTTCCTCGCTGCGTATAAACACCCGCTATGCATAAGCGGGGAAACCCGGAAGGGGTCGGCACTCGAACCATTGCCCGTCGGACAAAGTTTGTCGAGTTAAGAGATTAAACAAGATGTGTCTGAAACGTGTCTTTGACAAGCCATACCCACTGTATTAATTTGTTCACAAGAGCAGGGAGCTTTTTTTTTAAATAATAAATTAGATGTAACAGTTGTCTCTCACATTATCCCTCGGCAACAGACTTCATCCATGTATACCTTTCCGTTACTGAGCTTCATCAAGATGGTGAATGACATCTCATATTCGCCGCAGACTCGTATAACTGCTTAGTATGACTATATTGACGGATCCAGGGGCTCGCGATGCAAGTGATTTAAGGTGGTGAAAGAAGAGGAGCCCGCGTTACGGCTCCTAACCTCCTTCAAATCCATCAGCCCGCCCAACCAAATAATGACATGGTGATTTTAATGGACTCCGTAATGAATCAATGCATCTTGCATTTCGCATTTGTAGATCTGTTTAGATATGACTCGCTGGAAGTGTTAGAGCGAGCGTAATATTCACATTCGGATAATTCAATCCCAAAAAGTAGCCTACCCACTCAGAAGGGAAATGATTTAGGAATCTATTGATTTGTTTTTTTTGAGACGGCAAACCAATAGCAAAATTCAGAATCGCATGCAGTTTATTTTTTTCCGTTTAAGTTTTGTCCAATTCATGGAGTTGTTTAACCAAACGCGATTGCTTACCACTTTAAAGTTACAAATGCAGGTCACCATCAGCCAGTGTGTTAAACAAGGGTTGAAGAAAGAGGGCGCCCCCAGTGGGTGGTATTCAAACCAAATACCCTTCGGCCTGTCTGGGGCCGTACGGTTCTCAGACAGTAAAGAACATTAAATTCAACTTCTTGTAGTTTTACTTTTTTGAAAGATCATGTTCTAATGATACCTTCAGGGATCTGTTAAGTTGTTTACGGTGCGGCTGAGTAATGTTATCCCCGAGTGCCTTTAAACAGAGCACGTGTAGCAGCCATAAATTATTCAGAACTCGGTTAATCTACACTACAGACATCAAATGGCTTCAGCTCAATTAATGCCCGGTTTTCTCACAAATTGTTCCCATGATAATATAGTAAACGTAATATAGTCGTGGTCTCTTCACGCCAAAACGAAGTCAACAGCCCCCATGTCACTGACCGGTTCCCGTGGATGTAACTTGTCATATTATTACCGATATGTGATAAAGAAATCATTTCCAAAGCGCACAAACAAAATTGTTATATTAAATTATTCGAACCCCAAGAGTGGCACTGGCAAGTGTGCCCCGTCCACTTTATTCGATTATCATCGGTACGACTTTTTAATCGATGTTGACTTTGAAAAGGTTATTCGAAAAACACGTTTAACTCGGGTCTTTTGTTGGGTTTTTGTGGCCAACGACCGATGATCGAATCTACAGCGTCTAGTTCAGACACTGAAAAAAAAGTACAACGACCAAGAAAACTTCTTGTGACTCAATGATACTAATGGGAACCTGACTTAATATAACTAGGTCTAGTACAGTCAAGTTGCGAGGGAGTACAGACTATTATGCGTATCCATTACATGCATTGTACGCAGTTGCCGTGCAAAAACCGAGTACGGTCAGTGACTTTCATATTTAGATACCGCCGGAGTTCAACTTTTTGGACTGAAAAGTTTTTGTCTGCGTTTAACACTTGTACAAAATTAACGATGTTTGTTTTTCACTCTGTTTGGGGGTTCTGTAAAGGTTTTGTATTTTGGGGTTTAGTAGCAGAGAATCCTCAAAATGTAATTGTGACTCTCTTCAAAATGGTGTCAGTCCAATATTTGTTTTCCCTATTCAAAAATAGGCACGTACAAATACATTGAGACTGGGTTGGGGGACAGTCTTGCCGTTTGTGATATCAAGTAAAGGCAATCTCACAAGTGGTAACCTTTGCCTAAGGCGATTGTGGACGAACAGTTATACTCCACATGGCAAGCTCTTTTTTAAAGATACATTAATTAATGGAGTAATGTTGTTGCAAAAGATGGCAAAATCAAATGTACGTGATTGTTGTAATAATAAATAGCAGGTCGGATCCACGTTATCATTTTTCTGATAACTGGTCCTCTCTGCACTGTGCTATTAATAAGGCTGTTGGTAACCAGCGATACGACCAACCTCGAAAAGTTGGCCGCAAAGTGGTCGACTAGACTAGCCCAAACATTGTCGACTAGCGTGCGTTCGATAAGAGTTAGTCGAGTAAAAAAGGTCTTGATCGAACTTTCTATTGGTTTTCCTTCCACTCAACGACAACTATCCAATCCGAGGCTGGGAGAAAAAAAAATTTCTGTTCCCCTTTTGATCAAATGAGAGTTACAACAACCATTGTCAAATGGATAATCCGGGACTCTGACATGGATAACGGAGTGTTCAGGGCAGCACCAAGCCGTTGAGTGACTGTCCCTGACGTTAATGGATGGAGTCTAAAGTGAGGTGCATTTAACGTAACCTCATCTCCAGGGTTAAAGATGTGACAGTCTGTGCAGTACCCATTACTGCTTTGAGGGTATCTTGGTGAGTGAGGTACCATACCTCTGGCCACGAGACTAATGCAGCTGCGCCTAATCAAAATGTCGACATTCAATATATGTTTTCGATTAAGTTATTAAAAACGGACAATTAATGTTTTAATGGATGGGAAAGCACAACACTTTTGCAGGAAGTGGGTTCACTTAAACTGTAATAAGATTCGTTTTACCAATGAGTGCAATCAGCACGAAACACCGGGAGCGTGGCTAAACTTCACAATACCTGTGGCCGCCGTCATCCTGTTGGTTTGTCTAAGATACTGGTACGTCACACGCGCGAATGCATTGGTCGCACGTTTAGGTTTTTCGCTACTTCAGGCTCCAAAGCTGGCGTACGTGTGTAGATTTAAAATCCCCCATTTCATCAGCCAAGCAAATGCATTATAACATGAATGAGTATTTTATTGAGAATTTTAGTATTTACCGAACATAATATTGTCAAAGGATTCAGTTTTCTGGTGTATAAAACTTAGCGCACTTCCTATTGGCTTTTGTTACTCTCTTGGAGCGGAACCAAATTAAATGCTCAGTTTACCACTTACCAATAGGAATGGCTGTTAATGTCGTTCATGTTTTCTTCCAACCAAAGTCTGGCATGCACAATGTTTATTAATGCTCCTCAATTACTCTGATCTTGGAGGTATGAATCATTTCATTCCACAAAGATAATCGGCAGCCACTTTCACACAACACTTATTTGCTGTACATTGTAAAGGTTACGCAGGGGATATACAAAAAGCAAACGTAGACCGCAAACTTCGCCACCAAGCAGAATTTCAAAGGCAGACAGAACTAAAAGTGATCGATGACCATCACCCCCGTTTTACTTACTAGAAGAAATTTGTTTTTGTAAAAATGAAAAAAGCACGGAAGTAGACTCTTGGAAGTGGTCAGTGACCGTACTTAAATATTCATAGTCGTTGATAAATTTTGACTGGAAGGAAAAGAAGTTATAACATATTTATGAAGACGGCAAAACATGTTATATCAAACGTCTCTATTTTTCTGTAACCTTGAATCCCTCTTTCACTTCAAACTCTGCCAAAGAATATTTTCAGTATGACGTTACTGGAGGATCACAGGGCTTAAAAGAGTGGTAAAGAAATGATGGCGCTGTCCAATTCAGTGACGTTTTATGACTGTTGACTTGTAATGCATAAAAATGTAAAATAAATTTTCACATGTTTTATGGGTGGGGTCCATGTCTGTATAACTTTGTTCGCAATTGTTGTCGTATTGACTGCTGGGGTATGTGTGGCAAACAAAGTAAGTGACCGAAGGAGCCATTTTGACAGAATGCGTCTGAAAATTGTGGATGGGGTGAGACCACGAGGATATTTTTTCAGATCCTCTTGTGTTAGTCCCCTTTTAAGTGAAGCTGGCTGTTTTTAGTTGATTGGTTCACCTTTTGAAATAAGACGATAAACAGCAAACGAGACAACTTGGACCAAGAAGACAGGCTGTATGGCGATGATTGTAAGGAGCACCCAGGGACAAGAAAGGGGGAGTGGCAACATCAAATGCTCATAGGCGGTCTCCCAAATGGCATTCTACAGCCGTCTCTGTCAAAGTGCGTAGATGACAAGATGCCATCCAAGGAGTAATGGGAGCCGAGGCCGTCACTTAAAGACAAAGTACAGGTTAGGCAATTATCAGGTGGTGGGGCTGGGGGTGATTAGTTCCAATCTGAAAGCTCACTCATTTTAAAGTCCAGTACCATCTCAGATGAAATGTTTCCATCTCAAGTCGTAAAACGGGATCCGAAGACCCACAAACCACATTAGCGTGTATGGAGTGCAGCCATTATCGACTGAACTCTTCTTGTTGTCTTCCAAAACCCAACGATGAATCGTCCCTTTAAGGAGCTTGATACTCCTATGACCGAGAACCGTGTTTCAATCCGCGGTTTCGGTTCAGTAGGGGTGAAGTGGTCTCTAGATGTGAAGGGGCTATGATGAGCTCCAGATTGGTTGAGACTAAATAGAGCATGTATGTGGATCGAGACGAGACGAGGAAAGGGACTGCAAACACGGGGGTCAAACTCAGGGGAATTTGCGACAGCATTGTTGACAAATCAGAATACTGGATTTGCTCCTGTAATTTTACTATCAGTTTGATTTTTACATCCATTTCAAGTTCAGAAGCATTGAGCATTTCAGGCCCTTCTTTGCAAAGCTACTATTTTTATTGGTCATTTGAGAAGTTTACACTATATTGTCATTTCAACAAAATCATTAATGATGAAACATAACGGCTTTTCTGGCACATTTTTGTGAAAACACATTTTTTTTTATTAATTGGTTGCGACATTCTGACACGATGGTTTGTTACCCGATGAAATCGATTTGAAATTCGAAACATGAACCATGACATTCCCAATGACACATTTTGTAGGTCTGCTTTATTACACGGGCCCTGGTTTTAAGTCCTATCGACAGTGGCGCAACTCTCGGCGGTTCTAAACAGCGCCCTCCAGAAGAAACATGATCCCGAAGACGTTTCTGGCAAGGCTTTTGAAAGAAGCCTAATATCGACCCTCTCAGTTTATTGACAAATGTTATCGACGACTAGGGATTACCCTCCCTGGTCTGGGAGATTACTGTTTCTTATCCATAGTAGCCTTCGAGATCGCGATGCCTGTTTCTTATGAGTAAACATATCATTTTTATAAACTACAAAAATACAAATAAAGTTGTCGTAATAGTGGTTTACAATGGTTTCATTTTGCAGAGTCCAATTGAACAGTAACTAGCCAAATACAGATTTCCTTGTTTTGATTTTCATTAGGAACTATCAATTTAAAACGACTGGAGGCTGGTTATATTTTCAATATGTTCTCAAGTCCATAGCAAAAAAAAAATAGTAATAAGACTGACACTCAAAATAAAGACCAGACAGCAATGATTTAATTAAAGGAGCGATACTTGGTTAAAAACTGCGTAAGGATCGAGTATACAACTTACGAACGTTTTTTCTTCTTCTCAATCTCAAATCTTACTTCTTATAACCCCCTATACCAGTACCAATATTGTCCTGTGAAATTTCTTTTTAAATATGATTTTTTCATTTCAGTAATGAAATTGAGCACTCGTGAACGTGCACAAAATCACAGAGAAAACGTAAAGTGGGCCTATACTTAAAGCTGTGTTGAAATGTTCACGGGTTGTTTGCATCCTCATTTGTTTTACTTTTTTCAATTACTTTAATTTTTGTATTTTATAAAAGATCGCCCTACACAATGTCAAAAGGGCCACTCAAGGTGAAGACTACAAGAAAAATAAACACAATTTAATTTAAGAGAGAATGTATCTGTTTACATTCCTCTAAAGCTGGAATATATTGTAAGATGGTGGAAAACAAGATACTTATTCCAAAGTGCAGAAGTATGGAGGAAAAGGCTATTTGAACATCTCACAGTATTGGCCTTTGGCACAGATACAGTGCAGAGGATGAGAAGGTGCGGGTGATTCAAGTGAAGGCTCGTACAGACGGAGGGGACAACGAGTATGAGGAAAGTTCCTTCCCTTGCGATTGTTTAGTGCGTTTATAGAAAGTATACTGGAATGAGTAAACAAAATACCAATGGTTATATCAGAGCATTACTTTAATGTTTAATTAGTTCAGAACTGTCCAAAAGGATCACCTGATCGCCACACTGCGTAGTTAATAAATGACAGGGTTATCTTCGTAGTCCTATACCCTGCAACTCCTATTTACGGGTTGATCTGAAATCAACATGAAAACCTATAAACGGGAATTAAAGTAAATATGCCGTTTCAATTTAGGAAACGAGACTTTAAACCTTAAAGGGGCAGTACATTCTTTGTCATTTTAAAATGAAATAAAATTAACAATAACTTTGAATGAAAATGTCTCGTTGTTAACGTGAAGAGCAAGCAGAATCTTGCTAAGCTTGGCTCTGATGAGTGTACCGTTAAGTTAACATTAAAAAACGCTCAAGACTGTATGATTTAAAGGGATATTACAAAATTGGTTGCCGGGACATGAATTCCAACCCGTCTTCGGTGGATATCTCTATGATAGAACAACGTTTGACGATTTAATCATTTGAACGTTTTATGTTTACCTGTCATTATGCATTTTTTTTAAACTACCCTTTAAGAACATTTTATACCAAATCCTTTCAACTAATAGTTTACCATGTTTTTTAACTTATCATTTTTCAGTCAACACGAGAGATAACAGCAGGCTAACCATGTGTGTGATCACCGTCTCTAGCAATTTATTTTTTAAAATCTGTATAGCATGCAACAGTTGGTTCATTCGACTATGTTGTTTAGAGCGCTTTGCTGCCGGGCAACAAAACTACACGTCTGTCGTATCCAAACGAACTTTTATCTTCAAGTAAAATAAAATAATTAGACATGCTTCGCGATAGTGCATGAGATACAACGTATTCGTTTCTTAATGGAAAGCACTATCTTTGTGCTAAAACGTTGTGATAAATCGCTGGATCAGTTTGCCGCGGTGTTCGCGGAGGGGAGAGTCCAAATCTTCCTTGATGCAAGTAATACTCGAGCTTCAAGTCGTTTGAAGAGCCGTCGGAACGGTGCACTAACACTTAAGCACAGTTGAAGAGCTGCAATTTGTTTCTTGGGGAACTCTAAAGGATATGGGCTTACGGAAGTGCTGCTGCTCGGTCAACTGCGTGTATGTGATCGGTGTGATTGGGGCGCTGCTGGTGGTGCTGGGAGGTGCGCTGGTCGTTGTTGTGGATATATTTATTGACACCACAGTTAAATCGGTAAGACTAATTACTTTAAAATTTATATATCAAACAGCCTCGATTGTCAATTTACACAACACTGTACCTGAACACGAATTAGATATTATTTGGAACCGATGGTGGTATTTTTTTTATATACAACAGCGGCTCCTGGGTTCGAATACTTAAAAACCACTAATAGCAGAAACGATAGGAAGTGTCGCTGTTTACAACAAATAAAACAAAACAAAAATCAAAACATACAGACGCGGTTGGTATTGAAGAACTTAAACCACAGTCAAAACAATAATAACACGTTCTGTCTAATTACAACTATTATTGCAAAACAAAATTGTTAACGGCCTCACGTTTCAGCCCTAGCAGAGCCTGTCTCAGAGGCTAACAAATTATTGAGAATAGTACGGAGCCTTAACCCTTTTTTGTATTCGTTAATAGATAAAGTATACGGCTCGCCCGTTAACCCCGTATCAACCGATTAGTGCAATAAATGTGATCATGATAATTCGTGCTGTGTTGATTTACCGAAACTAGACCAAGACTGATAACATGGGGGTGTGTTTGCCAGTTGACCTAATGGTTAAATGGATTGTACACATGGGGCTTGGGGAAGACTGAAACACTTCAATTTATCTGTTAGTCAAGAAATGTATGATTTATTCGTAGACCTCTGAATATTAAAAGACAAAGGACAGTATTGACAATTATCGGGAAAAAATAATTAGTTTCCCTTTATGGGGAAAATACACCATAGGTTTTAGCGGAGGAGTAAATTCGTGGCGCATTCGTGACCGAGCGGTCTAAGAGTGTATCAGACTCAACTTCTGATGGCTGAATTTTCGGAGTGTGGACTCGATTTTCGGTCATGACACTTGTGTCATTGAGCAAGGCACTTCGCCATAATTGCTTCTCTTAACACAGGTGTATAAATGGGAACATGATAGGGCTGAGGCAGTGTGCCCGATGAACAGAGATAATAATGGTAGCCATAGGATATGTGCGCTATATAAGAACCAATTATTATTATTATTAACATTTCTATGTCTCGTAAATGAAAACATTGACAAGGGTAAAGTGTTGCGCAAGTTCATATACATACTTATTCCTTCTGTTGCAATCGAATAAGAAGCAGCGGTAACTTGCGTCTTTGACAGTATACTTCAGACTGCATATTTATCTGGAGGACTGACATTGGTATAAACTAAATCAGTGAGAGTTACCCGGACAGTGAAATGTCGTCCCCCGCCCCGCCCCCCGCCCCCTGCCCTAATGATTATTAAAACACGATAATTACCAATACCGATGATTACCAGACGTGATAACAAAACACGTATAGCGGCTTGAGGTTTTGTGATATTTTTCAGTATGGTCACAGACTAAGGCTTACTTCTAAATCATGAGTAATTACTGAAGTCAATTTTTCTCAAGACATTGGTACCGGTATCTCAACTATACTTAAAAAGGGAAATTTTGAGGGAAGTGGGAACTAAAAGGAAACTATCCTGGTGACAATCAGAAAGATACAATTGCAATTTCTAGGACACGTAATGAGGAAAGAAGGTCTTGAGAAGTTAATAATCACGGGGCGCATCGAGGGGAAGAGAAGCAGGGGGGAGGCTACAGTTAATACTACTTGAAAAGTCTAAGTCAATGGATGGCGGACAGTGTACCAGAAAGTGAAAGAGTACAGGTATGAGGAGCAGGAGATGCTGAAAACAACAAGAGACAGGAAACTGTGGAGAGCCATAATCGCCGACGTCCTGAAGGCACATGGTACCTGAAGTACTACCTGAAATTCTTGAATTTAGCCTCGGGAAAAAGTCATTGACTTTAACTGGCTTGGGCTTATCAAGTAATGTGCATACACGATAGAAGGGATAGTGGTTTCAAATCTTGCTCTCTCATGGAAAAACAAACGCAACATCCAGGGCCCCACCTCTGTGGTGCTATGTGGCCGTCCCAGACGTGTAGGAGCCCACAACGTCTATTCAAATAGTTTTGGGGACATTCTCGAGCACCTTAATGTTTCAGATATCAATGACAAATACCGTATTCCCACAAAGTTGAACATGGTGTAATCAGAGTTTTAAAAAGTACATATTTTACACTCATGTTGTGGATATTGTTGCTCCGTGAGCCATGTTTTGGTGCGTGCGGGATTGAGCATGCATTTGAATTTGTGAGCAGTGAAGGATTGGTTTTTTTTAAAGTCCAAGATTCGTGTTGTGTAATTACTCAACTTACTTTTCCAATTTGCCTTTGTAGGATACCGTCCTAGTGGAAGGTACCATTGCGTTTGAAACATGGAAGGAAACACCAACGCCAGTCTACATGCAGTACTACATGTGGAATCTGACCAACAGGGAAGAGTTTCTCAGCGGAGGGATACCTGCATTTAAGGAGGTTGGACCATATACCTACAGGTGCGCATATGGACACACAATATTGTAAAAGCTTCTACATGATTGTTTAGGCCTACAATCTTAGTTCAAACTGAATAACACTTTTGCATGTAACCTGTTTTTGCGAAGCAACATGTTTCTGTGGTTGAAACTATTTGTTGCTTCTACTTGCTTCATTGTGTTTGGCCCAGTAGGCAAATGAGACCTGACTTTTTAACCCGCAGCCTCGGTTTGGTTATACTGACTTGAATCGGGTGTGGACAAATCTCAATAAAAGTACTATCATGGTCGTTCCTTCAAACGGTCGTACTCCCTCCACAAATTGCGCTTGAATGAATTAAAATGTTACAAACAAGTTTGCGATAACAATTTGTTACTAACATAAAACACTGTTATTGTGAAGGCTTTTATTAATTTGGGTTCAACAGGAACCATATCGGTTTGAACTTCTATTTGGCGCCAAAGAGATCTGGATCGGAATTTGTTTTCAATCTATTTTGTTGTATTTGTTTTACCTCAAATAAAGTAGTGCATAATTTATTTTACAATACTGCTTAAAAAAATAAGAGTCTTCTAACCCGTCGTGACATACTAAACATTGTTTGTTAATTACATCTCTCATATTATGTATTCCTGGCACTTTATGCAGTGGGAATCGTGGATAAATTAGCTAATACTGATGTCTTCTGTGGGAAATGTGCCTAACCCTAATACTGACGATCATTCGAACAGAGAACTTATCAAAGAGATTGGAATATGCAAACCACAGTCACTCAATAAAAGATTTACGAAGAAGCAATGTGCATCTTTAATGGAATAGTATTGCATGGTGTAGTTTTCTCAAAACGAGAAGCAAAATGTTGAAGAGGCTTTAAAAACGAACGCAACAAAAACAATGACAGCATTGTGACATCCTTCAACAGGGGCGGATCCGGACTAGCAATTTGAGGGGGACCTTGCCACTAAACAGACGTCCACGCATCCCAGAAACTTATCGATCTCATTTGTGTGTTGATTTTTTTTCTAGAGAAATAAGGAGGAAGACGAACATAAGTTTCGACGATGAGGACGGGACGGTCAAGTTCAAAAATTACAAAGCTTACATCTTCGATCGAGAGAGGTCAGTCGGATCGGACACCGACAAATTCACCACGGTCGACCTGCTGGCCTTCGTAAGTTACGTCTTGTTAATAAAACTAACATTTTTGTGTATAGGGCTGTGAAAGGCAAACATCATTAAACCCGTTCTCAAAAAGTTTCAGATGTAAATACACCAGCGACTTCAGTGCCTCCAAGTTGTGCTATGGGAATTATTCCACACAGTGGACCTAGGTGAAAGTCAAACGTACGATCTTCCACATTTTGGGCCACCAAATATTCCCCGCCAGTGTCCAAAAAGAAGGGAGTGTAACTGCAGTTTGCATTGTTACCGGTACCTCACTGCAGCATGTAATATAATGGTTACCATAGTAAAAGGTTTTGGGGCTGCATCCAGCAGGGTCTCATAAAAAAAATCATAGATTTGGTGTTAATAACATGTACCCTTTCAGCGTATATGCAGTTAAGTGCTAGGTCATACAAGAACAGTTTGTGCCATTAGAATCTGCGGACTTTGATCTGGTGCGCACTCTAACTTAGACAGGTCTGTTTATTTAAATAGAAAATGTGACACCTTTCTCCTTCTATTTTCATGGACCATCTTTTTGTGTCACTATAGTAACACTTCCTTTTGCATGGTAACTGAGCAATGTTCATAAATGCTTGGCCGCGGAGTAATATTTGAGTTTAGTGCGCAAAGCTGTAAGTACATTTTTAGAGTTATGCAGAGCTGTGTATTGATAGAGTTGCGACAAGGAGTGACCAGTTGTCCTTGGTCAAGTGGCTGCTGGATGCCAATTTTCGGTCTTAAAAGCCTTTGAGAAAGACTCTACTGAGGGTCATTTTTTGTATTGCAGACGTTTGGTAACTTAGGAAGATACTCTGATGTCATTAGGTATCTTCAGAAGATGATGCACGGAGCCACTGCTTCAAATATCATTGTTGACGTAACGGTAAGCACTTTCATTACATATTTTTATAAATATTTGTACAAGTTCATGTAGAACAAAGACATGCATGTAAATGATTTGTATACAAGCTTGTACGAGGTGGATATTTTGTTAAATTAACAACGGTACTTTACCGGTGCTCGTTGTACATGAGGACTAGTTTATTATCTGAAACAATATATAGCCAACTTTGGGAAGGCCCTGACAGGCAGACAGGCAGTAATAGTTTACTATTTTCTACAGTATTTTGTAGAGGAATATACACTATTTCAAGAACCAGTGATGTGCCATCCCTAAATATCAAGGAGGTGTAAAAATGGGAAGACGAGACGAAAGGGGATATGACAAAAAGAGTGATCAATTCATTTGGTTTCTCACAGGTTGATGGATTTCTGTGGGGTTACCCTCAGCCGTACCTACAGTTTTTAAAGGACTTTACAGGCCTTCCATTGCCGACTGATTATGGTGTTTTCTACGGCGTGAGTATTTTTTTAATAACATCACATTTTTGTCATGTGTCTATACCCTGTCCATTATTAAGTTGAATTTGTTCAATTTAATTACTTCTCGTTCCAAATCAATCCACACCAATCTTTCGAACATTTTACTTATACAAACGCAGCTAAAAATCTTTCTATTTTTTCATCTAGGGAGACAGTGAACTAAAAAGTTATAAACTATACATGTTTATTGCACGAATTAATTGTGAACACGATGTTCTAACCAGAGAAAGACTTATTATTTATTAGGTTATTCCGGATTTGATATACACTGGTAATAATTTGTCAGTTTAAATTGACTGAGTGGAAAGTGAACTAAACTAACTTTAATCATCAGGACAATGACACAACCTACGAAGAATGGGTTGTGTACACCGGTCAAAAAGACGTGTCAACGGTCAACCAGATTAAAAGCTGGAGTAACGCGACATCCCTTCCTTACTGGAGTAACGAATATGCAAACATGCTCAACGGCACAGGTATGGGACGAACAGTCTGCAGACTGTTTTCTTTTCTCGAAAAGTAACAGCCGCAAGGTATGCCAACCCCCCAGGCACGGTTGGAAAAAAGTGGCCTTTACTGCAAAAAAACAACAATATTTCACTTAATGTAATAACAATTTATCAAATTATATGACTGTGTCACTGATAAATCAGTTCTGCTAACCAAAATATAGATACTGTACACAGATTCTTCACTAAAAAAAATAAAGTTTAAATGTTTCAATAAAGTTGGACAATTTATTAACCCAGTAAAACATTTTGTGAGGCTACCCATGCAACATGGTGGTCAATGTTTGTTTAAAAAAAAGGATTGTCTATAAAATAACGTTAAAACAAAGTTGATAAAAGTCAGTTCCGCTTCGTAATATTTATGATATCTGTTCAACGTTAATCCTTAAACCATATCCAGCGCTCATCACGTGGACGTTGGTTCCAAAGTAGTAAATGACATTGGTTCAAAGATCATAACCCTCACTGTAACCCTCAAAGATCATAAGAATGTAGTTTGATAAGTTCATTATACTTCATATTCGCTTTTTTTCTTTTCTTTCAATGCTAATTTAGATGGCCAAGCATTCCAACCGTTCATTGCAAAGGAAGATGCTCTTTACATTTATGTGCCAGATATATGCAGGTACTCGCATTTGCTTTTGTAAACTACACATTCTTACATTTGTACTTTTATGTTTACAGTCTTCAACTTCTAATTCCAATGATTATCATATTATAAGGACGTTCGGTGTGTATTTCCTTACTTCTAATACTAGAGCTGGCGTTATTGAGTACACAGGCCCTAATGAGCTACAGGGTATTCCGACAGGCAAGTTCTCTGCCCCGGCCTTCCAGTATGCCAGCGCGGAGGAATATCCAGACAACATCGGCTTCTGTACGCCCGATGAGAGCAGTTGCACGCCTACTGGATTGCTTAATGCTACAAACTGTAAAGGTAAACACCACATGAAGAGGGCCCGAGTTCATCTTCATCTATTAAGCAGAACATAATATCGCTAAGCATATTTACTTGCAAGCTGAGTGACCCCAAAACAAGCAGGAAATCTGACGTGGGGAACATGTTTGACTGGTAACCCAATCCCGCTTATACTCCCAAAACTTGTGCTTAATAACAGCTTTATGGCATTGGACCAGCTGTCTTCAAACCCCAAATGAAAAACATATCTTAGTACAATTGAAGACACTTAAGTATAACCAATCTATTCTATATTCTATAGTCTCAATGAGCTACAAAATGTTTCCAGCTTTATGACTAAATTGAACTGATTAGCTGGTTTGAACATTCGATATCAATGCCTTGCAGTTAACCATTTTGTTTGATTTGAGAGGTTTTTTGTCAGAGTCCACCGTTAGAGTACATTAAACACGGTTTCTGGACAAAGTCAATCCCAAGGTGAATTTGGCTTTTGGGGCTGGACCCCCAAATAAGGTCCAAATGTCGCCTCGGTACCCTTCATCCCACATCCACGCACGCCAGTTCTCCCTTATCTGATCGTCAAGTTATAGTTTAAGACTAAAGATTCTCCCTTATCTACGTATAGTCTGATATAAAAAATTTTTTTTACTAACTTAATTTATCGTTAATTTACATCTTTCTCCTTTCTATCATAATAAGGTGCTCCTATCTTCTATTCTTCACCTCATTTTCTATACGGAAGCCAGAAATTACAGAGTAGTGTGATGGGTATGAATCCTATACAAGAACAACATAAAGTGGACTTCGACGTTGAAATGGTAGGATGCTTTGTCAACTACTTTTACAACTTGTGAAAATATACGGATAACAGAATACATGTGCTTATAGAAACACTTGTCGCCAGTTTGTCTGCTGCGGGTGTTCGTGGCACTGTACACTGTAACTTTTTTTCTGCATGTACTTTTGCAGGTTTTATTTGGACGAAATACGAAGTTCATTTCGTCTGAGTCTTAATTACAGTAAGTTAAAGCTGTTTTCGAAGAAAAAAAGTTATTCCTAGGTTATTTCTTTAGGGGCCTACACTTTCAGCTGATTCGAGATTTCAAGCGTTCTTTTTGCATGCCTCTTTCTTCCCAAAGAAGCTCATTGTACATCAGTAGCGAAAAAACATTTCCACAAACTTTTTATAGACACTCATTTTGTGTTTTCATCTCCTTTTGATAACAGCTTACCGGCGTGTCAATGCAAGTTTCAAATCGGCTTCAAGTCAATCTCAAAGTGGAGCCTCACAGACAGCTTAGGTTGGTTTCAGTATTTGGTTTCATTTACAATAATGCAAAAGTAAAGGATTAGTAATTATATCAAAAACATTTTACTTAGTTTCAATCTGAAAGCTCTCTCATTGCAAAGTTCACACTTGTACCAGTCCTCCAGAAAAAAAAGTTTCCGTCTCAAATAAAATGGGAGACTTTGGAACGCTAGGTGGCAGCAGATTTACCACTTCAGTGTCCATTGTTTGCGTAGTTCTGAGCATGCGCAAGTTTTTGAGAACAATTATTGATTACCACTAGAATGAAATAGAACGGCAAAGGATGACAATATTGAAAGTCTGGATTTTAAAGTTTTCCTATTTCTTTTGATTTTTGCTCAGGGAATCCCTCAACATCCGCACCACGTACTTTCCGTATTTCTGGCTCAATGAGGTAAACGTCTTCAAGTTTTAGTTGTTGTTGCTTCCCCCCCCCCCTTTTTTTCGTTTTCTTTTATGAAGTAGCAGGCCTCAATTAAATTTGTGTCTTGGGTTTATATTAGTGGTGAAAAGGAGTTAAACTTTAACAAGTTAACACTAGTTCAATCACTGATAACTTTAACAAGTTAACACAATTAGTCCAAACACTGAAAAAAATTCAAACTGCGGTCAAAGATGACCGACAGGAAACATGACAGCCAGAAAAATAGTACTCATTGACTTTTGAAGGTCGGTTTTAGTTATTGGATCCAAGCAATAAACTCACATGAAGCCAGTTATAAATAAATTAAGGTTGGGAGCAGTTATAAATAAAGGTTGGGAGCAGTTATAAATAAATTAAGGTTACTCTATTTTTCAAGCGACGATCCCGGTGACTTTGTACACAAAATCAAACATAGAACGTCTTCGCTTTGTCCAGATCCCTTATGTTAAAGCTCTCGGTGGTGTCAAGGGGGTTAACACGCCCTCCCATACACCAAACACGTTGAGAATCGAAACGGTTTTTGTTAATGGTGTACATATTTATAAACACTGGCGACGAGCAAAACTGAAGGGAAAAAAATCCCATAATCTTATTTGTTTCCCATCAACAGAGTTCTGTACTAGACGAACCGACGGCCGACCTGTTCAAGGATGATGTACAGATATATCTCTTAATAGCCGACTGCATCATGACATTCGTCTTCTCAGTGGGAGCAGGGATGTTCACAGGCTCCGTAATTATTTTCATCATGAGAAAGTGCAGAGCAAAAAAGGCTGCGTAAATCGGTTAAACTATCTTGAAGTTCGAAGGCATCTTAACGACATTAAGTTTACTTTTGGGGGTGGGGTCAGCCGCGTGGCCAGGATTTTTTTCACCGTGGCATAGCTTTCCAGTGGGTGCCCTGAGGCCATGTTTCTTTCTTCTTCTTTTTTTTAAGAAGAATTACATACATTTGTATCTTTTTCAGAGGTGTGCGCCCTTTAGAAACTGGAAAATTGTTCCCCCAGTTTCTACCATGTTTTTGCTGAGAACAAACTTGGCCGTAAAGGATGGGGGAGTGGGGGTGGGGTGTAAGTGCACGTTTCATAGATTAGAAACCGACCGTTATACGTTACGTAATACGCATTACAAAATGTCTGTAGTCTGGGAACCATTTATTTTGTTCGGTAAAAATATTGACAATTTCAGGTTGAGGTGGGTTTTAGCCGAGAAGCACAGAACAAACCGCGGTAAACCGTGACCAGAATGAGAAAAACCCACGGTAAAATCCACCATAAAACAATGAGCTGGTGATATAGAAATTACAATACACTGTGTCGTCAAAGATATGAAGACTCTTATAAATTGACTACCAGACTGTTTTGCTTTCCTTCTAGCCTCGGTTTGGATACACTGGATTGCATGGGGGAAAAGCAAGATTGCTGAACCACTTTGAACTGGTCTGTCGGTATGAAGCAAATCCCAAGTTACGTAGTTTTAAAAACAGGGATTGGTTTTCTCTGCTCTTCTTTCATACATTAGGCATACTGTAGTTTCATGAAATGAATGCTTGTTTATCAGGGAAATTAAATCCCCAAATTCATAAACCGAGTTCAAAAAGTAAAACCGAGATCAAAAAGTAAGAAAACTTACACCCCAATAATACGCAAAACTATGCAGAGTATTATAATTGCATTAAAATACATGTTTTAGTGGTCAATGTACACTTTTCTTTAAGACAATTTTATGAACTTTAAGTATGCAATTTTTTTAACGTATTAGTATTACTCAATTTTGGGGCAAGTCATTTGCCAGCGTTTGAATTATTGCTTATAGATAGTGCTTCACACCCAATTATTTTATAAGAAGTGCGAATTGCATCATTTGGATACGTTTTTCATTATTGTTTGCAAACTCTTCTGTATGTATAGCAGGGGGGAAATAAGTTCAATGATATTATTAAAAGATATTGCCTGCAAAAGCCTTTACGGACCTTATCTCTCTATATTTTTCTATTATCAACAATCAATGTAGAGGAAAGGAAGCAACTCTTTGGTGGCCGAGGAGCATTGGCAGTTTTGATGAGGAAAGTATCTCTCACAATCAGACTTCCGGCAAAAAATAAATAAATAAAAAATAAAAACAATATGACACTATCAAATAACAAAATGATGTACCAATAAAGGATATCGATTCTTAATTTACATAGAACCTATTTTGGAACTTTGAAGTATGTACAGGGTGGGTGCTCGGAGGAGAGGAGGGGGGGGGGGTTCAATGCTCGCGGAAATATCCTTTTTCAGATTTACCGTTTAAAACACGTCCTTGGGGAATCAAATTGGCAGCCTCCTATGTTTTGGACTAATCTGCCAATCCCTTTTGTTTCGGAATCTTTTTTAGTTCGGGGAGTGCACCCCCCCCCCCCCCCCATAGACCTTGTGCATCCGTCGTCATCTTTGAGGTCAAATGCAACGTCAAACGTGCGTTGTAGCTTTTTTTGACCTCAGCCCGTTCCTGTACTAAATGCTCATAGTGACGTCATATGCTAAAGGTCTATTCAAGGGTGTTACATTTTCTTTTGTTTTAGAGGATTTACAGACTGTCAACATTACAAGCTAGAACTACGGCTAGCCTATGTGTTTCTTCACTAGATGGTCAGTTTATAATATCCTTCCAAGAAGCGTTGAAGTCAAAGGGAGATCTATGAAGGACAAATGCCCAACAAATCGCAGGCACGCCTTTTCAATTAATTCTGCAACGAAAAACAACATTCTTTACCAAATCAGTTGAGCCCAAACTGCACATTATACACGTTGACATTGAGGTTCATTAGAATGACATGTTTTAAAATGAAGTTCAACTGATTGCATCACATACAAAACAATCATGTACCCAATTATGTATTATCATTGTTCATTTAATCTTGCATGGAAATGTAGAACAGGGTTAACACTAGGTCCACTACTGGGAGAAAAAAAACACACAAAACAAAAAACAATTATTTTATACAACCTGCCAGTGATTATTATTTGGCGTTAAAATAAATATGTACAGAATAATTTCATAAGATGGTCATCAGCATAATTTGTTAATTGTTTTAAAAGACTTTTTCTGAAGTTGGGAAACCATTGCAAAGTGTACAATGCTCATAAATGGGCAGTAATAAAAGGGCTCTTAAAAACAACATGATAAAAATTGGTTGGAAAACTTTTCTAAGTTGAATTCATTTAACTGTCAATTCAAACGTAACACACGAGGCCGTTGGTTAAAACCGAAAATACAAATTCATTCAACCGAACAGTTTGTGCATTATTTACATATTAAGAACACTGTTTACAACCTGATTGCGGCTTAATCAAACGCACGGTAGAGTTGAAAATGTATAATACCGTTGAACAAGATTATGAGCATCCAAAATGTGATTTCACACATTTACACATCGGTCATGCGCAAACAAACATCACGGTCATTTTGACTGAAAACAACTACACACAATCCTGCGCCGATATCTATTTTAAGAACATTTGTTAATAATTGGTAGGGGTTTCATTAACTTTGATTGCGTATGTAAAATAACTACCGAGGGCAACGTATTGACTATGTGCAACAAACACATGTCCTTGTTCTGACAGTTTGCAAAATAGGCCTACCATCCCAATCGACATATAAACTCATGTAAAATAAAAAAAGAGATATGTTTTCTTGGTCATTTCTAATTCTGTAACGAACCCACCGCGAATGCTTTAATGAGCATCCCGCAGCGAAAAGACATAAGTTAACTACAATTATTGTACAAGTCCATAGTAAGTACGTTTTGTGCATTTCCTGTTAACGATGTTTTCGCTCGAACGGGGACATTTATTGTCTTGAATTACTCTGAGGTTATAGCCTCGTACACGTACGACCATTTCTTTTTTTGTAAACTAGAGGATTGAAATAAATGTACATGCATTCTAAACAAATACATTAAAACAAACAAAACCAATGCTATACATCGCTAGAGGTGAAGTGATAGGCAATACTACTACACCATTTTACATTCATTGATCTGCCAGAAATGTTCCAGTTACTGACACCCTGTCCAATACGACTGTCCATTACGGTTCACAGAAGAAAGGTTGCTTTTCTCATGGGGAGAACAAACTTTAAAAAAAATCTAATTTACACGTAATTTAATACAGAAACTGCCCAAGTTGGAAAGTTACCGCTACGATTGAACAGCGCCACCTTGTGACATTCGTTTAAAAATGAAATATTATTTTTGACGTTCTACACTTTTTAAAAAGAAAAGTTAAATTAACATCAGAACAGATTCAAATGAAATATTAATATTTACATATCAAATGACATAACATGTACTAAAGTTTCCCATCCACAATTCAGCGTAGAAAAAAAGGTCACGATAATAATACTATTCAAATGTCAATGCCTTTTAACATTATGCTGAAGATTCTGAACTTATTTATCACTTTCCGGTTTCTGTCCCAGGCAACTTCAGAGTCAAAGTGCATTACTGTTACAAAAACACCTTTCAACACATTTCACCATGATATGGATTATTATGAGTGCACACTTAAAAACAAAAACAAATTCAGGAATTCCATAGGTTGGATGGGAATGACATCAAACTATTTTACATAATTTTGGTGATAGAATCGTCGTTTAAGAAAGAATTTGGAGATAACTGTACATGATAAAAAGAATAATTTAGTAAAACACACGTCTTCAGGGGAGAAGAGATGAAAAGAAAAGTGGAAAAAAGAGAAGAAGTGAAAAAAAAAACATCCACTCAAGGTCTTTCCAACTATTTCTAAAAGCAAAATCCCGGGATAGAAGATCTAAAAGATTCATTCATGTTTACAGTCTGCACATCCTCAAATCTATCAGTGACCAATGTGATCATGGGAAGGCAATTCCACATTCAAATTCTAAATGCGAAACATATGTACACCTACATACAATTGGCTCGTATGAAAAAGCTAGCTAAGGGTTTGTTTCAAGTCATTAAATGATTTGGAGATAAATGTTAATGTTTTGCACTTTCAAAAGCTTTAAAATAAAGTTTATAGAATGGTCCTTTGGAAAGTGCTAAACACTTTTTTCTCCATTATTAACCCTAACCCTGCCAAATCATTCTATATCCTCTTTGCCAAAATGAAGGATTCAGAAGGACTGAGGGCTGTAGGCAAAAATAACAATTGCTTATCACTGGGTCAGGCATGTCAATCTTGTCCAAGTCCAATTTGGTGTGGAGTGACATTGGAGAGGTGGATATAAGAGGAATGAGGTCACCTGTAGGCAGCCATTTTGAAAATTGCTTGTTGTTCTACCCATGTTTTTCCAAAATTCAAATCTGCGGTGGCCCTATAGTCAAACATCTTTCACATGACACACACTGATTGTGTGCCAAATTACATGCTTGTATCATCAAAGGCACAATGCTCCCAAATATTCCCCCATCTGCACCACTATCACGCCGCATTCACTTGTCAAACATTACATGTTTTATAAACTGTGCATTTTGATACGATTCACTGTCCATTTTTGTCCCATCCTTTATTTTCTCTATTACGTCTTACTCTATACGACGACATCCGTTTTACACAGTAGTCCAAAACAACTTAGCTGTAGTGGATGCCAGAACACCTTGTTTGTTTAATCTTACAGCTTTCAGCTTCCAATCAAATGACTAAAAATTACATGGATGTTACATTAACAATGATTTTTGTAAAATGAATGTTTTGCATTGGTACAATGGAGAGAATATGTTCATTCATTGAAAGATGGGATATGTTCCATTCAAGTCGGGTTCGCCTCGTTGAATGGAAAGTTCCATCTTTCAACTCCAGGAAAATTTTCACACCAATAATACTCATAAACATTCAGTACATGTATTTGTATAACATTTGGTCTGTCCAAAATGTGGCAACCTCCAACTCTTACATCCACATTGAAAACTGAAACGCTACACTCTCCCTTGGCTACAGTGAAGTGACATATTCCTCTCCTCATCAATTGAAAGGTCTAAAACATTGCATAACGTTTGTCTCAAGGCTTATTTAATAAAATGACTATAATTTCCAGGGATATTAACATATGTACAATATACACGTAACACACTCATAGATAAGTATTGTTGAAAAGGTGGTGTGCATTTGGCAATATATATATAGCACTGCTTACAGATGGGGAAGCAAATAATAGTTTGGGGATCATGTCAGAAAAAGAAAGGAATATTTGCATACAGCATGAGTGAACAAACCCCACATGGGTTTGCTCTTATGTTGTCTATGGGTATTTTTGATGGGGGGGGAGGGAAGGGGTGCAACTTTTAAAGCATTTTCCCAAAAGGTCAGAGATAAAGGCAACTTGTTCAAACTACATGTATTTGAATACTATCAAGTAATGAATACAAGGGTCCAGTTTAATCAAGATGATAGGCTACAACTTTGCTTGGAGCAGAAACATCTTGCTTATCAGAAATGGCTTCCCAGATAAAATACCATGTACATGGTATTCAGTCTTGCAACTGAAGCCGTGCCATATTTTTTTTTGCCGAACAAACAATGTGTTAAAGGAGATGCATACGTTTGGTAGTTGGAGCCTAGTGTTTGCTTTAATGCTATATAGTTGTAGATATATACCATAAAACTAACCTGTGAAAATTTCATTTCAAAAGGTGGCAGCGTTTTTGAGATACTGCCAAAAATCTGGAGCGGTTGTGTTCACGATGAAGAAGTATCCGTCATTGGCATACACATTCTGAGAAGCGTTACGGCCATAACGCTTCTCAGATTCAAATCTTTGGGGATGAAAACTGATATATTTTTCCATAACTGCAGTACTTCGAAGTGAAACGTTTCTCAAAATGCATTATACTATCCAAAGCTGCTGTACTTCTTACCAAGTAAGTTTTTGTTGCCATAAATTTTCAGAGTCATTACCAAACGTATGCAATGCCTTTAAGTAACGTTATTGGTAACCACTTTATCTAACTTGGCCCTGATGGATCTAACTGAGGAATATATCAATAGCTTACAACCCCAAACCAAGATCCATACTTAAGTCACACTAAAATCTCAATGGACAAGGTGCTAATGAAGAGTGGGCAATAGTTGCTAAACTGTTGAGGAGTTACCAAAGTTAACAGAAGACAGCATTCATTCGAGGTGTTCCCAGAATTTCATGGTTTACTTCGCCGATGGCTTCTTCGGCTCATCTGTTCAGAAAGAAAATAAATGAATGGTTTTTTAAACACATGAAAAGAAGCAGACAATTTATTTACTTGAAACAGATCTTTCAGGTGCTGTACAATAGTAAGAACGGAACAGCCGTCATATTTCAATTTAGCAAACATCTGAGTCTGAGTAAGAAAACCTATTCATTGATAAATTGTTGGGTCAATACATTTCAATCTTCAATTATACCATTGGATTTCCTTCTGCCAGGTATGCTTTGTTTAAAAACAATGCAGGGTACGGCTGTTTTGAAATAACACCACGGCATACCTGTGTAAGGTTCTCCACACATCTAATTAGTGTAATTAGCCCCCTAGTCATGCTCCCATATTGTTCCCCATATCTGGTATACCAAGTGGCAAAGCAAATCAAAGGGGGAACCTACTTGATCACGGTCACACCTTAGTCATGTAACCCTGGACACCCAGTACATCAACAAAGGCACAACCTCCATGCAGTGGTACATGTATTAGCGCATAGCATGCCTTCCCAGGTCAAATAAAGGGTTTACAGACTTTCCAACCTAGTGCAAGCCTATTAGGTTAATCAACCTATGTGTAGTGCATAGCTGGAAGTTGTTTGGTACCATGCGGAAGGTACACAAATCACGAATATTAATTTTTGTCTGGAGGTTCTTCCATGAGAAATGAGAAAATCAGCTGGTCAACTGAGAAGTTGTATGCCTGGTTGGCTGGTGTATACAAACACCAAAATGGTATTGCCTCAAGAAACTTACATTCATTGCTGATTCCTGTTTTTTCCCTGCTGCCTTGATGGCCCGTACCAGGGCACGCCCTTGTCTGCTGGGCCTTCCTGATGAGCTAGATGACGAATCATTGGTGTCATCATCACCATTCAGTACACCGTTCACTCCTGGCGGTGTCTCCTTACGACTGGCTTTCCTCCTATTGTGAAAAAAAAAATAAATAAAAAAATACAACTTCATGTTTAGAAAAGCTCTCTCCCTCAAGCGAATGTGTTTGTATATTGTCTCTTTTTAACTATGACAAAGAATCTGGCAAATCAATAACTAAATTACAATTCGCTTTTTTTAATAATGTGGTTTTGTTATAAAACTTTGAAGGTGGTTACACTATTTGTAAACTGAAGTTCAAGTTAAATCAACTTCAACATTACTAAAAAAGAGCTTAGTTTTGGTTGACAAACAGGAAAATGAATCATATTTTGTTAACTGATCATTGGCAAGTCATCCACTTCAAATTCCAAACTAATTTTGTGCCGTCTTGATCATAAAAAGGCCCACTTTATGGTTTTTGTTACCATCCAAAGCGGCTATTAAGAACAACATTTCCCAGATTCCCCCTCCCTTCAAAGAAATGTAGTGTTTCAATAAAATTAAAAGACGTTACAATTTTCAAAGCATATTATAAACCAGACAAGACAAGATCTTACTTACAGGTTAAAGTTCAGCGTGGTCTGTTTAAGTTTCTTTGCTGATGAGGTAACATCACTAGATGAAGACCTCTCGTCAGAGGCATCAACCTCAGATAATTTTCTCTTCACCCTTTCCCTCCCATTCATGGGCGACGATGAAGATGTACCAGCTTCTCTTGAAGATGAAGTTGATGCCTTCTTTGGTGAGGGCTTTGTTGGAGTCCTTCGTTTCTGAAAGGTCGTGAGGGGCCCAGCGAGGACAGACTTCCTCGGTGAGTACCTGACAGGTGAAGATTGGGGGGAAGAGGAGGAGGGTCGTTGAGGTTTACTTGCTCTAGCGAGGTTGTTCAGGCTGTCTCGTCTCAAGGTACTTCTGAAAGGATGTTTGGGGGAAATAAAATAATGTTTAAAATCATATATGATCAACATGGAAAAACATAAATTTTAAAAATATAATTTAAAAAGACGAGAGGAAACAAAATCAAATATATGAGAGAGAAACAAAGATATAAAACTTTAAAGTAAACCAAAATAAGTACAGATGATATAATACCAATATTAAATCAAGTTGTACTATTTTGAAACACATTATGTTAATTAGTTCAAAACAATTACAATTTTTTTCGATAAAAAACTTTCACTGGTTGAGTTTGAGAAATTCACCTTGATTCAATTAGAGCAGGCCTACAGAAGCAGCAAACTAACTAATGTACAAAAATGGTTTGATTAAAAAAAAGTTCAAAAAATTCAACAACGATGCCAATAACAGGAAGATCAAACTTAATAAATCTGAAATAGTACCACAAAAGTTAGTTGGTTTTTAAACGATGCTGCTTACCTCTTTGGTGGGGATGAATTTAACCCATTACTCAGCCTGCCATCTTGGGTATTCCTGGACAGAGTTCTTCTCCCTGCACTTGTTTGTGATCTAGAGGCAGTCTTTGGATTTGCTTTCTTGGTTGGACTAGCTGACAGTTTCTTGGCCGGACTACCAGCAGTCTTTTTCTTTGTAGGACTTGCTTGTTTTTTCTTTACTGGAGTTGCTTTTTTCTTCTCGGCTGGAACTGTTGGCCTCTTCTTGAGAGGACTGGGGGATTTGCTCACCTTCTTAGTGGCGTAAGTTTTTTTGACAGGGGTCACTGGTTTCTTTGTTTTACTAGCAGGCTGCTTCTTTACCGCACCTGCTCCAGTTTTTTTGGCTGTTTTGGCAGTTGCTTTCACAGGACTACTAGAAGTAGACGAGGATGGACTTGCTGTGGCCTTGAGTTTCTTCAATGCCATACTTTTGGCATGTGCTGTTTTGGCCTGAGCAATTTTGGTCTGAGCACTTTTGACTGCCGGGCTCGGCTTGGTTTTGGTTCTCTTGGCTGCTGGGGATTCCGCTAGGGATTGGCTGGTGGGTCTTTTACGAGGCGATTTGGAAGGACTTGACTCTAATGATGACTGATTCCCCGTTTTACTTCTCGTCAAAAATTCTTTGATTGGCTTCTGAATTGTTCTCTTTTTCTGAGGTTTCTTAGGCGATGGTGATGTCGTCGATGATGATGGCTCACTATTGGCGTTATTTTCAGAGAGAGCACGTCCCCTCGAGCGGGTCATCCCTTTCCTTTAAAAACAAGCACAGTAAAGAAGTTTACAATAAATATATTTTTTATACAATGGAATCAAACTTAGTTCCAAAGGTGCTGGCCAGTGGAGAAAAGCCTTTCATAGTTGGGAGTGGAGTTTCTAAAGCCCACGAAACAAAGAAAATAAACACATTGGGATTAAGTTGCCAAACAAACAAACACTGCAGCATGCTAAAGTGCTTAACGCCTTTCCAAATGGTGGCAGCTTAATTACATATTGTAATGACATTTTAAGTCAGACTTACGTCTAACTTCCAGGACACAATCATGTAGTCACAATTGTAATTGTTCAATGCATTAAGGGGCCGGGTTTTAATAAATTCATCAATCTCCTCTGCATCTACATTAATGGGAGACTTTTGAGGATGCTAGATGGCAGTAGACTTACCAGGTATATCCATTGCTCTTTGAAATGTACCTATGCTCATAACTACATAACCAATGACAATTTACCTGGCAAGTCTGCTGCCACCTATTGTTCCAAAGTCTCCTATGGGCTCTCAAACTGTACTTAAAGGAGTTTCCATTTCCCTTTAATTCACATCTTCCTTTATTTCGTTCCATAAAGGCAATGACAGATACATTTTGTTTTGAAACTCACCTGTCTGTGCCATTGACATTTGCCTGCCCATGATTCGTAGAACCCTTCCGAGATGAACGCCGACTACTGTCCAAGTTCGGTTGGTTCTCATCCCCACTGGGGGTTTTCTGAGGACTTGGTGAGGTAGGGCTTGCAGGAGTTGCCGACTCCACTTTCAGGGTCTTCTTGCCAGCTTTGGGGCCTTTTTGTTGCGGCGATTCTAAGAGTTTATCAGTTAAACTCTTTTTCTAACAGAAAATGTGTATAAAAAGTATGCTTAGTATCAGCATTCAATAATATAAGATTTTATGATATTTAAAGTATATTGGGATAAATTGTTCTCAAATAAATATGAAAAACCAATTACCGTACATTGAACAATTCATACTAGGGAAAATATTTTACCTCAAACTACTTCTTATAAAATCAACTAACTGCTATGTAATTTTAACGATACTCATCAGAAAGTAATGTATATTGATATGATGCAATTTTGCATCAGAGACAATTAACAATTCAGTTTTGATCTACTGATGCATGATTTAAAGTACCATGGGTTGAGAACTTTCATTCTGGGTCACTAACACTAACTCTTTCCAGAACAAACAATGATTAAATAGTGGTTTATGGCTACAACTAATGAATAAGTCAACATATAATATTTAATTCATCATTTTTACATACAACTTTCAGTCTATAGATACAGCTTTCAGTCTATGTTTTAAACGAACCATATCGAACAAAGAATGCTGTACACAAAATCACAATTTTCAGATACAAAAAACAGAGAATCACAAATCATCCTGTAAAAAGAAAAACAGGGTGAAACAACCATCAAAAGTATAGGTGAATTGTAAATGAAATTAGTATCGCATGAAAATACTGCAGACAACTGATGTATGATTTTGAGGTACCATGTACTCAGAACATCAATTCTGATTGACCAACTCTTTCAAGAACAAGCAATCACTACATAGTAGTTAACAGCTACAACTCATGAAAAAGTCAACATATATACATGTAAAACACATTTTTATATCTGAGCATATACAACGTTCAGTCTGTTTTAAACAAAGTACATCAAACAATGAATGCAGTACAAAAAAAATCACATTTTTCAGTTACAAAAAAAAGAGAATCAAGAGCCATATTGTGAAGAAAAGAAAAGGGTGAAACAGTCATCAAAAGTATGAATTGTAAATGAAATGAGTATAGCATGAAAATATGCAGATAACAGAAACAAATATTTATGATTCCATAATCAAAATATACAAGGAAAAAAAAACAGAAAAACATCAGTTAAACTGCATTGGCTAGAGTTTAAGAATGGCAAGAATGGACAAGAGAAGCAATTAACAGTATTGACACCTCGCTGACAAAGTGGTACACAAACACGTATAGTACCATCCATGTCACAGTATGCATAAGATGTGGCTTATATCATCTGCTCAAACCACATGCATATGTGGAAAAAACACTGATTGAATTTAATGCACACAACACAGACCACAATTTAATAAATGTTAAACCTGCATCGGGGATAAAGTATATTATTTTTGTCTTAGCCATACACCGCTGTTCCCTAGTTCTGTGCAAAAAAAACCAAACACAGGCATATTTACTCAAGTGTGATTCAAATCTACGACCTTTGCAATTCTAGAGCGGATGTCTTACCAACTAGACTACCGAGATTACCCGGCAGCTAGAGGCAGTTTGAATCCTATATTTTACAGACCACAATTGTTTTGGAGTATCAATATGCATCAACATTATTTAGAAAATGTAAAAAAAACCTCAAAATGTGTAAAAAATGCAGCAAAGCACCACTGTCAGAAAGGGCCACTCACAAAAGGAGAACAAATCTTCTGAAGAAAGAAAGAACAATAAAAAGAGGAAATCACACAGAAGAAAGATGTCACTTGACTTTAAATTTGCACCCAGAAAGATTTTCAGATTGTTTACATACATAAAGGCAGCAGGAAATGAGTGTTATGAATTTCATAACTGAAAAGGTATATCATGAACTGACTTTAATCTACATTTCTTATAGGGTCCTTATAAACAATTGGACCCTACAAGGTTCACTTTGTTGGAATGGACACCATAAGCGAGACTCTAAGGAGAGGGGACATTAAAAGAACAACGCTCGGTACTCAAAAAATAGGTCTGTAAGTTTGTATGTACGGACATGTGCATGTACTTCATGGATACAGAGATATATCTAAATCAGGAAAAAAACATGACCCAAGATGGAGATGAGCTCACCTTCTTCTCCAGCTGTTGGGTGAATTCTTCCTGCATCTTCTTGGGGAGGATGCTTTCCGTGTTGGAGAGTGGTTTCCGAGGGCGGAGGAACAACTGCTTCGGGAGGAGAGGTTTGCCTGGGTGCTCCTTCTGGGAGAAAGCAGGGGTCTTACTCATGAGGAGGCCAAGGGCGATGTCACACACTGCATAGAGCTTCTACATCAAGAAAATTGAGCAATGTTCAATTTCAATCTCATCCAAAAAACAATCAAACATCTTACAAGGAACAACAATATTGAGAATAGCAAAGCAATAGCAGAAAAATGTCAGTAGCAATGGAAGAAACAGATACAAAATGAAGAACTACTTCAGAATAATAATAAAGCTCTTGTATAGCGCAATTCCTAAAAAATGATTGTTCCGCATCAAAGGTTATTACCCCTGGTCACTGAGCATTTATTTCATTCCTAAACCATCTCAGCTCCCTGGGGAGTATACAGTATGTGCTGTCAACACCCCAAGCTAACTCAATCACAAGAACCATCTCTGCCCTCACCCATTTACTCGTGGGGAGAAGAGACGCAATTATAGTTAAGTATCCTGCTCAAGGACACAAGTGTCATGACCAGAATTCGAACCCCCACACCCTGATGACTTAGCCACCAGAACTTGAGTTCGATGCACTCGGCCACAACACGCCATTAAAATCAAATAAACAATTAACAGGGCAGTTCCACAGATAACCACGTAACAATGACAACAGGAAACAGCAGCCTGGTTTTCTGAATGATTTTCATGACATGAGATTTAAATGATGAAATAATAGCATTGAGATAAAAAAAAATCATTTTGATTTTTACATTTACATCGATGTACGATAAGCACTGTACACTCAGTTCTATCCGAGTCCTGCATATTCTAAAGCAGATGTTCAAACTAGGCCATAGTACCCACTGCTAATTACAGGATTCGAAACGGCCTCTCAACAGCAGGCATGCTAAGTGGTCTAGTGGTTAAGACATCTGCTCTAAAATGCCAAGGTTGTAGGTTTGAGTCCCACCAGAGTAGCCTTTGGATTTTTAATACGACTTTATATGTTGAATTATTCTATTACATAAACAAACATCAACATATTAAGACATAAAAATGATTCAGAAAACTGTATTTTTGATTCCCGTGGTCAATGTTACTTGGGTAAACTTTAGAATTGCCCAAAAGAATGTACGATTGTGTATTGTACCCTATTGATTCCCCGGTCTTCAGGCTTCTGTGCATCCTTCATCTGCTTGATGGCCTCGATCAGCTTCCGTAAGAAGCTACAGTTCTCACTCTTGGTGACGAGCGGTTCCAAGATGAACCACACACATCTGTGTAACAGGGGGAACAATAACAAACAATTGTAATTACAAGTTTCTATACATTTTAGCCAACATAAAAACAAATCTATTGGAAAACCAAACTGTGCAGTTATTGGTAAAATGGTAGTTCATACTACTTGCATATCAAAGGTATGAAATGATATTGGAAATGATAAACAATTTTTCATTTTTCATCACCATCAGGTCCTCCTATAAACTAGTCATAGGCACGTCCATTAAAGCCCCAGCTCAACATTGGTAAACTGACTGTAATTGCTTCCAATCTTTGCACAAATCAAGATATTTGTAATAAAACCAACCTGTGAAAATGTCAGCTCATTTCCTTGTTTTATTTGCGAGAAAATGATGAAAATGCACTCAGCATTTTTGTAAGCCTTCCTATAGGCAGAGTTTTCGTCTAACTGAGACGAAAATTACTTTTGAATCACATTTCATGTATTATTTAAAAAACACTTCAGGCAGAAATTTTTCAAGGAAAGTTAACTACCATAATTATATTTATACCATATAAGGTATATGTAAATCTGTGAACATTTATGTTTTTCTTCTTACCAGCGTTAAGCTGGGGCTCTAAGCAAACACAAAATGGGATTTTGTTAGCATTCCTGCTTGAATGTACATTTGACAAATCATTCTTGCATCACACACTTAGCGATAAGAAACTGAAACAGAGCTGTGAATAAATTTTGGACAATATGTCAAGTAAAAATGTGATATATCTGAGGTAGTGAAATAAATTCCACATGGATTGTATTTAGACTTACTCTTTGGTGTCCCGCAACCCTTCCATATCCTTGAGATTGGTGAAATCTGGATCATGAGCAAGGAGGTGGATGGTGTAGGGAATGACATACTCTGGTAGAAGAGTTAATGCAAGGGCTGAAAGGGGAAATAATAAACAAAGAAGTTACAAGTGCATGATAAATGTGACTTCCTTCCTTGTATTTCCTACTCAATGTATTTCCTAATCCAAAAAATGACTTGGATATAAGATGTGTATGGTAGCAATTCCAGAGAATTCATTCTGTTTAACCAGTTAATGCCAGATGACGTTTAATGCCATTATTTTCCGTGCCAGAAAACGGATGACATGTACTTTGTGTTTTTGTGAGAATTCTGAAGACCAGAATGAAGGTAGCCCAGACATACTATTCCGGAGAATGTACAGTGCATGCACCCACTGTGCAACGCTTAGTTTCACCCACACAAAGAGGAGAGGTGGTACTGAAAATAATGCTGAATTTCTCCCTTTATACGGGGGTTATTGTGTAATCCCCGATTCCAGACCTTTGTCCTTTTGTTTCAAAAAGAGGATTACGAGGCATCAAGAGGTTTCCACCATTGTATATATCATTGCATTTCGGCTTAAGGGAGGCAAGTCCGAGTGAACCGAGATTCTGGCCTGGTTCTGGTCTTGGGACCAATCCTCGGCCGTGTTTCATGGCCGATGTTTAATCTTTCACGGTGCGTGAATGTGATATTTTCTCAATAAAGAAACAACGAATCCTGGTGCTTCAAAGAAAATCTTAGCTTTCTCAAGTCGGGGTTTCTTTGTGCCAGTGGTACTTGCAAAGAAAAATGATTCCGGCAATTCCAAGAAAATAATCCCATTAGGCTGGACGGGGGAAAAAAAAAAAAGGAAGATTCCCGGATCTAACTGGTTAATATGTTGGTCATGTGATATCCAGTTGATGAGTAAATGCATCATATGACAGCACAATGGTTGCAAATGGAGGCAATTCTACTTCTGGCTCAAAAGTCAGCATACATTTGTGTTACATTTAACCTGAACTATTTAACTTTTCACTTCACAGCTCAACAGGCTACAAGTCTCGCGCGAACTGAACATTCTGAAATCCCTTGGTTGTTCAATTACTTTGTCTTACTGCAGGCCGGCTACAGAAACCTTACAGATCTGTTTTAAAACAATTTAAACTTCGGGAAAACTTTGGTCTAGAGATGAAACCCTCTGAAGTTTTAAGATGTTTTATGTTCAGAAATGGTTTGGAGTCCCGAGACCGATATCAAAAGTAAAGTTAGTAATATATCCTTACCATTTTCCACATTGTGTTGTTTGATGTAGTCCCTCCTAATCTGTATATTCTTGAGTAGGCACTGCTTAGCCTTAGCTCGACTCTCTTTCACTGGGTCTTTAACACAGAGGCTGAAAATGGCTAAGTAGCTCAGGGGAAGACGCAGGCAACTCAGACCCTTATCCAGCTTGCGGGAAAAGCATTCTCTGACTTGGTAACACTCATCCTGTTGAAAAAAAGTGGAGTTTTATTTTTGTAAACGATTTTTTATTTAATTTTATTTTTTCAAGCAGTTTTATTTAATAAACAACATTGTTTGCTTAACATCCATGTGACAGGGAGGGCATCAAGAAAAGTGTAAACTGTTTTTACAAATAAGTATTATAATCGTGCAAAAGCCAAACTTCAAAGATTCTCGCAGTGGATTGTCCAATTACAGTAAAACAAACATTATAAAAAACTTCTAAATTTTTAAAGAATTTACAAAATATCTTGTGTATTCTGTGCATGCCAAGCTCCATCTGATTTCACATTTTAAAAATTTCGCATTTACAACATCACAAGGTTCATTTGCCTTTGGTCCTACTTGTAAACTACAATAATTTGATCATATTGATCATGTTCAAAGCCCAACACTGCTGAAAATCAAACACACTGTTTTATCTCAGTGTAGTATACTGGGTAGGCACACACACTATTGTGGGGACATTTAAAAAATGGAACAAAGGTCCCCACGTTTTTCTTTGTCAAACCCTGTCCCCACAAGGTAATTAAATAGAAAAGCAGGGTTCTCCCCAGGGTTTTTCAAAACTGGGGGGCATTCTGCACCCACATTTTGAAAGTGTGGCCGAAGCACGCTGAATTGGTAAGAGGTCCTTGGAATGTTTTTATTTTATGTTAATGTTTGGTTTGAAAAGCTCTACTGTGCAATCTGGAACATTTAAAATGGTTTTATGTTAGTTTTTTTGTTTGAATTTGATATTAAAATCTTAAAAAAAAAAATTTTAAAACATATTTATTTATTTATTATTATTTTTTTTTTGCGTATCGGCCGTAATTTCTGCGTATCGGCCTGATACGCTAGCTTGTGCATGGGGAGAACCCTGAAAAGGGAATAATAGGTCCCAACAACTCGGTGTTAAAAAGAATACGTGTACTTACATTGATCATTAGTGCAAGGAGCTGGAACTGTTCGATGGATATAAGATCATGGTAAACGGGTACCTGAGCCAGCTTCAACATGGCACAGCCAGCTGCTAGCCTCAAACGAGACATATCTGCTTTACTGCATTCAGAAAAGGTTATAAAAATAGAGGACATGTCGTCATTAAATGCTTACAACCCTCTGCCAGGCATATGATGATATTTGGTTGGGTAATTCTATCATCCATTCATGACTGAATGACAATTGACTGTATCATTTCATAGATAAAGTTAAAGATGATTGTTACAGCTCTGCAATCATAAATGCAATAAGGGTTCAAAGTTTACACTGGACCACAGGCCCGCAACCAGTTCTAGGCCCGACACAGTCTACTGACAGATACAATAGACCGATTGCACAACCAATGTTTACATGTCATCACGTGACCTATAGTGGGTACGAAGGTCTCTGGTACAAACTTTGGAATATTTTTCACAGATTTTGAGAAAGAAAAGCCTCGATCGAATAAAAATATGCAACAATCATCATGTACCATACCGCACTTTCCTAAGGAGGATGTCGTGCTTGTTTACATTTAAATCCACAATAGGTCACTTGACACATGTCGGTCTATTACATGTTTTACCTAGTGTGAATTAATATTACAAGTAAGCATACCTTGCATTGTACACCTGAAATAGTCAGAGACCAGAGACGCTGTTGTATAGAAAGGCTTGGATTCTAAGAATTGCTTCTGAATGAAGCAACCAGTTTACATGGTTTATATTACACCTTGGGAAACAAAGTGATAAGGTGAAAACTGCTACCACACCCATCCACAAACACTAGGGAGAGTCCTGTTAAGTTTTTGCTTTACACTTTTTAAGAGAGAGAGAGAGCGGATGGGGCTGGGATGGGTAATCGAGAAGGAAATGGTGATAGCAAGACCATTGAGTGAGTTACCTGATAGCCTTTCTCTCCATTAGGTCACCTTCGTTCTTAATCATCGTCATGAGTAGACGGATGGTAGAGACACAGGGTGAGGTGTCCTGGGTATTACGCAGTCCCTCTAACCATTGGACAAGCAACTTCATTGCTCGAATCTACACGTACAATGTTAAACACGTCATTCATTAACAGACAAAAGTTATTGTTGTGCGCAACAACTCTGACACTGATGAGGCCAAAGGGGCCACAAATGGCTTATATCAAAATGCCTCAAACAGCCACAAGAGTTTAACCTACTTCTGTTCAACATGAAAGATCACTCGGTCATGTCCATAACACACTATGTATCAGTTTTAAAAGAAAAACAATTTCTGGTATTTTTCAAATATTTTCGGCTTAAAAGGGTACGTTAAAAACAGGAAAATCAGTCATTTCTGGGTGTATGGCAGTGATTATACAGAAAGGCATGACGGAAAGCAAGCATTCGTTAAATGGTGCATTGGTTAAGCAATTCATCAGAATAACCAATACAAAATGGCAAAATACATCACTAAAAAATAGGTTGGGGTGAATAGATTATCACTGCTGATGATGCAACAGACAAATTTATAGTGAATGTAAGAAAGCAAAATATTTGTTCAGAGAAGTTTTTAAATATATTTAAACATATTTCAAATTTGATAGCCAGAACATGAATCAATCACTCAGGTTACAGATCAAACAGGTAAATTCATAATATAACCCATCATAAAGGAGCAAAATGATAATATACAAATAAAAAACATGTACATTGGATTATGGCACAACAAAACAATATGGAAGAGATTTACAAAGTTCTACTCTGTGTAAATGTGGCAATACATTATGCAAAGGTTCAAGATAATCAAAACACAATCAGAGATGTATAGGGGAAAAAATCTACAACAACAAAATTATGCTCCTCTATAAGAACTACATGACTCTGCAAAGAAGAAACAAAACACAAAATGGCACAAACATTATTATAAGAGACTTTATATCCACAATGATAACAAAATATTTATCTGTGACTTAAAATTCACAAGAATCAGTGTTATTGGAACCAATGAAACAGTATTACGCTCAAAGGAGAAGTAATTTTCATTTTCATCAGGAATGCAATTCAAGAAGAAACATACTATACAAAGGACATTATAAATGTACCAGCACATTGCAACACAATAAAGCAAGTATTTTACTGGACTTTTTTTGCAAAAAGTAAGCACAAATATTAACCTCTTCAGCAATATGAATGGCCGCAGGCACATTTTGATTTGCAAAGTTGACCAGTCATTGACTGTCTTTTATTGGCTATGTTCAACCATACCTTAGCCAGTGTTTCCTCCGCGACTTGGTTGTCATGGCACCAGATGCCCTTAGTCGGTGTCCCTTCAGTCTGGTCTTGCATCAGGAGTCCCTTTACGATACAGCTGGCTATCATGGGCTTCATACTCAGACAGAACTGCTCTGGGACCAGCTTGGCGAGTTCCCCAACGGCCGTCAGGGCAGTCAGATGGTGTTCATGGTCCAGATTTAGGCATTTGTGGAGGCTCTAAATAGTGTAGGTGAAAACAAATCCTGGTCTATAAAAGTTCCTACAGAGAAGCATATTTTTTTTTTGGGGGGGGGGGTGTTTTATTGATAATCGATTAACCCTTTGTAACCCTAAATCTACAACAACAAAATTTAGTGGAATCAGCTAAGTTAAATGGATTCAGTAAAGCTTCTGTACCATGGTGTTGAGCATATCAATGTTTTTTATCATAATCCAAAAAGCAGGGATAATATTTAGCCCTTGTGAAAAAAGTAGGGACATTTTATTGAGAACAAGGGCTGACCATTACATGGTACAGGTTTTGATAGGCTTTTCAGGGTATTTAATAATGATTTCCCTGATTTTTCTGAGGGCAAAAAAAAAAAAAAAAAAAAATCAGAAATCAGATGTAAGTAGGAAGAATAGCATGCCTGAAAAAAGTCCATAGTAATGCAAAGTCTTACACACAAACATAATTCAAGATGAAACAATTAACCGATAATGGGTCGTAGCACCAAAATAGTCAGCACATTCTTGGCTACTCACGTCATACAGCTGCTGGAAGACAGCCACTTTGTTCTTGCTTAGGACAGCATTAATGCAGCGGACGGCATGTTTGGCTTGGGAAGGAGTTCCCGTCTTAGCTTTGCTTAACAAGATGGGTAAGAGGCACCTGCACAATAAGCGTGAAATCAGATAACATGATCAATAGTTGAATCGTTCTGTACTACACTGGAATCCAAAACAACCTATAGGGTGTCGGGTGAAATTCGCTTTAAAGGATGTGTACTGTTCTCAAATACAATGGTTTTGATTTATGCCTTAGATTTTTATTAAACAATCAATTGGTTTGGGAAAAGGATTTTGTGTTTTCCTGTAAACTGATGAATTTTGTAAGAACACATGTTTGACATTCACTTTGGTGTCCTAAACCGTTCAACAGTTCAACCATAATAATCGTACATGTACACTGGTGACATTTTGACATTGTATAAAGGTTTTGACATTGGTGGTGAAATCATGCCAGTGGCCAAATTTGTTTTCCAGGCGCTCCACAAGGCTATCATATATTTAAAGAAAATATATCAAATATAAAGGTATAAATATATAAAGGTTTTGACATTGGACATGTTGGAGGCGAAATCATGCAAGTGGCCAAATTTGTTTTCCAGGTGCTCCACAGGCTATTATATATTTAAAGAAACATATCAAGTATAAAGATAGATGTAGAAAAGTTTCTTCACACATTGTTCAATACTTTATAAGGTATATCTTACACCATTTGAGTACATAACACATCCTTTAACAAGGTCTTACCACATTGATTTCTTTAGTTCAAATTCTATTTAACCATGGAAGGAGCTTCCACTAAAACAACAGTTTTCAATTGTTCCACGGTTAAGTAAACAAAAATTCCACACTACTATCACAGTAATGAAAACAAGAGTACACCTCTACAATCAAAAGTCAAAGGGTATTTTGTGCACAATCTGGCTATGAACAAGTCTATGGGTACGTTTCAAGTCTAAGGGCACGTCTCCCTAAAGGTTACACTCTCGGTAATTGCTATTCTACAATAACCCTTCTACAAGTCAACTAAACTGTTGGGAACCATTCAACTGCACAGGTTATATATGACATAACAACTGTGCAGAGAAATGTCCATGTATGTGTACTGTGCAGATACAACCATTACTGATATGCATTTCTAACACTGCACTCAGGCATGATATTTGGCCCCCAAAAAATGTAGGAAAATTTGATTGAGTACGAGGGCTGACCTATGTACGTATATCATAGGCTTTCATAGACTTTACAGGCTATTTAATAACAATTTTAATGATTTTTCTGAGGGCAAAAGAATCGGAAAACAGATTGAAGTAGGAAGATTATCATGCCTGGCAACTTGAAAAAAACTTACGATGAAATGTTGGAAAATTCTTTCTCCAGATTCTCTCCAGTGTTGATGAAGATCTGGAGTGCAACGTCAGACACGGAGTCGTCGTCGTGTTTCAGCATGGATATGAGCTGGGTAAAGCAGCTCTCACTCCTAAAGGCATTGGGAAACACCATGGACAGAATCTGCAATTCAAATATAAACACACTGATTGTTAATACCATACAACTCTTACTCCTGACTATAAAGTCAGTCTACAGCTTAGGTAGGTAATAAGGAATAGTAACTTTGGGTTGGAATATAATCTAGTTAACTAAGAAAATGTTTCACTACCGGTTCTTTTCAGAACCACAGCTCATTTAATAGAAAGATTATTTGCATAAATGTTAATGCCAGTACCTTAGTTTCTAGTTTATTAATTTGCATTATTGTATGTTTATCTATTTGTTGTTTTTTTAATTAATCCCATTTCATATTGTAAAATATTTTGCAATTCAGAGATAACTGCACAAGTGGCAGGCAGAACACACCTGTAGTAGTTTAAGGCCCCTGACTTCAGTCTGCTCCTCAGCCCGGTCTTCAAAGTCATCAGCTATGCCCTCCACATGGTCAAAGACAATGGTGACCAGCTCCTTGACTGCGTTGGCGTCTACCACTAGTGGGGATGTTCTTTCCATCAGGGTCTTGATGGTATCATAAGCTGGTGTCTGCTGTGTGCCTGTGCTGGTGCCAAACTTCTTCATGACTTCACCCTGGAGGAGGAGGAGGAGGAGGAGATTGAAATCAAATCAGATGCCCCCAAAAAAATAATAATTGAAAAAAAATCTTCACTCCCGTAAATGTTTGAGGGAAAACTGTGCAGTTTCAATCTTAAAGATGTCGCTGCTTCCGCCACATACAAAACACACAACCAACCAAACAGCAGTTTGGCTTTTGTATTTTGTCTAAAGGGATTTGAAGAGACAAACATTTGCCACACTTTTGGACCTGTTAGCCAATGTTGTGATTAGCCAATGCATTATTAAAGGTTGGCAGCTTAAAGAAATAAGTACTTAATTATCCTATGTCTCTTTTAGACCAAATTCTAAGCATAAAGGTGTGACTACTTACAACTGACTGTAGCGCCCTTCTACAGGTGACCTTGGGGTCTACAAGCTTGTCCAGTGCAGCTCGGACCTTAAGATCTTCCTCCAGCACAGCTGCTAGTTTCTTGAGATGATCAACAGCTTTGGCTGGATCGGGTAGATGTTCTTTGGAAATAAAACACAATCAATAAAGGTGTCAGAGTTGATTGAAAAATCTAAGCTACAAATATCTTTACCCACAATCTAAAAGAAATGGGGGCCAGGAAGACACTGAATGCAAATGTAATTTAAATGTTATCATTTATTTAAAGTATGTAGAAACAATGAAGAAAATATGGAGTAAACTATGATCAATGACCATGATGTCCAAACCATCTAACAACTTTGAATGCCACACTGTATAAACATTGTTTACGTTGTACTCTTCTGCCTCAGTACCACAGTTAGACTCAATTTCACACAACACTAAGATTCATCTTGAGATGAGTTGTCAATATCACCAAAGTAGTTTGTATTGTGACATCATACTTTGCTTAGCAATTAAGATTTGTACACATCTTAAGATCAATCTTAGCTTTATGTGAATTCATTCAAGCCCTGGTCGTTTACAATGTAAAACTTGTAACAATCAAAACTGAATGAGAACAAGAGACAGATATTGCTAAAAAGGATTTGGCTTAGGTAAAGATTCCCAGCACTACACTGTTCAGTGAACACGCGCAAGGAGACTGCATCTTTAATACTACAACATGATTCCAACTAGCGAAGGAGAATATCAATAAGGCAAGTAATTAAGACTTACTTGAGATGGCGACCAGCTTAGGATCAATTAAGTTGGCCTTCTCATCTTTTTCTTTCTTGAAACATTCCATCAGCTCCCGGACTTGAACTCGAACGATGTGCTGACATTTCATCATCTCAATCAGAGCTCTGCATGTAAAAAGACAGCAATATGATTCTTAGCAACAAAATAAATTTGAATGGACCTGCATAAACCTGTATCAAAAATGAAAAAAGATAAGAAAAAAGTACTGGTCTTCTCTTTGCCTTGAGATCAATGGAATCTCATTGTCTCAAATGTGCCAATTGTTTCAGTTGTGCAGTTTTGAATCTATCAAGGTCAGGCATAGATCTGGAGATTGATGTTATGATTGAACGTAGATAGCTTACTTGACAGCAAAGCGGTCCACTGTAGCAAAGAGCTGTAGCAGTCTCTGCATACGTGGCTTCACCTCCAGAGTGTAAGGTACGAGTGTACTGGTGAAGATCCTCTCCACAAGCAGCCTAGAAAAAAAAAACATAAATCGATAAATGGAATGTTTAAGATTTCAGGTGACTCTCTTATTTCACTTCAGAAATTTAATCTACCAAAAGTAAATTTTTCTCCCGAGTTGTAAACCAGGAATAAGGGCGCGTCTTAACAGTGGAATGTTCTGGTGATCCATTGGATTGTGGGTGTATGCCCACAGGAACATTCTTACTTAGAACATGCCCGACAACAATACATAAGCAATTATGCAGTGTTTTCTCAGGAAGCATTTTTCATAGGTTAGCTTATTGGAAACATAGGATTGGAATGAGTTTGCTCTTCCATAAACCAATGATAGTTTTATCTTTAAGGCTTCCTCAACACCAATTTGGTTTTTAGTTCAAGTCTACAAACAAGTTACAGACACATGTAAAACAACATGTGCACGTGTGAGGGTACATAGAGTTGTTAACAGCTTACCTGTCTTCAATACAAGGCTGGTAGTACATATGTAGAACCTTATCTTTAATCCAGATGATACGCTTGTATTCTGACCTCAACAACTCCTCATTGTTGAACCACTTCTTATAAATGTGTGCTAGGCCTAAGACAGCTTCTTTGCGGATTTTCCACTGGGGGGGAAAAAAAACATAAAGAGATAAATAAGTATTTTTTTCAGTAAAATTTATTAGTTTTACACTGGATTGCTCGTACCACTCAATATTATAAATGCGACTAGCCAGCATACTTTCTAAGCAAGCGGTCACATATCACAGTGGCCACCGTTGCTGATAACCCAGGCAGTCATGTATCATAACACAGTGTGCCTCAATACTATCATGGGAGGTTTATAAACGAGGCGTTCATGCTAACCTATGGTGGCTAGGTACATCGGTTGACCATGTATATGTAGTGGCTTTACAGTTCCTACCTGCTCCTGATTTGGGATTATTCTCCCACATTTGAAACTTAACAATCTTCATCATCTCCTCTTCACAGGTATCTTCAGGACAATGGGTTACAGTACTAGTTGCTTTTGACGACTATTTGGTTTCATTACCAACAAGATTTAATAAAAAAAGAAAATCAAGACTTACTTTCTTATCGAGAGTGCGATCTTTGATAAGTGTTAGCATCTCATCGCTGATATTGGTGATGTCTTTCTTGGCAGCCTTCGCTATGGCTGATACCACCTCTTGCCTCACCCCTTCATCGACGTCATGGACGCGCTCTCGTAATTTTTCTAAATTGGAAAAAAAGACAAAACAATAACATTGCTAAATGACATGACTGATCTCAACTTCAATGTTAAAATAGCTTTTAAAGCTAAGAGATGAAATACACATTAAAATGAACTTTAACCACTCAGTCATTCTAATCCAGTTTCATTTTAACAGATTTCTTGTAACTGAACCCCTTGTAATAGAAAAATAAAGTGTACAAAATATACTTCAGCAGACAGAAAAGCAGGAATGATTCCACAGGCTATGTACAACATTAATAGAAAACTAAAATCTATGAGAGCAAAAAAAGTAGACTCTGATGTAGACTGCAGGTTACTTACCTATCAGATCATGAAGGAGGTAGGAATGATGCATGATGAAATCTGATACAAACTTGACACATGCTGTCCGGATACCCACGCTGATGTCACTGAACCTGGGTAAACAGTTGTGTTTATATGTCACTAAACAATGTTATGTTTAATAAAGCTGCATGGCCTATGATCAGAGAATTTTTGTCAACTCAGAGTTGAACAATGCTGAGGGTCTGTTGGATAGTCATTGTATTGCCATTCCTGTTACTGATTGTGCTTAAAAAAAGACCAGGCTAATAATCCCCACCCTCATAGTAACAGTGCCAATGAGGGCAACACATACAGTACATGACAGGGAACACAGTAAATGGGGCCACTTATCAACCATCACCTTAACAGTTTTTCCAATGGTTGTAACTTTTTTTAAAGTATCTGAAACCACCCAAAAATGTTTCAACATGTGAAGGGACAAGCGGGATTATATTGAGAATAGTTTGAGTTGACTAGGATTATAAATTTTCTAATAACTCTTAAATTTTATTCAAAAAACGGACAGAAAATACAGATAGATTTTTCCGTCCAATTTTGATGAAATTTTGAGGGTGATTTTAAAATAAAACTAAAAACAACAAAAGGATCAACACAAAGTATTTTCAGTATCAGCTTTCATGTCCATTCACATGTTGAAAAAACACTTTTGAATGGATGCAAAGTGGAACCCATTTTTGTGTTTCCTGTCATATGTAATGCATACATTTCCACTCTGTCTCAAATGCAGCAATCCAAATGCAGGCCTCGATTTTAAGAAAAACGGGGGCGGGCCTTTGCTGGCCAAATTAGAGAAATGGCATGCTGGCCAAGTTGGTAGTGACAGTGCAATTTTTTCTGAAGGGCATGTTGGCCAACTCAACAGGGCATGAGGCCAATGGCCTCGGTTAAGATCAAGGCCTGCAAATGATATCAGCTTACATTTTGTAAGACTTGTGATTGGTAAATGCATTAATAAAGACGCAGAGTTTAGTGTACTTCGTAATTGTTACAACTAAAACCTCCTTCAGGCGTGTATTTTCACAGAGGCTATGCTACTGTTACCCGTCTCAATGTCGGTGCCCATTACAAAAAGAACGTTGGAAATTGGAAAACGAAGTTAAATATAGGTTTTTATCTACCGGTACGCACTAATCCTCCACTCAGATTGCTCAACGGGAGTGTGATAATAAACCATATCATACTCCCAGTAGTCTATATTGCACTCTGCGGATTGTGAGTATCATGCATCACGCTCCGTATATGGACAGAGCAAAATGAGGCTCTAAAATTTACATGTTGCACGTTGAAATAACATTCAAAGTTGTATTATCTACCAGTTTACAGGAAGATACATTTCTTATCACACATGCGCTCGTGGAATACGGAAAAGTTTAGCCCGTATCCCAAAATTTATCCCATATACAGTAGCACTGTACTTTCCCGTATTCAACTCATGCTTGTGTGATAACTTATAATATCTAGATTTGTTAATGAAGTAACTTGGACATTATCTTTTGTCTTTCAGAAGTTAAACAAATAAAACAAGAGCGAAAAAGACAAATATATATTTGGTATCCAGTCCCTTACCTGCCAAGAAAGCAGTTCCACAAGGGTTTGTTTTGGGATGCCAAGTCAGAGTCTTTGTTGGAGAACATCTGGCCAAGAAGGTTGGTGACAGCTAGTCGCTCCCTCTCATCATTGCTCTGTACACAAAATAATCATGTGAAATTTACAACTACAAGTCAATCAAAAGTGCAATTAAGTTTTTCTTCAATCAAGGATGGAATTATTGTACCGGGAATATTAGATATTAATTCGAAAAAAAGTCCACCTGATAATATTATTTCGTCTATAATTTATGCTGTAAATGTATAATCCATGACCTTCCTTTTTCTGACATCTTTAAATGCTGAGCCATCAGGAATGCAATTGCAATTAAAACAAAAACAGGAAACATTCAGGCAAAGCAAGACTTTGTAGCGTGTTTTTCAATTGTCAATGGCATAGCTCATTGAGACGTTATTGTGAAATACGCTATATAAGAACTATATTAAAACAAAAAATAACAGGTAGTAGACGCACTTATCTAAATAATTAGGCACCTAAACAGGCCTCGATCTTAAGAAAAATTTGGACAGACCTTTGCTGGCCAAATCAAAGAAATTGTACAAGGGCATGCTGGCCAAGTTGGTAGTGACAGTGCAATTTTTCTGATGGGCATGCTGGCCAACTCGACAGGGCATGAGGCCAATGGCCTCGGTTAAGATCAAGGCCTGCCTAAATGCTTAAACATTTAATGGAGGAGCAGAACAGAGCCACATGTACATGTAGTCCACAACAGAATACATTGCCTTGACATACTTTCTCCAATGTATACAGCTGAAATGGATGACGAGTACTACATTTTCTATTGTGCATTTACACAAAAATAATAGTTCAAGACCCTACCTTGAGTTTAAATTCTAGCTGTGGTAATACTGACAGCAGCAGTGTGCTGGATATGGTGTTCAGCTGGTAGATGAGCTCGTAGGTGTTGCTAGCTAACTCCGTCTCAGTCGTCTTCCCCAAGATCAAAACATTGTTGAAGAACTACATGGAATATTTAAGGCATTAGCACAATAACATGTACTTTTCATCATAATTTATTTGCATTAATAAAAAAAGTACCAAAGTTCAAAGAAAAGGGTTTTACTTAAATTTTAATACACAAAAAGTGATCCAAATTCACTGATATGACTAACAAACAATGGTCAAGTAGAATTATTACAACAATGAATAATGGCAGAAATTAAAATTGTACAGTACACAAAGATCAAAGCACAAGGAATTTAAAATGTAATTATTGATCAATAAAATACACAAGTATTCCTGTAAAATACAAAATGACAAATAAATCATCTTGCCTGGTTCACAACAAAAAATACACGCAATGTAAATATTGTAAAAATTGAATGCAGGGATAATTCAACACATTAAACAGATTTAAACAAAGAAAACTACTGCAACATCATCGCATACATATCAGAAAGTACAGCAAAATAAAACTGACCCTACAAAAATGCAAGTCATGAGATTTTATCATACACAAAAAATGAAACCTTATTCATAATGGTAATAAATTTACATACTAACTTACACGCTTTTGTTCTACACATAATATTTTTGTATATTACACACACACGTCACCCACACAGATTTGTGCACACTGTTCATTACAAAGTACAAAGTGAATGCATATTATGAAAATTGAGTTCACTTTGTTAAGGCAGTTGTGTGAATTTGAGGGTTTGTTCGACCGTATAATTAACTTGAAAAAAAGCAAAGCGTAGTGGAAAGACGACCTGGGTTAAGGGGAAAGCAAACCAAATACTTTGAAGATGGAAGGTGGCAACAATACGTTTTCTTTTTGTACATAAATCTGATCATGTGTGCAATAAAAACAATTAAAAAAAGCCATCCCAAGCCTAATGCAATCTACATGTTGTAACACTCACTGCTTGTATAGATGGCTCAATACTGGTAGCCGTCCTTTTGACCAGCTCCTTGGCCATCTGGAAAGCATGCGGACTCTCTGCCTTCTTGGAATCCAAGAGATTAGCCAGAATGACTTCTAGGAGGTCAGGGGGCACGGCGTCATTCTCGCTGATAAGGGGACACATGACATCCAGCATGAAGGTACGCACCTTGGGTGAGTGATGTTCACTTGGGAAAAAAAGTTAGATAAGAACTTCAAAGAGGTAAACTAAAAAATATAACTAAAAGTATAACTTTCCCCCCTTTTTTTATAAGGTCAAACAAAGATAGGTATCTCAAAGGTTCCATTGGACCAATAACTCACTTTGCAATGCTGAAGAAAACATTAAAGAGTTCCACAAAGATCTCATTGCAATCCTCCAGCTCCATGCAGATGTTATAGGACTTCACCATGGCCAGATTCTCCAAAAGGTAGAAGTAGCGCTTCCAGGAAGGGCCGTCCACGTTCTCCAGACCCCACAGCTGCTTGTTAAGAAACTGGAAGATAATCTGCACGGGATATCAAAAGATGAAATACATTGGAGGACTTCTAATAAGAATAAACCAGACGGGCAGTCAAGTGCAATGGACTCAAGCTCTGGTGTTTCTGATCAGCAGAGTGTGGGTTCGAGTCCCGGTCTTGACACATGTGGCCTTAAGCAAGACACTTAACCGTTATTGCTTCATCCTTTGGACCATACATGTACATGTAGGTCCCATGCATTGTGTAATGCATGTAAAAGATCCCTTACACTTATCGTTAAGAGAAGGGGTTTGCCCAGGTGTTTCTGGCAGTGACTGCAAACCCCTTCAAGGTGCTACATAAATGGGTCTCACAATTCAAAAACAGGTCTTAAAAATAATACAAGCGCCTTGAGTACCAGACTGTTGGTAGATATGTGCGCTATATAAGACTCTGGTATTATTATTACTATAATTTTTAAAAGGTATTCAGGGTGCGAAATTAACAGTTGCCCGGGGCAACAAAAAATTCATCCGGGCAACAGTTGAGCTGATTGTGGTTGCCCGTCGAGCAACCTTATAATTAAGGCCTACCATTATGTATTATTGTGCAAGCTCAAGGAATTTTGTTTTTGCATTTTTCGGGCAACCAAACTTTCTTCAGGGCAATCTGAGTTTCAGCTCATGGTTGCCCTGGGGCAACCAGCTATTTTTCTTAATTTTGCACCCTGGTATTATTTAGGGCCTATCAACAGAGTAAATGGTAGAGAGTGATTACCATGGATGTTGGGTTCATACAAGTATATCATTTGATTTACACATGAACTTTAAAAAATCAACACTGGCTTTGAATTTGAGTCACTGAGAAGAGTAAATTAAAAGATAAACTGAAATATTTAGAATTATTCCTTCATTGATAACATAAGAAATTTCTTCTTAGGAAAGAAGTGGTAGACATCATACATGAGATAATCAGGCTGGTTTATTCTCTTAAATACTTTGAATTCATATATGATATGCTTCAGAGATTTCATGTACATGTAAAAGTAAAAAATAAAAATCACAGGTAATCACAGAACACCCATGACTTACCCTTAACTGTTCAGCGGTTCGGTATGGTGCTTCTGGGGCAAAGACACGGAAGATATCAGCAATGCAGCATGCAACCAGCAGTCGGACATCCTTGCTGGTGTGCTTGAAGAAGAAGTTACTAATGAGATAAAGAGCTAGGGGCTCATACTGGCCAGCCTCTTCTTCCTGTTCCATGTCTTGGAAGGAACGAGCAAGCACCTAAGTAAGACAAAAGCACCATCATGACCATCCTTGAAACAGACATGTACAACATGGTGTACACAAGTCATTTCATTTTTTTCAATAAATGGGCATTAGCCTTGACATGCTTGGAATTTTGTCATTTTAAGGGCAAGGCCACCTTGACCTTCTATAGGTGCAAATTTTGATGGGCACCAAAGCAAAAGGGAAGGGCACAAAGGCCAAATTGAAAAAGCAAAAAGGTTACGAAGGCAACATTTTTTGGTGAAAATACAAAACACAGACCAACCGTTTCAGATAGGTCTTCAACAATGACAGTAGATACATCTACCTTTCATGACAGAGAAATGTTTATAAATTATGTATTTTACATGTACAAACGTGTGTGTACACACTCCTTATGTTTTGTGTACATGTACATGTACATATAAAATGTATCTGTGCACAAGTAAACATTTTGTAATATTTGTGTTTGCAAAATGAAATGCTTGGGGGGGGGGTTGTTTTGGGTTTTTTTTCTCGATTTGTTTTGAAAGGCAGTAAACAATATTTTAAACTTTTTGTTTCCTCTTTTCAAATTTCAAATGTTTAACAATTATCATTTATACCCTGTAATCAGTTGTGCACAGAATCTTGCTAAATTCATCAGAATCTAATCCATATTACATATGGCACCTAAAAAAAATCACAACCAATTTGTGGAGTCTGGTGAAATTGATCTGCCTGACAGCCTAAACCAAGCATGAATGATACAAGTTTCACACAAATGAGATGTACGTGTAGGCCTACCTGTAAATATTCTGTGTAAACCATATTTTGTGAAAACCATAAAGCATATCCATCTTCGTACATGTTTTATTTTCTGGCCTAAGTCAACCCTTATTACAAGGTCCACCAGTGACTAGACTAACCTGTTTTCTTTATATCTACCCTAACCCATTGCAGCATTATACATTGAAAGTGCAAAATACAAAGCATTTACCATGTTTACTTTCACCTGCCATGCATGTACAATGTACAGTATTGTACACATGTATACCATAGAACTAGACAAAATGTACTTGCATTGTATCATGCTGGCTGACTAGAGCATTATATTTTAAACAAAACTCTTGATTTTACCTGTATCTGTACATATTTTTGTAAGCCTCCTGCATGACAAGTCCATGTTTGAGGCTTGTGCATGACCGAGGAACAATTTTATTTTTTAAAGAACTTCCATTTGTGTTGAAAATTACACACTAGTGCACAACATGTACATGAGCGTTTGCCTACACACATTTACTGATTGTACATTCACTTAATAGATTATTTAGTCACACAGAAAATAATTAAATCATCGAAAGGCAATGTAAAGGTCTCACATGCCTAAGTATGAGGCAGAAACAAATTGATCTTACCTTGAGTCTTCTAACAAGCTCATCTCTGGGGAGGTCTTGAGTGATCTCTTTAGACCCTTGGGGGTACACGATGGGGGACACCACCAGCCTCTGGTGCCCTCTGCTCTTTGACATCTTGACTCATCCAACTGAAAAAAACAAACAAAATGTTTTAGATTTGTAACAAAAAAAAACTTATAATTTTTCTGTGACCCCTGACGGGATGATTTTTCGGAATGGGCGGAATAATTTGTTCTTGAGAATATCATTGTCACAATGAAACCCTGACTAAACAAAGCATAGAAAACAATGGTTCTCATAAAAAGCACTGGGATTTATTGTTCTCTTTCGAGAAAATATGAGATCTGTTGAGCAAGAATCGCAAAACCTTGGCTGTAAGACAAGGCTGATAATCGTCCTCATGGTCAGAATCTATGCTGGAATCTCTGTTCACTCGGACTTGCCTCCTTTTGAGCCGAATACAATGATAAACAATAAACAATGGTGGTAGCCTATTGATCTCTCGTCGTCCTCTTTGTATAACAAAAGGACAAAGGTCTAAAATCTGGGATTACACAATAAATCTAAGCCCTTCCCATGAAATAGATGCTAGTTACATTCACACTGAGTACAGACACTATTGTTGGGCACTAGACAAAAAATGGTATGGTTGGCAAAATAGCAGGGTTTTTTTCAAAAATATTTCAATATCAAAAATTTCTGAGACAATTCATGATTCATATTTGTCTTTTTTACCAGATCGGCAGATGGTTATTGGTCTCCGATTCACTGTATGTAAATTGTTGATAGATGGCATATCGGCAACAATTTTTATTTTTTTTGATACAGCAATAATAGGAGACCCGCAATAATACGATATCGTCCAGTCATATGTTTTCGATCGCCATGTATTTTTGATCCCCCATTTTGATTCCCAATTACCACAAGACGGGGCGAGATCCACAGTGACCAGAACCTTTGTTCTGAAGTCCACACTCTATCACCAGGACTCAATATGTTGAGAACAAAGTTTCCTGTCCTGAGTGACACCCAGAAGTTTATAAAACGTTTAAATTTTGGTATAAATCTATTTTACTAACAATCAAATGTGTCAAAAGAATTTTTTTATCTATGGTCAAATAATATTCCAAATGCAAGTTTCATCTGACAGCTCAAGCTTCAGTCTCCTTGGTAGAACTTAGGATAGATCATGTGATGCTTTATTTAAGTGGGATTGTATGGCATGCCAATATTGCAAAAAACATTAAGTTTATCTGAAGTGGATATGAGTGATTTTTCATCATTTATTATATTGACCATCCAAACAGCAGAAGAGCCACCAACTACAGGAGAGGAATGGACAATATAGAAATATAAATACAAATATATTATAAATATAATTTAAGTAAAACAGTTATAAAAAATATATATATATTTATATTTGTTTTAATTAATGTTGACCTTTTCAAAGTATTAATAAAGAAAACAAACATTTAGAAAAAATATAGATCAGTATATTTATTTTATAGTACATGTAAATTGTAACAAAATGTAAAGAACTTTATTACTTTAACTAATTTGAGTCACTAAACCACACAGTGAGTGTGGATAGTACTTCTACCCTTTTTTTAAAGACATTTTGCACGCCATACTTGTATCTAAAAGTTGATAGAAACTGCCTCTCTAGCTCAATGAAAGGATCAAAAACATATGACAGTGCCTGCACATCGCATATGCAGAACCACTGTAAATGGCAGACATCTTTCAGAACGAAAGATTGCAATTTCAAGGATTTCAACATTTTATGAACTATAAGTGTCTTGTTAAAAGATAGTTAAAAAATAATTTAGTTTCTGTTTCCAAACAATTTTCCTGTATCCAATCGAAAACCCACAAGACAAGGATACTTTTAAAAAACGAAATTAAATTACCATCCTAACCTGGCTGTACCTACTAAATTAGTGCTAGTTATGCTAAGTACTCCAACTGTCTACACTACTACTAGCAGGCCTCGATCTTAAGAAAAACGGGGGCAGGCCTTTGCTGGCCAAATCAGAAAAATTGTACAAGGGCATGCTGGCCAAGTCGGTAGTGACAGTGCAATTTTTCTGAAGGGCCTGCTGGCCAACTCGACAGGGCATGAGGCCAATGGCCTCGGTGGCCTCGGTTAAGATCAAGGCCTGTACTAGGCCTATGACAAGACAAATGTTTTATTTAGCAATATGTATAATGTACTCAAACAATTTTGATCAATATATAATTTGAGCAATCTACACAAATTTTTTCCTTCCTCCATCATCATTTAACATGTTCAATCATAGTCCATGATTCAAAAGCCATTGCCCAGGCCAGGCATGCCATTGGCATTTCATTTAATATTATTAGTTATCACACAAGTGCGAGTGGAATAGGGAAAAATATTGCTCTGGAAGATAATACAACTATGAGTGTTGTCCAATAAGAAGCAATACGTTCAAAGCATAAAGTTTAAAACAATGTTTTGCACTGTCCGTAATGCTCAAAATACGCAGAGTGCAATAAAGACTACTGGGAGTATGATATGGTTTATTATCACACTCCCGTTGAGCAATCTGATTGGAGGATTAGCACGTACTGGAAGATTAATATATATACACATCGTGCCCTGACTAGTTTCCAATCGACACATATTTCTGATCATCAAATTTTTATTAAGGGAATAAATGAGTGGCGACGAGTTCTTAAACGGCCGTTTAAAACCGGCAGGGTCGTGGCCGTGCGATGAAGGCCCGAGCCGAAGGCGAGGGCCTTTATCGCACGGCCACGACCCTGTAAGGTTTTAAACGGCCGTTTAAGAACGAGTCACCACTCTTTTATTCCCATTCATAAATGCCCTTTTGTTAACAAGTATTGAAAAATATGGAAAACTGGTTTTAAAAAAGGTTTTGGATGGTTTCGTTCATTTGTCAGTTTGCAATTCATGTTCAGGGGCCCTGCTTTGCTTGTGCGTCTGGTTGTCGCCTCCCCTATGTGTGATTTGCACGATTTAGAGTTTCAAAACACGAAACCAGACTAAAGAACAGCAGTATCCGACTGTTGGTCGTCGCGGCGGCAAGGCTTTAGAAATACATTGTTTTCACAGTAAAATAAGAGGAACTGTATTAAAACTGACAACTGCTGAAGAATGGAGAAAGAATTTAAGAAATGTTAATGTTGATCTGATTGGTGAGTGCGATTATTTACAACAGTTTGGATTTGTTTTACCGTTGGAAGCTTGTTCCGTGTATCGATACAGTGTGGGCCCTCTGTAGTGTTAACGTTATGCAGTGCAGCGTCGCTGTTTCAAACTTTCAGTGTACAAAACTTCATGTATCATGGCAGACTGTCACATATGTAGGTGATTTTTCATTTTCTTGCTTCTATAAAGCTGTAATTTCATCACCTGTGCACTGCTGGAACCTAGGCCCATTTGAATTTGATGTTGACTGATCTCGGTCTGCTTTCTCCTCTCTGACATTGTTCTGCCTCTTCAACAATAACTTCCTCATCAGTTATATCGTCAATATCAAATTGAAGGTCAAAATTACATTGCAAGTTGTCACACATTTTAACTTAAATCCAATAAGTAAGTGTCTAAAAACTTTATCGTGCACAAACAAACCAGCAAATGTGAGCAGACGATATTTTCTGTACACTTTTGACAGTTCTTCAGCCTCGTCCAAAACATTGCTTTTTAAGTGTTTTTATTAAAGCTCCATTTCATTTCCTTATCAACATTTTCTCTTTAAAATATTATGATTTGACCTCATACATTTGTTGTATATTTGTGAAAATAACCATCTTTAAGAAATATTTATTTATTATTTTGAAAAAAAATAAAGTTATCCAAAATAATAAGTTAAAGGATAACAAAATCTCAAGTTTTGTTATTCATGTTCAGGGGCCAATCACTATCCAACTGGTTTTAAACAGCCCCAGCTGTGTCTTTATCAGCCGTTTAAAGTCACTTAGAAATGGTCATGTGACCACTTCTTAGCCAATAGAATTGTCTAAACTGTCTGGGGTATTTATGAATTCCATTTAACATGAGAATGGGCGAGATCCATGGGGAATAAAAATTTAGGTATAAATCACTAATAATGCACTATTTTACTAATAATCATGTCAAAAAAAAAAATAATCTACAGTCAAAAACTCCAAACAGTTGTTTTATCTTGTAGATCATGTTTTATTCTCTATTGGTCGAAAGATCACGTCATGTTGTTAACTTAAGTAGGGTTGTATGTAATGTCAATGTTGCAAAAAAAATCAGTTTATCTCAATATATATAACTAATATAATAGGCCTAATACAAGTTAAAACAATTATATTTAATTTAAAAATAATTAATTCTGACCACTTTAAATATTAAAAAAAATACATAAATAAAGAAAAAATAAAGATGATGCATTTGTAACGCATGTAATATGTATAGAATTTCATTTTATTGACTATAGACCATTTGTGCGACCAATGTTTACATGTCATCATGTGACCTGTAGTACTTTGTGGGTACTACGTCATCTCACCTGATGGTAAACAACGTGTAAGTACATGCTGTGACCAACAGAGTCACACCAACAGTTGGCTTTTGGTATTAATATAACAGGTACTAAGCCCTTGCCTTTGGCTATACCTAGCCTTGTGGAATTTCAAATAGACAAAGGAATCAGTTTTAGAAAGCCTTTTCTTTGAATGATTTCGGCCTCAAAATTGTGAAATTTTTAGCATGCAACTGGTACTACCACATCGTGTACATAAAGTTCCTTGTAAAATTTCCAAGACTTGCTGGAATAGACCAATCCATTAAGCCCCGCCCCTAAACTTACTGACCAATCACAGCATTGGCTAAATCGCCACTGTACACGTGGGCAGCACAATGTGCATCTCTTCAAAGGTGTCGCGCAGCGGTAAACGTTCTTGAATGTGCTGACTGATTGCGCGCATTACCATGACGTCACCACTATCAGGTAAACGTCGCAAAATGACTGCTGGAATAAAGACTAGTGCAGGAATACGACCCGCGCTGAACAACAACCATTATGGCTCCTCCGCCGTCGTTGACATGGGCTTATATCACCGAGATTTGACATAAAATTCCAATAGAAAGCCTAGGATTTATCGCACGGGGGATCGTGCGGAAATCTTCTCCAGACTTTGCCTGTGAGTCTGACATGTCTGACAGCAACGACCGACCAATCATTGATGGATAAATTTGCCAAAAAAAGTAAGTCTCGATTCGAAAGTTGATGTCTGGTTTTAAAGGACAGGGCTCGTTGGGCCAAGAATACTCCTAGAACTATGAGGTTCGTTCCGCTATCGTCTCCACGATAGCGGAACGAACCTCATAGTTCTAGGAGTAGGCCAAGAAGCGGAGGGAGTCCAGCGTATTGGCACAATTTATGGGGCTAGCACTATTTATATATGGGCTAGGCCCCAAAGGAAACCCTGCGACTCCTGCAGCCGATTTCACAAAACTTTACGCAACTGCGTAAGTCCACTTGCGCCACATTTTATTGCACAAGTGGCCTAACTTATGCAATAAATGTTGCGCAGGTGGACTTATGCAGTTGCATAAAGTTGTGTGAAATCGGCTCCTGGACCTTAAAAATATTTTATTTATTGAACTAAAAACTTTCTGTAGTCTACCTACAGAGAGTTTGTATACAAATAAAGTAAGCCTAGAGGAGAGTAACTTGGCATGATTGACTACGGCTATTTTTTATGCAGCCGACTACGGATGTACTGGGGAATTTCATGAAGATAGCCAAGTCATTTATGTACGAACGAATGTCCGACCATAGACTGACCTACAGTATTACCAACACAGCTCCATGAAGAGAGGTGGGCACCGGTGGTGACGACCGATGCCATGGTCGACCAAGCCAACAAGCGGGGAGCGTTTACATACAGCGCCCGGCCAAATCCGCCTGCTTCTTCGTATGTGGTTGCGTTTTATTTTTACACACTTTTTGTACCAAGCAAGCCGTCAATAATCCAAATGCACTTTAATTTATCAAAACATATTTAAATAAGAATATACCTTTGGCTGTCCTTTGAAGAATTCTTCACCAGACGTACACCTTCGAACTGCAGCCAATAGATCGTGATTTTGAGTTGTTTTGCCAGCAGTACCGAAATTCTAATTTATCCTTTTTTCGAAACACAATGGCGCCAACAGCGATACCCAGCACTTTTTTTAGTCACGACAACACTCATTGGTTACACGATTCATACATTTTCAAACAGCTTTATAAACCAGTTCCCAAACTTTTTAAATATATATCCTTTTAAATCGCAGTAATTGACAATCTTATATATTTTTGTCAAAAAATATAAATATTGAGTAAGATTTACCTATTCAAATAAAAAAAAATAATAATTAAGTAATGCACAAATTAATTCTTTCTAGCCAATCAAACACCATTTTACATCACACGTCGACCAATGCATTTACCAAATGAGGGCGCTACGTAGGATCGTTGGGCGGATGCTGCACAATGTAAATGAGTGTATTGCTGTGCAACTCTCGTGTACTGTGTGGTATGGTACCGTGGGAGTACGGTATACAGACACTTACATCGCCGATTCGCATGGTTTTTTTTATTTAACCGTTCATTGTCATGGTACATCTTGCAGGCTAGGGGGCTGGCTGGCTGCAGCTAGCTAGCTTATCGATAAATACATCATATCAGGGACCTCCTCGGAAAGTAGTGAGATTTAAAAAAAATTTGGAATTGGGTTTATATTTGGATGGGACGGACGGGAGATAAGGAACTGGATGGGTGATGGGGAGGAGGTTGGCCGGTCATGGTCCTTGACAAGAACAGGGGGGCTGGGGTGGTTCTTATAACGTAACAGTGTTGCAGAGAGAGGTCGAAGAATAACCACAAGGTGAAATCTAGACTGTTCCATTTTACGAGGCGAAGCCGAGTGAAATGAAAAAGCCAGATCTCACCGAGTGATTATACTTATAGTGTACGACAATGCACGAACAAAATGCATTCAATATTTATTTTATATAACCCATCCTTGTCGTTGGAATTTTTTCACAATTAACACTAAATAGACACGGTTCCTTCCACCCACTCTGAAAAAACACACTCCTAAACAAAGTGGACGACTCCATGTAGACGCCATAAAGCCTGTAAGCACAGAAACTTGCTAAGCGCAGAAAAATCTTGCTTAGCAGAAACAGGTTACCAGCCAACATTCCACCATGTCTACACTGTTGCGACTGGTGTCACACTCGTTTTTTGCTTAGCAGAGAAATTTGATAAGAAGTATTTTCTGCTAAACAGCTTTATGAAATTGGCCCCAGGTGGGCAAACGTCACAGATCTGCAGATGAGAAATTAACGGTCCTGATATATAGCGCCCTCTTTGGCAAACACGCGCAATCGTGTCGATTAGTTCAAGACCGATTGTGCGACCAATGCTTTCATTATGTCATCGCGTAACCTGTAGTGGTTACTACGTCATTTGAGCTGATGGCAAACTACGTGCAAATAATGCTGTGACTGACATAGTCACACCAAAAGTCGGCTTTTGGTAGGCCTAATAATAACATAGTTACTAAGTCCTTTATTAATAAAAACAAAAACTTGGAGCTTATTATTAATAATATCACCATGGAGGAAGGAACCCCCGATCATGTCCATGCCGTCACTTAGTGTCAGAATGAAAAGACTGAAGCTGAAAAAAATACTTTCACACTTACCTTTTGGATAGCCAAAAGAATTCATGCACAGGAGACATCTCCAGTAGACACAATATTCTGATTTCGAAAAAAAAATCATCACAGCTGGGATGGGGGGGACCGAGAGCATGCACTCGCTAAAAACCAACGATCGCCCTCTCCCGGTCCCCGTCCTTCATCTCCTTTTCGTTCCGGTGATCCCCACCCCATGGCTCATAGTTCGTGACGTCTTATTGGTGGCCCACTCCCGCGACCCATGGTTGACCGATTGGCCTTTCATTTTTGGGGGTTGGGGTTAGGGTTAGGGTAAGGGTAAGGGTAAGGGTATGGGTAAGGGGTAAGGAGTAAGGGTAAGGGTAAGTGTAAGGGTAAGGGTAAGGGTAAGGGTTAGGGTTACGGTTAGGGTCAACATAGGGTTATTTTTTCCAATTTCATTTTATTTCATTTCATTTATTAATTTAGCAGGCTAAAACATGATAAAAAAAA